>JARFIY010000006.1:0-1200000 GCA_036346155.1 Sinelater perroti | reverse complement strand
ATTATCCCATGCAGGAGGCTTTCGTCCAAAAATAATTCTATGTTTAGTACAATTGGTCCAGCAAACCAAATTCTATTACGTGTGGGTACTCTTTTGACACAAAATCCATATGAATCTAATGCCCATAAATATTCCGAGTTGTTGGTCTACAAAAGTAATAACAATATAAGAATTGTATTGCAAAACGTAATAAACTGACTTTACGGACCACATCAAACAACAGAGGAAACATCTACAGGCCACCACGTATCAGAAAAATGCATATGTACCTTTGCGGTAGCATCTATTTCAGAATACTCTTAATTGCATTAAATTGTTCTATTGGTAATTCTGGCTCAAACATACAGTTAATATTATCTTTTCAAACTTTAAAAAACTTTTAAAATTTAGGAGATGCAAGAGAACAGGTGAACATAGACTGCTAAAATCGTAACGCTCCTTTGGCTTTGCCGTAGTCGATAATAATGATTCATTGCTCAAGATTACATAATCCTTTCTCATCAAAATGCATTACGTTGGATTTATATCCACGATAAACTTTATGGGAATAACAATCGTACACTTGAAATCCGAATTGATTTTTTTTTGTTATATAATTTATATATTTTTTTATATATTTTTTCAATCAATTTTTTTAAAATCCCACATACATCTTGCCTTTTATTAATTTCATTTTTCTCTGAACTTTCCAAATGTTTGCACAAAAATTAAGGGTGAATAATTATTATCGCTTAAGCCTTTTATAGCAATTAACACAATCCTCTTAACGAATTGTTTGGATTGCCGCTTAGAGCAGGACTGCCAAAATATTCCCATTTATACAGCTTAGGCAATCTCAAACAAAGCTCCGAACGGCAAAAGCTCAGCTTATTGCGCGGCAACAACGAGGAGACATTGCATAAATCTCGGTTTATAAATGAAAGGCGTCGAGTGGAAAGGAATGTAAGTCCAGGACGTCTCGGAAGCGCCCGAATCGAAGATAAAACGATAATAAAGCCGCGCGAAAGTAGCCCATCATCGTCGTCGTATATCAATATCGCGCTGTCGTGTCGGCCTTCTTCCTTTGTTTTAGTTATGACTGCCGGTATATTGCCCCCAAACAAGTAGTTGCGAGCAGCAAAATCGTTAAACGTCAACGGGACCGTGCTAAAACTCAAGACGACCTGATAAACAGTTATTTTATTTTAATAAGATAATTTACATGCAAAGATAGCTAAATGTTGTGTTTTTGTGTATCTTAATATAATGTAATATTATTAGCATATTCCGAGATATTTTTCTAATATTTATCATTTTTATTGCATAGCGGCGGGTGAAAGGTAACTAGGCATAAGAAATTGGTAATAAAGTTCATATTTCTATTGCAAATTTGCTGAAATAAATTAGTTTTAAATTTCACTGCTCTTCTTCAAATTATCTTCGACTGTCCTCTGGTTTTTCCTTGAGGGTTTCGTTTAAACGCTTGTTTACATGTTTCGTCTTCACTTCTACGTAGTAATTTAAATCTCTTGACCTATTTCTGTCTGTTCGGTGCTGTACTATAGCTCTTTATTAGTAATAATCTCAGGCCACCATATTCTTAGTATATTTCTCAAACTCCGATTAATAAACAATTTGTAATTTCTGTTTCTGAACCTTCGTTGGCGACTCAGAACCATATAGCAGTACCGTTTTCATCATAGTACTAAACACTTTTATTATATATACTTTCGCCATATTCTTTCATTAATGTATTTAAGCACACCATTCTCAGTAGATGATGCATTACCTAAATAGATATGTAAATTGGTTGACATACTCTATCAGTTAACCTTCTATTGTAAGGTTCTTGGGCTTTTTTGATTAATCTGTAGTCCAACTTTTGGTGATTCTTCCTGTAATTTTTTGATCTTATTTTGCAAGTTTCTACCATTATGTGCTTCTCTTCCTCCTCCTAAGTGCCGTCTCTATCGGGCTTGGAGATTATTATAGTGAATTATTCTCTGTCTTGAGCCACATGAAATAATCATTCTGTTTTGTTCATTCTCTTATGTTCTTTAACCATATTTTTTTTATTATTTCTATTCTCCTTTTTTCATTGATCTTGCCTTGCAGCATTACTTGCAAATGTTCGTATTCTTCGTGTCGCATTAGGTGTCCAAAGTATGATTTTTTTCTTGTTTTCACTAAACTTATTAATTGTTCTTGGATTTCTTACCTGTTAAGTACGTCTTCGTTGTAGATTCTCTATAGCCAGCTTATCCTCTGCATCCTTATGTATCGCCACATTTCAAAACTTTGTAAAAGCTTTATATCACTTTTCTTTAATGTCCATGTCTCGAAAGCGTATAACAGTAGAGACTGTTACCAGGTCGGGCGCGAGCGGTGATATATCGGGCGTCGGGACGCTACGACCGGGAACTCGTGAAGCACGGAACGCTAAAAAAACGAACCATCGGCTCCAACTTACGATTAGAATTATATTTACAATCTTACAAATTTAACCCACCTTACGCTAACTTAACCTACTTAGCTAATTTACAAGCTACAACTTAACCTACGACTTAATGTACGCGCTGAAACGGGCAGCGAGCTGGTACAACAAAGCCGGGCCGAGAGCTAGGGTAGCAGCGCAAGCAGAGGCGATGGCGGAGCCGGACAGCGAGCACCGGGGGCGGCAGTAAGTCCGGGCGGCGGAGCCGGGCAGCTAGCAGCAGATCCGGGCAGCGAACAGCAAAAGAAGCCAAAAGTGACTCACCTGATGACACTTGATGGTTTCTTATTAAGGAGCTGACGATTGAGTCCGAATTCTTTGGTGGCTCAGGTTTTAAGGGCTCAGCCGTGCCCCACTCTGCTGGCAGAGTGCAGAGTTTCAGGGTGGAAGCACGCTGAGCCCGCTGGGGAATGCAGGGCTTGCCCAGGATTGGTGGACGCCGGGGGACCTTTGCTCTGATTGGAAAATGCCGTGGTGGCTATAATCGGTGGCGTTCGGTTCGACTCGGGATCGCTTAGCACGACGCAGCGCGGCAGGTCAACTAAGCCGGTGTTACACACGGCGCCACAAAGTTGGCCTCAGGTAACATTCCTGCACACGGAGCCACAAGCTCGCCCTCAGGTAACTTTAATTTGGTATTACAAATTTCAAGGGAGGGCTTTTGTGTTGCCCGAAAAATTCCGGGGCAGGCAACATCAGCCCTGGAAAAATCGGGGCCAGGTAACAAGACCATATATAACATTTCATTACCCGTAGTCTAATGTGTTTTGATAATTTTAGATTATATAGTAGTTTTTGCATTTTAATGAAGTCCACTTTTGCAATTTCTATACGACGTATTTCTTCGTTTGAGTGGTCTAATGTACTGTTAATTTCTCTTTCCAAGTGTATCTGGTTATTGACATTCTGTATGCATGTTCCATCTAAGTTTATATTTGGGTTTATTGGGTTTAACTGTCTACTAAATACCATTGTCTTTGTTTTTTGTTTGTTAATTACCAGTCCCGTTTCTTTGCTCTTCGTGTTCAATATTTTCATTAAGGCTTACAGTTTTTGTTCTTTATTTTCCGTCATAATTACTGTATCATCTGCATATCCATTTTTGTACCATTTATATTCACCCCTTCTTCTCTATCCTTTACTGATTCGTTTATTATGTATTCAGCGTAGACGTTAAATAAAATTGGTGACAACACGCATCCTTGTCTTACACCTCTTCTGATGTCAATAGATTTTGTTCTTTCATTGTCAAATCGAATGCAAGCTTTTGGGTTTCGGTCTTTTCCATCCAAACTTATATTTAATAATATGTCCAGTAATTTATCGTGCCTTCTTCTGTCGAATACTTTTTCGTAGTCTACGTAACATACATTCAGTGCTTTTGTACTTCTAAGCATCTTTCTGCTGTTTTCGTTATACCAAAGATTGCTTCTCATGTACCAAATTTCTTGCAAAAGCTTCTTCACAACCGTTTTTATACTGTTGCATGTAATTCTCACAAATCTTTTTAAAGAATGGCTCATTATGCTTACAGTGCGAAAATCTTCACATTTAACAGATCTAAGTTTTTTTGGCAGATGTATAAACATGGAGTTTAACCAGTCTTCTGGTATAATTTCACTACTGTACATTATATTATATAGTTTCGTCAGTTTAGTAACTATATCAGAATTAAAATGCTTAAAATGTATTGCGGTTAACATATCATCTCCTGGGGTCTTATTTTCTTTGGCAGCTTTGATGACTGCTTCTACGTCTTGAAAATATATGGTCCAAAAGTTTAATTATATCAGTGGATATTCGTTGCTTCAAGTTTCGTCGTTAAAAAGTTTTTCTATATATTTTTCCTCTTTTTTTTTATTTTCTATATCTAATTCTATGCTGTTTTTATTATTCAGAACCTTTATTTGACTTTTCTTTTTAAATAAACCTATATGTTCTTTAACCTTTTGATGCATATTTCTATCCTTATGTAAAACTTTCATATCCTCTATCTATCTATATACTTTTTGTAGCCATTTTTCTTTAGCTTTTTTATTTTTTTTTCATTTATTAGCGTAATTAATTCTTTATATTTATGAATGTCTTCGTTTTTCTTCTTTCTTTCTGTTTTCCATATTTAATATTTCTTCTATTATCTGTTGTGTCTTTCTTACAATTTTTTGCTTTTCATACAATTTCAGTAATTTTCTATATTTGTTTTGGTGTTCTTATTGTTTTCATTGTTAATATGTTCAGCTTCTGTGTTTAAAGTGGGATCGTTTAACATGTTTATAATGTGTGGTTGAAACTCTTTAGTCTTAATTTCACTGTTACTTCTCCAATCAATTTTGGATATTGCTTTGTGTTTTTATCTTGTTTAATTTTACTCTTATTATATCTACTATTGGATTGTGGTCAGATCTCATATCGGTTCCTGGATATGTTTTTGCCCCTAACACACTGTTTCTAAACCTCTTATTTATCAAGATAAGGTCTATTTGGTTTTTGACTATGTGATCTACCATGTATTAGCAAACACAAATCAAGATCACAAAATCCAAATCTTCAAGTGTACTACCAAAACCCCATTATTTCCTCTTGCCTTTTGCTTTGCCTAGAACGATAATAAACAACAATGGAGACATTACACATCCTAACCTCACGCCTGTGTCTGTTAAGAAGTCTTTCTATGTTTTACTATTATGTAGCATTTTACATCTATAGTTATTATAACCTTCTTTTATTAAGTTCATGATTTTGTGAAGAGGTCCTTTAGAGAAATTCGTATATTTTCCCTAATTAAGCTATTAAAAGCCTTTTGATAATCTATAAAAGCTAGAAATAGTGGAGACCGATGTTCGATTTTTTATTCTATTATTATATGCAGTGTCACAATCTCATCTGCAAACGATCTGTTTTTTTTTAATTTACTCTGCTCCTTTCTCAATTGTTTGTCAATTTCCTCAACTATCCTGTTTAAAATAATTTTATAGAAAATTCCATAACCATAAATATGTAGGATTGTTTTAATTTTCTTGATTCTTAATAATCAACATACCACAAAAATGCGACCTTGATCTGAGTGAATCTCCAAACGATCTCTTTATTAGGTATCGGTTACTCTTTTTTTTAATAAAGTAGTCTATAACAACAAGAATATATGTTGTCTTCTGGAATGGGCTAGCAGTGTCAACTTCTATTCTTTCTATTAAGCTACCTACATTATATTGCCCCCTAAATGCTTTCTTTTTCCGATGGTGTTATTTTCTGACGCACTCAAATAATATTCTCCTACGCCTTCTTTACAACTTACCTAATAGAACGACTCTCCAACCTTCTGCAATGTCTTCTTATTTCCAACCTGTCCTCTTGGTGCCACGTAGCACTTCCGCTTCTCAACTTCTTAGGACTAATAATCAAAAAATGAATGCAGCGCCGTTAACATTCTTCAAGGTTCACTCTAAAAGACTATCTTCTAATTTTAATCCACTGTGTTATCACTTAGTTCAGTATGCGGATTACTTCCCATTGTGATCGCGTTCCTTGGTACTTCAATTCCTGTACCGCTATTAACTTCGAGTAAGTTCCCATTGTTCCATTTGTGTGTAGGAACATTTACTTTTATTTATACAAAATGTTAGTAGCAGACGTTTGATACTTCAATCAAATTTTATCGCTATAAAAAGTACATAAAATTTAAAATGCAAATTGTACTATAACTATTTTAGTCACCTACTATAATGTTAATTAAATAGGCAGAGATCCCATAAAACAAGGAAATATATTTTTAATGAGTGATGAAAAAGATCCATTACAAGCTGGATAAGTTCTGCATTAAACTGTAATTTCGCACTTCCCGCTAATTAACTTGTCAGCGAGACGTGCCTGATGCAACAATCCGCGCGTAGGATCGACCGCCGTATTTACATTTTGAGAGGGCATTAGCTCCAAAAATAATTAGTAATTTTTACGCCGCAGGCGAGACTGCTCAATTAAAATGCTGCGCCGCTCCCGCTTTTCGAGGAAAACTCAAATTTATTTAATTGTTCTTTGCTCTATTTTGCGCCATCAAATTGTTTCTGAAAAAGCTTTATAAATGTAACAAGACACAGTTTAGCAAGAATTTCTCGGCGCGCATATATCTCCGAAGATTCGGAAATTTGATGCTCTGAAGGAAAAACGGGATTCCTTCCTACATAAATGCTGCGGAGGATTTATGCTTGTTAAATTGATTTTCCACTGGAGGTTTTGATTTATGCTGTGGCGCTGGGGGTGTTAAATCGCGACTACAATGTCGCTTCCCTAGGAAAAGATGAGTGTAAGAGAATCCATAAACATCCCATCCAGTGGCAAATATCAGACCTCCCAGGTCACAAACAAGACAACAAAGTGGCTACAGATAAATGCAAAAAGTCTGTATCATACGTATTTGTTTATCAATAAGCCCAAAACCGTAATTTTTTATTACTTTAGGAATTGAATAAACGAACTAATTATTTTTGTTAAACTCGAATTGCATAAATTTCAGGTACTTCAAATATATTTCGCCAATACTACGTTTTTGACATTTTGCAGTTAACATTACCGTGAATAATTTTAACAAAGTTTCGGTTACAAAAAACATTTTAATATCAATACATACATTACCTAAGCATATTAATGCAGTAGAATTTCAACAGCAGCTATGGTAGCAACATCCCAGAAATCATACCATCAACCAACTTACATAAATCAGTCTACCATCGTTGATCCGTTGAAGAATGATCAGAATATGTACACGAATGGCAACAAGTCAAAACATTCGCAGGTAACCAATAAGAAATCATATGCTGCCTAACAGTTACAATGGATTCAGTCCGCTGGACAGCACAAATTTCATTTAAAAACACAAACGTCAATTGTATGTAAATAATGAGCAGAAGATACCTAAACTCCCTTTATGTTTATGTATACTATTACTAACTACGCTAAAATGGTGGAAAATCTAGTTAGCATCATAAAAACGGGCAATATAATATAAAGGTATTAGCAAATATAATCAAAATAAATTACTTATCCAAAAAATCGCTCAAATATTAAAATCAAAATCTCGAAATATTAAATAAAAGATCTTCAACTCAGCAAACTTAAGTTACGTCTTACACCTTCAAGTCTAACAACAACAAAAGCAGCAGCAACAACAACAGCAACATCAATTCTATCAACAAACACACCAACAACAGAGTCAACATCAGCAACAACATTATGCAAAACATCAACAACAACAGCAGCAACAATTGCAACAACCGCCATTATACCAAAGACAACAATATCTTCCTCAACCATAATCTCATGCACAATCACATCTAACTTAACACAATCCAAGTGACACCAGCTCACAAACTTAATAATAGTTATACTTCAACAAACAATCCAAGCATAATTTCAGGTGTGTCAAATGTATAGAACTTCATCCTGCAAGAGGGTGCATATCAAACATGATAAAGTCTAATGTGTAAATTTCAACGGAAACCACCCAGCGAATTACTGTGGTTGCTTGGTCCACAAACAGTTACAAGATAAATTATACCCACAACTAAGAAAAGATGATACAAACTTGTATAAAAGGCCATATCTCTAATCTTAAACACACCAAGGACATCATACCAACTTCAGAAGACCTTCCAGAAAAATCAACAAACTAATGAGATGGAAGAGATGAAGACTATGTTGGAATTAATCACCTCACAACTTTAATCATCAAACTAACATAATGGCACAATTAACCAAAATTGTAACTTAGAACGCCATTGGGCTAAGCCAACACATCCAAGAAATAAAAATATTTTTTTAAATCTGCAAAGTAGATATCCTGCTTTTGTTTCACCACTGAGACCTATATAACATTTCCACATTACATCATTTACACAACAAATCACCCCAATGACACGGCTCATAGCGGAACAGGTGTAATTATCCAAAATAATATCAAGCATCGCAAACTCGAAAAATATCAAAAAAATTATCTCCAAGACACAAGCTTACTACCCATCTCAACATATAATCACTTCAGGAGGTTACACACATTTCTTCAAGACTCTGGGTAGTAGATTTATAGCAGCAGGGGATTACAATGCAAAACATGAGCATTGGAGTTTCCGCTTAACAAGAACCGACGGACGACGATTATTGGCCGCTATTCAAATACGCAATCTCACTTATCTATTATATCTCGGACCTTTTAGACTTTGGTATTATAAAAGGCTTAAATGTAAGTCAGTGTACTATCGCAACCTGCTTTGAAACTAGCAGCAGATCATTTCGCCATTACAAGAACTGTATATTCGTACCAACAACAAACTTCACAACAAACGTATAGATTGTAAAAACTTTCAAAACAAACTGGAGTACTTAGTAGATCTACATGTTCACTAAAAAGTGAGCATGACATAGAACGAGCAGTAGTCTCACTCACAAAACTTATTCAACACATAGAATGGGAAGCTATTCTCGAAACAATCACCACCTCACATATTAAAAACATTCCTATCAACATAAAAGATAAAATAGCTGAAAACGCCGTATTCGAAAATGTACTTATTAGGTCGGACCTAGATAAGCGAGCTCTAGGCAGGGCTAACAAACAAATTAATTGAAGACTTCTTTGCCGGAATACAAGTCAAGGAATTCAGGGCTACCTAGAAAACCCCAGTGCAAATGATCGAACAGAATATTCGCTTTGAAAAGCAGTACGAAAATTATAAAGACCAACCCTGCACATATCTCCTGTTAAAAAGGAAGGTGACAACTGGGTTCGCAGCAACAAAGAAAAGGCGAATAGCTTCACATTTCTAGACTTGCCATTCCAAATGAGTTTACCGTTTAAAACTTTAACCATCAAAGATGTACAAGAAGAAATAAATAAGGTCAACACAAATGAAGCTCCAGCATTTATCAAGAAAAATTATACAAGCTCTTACACACCTGTACAATGCCCTTTCCAAGCCAATGGAAAACGACGCAGATAATTATGCTACCGAAACCAGGTAAACTGCCAGCAGAAATAACATCATACATGCCTATAAGCTTACTCCCTATCCTGTGAGAAGTTTTTGAAAAACTGATTTTACGTAGAATAAAAGAATAAATTTATTTCCTAAACACAAATTTGGCTTTTCAAGACAAAATATACAGAGATCTGAAGAGAAAGCAATACGTTCTGAGGTGTTTTTGGGCATGAACAAATAGGCATCAAAGCTTATGCTACATACTTACCCCACCAGGCATTTCTTGATAAAATGCAAAGACAAAACCACGACTCTTCAACTCACTTCCTTAGGCGTTCCACAGGGTAGTGTTTTAG
This sequence comes from Sinelater perroti, assembly GCA_036346155.1. Taxonomy (NCBI): domain Eukaryota; kingdom Metazoa; phylum Arthropoda; class Insecta; order Coleoptera; family Elateridae; genus Sinelater; species Sinelater perroti. The sequence continues at coordinate 1,190,203 of JARFIY010000006.1, read as the reverse complement.
GTCCCATATTCTACTTAACATATACAGTCAACCTATTCACATCTTATCTACCATTATCTCAACAAAATTCAATACTGGACTAGGGCATGGCAAATTAGCGCAAAAGAAATCTAAGTCCCACCTTGTTACTATGAAAAGAGATAGTTGCTGATTAAGTAACTTAAAACATACTCCAGTTCACCCACACAAAGTCAGTCAAATACCTGGAAATGTATCTCAATAGGGGATTTGGAGAAATCACATATTCAATAACAGAAAACAACTTAGACTACAACTTCGTAAATTATATTGGTTAATCGAAAAGAAATCTAGACTATCACTAGAAAACAAGCTATTATTCTATAAAATAGTCCTCAAACTAATATGGAACTGCAGCTACATGAAACTTGGTAATTCTTGAAAGATTCCAAAATAAAGTGCTACGATCGTTCGTTAACACACCATAGTAGTATGTTTTGCAACATAGCAACTGGTTATTTATAATAACCTTTAATGTTATGTTGGAAACTTATCACATAGCAGTTAGCAATGACCGAGATACCCTGCAAATTGCTTTTGAAAACCTTAAAATAAAAATTAATTGTAAGCTTGAAACAAACATAAATAAAACAAAAAATACGTTCTTAAGTTAAGATGTAACTCAAAACCAGCACTGAATTCTAGCAGCAAAGGTGACACCTACAAAGTGTGTGGGAAAATAAAGTCTGAAAGACAAACATTAACAGACGAGGCATACACTTCTAATGAGGTATAAACGAATGCGAAAAGTACTATTGCAAGAAAGGACAGAAATAAGAAATCCCAAAAATACCGTCTAAAATACTAGAAAATTTGAAGAACATGTGCTTGGAGAGATAGGAAAGCGGCTTGCTTATAAGAAAAATTGTAATTAACCCAAAATTGAAATTATCCTAATAAGACATTGTACAATGAATAATTAAGAAAAATGATAATTCTACTGATTGATGACATAGATAGTGAAAATACTGAACGTAGTTCAACAGATTATACCCAATTGTGATGGATTTACATCAAATACAGTAAATATAAATAAAAGGATATTCAATTTGCAATAAAACTCGTATTTTTTAAATGTAATACCCCAAAAAGTAAAAAATTTATTACTAAGGAGAAGCATATCCAGTTTGCTTTTCCTTTTGTAGTCGTGCATCGATAAGAGGTCAAGTGCAAGAGATATGACCTTACACCAAGGACTTAGTTGATACACAAAATAATATTAAATCAAAATATTTGATAAATAATAAAAACGTAATTCACCTAACTTAAATAAAGTGGCTTTGGCACTTCTTATAGTTAAATTATCCTACATAGATTGATTGGGTCTACTTATATATTCTTCGAAATCGACTCAAATCTAGTTTTAAACATTGGCTGTAGCATTTTCCTAATTGTATTAAGAGATTACATATGCCCAGACTTATTAGCAGGTAAACTGTCTGGTATAAAAACAACTAAACAATTCAGATGCGCGGCCGCCATTACAATTAAAATTGCTACATTATGGAAACAGATTCAAAAACCCAACAATTTAAAATACTGCACAACTGCGGCGGACATCTTCAGAAAAAAATCTTCTAAAAATTAAGTGACTGTCCCGTGTGTTTTTGCTTTTATACTCGTGCGAGTATGATAAGGATGGTACTGAAGGGCCGTTGTTGACGTCACCGGGATGGTGAATAACATAATCGGGCTAGCTGCTGACGTCAATCGGGTCGTTGCAGGTAATATTTTGGCTCTCGCTCGTATCCAGGCCTGTTTTTTGCCCCTTGAGAGCGATAAATCAAGATTTATGTAGATTGAATCCGTGGTTTCTGTTAAAATTAGTTTTATATTTATAAATCTCCACCGCCTCTCTGTATAATCTCGGGTACTAATTCCTACAGTTGGATAAAACTTTTTTATTAATTCTATCTTGTAGCAACTGCTGATTTATCGGATTGATTAAAGCGTAGATGACGTTTATGTTTCTTTATCCTGGTGGTAATCGTTCGGCCCGTACCCCCTACGTAGATTTCCTCACATGAGCAAGGTATGTAGTATACCCCTGGTGTATCTCAACATCTGTACGTTTAAGAAATCAAACCTATCTCTTGATTCCAGTTCCATTATAAACTGTATGCTTGGGTATATAGAATTCAAGTGCATAAAAATTATGGCAGAGTCTCCTTTCCGTGTCTTCATATCACAAAAGTGTCATCGACATATCTTAGCTATATCGCGGGTTTTAAAGGTGCTATAATGATAGCGATCTCTTCAAATGTCTCCATGTAGTAATTGGCTATTACAGGGCTAAGTGCGCTACCCATTGCTACTCCGTCTGTTTGTTCGTAATATACGCCCTGCCAAACAAAGTAACTGAACGTAAGGCACCGCTGAAATAGCTGTAAGATATCGTTAGGAAAAATTTTCTTTAGGTGATCCAGGGAATCTTGAATCGGCACTTTGGTAAACAGGGAAGTTACATCGAAGTTAACCATCAGATCTCCCTCCTGTAGCTGGATGTCTTGAAGCTGGTTGACAAAATGTGCGGAGTCCTTGATGTAACTGCTGGTATGTCCAATATACGGTTGTAACAGATTGGATAAGCATTTGGTCAACTTGTAGGTAGAACCACCGATGGCACTGACAATGGGTCGCAACGGTACATCGTCCTTGTGTATTTTACAAAGCCCTTAAATTCTTAGGGGCAGAGCTTCTGATGTTATTAGTCTCCAGAGAGGAACTCTTTATCAGTTTGCTCGTGTCGCGTAGTATCCGCGATGTGGGATCGCGTTTAAGCACGGTGTAAGTGTTTGTATCGAACAGTTCGGTCATCTTCGTGTAGTCCTCCTGTGCTAGTACAACTGTGGCGTTACTTTTATCTGCTGATAAAACAATTATGGTGTCATTATTCTCGAGTTCACGTAAAGCCTTTAATTCCGCCCTGGATAAGTTCTTCTTAGGTGGCTTAGCCTAGCGCAGGATGCGTGAACTCTCAACTCGTACTTCCTCTGCTTCGTCTGTTCCGTACGGCTGCTTCTACGTTAACTATAATGTCCTCTACCGGTTACGTCAAACTTTTCACCTTTGCTGAACGCACTTATGGCTTTCTGGTTAAGCTCATGTTTGGAAAGGTTTATTACAGTTTACTTATAATCCAGTTGTGTGGCAGCGCTTTTATAGAAGATTGCCTAACGGTGGCGGCCGCTCCGTGTTTCTCCGCAGAATGAAAAGTGATGCGATCTACAGTATCCCAGTCATCTTTACGGGTTCTGCTGGCCAAGCTGACGTGAACTTGCATCAGCTTCTAGTGAACACAAAGGTAGAGTTTTCCTAGCAGCGTGCACTTATTCTCTGAGTAAGGTACCTTTGGTTTTCTAACAAAATTCGTTGGACTTGGGGAGTGCGCGTTTGACCTGTAAATACTTCGGGACTACCTTTTGATCTCGACAACGCAGTAAAAAGCAAGGCTGGACAGTAACTGGAATTTCTTTTTGCGTAAGTTCTCGAGTTGTAAACCTCCTCCCCGTAGAGGCGTATCAAACAGAACCATCTGACCGCGGCCTTATAACCCGAGAACCAACCACACGATGTCCTATAACACCGGCCGTGAAAGCCTTCGCATCTATTTAATTTAAAATTAGTTTCTTTGGCCAAAGAGGATAAATTTAAAAATATGTATTAAGCCATATGCCATACAAAATGTAGAATCGATCGGATACAGATAGTATTGGGGTGAAATCACTATTTAAAGAGTATCAGCGGAACATAAGCATTCCATAAATCATCTCCATTGTTCGTTATCCCTCCAACACTTCCCAATTCTCTTCTCCTATTCCATGTTCTTTGATGTTTTCTTTTATTTATTTCTTACATTGCTATGAATATAAGTGCCTATTTTGTCAGGTTCTCATTTTTTTAACATATAACCAACTCTATTCTACTTCTATTTCAATATTATATTTTGTGCCGATTTTTGGTTCGTTCACTACAATAGCCCCTTGTTAGTAATGGTATTTAGAGAGAAAACTCTATTATTATTCTAACACATTTACTTAAAAAAAAACACTTGTATTGGATATAGATCAAGTTTCGCTACCATATAATAGAGGCGACTTGACATTACTCTGAACCTTTTGCTTTAGTGTTTCGATTCTTTTGCGACGATATCCAGATATTTCTCAACATTTTAAAAGCTCACCATGCCCCCAGATTTTTATTATATTTAGTACGCTACAAAGATCTATGTAATTATCCTTTTCTCCGAATGTCTTATAATATGTCTGTTATAATTTCAATTGCAATAACTTTTTCAATTTCAAATTTTGTTGGCTTATTCCTGTTAATCTACAGGCTTTTGTGATTTATGATTCTTTCCTCAGTTTGTATGTTCTCTTTTCAATATTTCTTTCAAAATTTTACTTAATCTTCTGTTGTATTTGGCAGACTTTTTCGTTGTTGAATAATATTGTCCCATCGTTATTATAACTTTTGTTACAATTTTGTTATATTATTTATTGGTGCCTCTTTGATTTTTTTAGCCATCTTTTAGCTCAAAGTCTTTTGTTTAGTCTTCAATTTTTCGTTCAGAATTTTTTTAAATTTTTAGGACAGTTTAATTCAGCCTTCACATATTTTTTGTTCTTTTTTATATTCCAGAACTTCTGTATGATACATTGTTTCTTTTGTTATAGTATCTACTTTCTCTATGCTTCTCTCTTCTTATTCTTTAGTTTTTTATCACTGTAGGTAATTGTTTTATTCTGTGTAGATTTTTCTTTTGTAGAATGTATTTTTTAGTTTTTTCGTAGTGTATTTTGTAGTTTAACATATTTTCCATTTATTGTCAGTTATTAAGTGATCTCTCTGATTTTTTATTTTGTATGCTTCTAATACACTGGTGTAAGAAATTAAGAAAATTTGCAGACTTGGTCGATTATCTCTAGAACTACTGGACCGATTTTAATGAAATTTGATATGTGCTTACATTGATTCAATACAAAACAAATCACCATTCAACAATTGTAATACACACGCATGGTTGTGCGTAACACTCGTTTGAGTTGGAAGGTATGAAACAGCGGTTGCAGAATAAACAAAAGAAATGGGATAATAACATGATGCCTGTCCAGATCATTAAACCTCCTCCGTCATAATGGTAGATTTCGCGAACATTGGAGGGTAGGTAGCGGGTTCCTGGTTCTCTCCATATGAACGTACGGCGAGATTCGGTGTTTAGGCTGAACCTGGACTCATCAGTGAAGAGAACGGTCGTCCATTGATCCATATTCCAATCTATATGCTTTCTGCACCATGCTAAACGGACTCTCCTGTTCGTAGAAGTAAGCGGGACGCAAACAGTAGGTCTTCTTGCAAAAAACCCTCTCTCATAAAGTCTTTTGGAAACAGTCACCCTTGATACACGGGTTCCTGTGGCTACATACAAGTCACGAGAGAACTGGGAAGCTGTAGCCCCTCTGTTACGCCTCGCTATAATGGACAAATGGCGATCTTCTCTGGCCGTCGTGGCTCTTCGACGACCTTGTCCAGGCTTTCTCTCGATGGATCCAGTATCCTGGAACTGTTTACATAAGTTACACACGACGCTGGGCGTTAAATTGAACTCTCTACAAATCTGGACTTGCGATTGGCCTGCTTCTAGCCTCTCCACAATTAGCCACCTCATTCCAAACGTTGGTGGTTACTTATTTTTACTGTTACAATTTGAATTTTAGAGAGCCCGACAGCCGCGAGGTAAAGGCTTCGGCCTGCCAGACTAACGCGCGGCGGGCCCTGGGTTCGACTCCCAGGTCAAAAATAACGGCAAACATCGAGTGCTCTCCGGCCATCATACAAACACCTTTGGCGGTCGTAAAGTACATTCTCCTTCTTCTAACGGGTCAGACTAGCCACCTGCCCGGGGTACACCCAACATGGCTCATAGTACTACACGAAATGTGTAGTTAGAAACAGGCTAATAGCCTATATAAGAGTAGAAGAAGAAGAATTTGAATTTAACCGATTGCTGCAAAATAACACAAAGAAATTAGCCGAGATGTACTAGCGAACGAAATGCGTCTTAACTTAAGGCGGCTTTACACGACGCTAGTAACTCGTACGAGTCACTAAAACCGAGTACTCGCTTTTAGTACTCTCCTTGTGTAAATTGGTCTACTGGAATACAGGACACCAATTTACACAAGGGGAGTACTAAAAGCAGTACTCGTAGTGACTCGTACGAGTTACTACGTCGTGCTTTCACGCTTATACGGCTTGTTTCTCTACTGGCTCCCCCTACACACACGTGTACGCTTACGTATTTGACGTACAAAATTTGCATTTTTGTCTAGAAGCAGTTCTTTTCATGAAATTCGATAAATTATGCAAATTCTCTTAATTTATTTCACCAGTGTACTTGAGCATTTAAATAATATTTCACTAATAATCAAGTTCTATTCCAAGCAAATTTCAATCAGCTTTAAACCGTTGTTGTTTGTAGTTTCTATATCATATTTATCCATTGTTTTCACGACATCTTTATTGTTAACGCCAATCTTTGCATAAACAATGAGTACTATATTATCTTTATTTATTTTCCAAAAAAAAAGAAAATTCTTAATAAAAACTGCATTTTTATTCATCTCTTTGTTCTTCATTTTAGTGATTAACTTTGTCTTTGCCATTTGTATTCATCAGTCCTCGCGTATAATTCTTAAATCCTTTATCTTTATTATTCCTTATTCGTCGTTGGGTTGTTAACGTTTAACAATCATTCTGTATTTTTTTAGTTTTTTATTATTTTAGTATTAAGTTGTCTTTTTCAATCTCACTGGCCGCTTAGTTCTGCCTTTTGATACATGACTTTAATAACAGCACTTTTTCTCATCTTTAGTAAATTCGAATTCTATGTATATACGTTATTCTGTCTTTTTCTTCTTTTAATATTTAAAATTTCTCTGCTCCTAAATTAACTTTCATTATAAATTTTGTCTAACTTTCGTTTGGTTAAGCGGTGTGATTTGAGCATATCAAAGAATTAACATAAATGTAGAAAATTAAATTAATAACCAAAGAAATAAATAAAAAACAGATGTCACAAGGGAAATATTATGTCGAGACATAACTTTACCTACTAGAAAACAAAATAAACCATTGAAATTAATAAGTAACTCAAGTTATTAATATTATTGAATTAGTTAAGTGGTAAGATTGGAACCACAGTACCGCGAGGCAGGTTTACGCCAACCGCGCTAAACAAGATATTCAAATAAATACGGTGCTTTGAGGCAAAGTCTATTAAACCTGAATTAATCAATTTAGAGCTTAAAATAAATAATCAGAATTATAATTATAAAAAAAGGTTGATTATTTGAAATATAAAACAAGAAAACGCACAACTCAGAAACAGTTCAAACAAAAAAATGAAAAGAGAATTAAGACTAAAAAGGGTTATAATACATGGTATCGAAGAGCAAGTAAATGAGAATGATTTGCTTTTAAAAGAGAATCTATGGATAGTACTGAAGGATATTAATGTAAAGATAGAAATTGAACACGAAATAAACGAGATTAGAAGATACCGAGGCGAGAAACACAGACCAGTTATGATAGAATTAAGAAACTGGTCGAAGAAATTAGAGATACTTAAAACTGTAAAATATCTAACAGAAAAGAATGTCTATATAGAAGAGGATTACTCAAAGGAGGTACTACAAAGAAAAACTGCTACAATTTATAAAAATGATTAAAGCAAATGTAAACTGGGTATCGATGAGGCATAACAAATTGATAGTCAATGAGGAATCTTTTTTCTCGAACAATTAAGATCAACAGAAATAATGAATATAAGGAAAGAAGTAGAAAAAGCGAAATAAACGGTAAGACAATGTAAAAAGAGAAGCTTACTACTACTAATGAGTTTAAACAAATTGATATGGCTAATGTTAAAAAGAGTAGAACACTAAGTAAAAGTTCCCGGAAAATATAAAGCAGCAAACAGTAAGAGATAGATTACTGCAAATAACAAAAACAAGCTGAATTTCAAAAAAGAACGGAAAATGATGACGACATGGACAACAGAGAAGGCAGATGATGAGGCAAAACAAAAGAAACAAACAATAAATACGAGGTCAACAAGATGTATAGGCTGTTGGAATGTAAGGACAATCTACGCATGTCGGAAAACAACTCAAATTGCTAAACAAATGATTAAATATAGAATATAAATTCTGGGACTGAGCGAAGTAAGATGGACCTGAAACGGCGAAATACAAACAGAAAAGGGAGTGACAATAGTTTACTACAAGAAAAGTGGTAACAATGCCATTCATGAATATGGTGTCGCCTTTATGCTAAGTAAGACAGCAAAAGGGCACTAATAGCCATCTCTGAATGGATTATTACAAGATTCAGTGCAGATCTATTCAATATTACGGTAATTGATACTTATGCACTAAGAGACATATCAAGCCCAAATACTAAAGTTGACTATTATGAAGAATTACAAGCAGTTTACAATAAATTACGAAATAGATATAAACGTGATATCATCATATTGATAGGGGACTTAAACGTAAAAATTAAAAAGGATAATAAACAAAAGAATGCAGTTGTAGTGAGAAATGTTTTGATCTTTTTCTTGCTCGCGTTCGTAGATATAACGCAGGCCTGACTTGTCCAATTGCATTTTATCGCATAAGTCAAACGAAAAGTCGTACTTTATTGAAAAAAAATAGTACATTGTAGCTATTTTGAGTTTTGCCTTGTATTTACTTGCAAGACTTCAACCTTTTGTTCTTTCCGGCTTTAAGGCAGCTGTTCGCTTGACACGAATGGATTTGGAAAGACTGAACGTACTTTCTGAAAATGTCACTATCAGGATGGTCAAAACGTGGCATCTTGCCATAAATGACGTCTTCTGGATTAATTTTGCCATCAGTCCATAGAACCAACTGGAAATATAGTCCACCACGCATTTGATATTCTAAAAATCAAATTTTATTAGAAATTTGATCTAATCATTCATCTAATAGAGCTTTTACCAATTCGACCCCACCAATCTTGAATGGTTCCAAATGGACCATCAGAAGAATGAAGAAATCGCGCTATGAAATCTTCTAGTCGACGATAAAATACCACCACAACTTCGACAGGATTGTCCAGAGAAAATCTATCACGCTCTAAGATATTTAATAGTTCTTTTGGTATATCAGTTTTGACAAACTTTGAATTATTGAAAAATGTCGATAACTCTGGCCAAAAACCATTCTGTATGAGTTTGCTGAAATAGCAGGGTACCCGCGCTCTGACAATGCCAATAAGTTAGTCAATTTGCAATTCCAAAAGTTTGAGAAATTAGCAATTGATTTTGGTACATCACAACCGTATCTGGTGTAGACATTTTTTCAATAATATTTGCAACTGTGAGTGGCTTTTAAAGGTTACACTGCTTTCCTTTTCGTAGATTATTAAAAGTTTGGAGTCGCATTTTGGTGACTGCATCTAGCACCATGAAAGGGTAAGATAATGTCATTCTAAAGTTAGGTCATGCAGTTGATAGTCACCACTTAACGTATTTGGCTCGAGTAAATATAGAACCTTTACGCCGCCCACCCTCACCAATATTGAAAAGGCAAGGCCATGTCTTAGCCTCGAAAAACTCATTATTGTAATCTGAATAAATTTTTAGGACAAGTTTGAGTTTAGCTTTTTTCCTGGTCTTGAGATCTATTTTTACGTGTTGTATGAATCTGGGATGATCCTTAGAAAACTTCCCTGCACAGATATCGGACGCTAGAATCAACATTCCTGTTTGCTCAAGTTGTAATAATTCTTCGGCGCATTTATTAATATCGGCATGCTTAAACTTGATGCCATAAACTGAAAAAAATTGTGGTCCTCCTTTTCTTGTTCAACAAATCTAAACAGCGTCTCATAAGTGGCGTAAAATTTCTGGTACAGATGATTGTTTCTCTTCAAGACTTAAGCGCAGCAACAATCTTCTGATGATCATAGCATACATTGAAAAGTACTTCTTGTCGTCATAATGTAAAACATTCAGTTTGCCAAGACGATGCTCGTAGCAGCCTTGAGGTAATCCTTAGTCTTGACTATGAGTGAGAATAAAGCCAAAAGTGCCACTTGTGACTGTTCCACAACGTTCAAACATGCGAGTTCTGGTGGTATGCTTAGTCTGCCATTCTTTGGACCAGTGTGGTAGATGATCCGAGGATTGTTCTTGTACTTCATCTGATTTTCGCAATAACACGAATTACAGATGTAATAGACGCCAGGTGATTTCTGATAGCTTACAAGACGGCTGAGTAGTAGAACTGTTCAACCGAGACAGAAGTAGCAAATTCAGTTTTAAGTATCGATTTCAATTCTTTGGTGATAAGACGGCTGCAAATGTAACAGCAGCAAGTGAAGAAAGGAGTAGTAGCAAGTTTGTAACCGAAACTCCAGTAGCGGATGACTTGAGCAATGAGATATTAGGACGGGTGATAAATTCCTAGCAAAACAACGTTTCATGCGAAAATAATTTTGAACAAAAACAGGCGTTAATTTGCAATTGGAAATAATTTCTTTCACTTCTTTGCAAATAAGTTCTATGCATTTACTTTGTGATAGACATAAACTGAATGATCTTGTAGTAATTTCTTCTAAAACGACATTTTCTGGTTCATGAATGTTGCTGATGAAGTTACCTAAGGATAATTTAGATTTCTTCCGCAATGTTAAACCTGCGCAATCGATGTTTAATTGCGCAAATAAATGCCGCTTCTTGTTCTTTTAATGTGAGATGGCCGTATCCCAGCATGAGTTCAAGGAGAAATTTCTGTATACCATTCGCCCAAATCAACAATGTGAGAAATCTGTTCTAAAACAATAACTTTAATGTTTAATCTTGATACTCTGAATGAAGTTTGAGAGACTTGAATTTATGTGAAAGCAACAGGCTAGAAAATACGTAATCAAATTTGAATAAAAGAGAAGATGAGATGCAGAAAAGTAATCGTACAATACAACTGAGGTCTTACTAGCTAAATGGGTGACCAGTGTAGTAATAATTAACAACAAAAGAAGGTCCAACGGGCAGCAAAAGAGAGACCAGTGGGTGGCAAGGGCAAAGTCAATGGGTGGCGGAAGTGAGACCAAAGAGAGACGAGAGCAAGGTGTTGTGGCGACGAAAAAATCCAACGCTAATAAAAAGCGAGATCAACGGACGGCGAAAACGAGGCCGACAGACAAATTGTCAAAGTGACATTAAATTTTACGACATACAATTTATTCGTAGAAAACTATCAAGAGAGTTTCGCTCGTTTATATTAACTACGCATTTTCCATAGCAACAATAGTGCGGACACACACAGAGAAAATTAAAATTAGTTGATTTTCAAACCCCAATTAGTGCCCTTTAAAATTGAAGGCTTAGTATAATAAAGCGGATCCTACGACGAGTACCAAATATTTCTCAATTATTTTATAAGTAGATAATAATAAACAAAATATAACTTAATCTAAACGTGAGAGTAAATATAATGGTAAATGTACATTTGCATAAGGTTGATAACCTTTACAAGTTAATTAACTTGTCCTGAAACGCCGTTAGGTGACCTATAGTTCCACGGGACTTTATAGGGCTGATGATAATAATAAATTTTGTCTACCCTACTTCGGGAGCTTTATTTAAGTTTTTTAGGCTGACAATGAGTTTAACATACAATACATTGTAAAATCTTTTTCAGTTTCTCGCAATAATTTGCATTTAAAAAATTATTAGACTTTACAAGTCTTTGATTTTCTATTTTTATTTGTTGGTTGTTAATTTATTTACTAATTCTTCCTCTTCGGCAACCCAATTCTCGTTAGTTTTTCTTATTTTCCCTGGAAAATCTTATCTTACTTCATTTCCTGTAACATCTTTTAATTTCCCCCGTTTTATGCTAATTCTTTACTTGTGATATCTTGACTTCTTTGGCTGTTGATATAAAGTTAGAGCTGGTAGGTTTTCTACTTGGCTGTATTTTGTGTGGTCTACTCTCTACAAAAACTTATTAATGTAATGTTAGGTTGAGGATATTTTGTGTTGCCTAAGCATCGTTGTGGAAAGGGGTAGGGGCCAATTGACTCTTCGGATTTTATACTTCTTATCAGTAACCTTGTGTTATACATTTTTGTTATTGTTTATTTAACAGTCGCTTCTTGAGCAGAAATTTCTATATATTAAATTCTTTGCTATTTATTTTAGTTTTTATTAATTCAATTCGAAATCAAATTAAAAAAGAAACAAACAGTTTATTTTATTTCTTATTTATTTATCCTAGATTAGACGCATGACATTAATCTAAAATTTATTTTTTTATCAAACTTCTAATAAAAGTTTTTCATAAAGATTAATTTCTCTCAATAAACTAACTACTTATATAAACTAAAGTCTTCTTTTTGCTTCTGAAGAATTTATCATTAACTTGCCCTTTATGGATTTCAATAGTCCAAGGGACATTTATTATCTATTTGTTTATATAAGTATTTGATATCGATAATCTTTATTTCCTATATTAAAACTAACGTATAGCCAAATCATTGCATACAGTAATCGTGATAGAAATGAGAACGACTTGTGCGCTATTCGTTATTTTAGCTGCATTATTAGCTCCCATTTCATCCGAAAATGAGCCAAATGTCATTATTGTAGGAGCTGGTGCTGCAGGGATAGCAGCGGCTTCCAAACTCTTAGAAAACAATATTACTAACATGGTGATTCTTGAGGCAGAAGGGCGTATCGGAGGAAGAATTAATACCGTAGAATTTAACGGAAGAACTGTTGATTTAGGAGCACAGTTTTGCCACGTAGGTGACAATCCACTCGTCTACCATATGGCTAGAAGCTATGATTTGCTCGAGCCCATCGACACATCGCAGCGGATTTACCGATCGTTAGAGTGTGCACAAATAGATCAGAACTTCACGGATGAACTGGAAGGCATAATTAGAACGATTTATTCCACTACACCGGATGAAATAGCTGATGATGTTAATTTAGGACAATTTGTAACTACAGAGTGAGTTAACTTTGCTTTAAAAATCGGTAATATGTAACATCTATTACAGGTACAAGAAAATTATTTTAAAGCGATACAAGACTGAACCGCATAAACTAGAGCTGGCGCTAGACGTTTTGGGAACTTTAGAAAAAGAAATTTTACTCTTCGGGGGTGCTTATTCATGGTTCAATAGATCAGCCAAAGCTGATTTAGAAAAGGTACGCATACACGCACTTTTTGATTGGAAAGGCCATGGATACAAAGCCTTTTTGGATTTTTTGCTAAAGAGGCAACCTAGCCTAGTTCAGAAAATAGAGCTCAACAAGCGTGTTAACAAAATTCATTGGAGTGATAAGGTATCGGTCGAATGTTCTGATGGTTCAGTATATAATGCAAACCATGTAATTGTAACCGTTTCTTTGGGAGTTTTAAAAGATAAAATTGACACTATGTTCGAACCGAAACTACCTTTAGGAAAAATTGATGCAATTAAGAATATCGGTATACGCGCCAGCACAAAGGTACTTTTACATTTTCCTGTCCGACAGTGGCCTCCAAATGTCTTTTCTGTGGGTTTTGTGTGGCCCAACGTAGAAAATAAAAGTGATCTAGTGAGTTTATCTTTTTTATTAAGTGCTGCGTTTTTTTTTATAATTAATACTGCACTTGTAGACGAGTCACTCAGATTATTTGTGGACATTAGATTGTTACGGCTTTATTGCACTTAAACAAAACCCTAACATGATGGAAGCTTGGTTTGCGGGGCCAAATATACCAAAAATAGAATTACTTTCTGACGAAGAACTGTTTACAGGAATGATGCTAGTTTTAAGCACATTTTTAGGCGAAAATATTACCAAACCAGACGCTATGCTACGGTATGTAGTTATCAATTTAAAATTTGTCATGTTCTACTTTCCTTTTTAGTTCAACCTGGAACTCAAATCGTAATTTTCTTGGCACAAACTCGTACGATACAGTAGAATCTTACAAATCTTCTAGCAGAGAGATGTTATCGCAGGCGCTTTCAGGATCAGAAGGTCAATTGACGCTGCTGTTTGCTGGAGAAGCGACAAGCCTTACTCATTATGGGACGGTAGATGGGGCGGTCGAGTCAGGTTTCAAGCAAGCTGAGTACATAATAAGCCTATATAAATTATAAAAATCTTTATATATTACATGTGTGCAATTAGCTGCACTATCTGATAACATATTAATTAAAATATGTGTGTCTGTGTATTTTTTTCTTAAGAAATCTTTGATACATCATGGAAACATTAAACCTAGTCGTAGAGAGGTTTTATCATAAGCCTGCCAAGGTGTGCCCTAAAAACACACATCTATTTATATACATTACATTTATGATGTAGATAATAGCAAACTATGATTATAAATTTATAAAAACATAAAATATATATAGTTGTTCCAATTTTCTTCTGTCAGACATCTATCTCATCTCTAAAAGATCTTTTGGGTCTTCCCCGCTTTCTTCTTTCTGCTGGACTCCATTCCGTTATTCTCTTTATCTGCCGCTGGGGTGCCACTGTAGGTGCTTTTCTTTAATGTAGGTAAGTATATCTTCCTTCACTGACAGCCTCCTCGGTAATTCTTCATTAGTTCCATCTTCTGTTGCATCTTCTCCAGTATTCCATTCCTGTGGCTGTAATTCTACTCTGATTTCTTTCTTTATAACTCAGTACTTTGCTCCGTATGTTATAATGCTTTTAATTATAGTGTTAAAGATCATTTTTATATTCTGTCCCAGCTTGTTCTTCATGTAGTTTGTGGTTGCCTCTTCATTGGAAATAGTGAATACTAAGTACTTAAAGCTCTTTTTCCTTTTATTTTAACTTAAGTTGTGATTTGCAAATCCGATGCTGTGGCCAGATATTCTGTCTTATTAAAATTAATTTAAAATTAATTTGAATTCTTCAGTAAGTTTGCGGATCATGAAACTAAGGTTTTCTTCATCTTGTGCCATTACCACCTGGTCATCAACATACATTTCTAACTAGAATTCCTATGCCTTCAAGAAAGATCTTAAAGAGAGTAGGAGACATTGAGCAGCTTTGTAGTAGTCCTTTGAAGGTTTTAGATGCTTGTTCGATCTTATTTTTTATTGTAATAGACACCATGTTCTCTCGTTATAAGTTTTTGGTTGCAGCTATTAGTTTATTCGGAACGTTAAGTTATTTCAAAGATTTTCAAAGCTTTTTTCTTCCTATTGAGTCATACGCGTTCTTTTAGATCCTATAAGTGCCAAATGTACTGATCTATTTTTAGTCACTTTCTTTTCAAATAGTTGTTGGTCTGTGTATATGCAATCTTCCTGCTGTTAACGCCGCCTCGTCCTCGTCAATTTGATCCGATATCTCCTCTTCCGATTTTTCTTAATTAATCTTCCGTAAAGCTTACCCATTGCGTAGATAACACTGATTCCTGTGTAGTTTTCACATATTCTACTATTTCCTTTTTTAAATATAGATATTATGTAAGCCTCTATCCATTTCTGTGACAACTTTTCTCCGTTAACAGCTCTCTTAAACATTATTTGGATCATACGTAGTAGCTTTTCAGATCCATGCTTTATAAACTCCAAGGCTATACTTCCTGGCCCGGGGGACTTATTGTTCTTCAAGATATTTACTATACCTTTATTTCTTTTAAGGTGATTATTAACTATTCTTATATGTTTTGTTAATCATCATCATTATCATCTGTCATTTTAAACATTTGTCGATATTCTGAGAGCAATTTTTTATAATAATCTTGCCAGTCTTTTTTCGGTGATTTATCTGTGTTCGTTCTTTATTATTCGTTCTTAATTATTTAATTGTTCACCAAGTTTCTGTGTTCCTACCTCCACCTAAATTTTATTCTAAATTTATTTTGTTTTTTTTTTGTCTGGCAAGCAATCTCTTAACTTCTCTATTTTTAATATTTTCGGTTTATTCGCAATGGGCCACTTTTTGTATCGTTTTTCTGCTGCATTCTTCGTTTCCTTTTTTTCTTTCCTAAGGCTTCCATGGCTGCTTCGGTTATGCAGTCTTTTTTATGCAAGTATGTTTCTTCTAAGTTTCCAAAATGTAATTAGTTTAGTTTGTGGTCAAGTCTTCTTTGATACAGTTCTTTGATGTGTGCATCTTGAGGTAAGTGAAGTTTATATTTATCTTCTTCTATTTTCTCTTTCATCCCTATTTTGTTTTGCCTTATTGATTTTCTTATCCATGGAAAATCTATCTTCGCCGCTAAAAGTTTGTGGTTACTACCCATACTCTGCTCCCCATTTTACTCATACATCTTTTTTTTTAAAAAGTAGGTTGTATTTATGTGTACATGTAAATGTTTTTATGTTTGTAAAGTCCATTTATAATACAGAGCTTATTAAGTTTACACATTTCTATTATCATTTCCCTTTTTTTATTTACGACATTTTCTCTGGAGTATCCAACAGTCCCATTGTTATCTTTTTTCCCCACTCTTTTGTTTATATCACCAGAGATTCTTAATTCTTGGTGTTTTTTACCTTTTCTATTTCTTGTTGAAGGGTTTTTCAAAACTGTTCTTTTTTGACAGTAGGGCTGCTTTTGTTTGTTGCATAAACTCTAATAATTACAATCTGTCGCCCATATACTTCCATAGTTATTCTTAGTACTCTCTCGTTGATCTGTTTCCAATTTTGTATAAATCTTAACCATTTTCTTTATCGGCATTTCAACGCTCCCCTTTGCTCTCTCCTTCTCCGGGACGCCACTCCAACAGTGAAGAACTTCATCTATCATTTCTGTTCCAGTTCCTTTCTTTTTTTTACTAATTACCAAAATGTCAACACTGCTATTCTGAAACTCCTTGAACACCTTCTTTGTCTTTGTTCTCCATCTCTGCACATTCCACTTTCCATATATTATTCATCCGTTCCTTTTATTGTCTTTTTTTTGCCATGTCTTTTCTTGTTTGGTTGAGAATTAAGTTTGGGTTTTGGTTACCCTTCACAAAACTCTCCTTCCTCCCGTATCCGACAAGGCTCCCTCTATTGGAGGTGTGAATCACCACCCAGGGAATATCTTTATTGTCTTTCATTCTACATCAAGTCTCCGTTATCCCTTAGGTTTTTACATGTATCAGAATTCTAGGGCCTGATGTCATAACCCCCTAAAAATCGCTCAATGTGGGACCGTTGTTGCTTGTAACCCCTATTTATATTATCCCTAAAATAAGGGTTGCTACTTCCGCGAAGTCCGCCCAAATGAAGCTTCTCTTATACGCCTTCATCGTCGTTGTGGTCTTCAACCGTAACAGTGGACAAGAGGCAACAGAGTACAATCAGTCGGAGTTAACTAAATTCAGGCTTTTTAACGAGGTGTTACTCTTCGGTCCGTTCTCCTTTCTTGTCATTTTGTGATAAGACCCCAGACTTGGGACCGGTATAGCGGAGTTATATATAAATAATATTTATTTGCTAAACAATGAAGTGTGTGTTCTATAGTATATTTTCCCATTGGATATAAAATCTAGGAAAAGAAGAGTAACTTTTTTAAAATCTAACTAAACTGCACTAATAGTAAACACATAATTTTTAGGGAAACATGGCTAATTACAAACTTCTTCTGTCTTTGATTTTACAGGATTTAATATCGGTATATTTGTTATCAAGGGGTTGAGGACAACGATTTAAAATAAAAATCTTACCTAGCGTACTCATTGATCCACCTTGTATATTTTATACACAATTTTTTTCTTTGCAATCGATAAAAAATTCTATTTACAATTAGTTCCATCTTTACTGTTTATTGCCGTTTTCTTGAAACTCGACGAAAACTTGTCATTTGGATATTCTTCAATCTCACCATCGTGAACTTACTTGCTACCATCTTTAAGTGTGATGATCTATTCATTTTTACTAACAGTTGACACTAATCATTATTAATATTTGTATAAATTTTGAAAATAAATAAAAATAATTTAACAAATGTTTAATTTTTGTTGGTAGCAACCAAAGCTTTACTTTATTTAACAGCTTGGTGCAGATTATGCATTATATAGAATATATCGGGAAACGAGTGGAAGCTTAACAGTCGCGGTTGAAAACAGTAAGCTGACGACTTTGCTTACGTGAATTCCTCTCATCTATAACGAATTATGTGCGATATCTTGATTCTATCCACTTTTGTCCTAAATATTTTTATTTTTCCAAAACAGCACCGAGTTCGCGTAATAAGGTAAGGCCCAAACTTTTAAATATATATTTCCATGTAAGGAAAGAATGACAATGGGCTCTCAGTCTCCAACACTATTGAAATGATGAATACTTACACAAACAGAAGTAAATGGTGGACTACGAAAATACAACAATAAGTTAGAGAAAAGAAAGGAATATAGGAAAGTTTTATACAAACTGGAACTGAGGAAGAAAATAATATATACAAAATAGCAAAAGAAACAAAACAAATTATAAAAAAACCCAAGAAGAAATCATGAAAAGAGTTTGGAAATCAGATGAAAGAAAATTACTTAAAAATTAAAAACTATTTTATAATATTATAAAGCAGTGAAGGCAAAAACAGTCCAAAATTAAAAAACGTAAATAATAAAAGTGGGAAGATAAAGAAGTAATGCGAAGATGAACAGCATATTTCAAAGAATTAACTAAATTTAAACAAGATGAAGAAAAAGATAGGGAGAAAAAAGGACAGAACATGAGAAGGTACATAATGTAAGTAAAATACCAAGAAAGGAAGTCACTGAGGCAATTAACATAATTAAATTAGGTAAAGCACCAGGAGAAGACGAGAAACGTTAAAGTACATGTGGAATAAAGCTACAAAAGATTTTTTTTGTGAAATGATCACCCACAAAGGAATACCCTCAGACTGGAAAATAGGAATCATATTACTTTTACATAAAAATAGTGACAGAAATAACTGTACAAACTATAGAGAAATTACACAAACGAACATACCTGGCAAAATATCAAATCGAATAATAGAAAAAAAGCTAAGAGAAGAAATAGAAACTTTAATAGAACAGTCGTAACATGGATTTAGAAAAAGCAGAAGTACCCAGGATTTAATTTTTATAATTAGACAACTAGGAGAAAAACTGTTATAGACTCTAATGAAGCCTTCGATAGAGCACAGAGAAAAAATGTCTAGGCAAGTTTGAAATAAAAGGAGTGGAAAATGATTTGGTAGACGTCCTTATTACTTCTAGATATTTAAATGATTGTACTTGTTCTATCTCTGTCTTGTTTAGTTTTATTACTATGTTTGCGTCCTCTTTTCCTATCACCATCACCTAGGTTTTCTGGGTATTTATTTTTAAGTTTTTATTACGTACAGCATTATTCCATGGCTATAGGTTGTACTGTAAATCTTTTTCATTTGTTGCATATATAATTAAATCGTCCGCAAATTCACTTTCAGTTATTTCTAGTATCCCATATTTTTGTCTCCTTTTTTTAATTTCTTTACTTTGCCTTTTACTCATTTAAAACATCATTCATTACTAGATTGAACAGTGCGGGACTGAGGACTCCTCCTTATCTATGTCCTTCCTTGGTTATGAACTCTTCCGAGTGCATGTTTCCCGTTCTTACCTAATTTCTTGTGTTTTCATATAAACTTCTTATACATTTTATTAGTTTGTCATTTATTCCTCTCTTTCTTAACTTCTCCACACAGCTTTTCTTAGTACACTGTCAAAGGCCTTTTCCAGGTCGATGAAGGCTGCAAATATTTCTTCTGTGGTAAATTTTTCTATTATTTGTTTTAATACAAATATATGATCTTGGGCCCCTCTACCCTTCCTGAATCCACACTGTAAAGTTTCTAATTGCTTTTCTGTTATTTTCCCTAGTTTTGCTTCTAGGGTACGTTTATATAACTTCGTTACTACGGGTAGCACTGTAATCCCTCTATAGTTTGTGCAGTCCCTTTTATCTCCCTTTTTAAATATTGGGGGCAGTATTCCCAGTTCCCAATCTTTTATAATCTTCTCCTTTTGCCAAACTATATTAAACAGTTTAGTTAGCATTTTTATACCCGTTTTATCCAGATTCATAACCATTTCTGCTGTTATAGCATCATGTCCTGCAGCTTTACCACTTTTTAACTTTTTCGCGGCTTCTCGTACTTCTTCTTCCTCTATTTCATCCTTTTCTACACTTTCTTCTAAGCTTTCTTCCGCATTCGTTTCTTTATCGTCCTCTGTTGTTATGATATGCCTCTCTTCTATCGTTAATATTTCCTAGAAATACTCTTTCCATTTTATATGTCATCTTCGTTTCCTAAAGTTCTTCCATCTTTCCATTTTATGTATTTAATTTTCTCTGTCTTTCCTTTCCGTAGTGTTCTAAATACCGTGTAAAACCACTTTTGATTCCCTAAGCTGTCCTTTTCCATCCTTTCACCAAACTCTTCTCATCCTTTTACTTTCGCTTGTTTGACCTTTTCATTTACTTTGGCTCTCTGTTCTTTATACCTATCATACTTTTCTATTTCTTAAATATTCTTTCCATAATTGTTTCTTTCTTTGTACTTCCTTTATTACGTCTTCATTCCACCAGCTTGTTTGTCTCTTACCTTTGATAATTTTTGTACTTCTACATACTTCTTTTGCCGTTGGTAATAATGCCTCTTTGATACATTTCCATGTTGCTTCTAGTGGTAAGTTATTTATTTTTTTGCTGATCTCTTTCATTTTTTCTTCCACTCTCTCTTTGTATTCTTTTGCTGTCTCCTCATTTCCCAATTTGCAAGATTTGATTGATTCGTTAATTATATTTCTGCTTTTTCCAACATTCCTAGTTGTCTTATACCTTTTTGTTTGTATCTCTAGCTTTGACATCACTATATAGTGATCTGAATATATCTTCAGTTCTCTTTTCACCATTGTATCCTTTATTTCGTTTCTATATTGGCTGTTTATTATTATATAATCTATAATGGATTTTTATTTCCTGCTCACTACTTCTCTAGTATATTATGAATATCTCTATGCTTGTAGAAGGTATTCGTTATTATCAAGTAATTCTGAATAGAAAAATCAATCAGTCGTAAACCATTATTATTTCTGACGTCTTTCCCGTTTCCCCATTTTTCCTTGCTGCTCTTCCATTTAAATCCCCTATTATTATCATTCTTTCCCTAATTTTTTCTATTGTTCGTTCTGATTGCTCCCGGAATTCTTCTTTCTTTTGTGCAATCTTATCTTCGTCTGGTCCATAGACCACTAAGAACGTTATTCTTGTTTGTTTTTCCATTTCCATTTGTATCATTAATATTCTTTCAGAGGCTCCCGTCCACTTATTTATGTATTTCGCTTTCTCCTTTCTAATAATACAACCTACTCCTTTTTTGCTCCTTGTGTCGTCTCTACCCCGCTGTATATTAATATATGGCGTCCTTCCTATTCGATTTTCCCTTTCCCTTTCTTCTTTGTTTCTGTCAAGCCTAGCATATCTAAGTCAGCTTTCTCGAATTTCTCTTCTAGTTCTCTTTCTTTTCCTATTAAGCTTCTAATGTGCCTATTTTCAAATACCTTTTGTTCTTTTCCATTTCCTTCTCTTTTCCTAATTTCATATCACTATTGTCTTTTTGTTTTATTTGTCCCATATTCGTATCCTTTAACTTTGCCCTGTCCGTCTTGCGTCCGTATTCTCTATTATTAGTTAGTTTTGTCTAATTTCTTGTTTCTTCTTTACTTTTTCTAGCTCGTTCGTTATTTTCACTCCTTTCCATCAATAAATAACTTTTGGTAACCGCTTTTGACGATTTTCCCTCTCTTCTTTTCCTCTCCTGCTCTCTTCCTGATCTGTGCCTCTATCGCCCTTTCCTGTCTTGTTTGATCATTATTAATGTATATCTTATCGCCATTTAATTTCCTTCAATTTGCTTTTTTTACATTATCTCTATTTTATCGCCTGGGTTTTCTAGTTCCATTATGCAGATTTTTGGTCCTACTTTATAGGCATTTTTAATTTGGGTGTCAATTTCTAGATTGTTTTTTCCATTTTCTGCTTTATTTCTAATGTATTATTTGAATATATCCTTGGTCCGTGCATTACTATGTTGTTTCTTCTCTTTTTTCTTTCAAGCTGCTCCAATCGTTGTGTCCTGTAACTCTTTTTTTAACTATGTAGTTACTTTTTATGACAGTATATTCTTCCATTAAATTTTTATTTTCCTTTTTTAATTCTTCCATCTCCTTATTGAATTTTAGCTATTCCATTTTTATTTAGTTCACATCTACCGTTAACTGTTGTAGCATATCTAATACTCTATCTAATTTGTCCTCCTTCTTTTGTTTAGGGCTCGTTGGCGATCTATTTGCCTTCTTAGATTTCGCAAAGCTCATTAGTTCTTCGTCACTTTCCTCCTTTTCTACACCTCTCTTTCTTTTTTCTCCCTCTGTTGAATCACTATCTGTATTGCACATCTCTGGTGCCTTTCTCTCCTGTTTAGTAAATAGTAAATACGTCTGCGTGTTTTGTCCCCTCTGAATTTCTTTACTACTTATAAGGATTTTTTTGAATAAATCTACGCTTCAATATTAACATTCAAATCTGTACACAAATATTATTTTCCTTGTGCGTTATTTTATTTGCGATTGCCTGTGCTTATCTGTCCGGATCGACCCCTCGGATACCGATAATCGTTGCGGTCAACTTCTCTCGCTAGCCTGCTCTCTTGGCTCTAACGCTTTTAATAATTACTTATTGCAATTCGCTCACCTAATTGTACTGTTCTTCACTGACTTCTTATTATCTTAAATATCTGACGTTAATAGGGATACTCTGCACTTTTTCGTAAATTTAATCTCACTAACACTATATTAAAAAGCTTGACAAATTCGCCGTGTGACGGAGCCGATACGTTCGGTTTTAGCGTCGACAAAAAATCTAAAAATATAGTTAATTGTATTAATTGTAGTGTATTACTTTTGGTTATAATCCGACACCTAACGGTAAAAGGATTTTCAGATTAAATATCATAAATAAGATTATTTTGGAATGTAAATTGACAGCAATAGAAATCTTGAGTTTCTAGTTAAATTCCCTATAGTAGAACTACTATTTGCAATGTTAATTACGTAGAAAGAAAAAGAAAGCATCACTTAAAAAATTAAAACGTCAGTCTATTTTAAAAATTGGAGAAAACATTTATTTTAAGAAATATAAATAATAATTTCGTGAGAGGAGAAGATAACGTCAAAGTCTCCTTGTTCATGCAATATACTCGATAGAGCAATCTACAGACACTTTTAAAAGGACGCCATAAATTAAAAAACCATTTGAAGATCGAACTGAGAAGTACGACCACTACATTTGAGTTACAATATTCCATATAAATTTTTAAAAAGAGTCAAATAAATTAATTTAATTAACATATTGTTAACAATAAAATGAGAGTAGTACAGAACGTAACAGACAACCATAAAGGGTAAAATAGCAGTATACCCCACTGCAAAGATTATAAAGAAACATGAGAGTAGCAAACAAGAAAATGGAATATTAAAAATCTTACACAACAATATAATGAAAAAATAACAAAAAAAAATGTAAGTTTGTTAATATTTCATTAAAACCACTATAACATAGATACGTGTATTGGAAATTTATTTGTAAAGATTTATAATGTTCTCTGCTTCCCTAAAACCTGATTCGACCGCGCCATCTACCGTTCCATATCGAGTAAAGCTTGTTGCTTCTCCAGAAAACAGCAAAGACAACTTTCCATTGTATCCTAAGAGTGGCTGTGATAATACTTCCCTGCTGGAAGATTTGTAGGACTCTACAGTATCGTATGAGTTTGTACCGAGAAAATTGGGGTGAGAATACCACTTTGATCTAAAAATAAGCAAATAAAAGTAATACAGATTTTGCGTGTGCTACAAGCTGCATACCGCAGCATAGCGTCCGGTTTAGTAACGTTTTCTCCCAAAAATGTATTCAGACTTAACATAATTCCGTTAAGAAGTTCGTCGTCTGGAAGTAATTCTATTTTTGGCGCGTCCGCTCCAGCAAACCAAAATTCCAGCTCGTGAGGGTATTCTTTAGTCATATAAAATCCATAGCTGTCCAGTACCCATGGATAATCCGGGATATTTACCTGTAATGTTAGTAGAAATTTGAGACATTTTATACTATTAAATAAATATACTTACGAACACCTTTTCAATATCTGCACTTGGCCACATAAAACTAATGGAATACGCATTTGGCCACTGTATAATCGGAAAACGCAAAATTACCTTTGCACATGCTACTATACCAATATTTTTGATTGCATCATTTTTTTCTTTCGGCAGATTTGGACTAAATAGGTCGCTGGTTTTATTTTTTGGAACTCCCAAAGAAACGGTTGAAATAACATGATCGGCTTTATATACTGCACCGTCTGAACATTCAACAGATATGTTATCCTTCCAATAGATCTTGTCAACATGTTTGTTTAACATTATCTTGTGTTCTATACTGGGTTGTCGTTTTAACAGAAAATCTAAAAAAGTTTTGTATCCTTGCCCTTTCCAATCAAAAAGTGCGTTTATATGCATTTTTTCAATTTCAGCTTTAGCAGATCTATCAAACCACGAAAAGCCACCACCGTATATCAAAATTTCTTTTTGTATTGCATTTAAAAATTCTAAGGCTAGCTTCAGCTTTTGGGGCTCAAACTTATAGCGATTGGAAACAATTTTATTGTACCTAAAAAAATCATCAACTATTACGGATAAACCTAGAAAAGGATAAACGTACTCTGTGATCACAAATTGTCCTAAATCAGCGTTATCGGATATCGCATCTGGTGAAATACTATAAATCGTCCCGATGATTCCTTCTAATTCACTTGTGAAATTCTGGTGCACTCTTTTACCCCCTGGCAAATGGTAAATCCGCGTCGTGGTGTCAACAGGCCGAGCAAGTCGTAATCCTTAACGACATTGTAAACGAGTGCCTTCTCACTCCAACGCAAAATTGTGCGCCTAATTCCACGGCTCTTTCTCCAAATTTCACAGTGTGAATTCTACCCCCGATTCGTCCTTCCGCCTCAAGCACCACAATGTCAGTAATGTTGTTCTCCAGCAGCTTTGAAGCCGCTGCGATTCCTGCAGCACCTGCCCCTATAATAATAACCCTCGGCGCGTCATTCGACTTCGTTCCAGAGAATATTGTAACTAAAATAACGACTACTATAGAAAACAGCTTATATTGGATCATCTTTGCTGCGCGAATTGCACTACTATTAACTTTGAAACTTCAATATCATTGAGATTAATTATGTGATAATATATGTGGGGTCACTTGAAATGTCAAGGCACATCGGAGCGATTCATTTATCACCAAAATTGTCGAAATCTCAACCTATGACACGTGTTCCAAAATTATCCAGAAGTGTGGGAAAAAGTTCTAGGGTGCGATAGGGCCAAGCCCCGTCCTGCATAAACCAATATCCGTTGGGCATTTTGGCCTTCTTCGTTCCCCGTAGAAAATCCCCTTCGTGCGTCTGGCGGTAATTTGGAGAGTTCACATTGCCGTCAATTAAATATGGCCCGAGTATATCCTCGCGGTCATTTTTGTTAAATGGAGAAACTTTACAATTGCAAGGCAAGACTTTTTGCTTTCCCAGTGACGTGTGTTTTGCTTGTTGACAAAACCTTCCAAATAAAAATTAGCCTCATTACTAAACCACATTTTTTCTACAGTTTTCTAATTACATGTCAAATCTCTGGTCGATTGATGGGAAATTTCATGGAGAAGCTAGATCAATCGATCTGAATCAACCCCAACAGGCCTACCGAAACTAGCCGCGTCCTTAAGGTCGAAATTACCGTTTTTAAGCGTGAAAACTACCATCAAGCTGTTTTTGATGCCGCACGCAGCTGAAATTTCTGGAGCAGCTTTTGCAACTTTCGCATTCTTCCCTTCACGATTGAAAGCAAGTGGCAACAAATGTCGAAGATGCTCATTTTTTCAACATCATTTCCAATTTTAATGACCTAAACCAATCCTGAAATCCATAAACACTAGTTTGTATAGAAAATTGTGACCCTTTCACCCTTTCAGGTGGCAAAATTTAAATTTAAAATAAATGGCAATAACTTATTCCTTAACCCAATTTGTGACAGTTCTAAAATTTGTTTTATTTTCTCTTGTTCTCTTATTTATTAAGAAACTTATTTCTTCTTGACTTTTATAATTCCTTTATAAGCAGCATATGTTCTGAATTAAGTTTTAAACATTATTTATTACTTAGTCCAATAATATTACAGTGTTTGTATATTGCATGTACCTGTAAATAACTCTAGTCAATCGGAGAGATTCTTAACATCCTCTTACTATTCCGCTCGGTAGATTGACGTTGAAGATTGCTAGGGACTGAGACTCTATTGAATCTGCGTATGATCATATTAACCTTGGAGGTATTTGGCCTAACACACCATGTTAACTAAACGTCTTGGTGTATGCACTTTACTACCAGGACTACATTCAGGCTCCCCACTGGAGTATCACCACTTTAGTGTTTCCACTCACTCTAAGTCGGACAATACACATGTTGCCAGTTTTGGTCTGCCCCGGATGTTTTATTTTCCCAGTGCTCACCGTGTCTGGTGGGCATTCCCCTATAGTTTTGGATAACTCAGTAAATACTTTTGCTGAACAAGTAAAGCAAAATACAATATTAATCAACTATATTTCCTAACAGCATAGCTGATAGTGTATGAGAGCGGAATTTTCTTTCAATTCGCTGCATTTGATCTTTTGATTCTGAAGCTTTTGAACCTGATATACTAACATTTACTAGTATAGTTTTTGAACACCAGCTTCATTAATTATTATAATGTTCTTGTACTACTATTAAGTACAACGGTTTCCAAATAATGAGTAAACATTGACTCTCATGTATTGAGATATTAAAAGTGTTTTTCTATTTCAATAGCCCCACGAATTATTACAATAGTAAAAACGACAGTCTTTGATTTGGAAAGTTAATTTTATGAACGCTTTCTTTGTTGCATTTGGCAATTGCCGAAGAATGTTTATATATGCAGCTTGATATTGCGAATATGATAACATTGCGAATTTGAAGTCGTTAACCTTTGGGAAATATAAAATCCTGAAATTAATTTATTGATCCAAAAAAGCACGACGTTTCTTCCGAAGAAACAAGTCACAATTTGCAGGACGGAAAAATGGCTTGGCGAGCATGGTATATATACATGTACATCTTTGCGGTAAATTGAGATATAGAAAAAAAAAAAGCGTTATGATCCTAGGGTTTTCAGCTTTCCGAAAAAATAAAAAACACAAAATCGATTTTTTGGCCAAAAAACCAGACGGCCCCTTAGAAGTGGTAGAACTTTAGAAAATTGCGAAAGAAAACCTCATAAAGCTCTATTCAAAGCTTATTCTATTAAAGGCTAAATTTATGTGTAATCTTAAATATTTAAAATCATGCAGACGCAAATATATTTCTGTAGGATTACGACTACAACACCATCAAAAATTCTTTGATCAAACCAATTCTAAACTATATGAGATCCTTCATAATCTTAGTTTGCTCCGTATTCTTTCTATTATTTGAGATTCTTCCACTAGGATAAAATATGAAAACAGAGAAAAAAAGAGGGGGAGAGTATGTTGTAAATATGCTTTAATGTTAATATTATATATTTCTAATTAATGTTTAGATGTACTCTATAAATTGTACATATTTAACAATCATTTAGTTTTATTTCCTAAATGATCCAAATAAGCAAGACCATTGTGTTAATATTTTTTAAGGAATGATTTAAATTTATTTGTAAAGACTTATTATCCTCTCAGCTTCTCTAAAACCAGATTCGACCGCCCCATCTACTATTCCCCAACGAGTAAGGCTTGTTGCTTCTCCAGCGAACAGCACTTTCGGTTTTTCATTACCTCCTGTCAATGGCTGAGACAGTATTTCTCGGTCTAAAGATTTGTAGGATTCTATGGTGTCAAACGAGTTCGTGCCGAGGAAATTACGATTAGAATGCCATTTGGTGCTAAAAATATACAAATGCAGTTATGGGCATTGCGTTAAAATCACTTACCGTAACATAGCGTCCGGTTTGGAAACTTTTCTGCCAAAAAATTTATTCAAAGCGAACATAATTCCGTTAAGGAGTTCTTCGTCTGAGAGTAATTCTATGTCTGGCACGTGCGTTCCGGTAAACCAAGCTTGCAGCACGTGGGGATTGTTTGCAACTGTGTAGACTCCATAAAAGTTTGATATCCATGGTTGATATAAATTATCCATCTAGAAGCCTATAATATGTAATATATAAAGTATTAAAAACATAATCTTACAGATTCTTGTTCGGGCCACACAAAACCAAAAGAGTAAACATCTGTAGGCCACCATCTAATGGAAAAGCTCAAAAATACTATTGCTTTTGAGCTTATACCAATATGCTCAATCGCATTAAATTTTTCTTTTGGTAGTTTTGGTACAAATAAATTATTAATGTTTTCTTTCAAAACGCCCAATGAGACAGTTAGAATAGCATGGTCAGCTTTATATACTGAACCATCCGAACATTCCACAGATACCTCATCCTCCCAATAAATCTTGTTGACGTACTTATTAAGTTTAATTTTTTGCCTTATATTAGGTTGCCGCTGTAACAGGCAATCTAAAAAACCCATATGGCCGTGCCCTTTCCAATCAAAAATTGCATCTATACAAGTTTTCTTTATTTCAGCTTTAGCTAATTTATCAAACCACGTAAAGCTACCACCATAGATCAAATTTTCTCTTTCTAAAGTTCTTAAAAAATCTGATGCAAATCTCAACTTTTGTGCTTCAGATTTATATTGCCTTGAAATGATCTTCTTGTATCTAAAACATACGTAAAATATAATTTCTTCTGGATTAAAGAGCGCAACTTACTCATCATTCAAAAATTGTCCCAAACT
The DNA here is from genome assembly GCA_036346155.1 of Sinelater perroti. NCBI lineage: Eukaryota > Metazoa > Arthropoda > Insecta > Coleoptera > Elateridae > Sinelater > Sinelater perroti. The sequence continues at coordinate 1,161,217 of JARFIY010000006.1, read as the reverse complement.
AACGTCATCAGGGATTTCTTCTGGTATCACAGAATAGATCGACTTGACAATATTCTTTAGTTTATTTGTAAAGTCCTTGTCAATTTGCTCGCCTTCTGATGATCGGTAAATTCGCTTTGAAGTGTCGATTGGTTCGAGCGAATCGCTGTCTTTAACTATATGGTAGACAAAAGCATTCTCACTCACAATACACGCTTGTGCTCCCAAATCAACAACCCCGTCGCCAAATTTTACGCTATTAATTCTTCCCCCTATTTTTTGTTCGGCTTCGAGAATCACGATGTCGGTAATATTGCTTTCTAAAAGCTTTGATGTCGCTGCGATTCCTGCAGCACCAGCACCCACAATAATGACACTTGGCATATTTCCAGACACAATACGAACAAACAACAGATTAAAGTGAAAACACTAAATGAAGTGCCCGCCTTGCTTAAATAATATTTTATTTAAAGTATTTTCTTATCTGCATGCTTGATATTAATGAAAAGTTAAAGGTTATTGTTATTGGTTACCGTTACCTAACGATTAATAATTAAAAATAACCGATTACATTATTAACAATCAAATAATTCAGTACATTCAGCCAATGACTGACCAAACAACACAAGTACAGGGTTTTTCCAGAAAGTATCGGAAATGTGGAAACTAAAATTCTGTCTGTGACCTTAATCACGGCGGTTTGAACCCTCTCCATCGATCCAAAACGGGTGTACGGTGTTTGGGGCAACGACACCACATTGTGCTTGGCCAAAAATTCCCTTACGAACAGCAACGTGTGGCTGGGGGGTTTTTGATAAATTTAACTGTTGTACTATCAATTGAACACTTAAATGCCAATCAGAATCTAAAAATCGTTTCACTTTTACCAAATTCTAATCACTCTAGCTTGTTGATGTATGTCCTTTGCGTTCTTCGTCTTCTACGGCTTATCTTTTCTCGCAAAACATCTTCCATTCAAAAATTCTGGTTTTTGACATGGATTCCTCCTTGTAGACTTCCCTTAACAGGTGTGAAGTCTCGATGGCGGATTTTTTGAGTTTGGCACGAAACTTCAGTGCATTAATTTGCTCTAACGATGTCGAGTCCGTTGCGGAAAGCGCAATCCTCACTCTCTCAAGGCTTGGAGGCAACATATCCGGGTCGTATTCTTTACCTAAGACTCCCCTCGCCATCCATCTCGCCGAAAACCGCGCCCCTCTAGCCCCTCTAGTTGGCCAGAAAAATTATTCCGGCTACTTTCCGAGCAAACCGTACAGTTCTTACGAATGTTTTCTACCTTAGGCAAAAGTATCCCATAATTATATAAACTACAGTTGATACTGGTATAAGTTCATTCATCCAGCTGATATAAAGGAGTCAGTGCGGTCTCTGATAAAAATTCTGCATGTTATAACAATGCAGCACTAGAACATAATCGGCTAATAATAGCTATTAACAATAGCTAATAATAAATTTTAAACACTGTTTGAAGCAGAAGACAAAAACACCATGCAAGCAGGCAATAACTCTGTTGGTAACGAAATAAAACTCTCTTCATCACTACCGGTTTTTATTGCCGACGTGGTCAACATAAAACTTCTGACATACGAATTAAATAAGATTGCTAAAAATGACTTCACCATAAACATTATTGACCAAAAGCAAATTAACATCATGTCAAGTAAAATGGAAAACACCGGGCCTTAATAACTAAACTAGATAATTTTAAAGTACAATACCATACATAGCAAATAAATGAAGAACAAACTTTCAGAGTCTTAATCGAAAGTCTACATTACATAGAAAGTTAGAGACATAAAGTAATGACTGTATATTATGTTAAACATAGAATTAGTAAAATATCTCTTATCTAAATTCTTTACTGACTTAGCTACAAGCAAATTAAATAACAAAATATATCAAACCAAGTACTTACAACAAATAGAAAGTTACAATTGAACCATTCAAATTCTTAAGCGGTAATTCGGCCAACGACTTAACCAAACTGAATTGGACCACTTATAACGTTACACTGCCCTTTTAAATACGCTATAAAAAACAATTCATTCAATTTAACCACGCTTGCTAATGCAAATGCAGAGACTGCAACTCCAATCGCCAACTATGGGATTTTTGTTTAACTACCCCTAAAGACAGGGAACTGCTAATATCATTGAGCATTTTTACCGAACAACCTACCTAGAGTTGATTGATTTTTACATTAGAAAAAGTGTAGCACAAAACACATTACAGTTGAACAACGTTTAAATCTTCATCAGACCAACTCAAAAACTGGCTCAGAAGCTCCAAAAAGAAAGCTGAGACATTTTCATTTATATTGCTATTATTTCGACCACATCCTACTATGTCAACTCAAGAAAAGGAGAAGAGAAACGACTTGATGCAGCAGACCTACTAAGCTTATCAAGAACAAAATTCAAAATAGAGAAAATTAAATCTACAATGAAAAACAATATAAATTTAAACAAACCCCGAGGGTACGACCTTATTACGGATAAGATCCTGAAAGAGCTAGTCAAGAAAAGTTTTCAACTTACAATAGAAATCTGTCGCGCTATACTATGAACTTTGCACTTCATCGCTGTAGGAAAAAAACAGCATCTGGACTGCTAGTCACTTGAAGTAACTCATGTACCAAAACACTTTGTAGCACTACTTCGTGCATGTGGTGTCGACATGGAAAGTATGTCATCTCCCGATTTGCACACTGCTCCAAAAATGTATTCGCACCACTAATACGACCAGTGTTAGAACTGATTGTGTCAGAACAGAAAATTTGAGCCTTATCTTTCATTCTCCGATCTTTTAAAACATTGCAGGCAGCTATAGCTCGTTCCTACCTTGAAGAATTTTCTAATTTTGGCACCCCAAGCAATTTTTCGTCATCTTTATATGTGACAATGATAAATAGCATTTCACTTTTTAAATCTCACACATTTAAAGCAAGTAGCAATCTACCATCCCAATGAATGGATACAAAAGTAGATTTATTTTCTTTAAACAATTCTTTAACTTTAGCAGCCTTCATCTTACGAAAATTTTTTCGATATCTTTGGATCGTACTTCGATGAATTGCCGGTTTATCTATGTTGTGCTCAGCTGCGGCTTCGTAAATAAAAACGGCATTTCTCTGACTAATGTGGCATTGATCGAGTACAGCCATTAATTTTGGAGTTTACAAACATTCCTCATCTCTAAACCTATCTGCACATCTATGTTCTTCTCAAGAAATGTCTGGGTAATATTTGATGAAGGCCCAGGTTGATCAGAAATATCCTCACATGTCGAATTTTCTGATGAATCCATGCAATTGCCAGCAATCTCCAAACTACAATCAGCCTTGCCCCGTCTGATTTAACGTCCGTGACTCTCAATAACGCCCTTTCTTCACGCTTTGCTAATTTTATGTCGACTCCCCCAAGACATCCTCTTCGCCCTGGCTCTCTTTGATTCAATAAAAATTTTCTATCTTTCAAATTTTATAACTTCTAAAGCATTACCGTGAGCAATGTCACATAAATTATTTAAATTTGATATAAACTTACGTTCTGACCCACAGCGGGAATTTTTTGAAGATTACGCCAGTAAGATTACATCTCCATAATTTTTTCTACACAATGAGGTGTCACTCTTGTAGAAATCCTTACCTTTTCCCAAACACTAAGTGTTTGGAAAACTACTAGGTTAGCACTTTCACTTACAAAAACCTCCCCTAAATTATAAAATAGCATCGATAGCACTTGCCGGTTAGATGAAAGTTTACTTCCGGTAATTAGCTGACACACACTGCCAAGGTGGGAGTTATTCAAATATATGCTCCAACATAAAATTCTAACAACAACGAAAAGGATAAGAATACTAGATAAAATGCAAAATAAGGACCACCGTACCATATTAATAAAGGATTGCAATGCATATAGACGCAACAATAAGGAACTAAGTTATGGAACAATGGGAGAATAGTATTTATAATGACAAAAATAGTAACAAAAAGGAAAAAGTGATAGACCTCCAAGCAGTATTTGATAATGTACCAAAACATCAAATATGGAGCACACTAGAGGAATTGCAGACAAGCCAAAAACTACTAAGGATTTTTAAAAACCTAAACAAAAATAATATAGGAGTGGTAAGGCTAAATGGGCAAAAGTTAGATTAGATAAGAAAGTAAAACAAGGGAACATCCTTAAACTATTGTCATGCATAGCGTATAAAAGCAACATAATCAAAAAATATAACAACAAAGTCAGACAGAGAAGACTAAGATATTACAATCTGAATCTTGTAACTTACAACATAACTTAAAAGTATGGAAACACAACGTGGAAGAAAGAGCAATGATAATAAACATCAATAAAAGCAAAATATTACATATCAAGTGAGACGTTGGAAGAACAAAAGTACCAATTACTATAGAAGAGAAAAGAGTAAATTATGTCAAGGTATGAATATCTCAGAACAATAATAAGCAAAGACAGGCGGATAGAAGAAAAAATTAAAAACAAAATAAGAAAAATAAACGGATTATATTACCACATAAATGACACTATAATAAAAGCAAAGATGATTCATGACTGTATACGTCCCTACACTACTCTATGGATCGGAGACGTGGACGATGCTTAACAAACATCAATAAAAAAATAACCGCATCTGAAATAAAGCACCTGCGAAAAGTAAGAATAAATAACAGCAGTATAAGACGCGATCGTAACCAACAGTCAGTGATAAACGAAATAGAGAAAAACCACTAAAGTGATACGAATGCCTTATCTGCATGGAGGCTGATAGTCATCTCAGAATGATGTACAAAATAGAATAAGAGCGAAGCAGAACAAGAGGGAGATCTCAAATCCAATAGAATGACAGCATCAAAAAGCTGACTAGAAAGAATGGGGAAACATTGAGGTTAGGAGAAAACGAATAGAGGACCCAACGCTGTAAGGCATGGTTGGGAAACGAGAAAGAAGAAGTAAGTTTAACTTAAATTATAACCTTGCCACATATATATTTCAACATATTGCTATATTTGTGGGCCATTCTTGCGTTATCCGATATTTCACCGAATCAAATTCTGCAACGACCATGCATTGTTTGGATGTGCTCTGTCGTACTACAACTCTTACAAAAATTTTCCTGTTAAGGAGATTAATCTTATGAATTCATCAGGGCCTTGAACCGATTAACAGTTTGTATTTCAGTATGTGTTTTCCTTCATTTTTAACCACATATTCATGGCGATTTACAAAAGCCATAATTTCCTTGTACCAAATATCTTAAATGATGCTTTGACATTCTGCGAGGTGGTCAGAGAAACCGGTCGTTCCATCATAGACTCTCTATCATCGCCAACATTGCTATTGCGTTCAGATTTTGCCATTAGCCTTGATAATTAAGGAGAAAAAATTAATTTGTTGGTTTTATAATTGGGGTCTCATTAAATTTAGTATACTTACCCCCTAACCGTCTACTCATTCGAAGTTAAGTTTTTGCCAAACTTTTCTTTATATTTCCTTACAGGAGATTACCATTTTGATAGTAAGCGGGTAGACACTCTTTGTGATCCTGACAAAGACAGATCTATTTTAGGTGTACAACCCTACCCACGTGAATCTTGATTTTCTTTCACCTCCTAAGACAGAAAAAAATTACCTCCCAAACCTAAATCCTACCTATTACTATTCAATCCAACTAACATCCCCTCTGCCCATTCCAACCCGCACTTGGCTGACGCGAAATGGCAAGGCCTAACACCTTCAAGAATCTCAATGAACATAATACAACCAAATATAAGGCCTTCAGTCCCCAGCTACTCTTGGACGCACCGGCCACAGCAGCTGCCGGAGCGCCAAAAAGAGAGAGGGTGCTAAGAATCGCTGGGTCGGCCCGGGCTGCGATAAAACGACTCTTTGGATAGGAACTTACAATATATCCTTAACGGAAATAATAAGCTGTATGAACTGGAAAACGAATTAGAGAAAATCAAGTACGATGTTATTGGATTGAGTGAAATTAGAAGAAAAGAAGTCGGGAAATTATTTTATGTACAAAGAAGAAATTTATAGTGGTGTGGCTTTTATGATTAATAAACGTACAGCCCCATACATCCAATTATTCAAAGTTATATCGGACAGAACAGCATATATCAATTTAAGAATTAATAAAAGGACAAAAATAAAAATGCAAGTTCATGCCCCAAATCGTACACATACAGATGAAAAAGAGAACTGTGTTATGAAGAACTGAATAAAGCATTCCATGACCAACCTACAACGTTTTAAATCATAATTGGTAACTTCAATAGAAAGTCGGTATAAAACAAGAAGAATGTAAAACGCAAATAGAAGACTACAGCTTTGGTCATCGAAACAACAAAGAGGAGTACTAATAAACTTTATGAATAAATTTAGATTATATATGTTGAACTCGTCCTTCAAAAAGAATAAAAATCGAAAATAGACATAGATCCCCCCCAACAAAACCACGAAAAATGAAATCGACTACATCTTAACGGACTGTTGATTCTCTACGCCTCGCCGATCTGGAGTAACACAGCAGAATCCAACATTCAGAAAATTCAACGTCTTCAAAACAAAATTCTCAGAATAGCAGTGAACGCACCACGGTACATCAGGAACAAACAACACTTTGAACTTGAAATGGCTACAGTTCAAGAGTTTATCAGTGAAATTTCAGTCAAATTCTTCAAAAACATCCGCGAGTGCGATGGCGCAATCTACTACAATATCGGTAGACGAAACATACACCACGGGCTCAAGCGCAAACTTCCCAAGACTTGTGTACCTCCGAACCCGATAGTGAATAACAAATAAATCAAGATCAGATCTTACTAACATTGCAATAAATGTACTAGCAATAAGTTGCTGTTATTGTTTAATTAGCTATAAAATCGATGACATGAATAACATGTATTTGTTGAACTGGCAATTATATTTATTAAAAACAATCTTAACGGGCTATAAAAATATTAGGCAAGATGTTACAATACTAAACAGTTTTGAGACTGGAAGTGACCACAGAATGATCAGATCATAGGTAGCATAGACAAAAAGTTACGGAGGCAGAAAATACATTTAAAAAGAACATAACAACCATACATGAGCCGTTAAATAAAATAGGTAGCGATTGTAAAACAACCATAGAAAGAAAACTAGAAACTATAGATAAGGATACTAATAAGCTAATTAAAAAAACATAAAAGGAACCATTGAATACGTGAAGATTAATAAAATAATAAGAAAAATAAGCCCATTAAAAGAATACAGCAAGATAAATTAATAAATGTAACAATAGAAAAAAGCAAAAAACATGAAATGCTTGAGACTAAATTTAAGACTAAAACATATGAATAAGCAGGGAGATTATAACAAACAGGGAAAAAATATCAAAAACCGTTGAGGAATGCTATACCGACTTATATGAATCCAAAGTAAAAGAAAATATAAAAGAACAAAACAGGCCAGCACGAGGTATAAGAAATTTGAGATCAGTAGAACTACCAGAAATTGTCAGAAAAGAAATAGAAAAGGTTTTGAAGAACATGAAGAGAAACAAAGAATTGGGTTCTAAATCTTCTTTCTATTAATTTTTCTTCTATTTATTTGTCTTAGTTGCGTTCTTTATTGTGTGGGTGTTGCTTATCTTCCTTTATCATGTCCATTATTATCTGGGTGCACATTTTGCTTATCTCGTTCCAATTTTCCTCTGTAGTAATCATAATGCTGCATATATTGTCGGGGGTGACTTTCGCTTGCATGTTATTTTCTGTGTATAGTCTTAGTTCTTTCTATTGTTCGCAACTGAATATGACGTGCTCGGCATCTCTCGCCACAGAATCTGCAACCGTCTCCGGTTGCCCTCTTGAAGCGCTTCAAGTAGGCCTTGAATTCGCCGTGACCGCTCAGCATCTGCGTGAGAAAGTAGTTTAATTCGCCATGCTTTCTTTCTTTCCGGGATTTAATTCTTGGGATCAATCTTTTGGTCCATGAGCCGGTGTCGCTATTGCCTCATCGTCCCTGCCAATTTTCCATCATGTTGTACTCATTGGTTATCCTGGTTTCCTTGTTGGCACCATGATTATACGCCCTCTATCTTGCCATCAGATCTATGGGAGGGATCGCAGCTATCACTTGCAGAGCCGCCGTGAATACCGTGCAATATGCGCAGCTGATCTTGATAAGCGCTGGTCTTTGTACTTTCAGTATCGTTTTAGAGGTATTCTCTTTCTTTTTATAAAGGTGTGGCCCTCGAAGGCCGGCCGATTAAGGCAAGCCTTCCGGTCGCGGGTCCCCAAGCTGTAGTTATTGGAGCATGGGCCGCGGTTACGGTGTTAAGCGGGAGCCTGGCGTTCAGGCTCCCGTAGCAGGTATCTCTCCAGGTGCGCCAATTCCCGTTGCCTCTTGAAGGGTGAGCTGTCCTTAGCTTCCCCACTCGCCCTCGACCTTGCTGGCATGGGTGACCCTACCAGGAGACCGAAGTCTCCCGCCAGCATCGCTCTTAGTGTCATCGAATGTACTATGCCCCCCGACAAACGTCAAGGTCTCAGCTCCTTGGGGGAGGGGGACTATCTTTATTTGGAAAGCGTAAAACTAACAAATCTTCTTTCATATATAATACCTCTTTACGACAGGCAGGGTACATTTAATAATACAGCAGACAAATTATGCGACAAGGGAAATATTCGCCAAGCTTTTACGAGCAGGTAATAACTACATGCCTTCGCTGCTGTTTTCCTTGGCGCCGTAATCTCCAAAATTATTATCTGGAATAAGCTGAGAGATATTTGTTATCAGAAAAAATAAAATTTTTTGTTGTGTTATTACAATTATATTATATAGAAAAAATTTTTATAAAGAACTCTACTACACCCCGTTAAACAGCTGTCAGCATATACGACATTACTAACAAAAAAGAATGTCGTTAATTACTCCTTCAAATTTGACTAATTTCTAGATTAAATTACGCTTCCGTACACCTCCGTAATTGGCCTGTCAACGAGACAAATCTGAAGCAACAATGCGCGCGAGACGTCAACCGCCGGAATTTACATTTTAAGGGGCATTAGCTTCAAAAATAATTAATAATTTTTGGGGGAACGGGCGGCCGCTTAATTAGAATTCCGCGCCGCTCCTGCTAATTTCGCCGCAACGCCGTGCGGCATGGGTGCCGAGATCTGTTTTTGATGAAAGCTGTTTTAAAATTGTGGGCCCAAATTAAAATAATATTCGTTTTTTCCCGAAGCCAAAACCTGTGCAGCAGCTACAGAATTTACATCTTGAGCGAAAAAGAAATTGTTGCCGTCATAAAATGCGGCGGTAGCTTTATGGCTTGTTAAATTGATCTTTCGCTGGGGGTTTGATTTACGCAGTAGTGCCCGAGGTGCTAAACCGCAGTTACTATGTAACTTCTACAAGAAAAGATTACTAATGTAAGAGAATCTGTCAATATCCCGGACAGTGGCAAACAACATAAACCTCGGAGGCTATAAATGAAACAACAAAGTAGCCACAGATAAGTGAAAACAATGTACGTCATATGTACTTGTTTATTAGTTAATTTACAAAAATATTCAAAGTTTTCGCCAAATTCGAAACAGAAAACCTCCTCGCGCTCCTGTAATCGTGATACAAATCGTGCCCTAACGCAGTTTCAAAGCAAACTTACGCCGATTTCGAGCAAAACTGCAGTTTCGTACCAGGATCACAGACGCGCGAGGGGCTGCAGGCGCTGCAGAAAATCCGAGCTCTCGTCTATGAATTTTGAATTTTGCGCTGCTTCGCATAAAAGCCTTCTCGCGCTTCTGTGATCCTGGTAAAAATCTCGTTCTAATTCGCTAGCAAATTTTGGATGTATATAAGGGAAATTTTCTGGCAAAGGTGAAGATTTGTATCAGGATCGCAGGAGCGCGAAGAGATCTTTATGTGAAGCGGCGCAAAATTCAAAATTTATGGATGAGAGCTCGGATCTGTGATCCTGGTAGAAATGTCGGTCTAATCTTCTAGCAAATTTTGGACGTACATAAGGGCGATTTTCGGGCAAAAATAAAAATTTGTATCAGGGTCGCGGGAGCGTAAGGAGATGGCATTACAGCGATACAAATTTTGACTTTTGCCCGAAATGCGAAAATCGGCCAACGCCCAACATTTGCTATCGAATTAGTTTTTTCCAAAACTGCTTTGGGACACGGTTTGTATCAGGATCACAGAAGCGCGAGGAGGTCTTTTATCAGGCGCTGCAGAAAATCAGAGCTCTCATCTATGAGTTCTAAATTTTGTGCCGCTTCTCTTAAAAACCTCTTCGCACTTATGCGATCCTGATAGAAATTTCGATCTAATTCGCTAGCAAATTTTGGATGTATATAAGGGCAATTTTCGGGCAAAAGTGAAGATTTGTATCAGGATCGCAGGAGCGTAAGAAGATGGCATTGTAGCGTTATTACAGGAACTGTATTTTATGATAAAAATTACAATTCAAATACGAATAATTTATTGTTTCTAATTGTGTAGTATATATATACATGTATAAATCAATTCATACGCTGTTAATAATTTTTATGCCTTTGTTGTAATTTATAAATTATAAAATAACCGTAACTGTTACAAATTGCCAGGGAAAATAGATGGGAAGGCTCATGCAGCCCGAATTGCGCCTGCAGGTTTGCTGTTTTTTAAGTTGTCCAGTTGCGGCCCGAGTTTCTTAACCGTTATTTGTTTCTAACTTCAACAACCAATTCAGTAGGAAGTGTACTTGGAAAGCTGTCTTCCAGTTGTTGAAATTTATGTGACTAGATTAGATTCTTAGTTGATTAGAAAACAAATAAAGCGCTTACTTTAATGCTTCTACTTGAAGCAATAAATATTAGTGTGTCTACTTTTCTAATAAAATTATAAAGTTAGGCAAATTTCTGTAATGGTATCCAACCACCTTAGCAACTCTGATTAATTGGTAGTCTATAACTAGTGCATAAAATAAAGTAAGTAACCTGCAAATTAAGAAGTACGTAAATTTGAGTTGTTATTGTGCAAGAATTTTTTGCTTACAATAATAAAAAGTTGTTTTTTTCTGTAGTTACATAATTTTTTTAATATATTTTTATTTTCAGGGAAAGCGTTTAATTATAAGAATGTTTTATATCATTCATGTTGGAAATAATTATTATGAAGCTTACTTTTGAATTTTGTGGTACATTTAAATATATTTTATTTTATATAGAATATTCCACTTAAAAAATTAGGTACTACTTAACGAGGTTTTGGACGAATGAGCGGCAAAATTGAATATACATTTATTAAATAGAGTATTTTTATTTCTTATACAGGGTGTTTAAAAATAATCATCCGATTTAATAAATCAAAACTATTCAGCTTTTAATCCGCTTTGACCGAACAATGTATTGTTAGAAAAAGGAAATTCTTGAGTTTCACGCGGTTGTCGATATTTAGCTCCAGCGCGCTCTGTTCACCTGCCACTTCAGTGTTTGTCAAAATGGCGACTGGACAGCAGAAATAATTTTGTATTCTATTTTTTATCTATTAAACTGCTAATTTACAATCTACCTTGTATTAAAGTAATAAGTAAAAGTTCGGACAAAGCTAAATCCACTTATTTAGTATTATATTAGTCTCTAACTAAATCATGCGAACCACTGTCGTTTTAACCTTCTGACTGTTGGTTTGGTGGTGAGTTGTTCTATTAATTGGTTGAGATGTCCTTGGAGCCTATTATGGTAGGTGCTTGCGAATTTGCTGATTTCATCAGCTATATATGGAATTTGTAGGTCAGCGTGCAGAATATCATTTCTGACATACCAAGGGGCGTTAACTATGATATGTAAAGTTTTAGATTAAAATCGTTGCAATATTTTAGTATGTGATGCCTTTGTACACCCCCATAACTAGATGGCATATGTCCAGACTAGTTTCAAGATGACCTTGTATAGTAAAACCTTATTGGATAGAGAGAGTTGGATCGCCGCCCAAGGAACCTGTTCATTTGTCGGAGTTTGAAGTTTAATTGGTCCCTTTTGGTCTTTATATGTTTACGCCAGGTGGGTTTTTGGTCCAGGGTTAAACCAAGCCATTTCACGTCAGATTTAATTGGTATTAGGGTATTATAAATCGCACTGAGCACGTTTATTGGTAAAAGTTATTTTGGCAGACTTCTCACTATTGACTTCCAGCGTTAGAACCAATCTTCTAATAAATTGAGGTGGCTTTGTAAATTTTCTGCTGTTGTTCCTGCTGAGTCTCTTATGCATAATAGTGCTGTATCGTCTGCGAATGTTGCAATGACGGGTGATAGGTATGTCGGAGGTATAAATTAAATAATGAAATTGACCCAGTACGCTGCCTGTGGTACTCCGGCAGTGATATGGTGATTGAATACTGCATCACCAATTTTTACTTGGAATATTCTTTCGCTTAGATAAGATTTGAATACAAGATATAGCTGTCTCGGAAGGAGTATCTTGAGTTTATAAAGCACGCCCTTATGCCAGACTTTATCAAATGCCAACAGACTTTAAATGACTTTCTATAACCACTGATAAAGTTTATAATTGTCTGAAATACTATAGTGGAAATAATTTTAAAAATACACCACCAGGCCACAACTATTTTGTAAATATGCAAGAGGGTTTTTCAAAACATAACAGGCGCAGATGGAGATCAGAAAAGAAAGCTGCTCAACAAAACAGACACAGCTTGAGTGTGTCACTAAATAGTCACAAAACTCTGTAGGTTTTATAGAACTATAACAAATATAAGAGATGTAGATTCAGGTTAGCATGCAACAGTGTGGCTGTCTACTCTTTCACTACACATTCTATCAAAGGTTGCATAAAATAATTATTGTTACTAAAGCATATCATTGTTACAGCACTATGTTGACCTAAAAGGCCCTTGGAGGAGGACCACAGCGACTACTTGGCGACTTGAAGCACCTTTCCTCACTACACGACTATGTGAACGACAAAATCCACGTCAGGGCAAGTCCAAACCCCACGAACACCCCCGGCTACATGTGCATGGACCTCGTTTTCAGCTTTGACGTCAACTCCGACAGGAATCACAAGAACAACAAAGGGAGGCAGCCTCGGAGACGGAGCTGTTATTGATGTTGCACAAGAAGAGCGAGCCAGAATGCGAAATATGTCTATCATTTTTTCATTACGGTGATTGTATAAAAAGAGTGAACTGCTATATAGACTTACATTATAGTTATGAACAAAGGATAACATGACCTGTTTGTAGTGTAATAAGAGAGTCTTCACAAACATGTAGAGAATAAGATATTAAAATAAACTTAAGTGAATATTTAATGTAAATTAAGGTATTAATATCTTCCATTTCTTTAGTTTTGAAGTTTCACACCTTGTTAAGATCCTAAAAAATTAGTTCTAAAGTAAGCTTCTGTATGTGATTCCATTATTTTTTAATTTCATCTTTCTCTCACCAATCATTTGTACCAAGTGATCTGGATGCTTGCTTCCACAAATCAAATGCTTTTAGGAAAATTTTCAATGAAAATCTTTAATAATACTCAATTTATGTATGTAGACTTGTATTACGTGTAAGGAAAGTTGATTGCGATCTCTAGTGATGTACTTAATTAGGATTTATCACTTACGTTTTGTGTTTAGTTTTTGTGTATAAACAATTGTAGTATAAATGAAAGAATTACCAAATAAAATGCTGTTGGTAACTGCTCTTGTTTTTTTTCTAGTATAAAATAAAAAATTCTATTGTTACCCCAAAGAAAATTGATATAGAATAGATATGAATAAATCATTTTAGCAGATTAAGTTAAAAAAGTTTTTGGAAAAAGGTTATAACTGCTGCCATATAAATGGTGCATTTGCATTATATAAATATTTATGTAGTTTCATAGTACTTGCAGAGACAGCAATTTAGCGTAGTTGGTCGAGCGTTTGCTTGCACTGCCAAAAGTCAGTGTTCTATTCAGCACACCAACGTTTTTAACCTTTTAAAATTTGCAAATAAAATAGTAAAATAATAATATAACAAAATTAAAAAATAAATAAATTATACAATACAGAATTAATACCAAAAATTTTAATTATATTCATTTAATTATTTAAAGAAAATATTTTAATAATAGTTTATACAATCTTCAAGAGATGGCGCAGCAACTTAAATTATAAAAATTTGCAAATTTATAAATTACAGCAAAGGCATAACAATTATTAACATCGTATCAATTTATTTATAGATGCATTTATATACTACATAATTAGAAACATTTTTCGTATTTTAATTCAAATTTTAATTTTTTATTATATAATACCATCCCCTTATGTACAAGCTTGAAATTATTTATAAAATGTTTAAAATTAATAATAAGCTACTAATATTAATTAAATAATATATTTTATTTTTCCAAAGACTATTTTTACGAAAATATTAATGTTATGAAAGCAAGTTAACGTGTGACAGTTTAGTGTAGTGGTTACCTTGCTTGCTTTAGATTTGAATTTCTACCGTTCTATTCCTCCTCCAGGCAATATAATTTTTCTCTTATAAACCAGTTTGAGTAATTGTTTATAGCAATATTTCAATATTAAATAAAAAATATCTAAATTGGCTTTTTCATCTACATCAGATTTCAGATTAATTTTCACGTAGTAAGACAGGAAATAACTTTAAAATTAGATTTTTTATCATTCATGTAGCTTAGCTACTAGGATCACAGAAGCGCAAGGAGATTATTTTATCGGGCGTTGCAGAAAATCCGAGCGCTCATGTATTGATTTTTAATTTTGCGCCGCCTCGCATAACGATCTCCTCGCGCTTCTGTGATCCTGGTAGAAATCCCGGTCGAATTCGCTAGCAAATTTTGGACGTACATAAGGGCGAATTTCGCGCAAAAATTAAAATTTGTATCAGGATCGCAGGAGCGTAAGGAGATGGCATTACATCAATACAAGTATTGATTTTTACACGAAATGCGAAAATCGCCCTTATATACGACCAAAATTTGCTAGAAAATTCGACCGGGATTTCTATCAGGATCACAGAAGCGCGAGGAGATCGTTTTATCGGGCCCTGCAGAAAATCCGCGCTCCCATTTATTGATTTTAATTTTGCTCGTCGCATAACGATCTCCTCCACTTCTGTGATCCTGGTAGAAATCCGGTCGAATTCGCTAGCAAATTTTGACGTACATAAGGGCGATTTTCGCCCAACTAATAAAATTTGTATCATGATCGCAGGAGCGTAAGGAGATGGCATTACAGCAATACAAGTATTGATTTTTACACGAAATGCGAAAATCGCCCTTATATACGACCAAAATTTGCTAGAAAATTCGACCAGGATTTCTATCAGGATCACAGAAGCGCGAGGAGATCGTTTTATCGGGCCCTGCAGAAAATCGCGGCTCCCATTTATTGATTTTTAATTTTGCTCCGTCGCATAACGATCTCCTGCACTTCTGTGATCCTGGTAGAAATCCCGATCGATTTCGCTAGCAAATTTTGACGTACATAAGCGCGATTTTCGCCCAAATATTAAAATTTGTATCAGGATCGCAGGAGCGTAAGGAGATGGCATTACAGCAATACAAGTATTGATTTTGCCGAAATGCGAAAATGTATACGTCCAAATTCTAGAGAATTAGACCGATTTATCAGGATCGCAGAGCCAAGGAGATGGCATTAGAGCAATACAAGTATTGATTTTGCCCGAAATGCGAAAATCGCTTTATACGTCCAAAATTTGCTAGAAAATTCGACCAGATTTCTATCAGGATCACAGAAGCGAGGAGATCGTTTTATCGGGCCCTGCAGAAAATCCGCGCTCCCATTTATTGATTTTTAATTTTGCTCCGCGTCGCATAACGATCTCCTCCCACTTCTGTGATCCTGGTAGAAATCCCGGTCGATTTCGCTAGCAAATTTTGGACGTACATAAGGGCGATTTTCGCCCAAATATTAAAATTTGTATCAGGATCGCAGGAGCGTAAGGAGATGGCATTACAGCAATACAAGTATTGATTTTTACACGAAATGCGAAAATCGCCCTTATATACGACCAAAATTTGCTAGAAAATTCGACCAGGATTTCTATCAGGATCACAGAAGCGCGAGGAGATCGTTTTATCGGGCCCTGCAGAAAATCCGCGCTCCCATTTATTGATTTTTAATTTTGCTCCGCGTCGCATAACGATCTCCTCGCACTTCTGTGATCCTGGTAGAAATCCCGGTCGATTTCGCTAGCAAATTTTGGACGTACATAAGGGCGATTTTCGCCCAAATATTAAAATTTGTATCAGGATCGCAGGAGCGTAAGGAGATGGCATTACAGCAATACAAGTATTGATTTTTACACGAAATGCGAAAATCGCCCTTATGTACGTCCAAAATTTGCTAGCGAATTTGACCGGGATTTCTATCAGGATCACAGAAGCGCGAGGAGATCGTTTTATCGGGCGCTGCAGAAAATCCGAGCGCTCATGTATTGATTTTTAATTTTGCGCCGCGTCGCATAACGATCTCCTCGCGCTTCTATGATCCTGGTAGAAATCTCGGTCGATTTGCAGCAAATTTGGGCGTACATAAGGGCGATTTTCGGGCAAAAATTAAAATTTGTATCAGGATCGCAGGAGCGTAAGGAGATGCATTACAGCAATACAAATATTGATTTTTGCCCGAAATGCGAAAATCGCCCTTATATACGTCCAAAATTTGCTAGCGAATTCGACCCGGATTTCTACCAGGATCGCAGAAGCGCATGGAGATCGTTTATCAGCCGCTGCAGAAAATCCGAGCGCTCATGTATTGATTTTTAATTTTGCGCCGGCTCGCATAACGATCTCCTCGCGCTCCTGTGATCCTGGTAGAAATCGGTCTAATTCGCTAGCAAATTTTGGGTGTATGTAAGGGCGATTTTCGGGCAAAAGTAAAGATTTGTATCAGGATTGCAGGAGCTTGAGGAGATGGCGTTATTACAGGGATCTGCATTTTATAATAAAAAAAATTCAAATTCAAATGACTGAAATACGAATAATTTATTGTTTCTAATTATATAGTATATAAATGCGTGTATAAATAAATTGATATGCTGTTAATAATTTTTATGCCTTTATTGTAATTTATATATTTGCAAATTTATTTAATTCTCCCAAAATTGAGGTGCCATCTCTTGAATAACTTATAAACCATTATAAAAATTATTTTATTTAAATAATTAAATCAAAATAATCAATTATCTTGCTAATAATTCTGTATTGTATAGTTTATTTTTTTGATTTTGTTATTTTATTATTTAATTTGCGATTTTAAGACATTTTAAAAAAGGATTGTTGGAGATGTGCAGAATAGAACACGGGTTTTGTGCGATAGCAAACAAGCGCTTGTTGCACTGAGCTGAAGTGCTTTCTCTAGTTTGACTATATAATTATGGAAATATTTATATAAAAAAATACGAGCCATCTACAAGGCAGTAGTTAAAATTATTTTAACGATTTTCCTTAATATTTTTTTAATTTAATCTGTAAAGTGATTTATTCATATTTGTTTTATAATAATTTTTTTGGGAGTAACAATACAATTTTTTATTTTATACTAGAAAAAAACAAGATCAATTATGAACAGCATTTTATTTGATAGTTCTTTCATTTATACTATAATTATTATACACAAACTTAAACGTAGGGGTTAAACCTATTAAGTACATCACTAGAGATCGTAATCAATTTTTCTTACACGTAATACAATTATACACTCATAAATTGAGTATTGTTGAAGATTTTTATTGAAAAACTTCCTAAAAATACTTTGTCACTTAATGACATTATGGCACAAGTGATTGGTGAGAAAGATGAAATTAAATAAATAATGGAATTACATACAGAAGCTTACTTAAGAACTAATTTTTAGGATCTTAACAAGGTATGGAGCTTCAAAAACAAAAAAATCGAAGATATAAAGACCTTACTTTACATAAAACATTCGCTTAAATTTATTTTAATTTCTTATTCCCTACATGTTTGTAAAGACTCTACAAACGGGTCATACCATCCTTTGTTCATATTTATAATCTAAGTCTATATAGAAGTTCACTCTCTTTATACTATCACCGCAATGAAATAATGATAGACATATTTCGTACTCCAACTTGCTCTTAGTGTACAACATCAGTACAGCTCCGCCCCCGAGGCTGCCTCACCGTTGCTGGTCTTGTGCTTTTTGCCGGAGTTAACGGGGTCCTCGGCCAAGCGCGGGCTGAACATGTAAGAAGACTTCTTAGCGGGGGGTGTTCGTGGGGTTTGGACTTGCCCTGAAGTGGATTTTGTCGTTCACATAGTCGTGCAGTGAGGAAAGGTGCTCTAAGTCGGGTGGGCTCAGCATCGCCAAGTAGTCGCTGTGGATCTCCTCCAAGGGTCTTTTAGGTCAACGTAGTGCTGTAAAATGATATGCTTTAGTAACAATAATTATTCTACGCAACGTTTGTTAGAATGTGCAGTGAAATGGTAGACAACCACACTGCTGCATGCTAACCTAAACTTACATCTCTTATATTTGTTGTTATATTTGTTATAGTTCTTTAAAATCTACAGAGTTTTGTGACTATTATGCAATAAACAAATCTCTTACTACTGATTTGAAAACGTTTCTGTTAGGTCTCTCAAGCTGTGTCTGTTTTGTTGAGCAGCTTTCTTCTCTGCTCCCCATCTGTGTTGTGTTGTGAGAAATCCTCTTGCATATTTACAAAATAGTTGTGGCCTGTTGGTGTATTTTTCAAATTACTTTCACTATATATTCCAGACAATCATAAAGTTTATTAGTGTTTATAGAAAATCATTTATAATCTATTGGCGTTTTTTCTTCACAAAGTCATAACATGGGTTGTTCAAGTTCTTAATTTACATCAGCAAGACCAAGATGGCTTTGTTTACAGTTTTACAATCTGTATCTTCCGTGCTCATAATCAGCTGGTCAAATGTTTGTAAATTTAAAACATTCTACCCTCAATTCTTTAGAGTAGTAAAGTATCTGACGCAAACTATTTCTCCATATAATTCATTAAGCGGTCGACATCGAAGAGTAAGTATAGGAATATAGTATTATTTTTTTTACTCTTTACGCTTTCAGACATATTTTTTTAATTAAACTTTGCAAGGAGAACTCCCCTCCAGAAATTTTATTTTTTTTTAAACTAAAATCTACATTATTCTAAGTAAAAGCTATTTATTATATTTCTTTAATTTAATTGCTTTTAATAAGTTGTCTGAATAAATGATCGAATTGTGGAAGGTGGGCAATATACAAAGTCCAGCAGGGAGGTGTTGCGTTTTCAAAATACTCCAACTCAGATGTTTTTGAACAAATTTTAATTTTTACTTTTTTTAAAGATTACATGTATAATGCCATTTAAGAAACATAAAACACAAGCAAAAAATGAAAGCACGCCTTTAAGCAAGCGCATGGAATTGCTGGAATTTCTCGAATTAGAGCTTTCGAGTGATCTTTAAGAGTCTGTGGTTTTTCAATGTAAACCTGAGTTTTCAGATAGCCCCATAAAGAATAATCACACGGCGAAGGATCCGATGATCAACGGAGCCACTCCAGATCCACACACAATGAAATGCAGCGCTCTGAAAAATACTCACTTAAAAAAACCATGTATTATCTTAAGGTATGGCAAGTAATACCATCTTGTTGAAACCAAACCCTATGGAAGGCAACCCGATGACTTTTTAATTCAGGCACCAAATGTTCTCACAACATAATAAAGTAACGTCGTGAGTTAACAGTCACAGCGCGTCCGTTTTCTCGAAAAAAGTAAGGTCCAATTATGTCAATTCGAGCTATTTCGCATCACATGTACTTTCTCACTATGTAGGAGCCATTGATAAACTTCCTATAAATTATTTTCCGACCAGCACTGCAACTTTGTTAATAGCACCCGATGAGTGAAAATGAGCCTTGTCACTTACTTACTTTACTTAATCCAAAATCTTTCTACCTTTCGGTGTAAGGCTATTGAGCTGAGTTGTGCTTTATGGATTCGGGCTTGTCTTGCACAGTTCTCTCCACTTTTTCTATCCTTTGCTGTTGTGCGAATTTCTTCCCACTTTATGTTTCTTGATTCTGCTGCCTCTTTTAATTCCTCCTTCCTAACTGTCTTTCTTGTAATTGATACTGCTACCGCTTTAGTTTTTAAATTTTCTCTAAATGTTGTGCTCCTGATGTGGTCTCTCTTTGTTTTGCCCTCTATTTTACGCAGGAATCTCATCTCCGTACTTTCTACCCTGCTCCTATGTTTATTCACTGTTGTCCATGATTCACTGCCATAGATGAGTATTGGTGTTACAACTTTTTGAATACTTCTACTTTTGCGTCATTTGGTACTTCCTTTTTCCTAGAAAAGAGGACTTTATGGAGTTAAATAGTCGTCCTGTAATTCCTACTCTTTCATTTATCTCGTCATCGAGTTTTCCATTTTCCTGTATCCATACACCTAGGTATTTGAACTTCTACTTGTTCCAATTTTCTTCCTCTATATATATATATATATATATATATATATATATATATCATTGATTGTCTTCTTAGTCTGGTTTATTACCATTGTTTTGGTTTTATCTCCGGTCTTTCTCACTTTTTCCGAATATAACCATATCATCAGCAAAAGTAATTCTGATATGTAGATTTTTCCATATTCCAGCTTCCTACATGGTATCTTCTTATTTTTCTTGCATTCTTTTATTGCCTCATCTAATACTAAATTAAATAGCAGCGGCTGAGTACATCCCTGTCTTAGGCCTATATTGGCCTTAAATTCCTCCGACTGCTCGTGTCTCGTTCTTATTATGTTTCCGCTATTTTCGTATAGTGCTTTGATTGCTGCTACTTCTCTGTAATTTATGTTTGCTTTTTCTAGACACTGCCATATTGTCTCTCTTTCTATTCTGTCGAAGGCCTTTTCCAGATCTATAAAACAGAGATGTATTTCTTCCCTTTCTATGACCTTTTCACTTAGCTGTCTGATTGTAAATATATGGTCTTGTACCCCCGTCCTTCTCTAAACCCACTCTGGGTGTCTTCTATTGTCTTATCTAGTTTGTCTCTGAGTCTAGTTTCTAGAATCCTTGCGAATACCTTCCTGGGATGCTTAGTAAGGAAATTCCTCTGTAATTACAGCATTCTCTTCGGTCTCCTTCTTATATATGGGTATTATGATTCCTATTTTCCATTCCTTCGGTACTTTTCCTGCTACTAAGATGTCGTTGTATAGTTCTAGTAACCTTTCCTTGCCTGTTTCTCCCATGTATTTTACCATCTCTGGGGTAATTTCGTCTATGCCTGGGGCTTTGCTAGTTTGAGTTTCCATTGCTATATCCAATTCTTGTTTTGTTATTTTGCCTTCTGCGCTATCTTCCTCTGTTAAGTTCGTGTCTTTTCAAGTCGTATTTTCCTCCCTCTTCTTTTTCCAATCCTCTCTGTTCTTCCCTGCTGCCAACAAGTCTTCGAAATATTGTTTCCATCTTTCCATAATATCGTTTTCCTTTGTCAGTACATTTCCTGTTTATCCTTGATGTTTTTGTGGGTGTAGTTTTTTTTTCTCAGTTGCTTTAAAGTTCCGTAAAATAGTTTCTGGTTGTCGTCAAATTCTTTTTCATTTTGTTTCCGAATTCTTCCCACGCTTTCTGTTTTGCTTCCTTCACCTTGTTTTTACCTGCGTTCTTTTCTCTTGTATAGATTGTAGTCCTCTTCCAATTTTGTTTGTAGATATTTGCGCCAGCATTCTTTTTCTTTTACCAGTGTTTTTATGTCAGTTGTCCACCATGCCGTTCTTTAAAGTCCGTGTTTGTTACCTTTGCCACCTGCAACATTTGCGCGCTGCTTTTATCATGCATTGTTTTATCGTTTTCCATTTATCTTCTATATTTGTTCTGA
Organism: Sinelater perroti; assembly: GCA_036346155.1. NCBI lineage: Eukaryota > Metazoa > Arthropoda > Insecta > Coleoptera > Elateridae > Sinelater > Sinelater perroti. The sequence continues at coordinate 1,139,277 of JARFIY010000006.1, read as the reverse complement.
TATTTTTGTCTCGTACTCCTTTTTAGGATGTCTTGGTATTTCTTCCTGATGTGTTCTTCTTGTAACATGTGGCTTTTAATTTTCTCCTTAGTTATTTTTCTATGTTTCTCTGTCGCTTGTTTTGGCTCACCCTCATATCCATTTGGAGTAGGTAGTGGTCGCTGCCTATTTCCGGTCCTCTCTTCACCTTAACATCTTTGATTTTTCGCCAATTCTCCCGTTCACTAGAAAATAGTCTATAATTGATTTCTCTTTCTGCTGTGTTGCACCCTTGTGTATTTGTGTATGTCTTTATGTACGAACTTTGTGTTAGTTTTACTAAATCATTTGCCACGCAGAACTCTACAATTTTTGTACCGTTTCTATTTCTTTTGTGCTCTCCTTGTCTTCCTAAAATTCTCTCTATGCCTCTATTATCCTTTCCTACGCTTCCATTTAGGTCCCCATAATTATAATATTGTTTCCTTTCGTATCTATTACTTTTGTAGTTCCTCAAAGAACTGGTTTTTATTTCCACTTTTCGTCTTCATCAGGTCGGTACGCCACAATCATTTGCCATGTTTCTTCTTTTTCCCCTAGTTTGACTTCTACTGCCATTATTATTTCATTTACATGCCTTTCATTTATTATTGTTTTCATTTTGCCAGGGTGTAACACTAAACCTACTCCCGCTTGTGCCCTTTCAGATTTTTCTATTCCTGACCAAAGCATCCAATATCCTTTGTGTAGTCTCGTATGTCCTTGGCCTTTCTTCTTTGTCTCTGTTATTCCCATAAAATCCAGCTTTTGTTTCTCCATTTCTTCTATGAGTTCCTCCTCCTTCCGTTTATACTTCTGATGTTCCATGTTCCTATTTTATATACTCCTGCTTTCCTCTTTTTGTTTCGTTTCTACTCGTGTCCGTGTCCTTTGCTCTGTTCGTCATCTTTTGTGTCTGTTTTTTATTTTCTGGGTGCTTAGTTTTTGAGGAGGGAGTCTCTTCTATGGCTCTTGTTCTCCTTCGCTCCACTTGTAGCAAGTTCCGTCTATTATTATCTTCTGGTATCCAGTTTTTACCTCTTTTCCTTCTGCTCTTTTCGCTCTTGCTATTTTCCTGATTTCCGCTTGTATTCTTCTCTCGTCCTGTGTTTGATCGTTTTCAATGTATATTCTTGTTCCTTTCAAATATTTCTTGTTTTGCATTACTTCCTGTTTTTCGTTCCAAGAATCCATCTCCACTACTGTTAGTGCTGGCTTTATGGTATGTACATTTTTTATTTTGGCCTCCACTTGTAATTTTTCTTCGAGGAACTCCATCACGACTTGTTTCTTATTCTGTCCTTTGAATTCAACCCTTTTATTACAATATTGCATTTCCTTCTATTCTTTTCTGTTATCTCTAGTTTTCTTTCCAGCTTTTCTATTCTTTTGATTAGGTAGCCTTTTCCAGCTCCCACTTCTCTTCCTTCTTCTTATACTCCTCTCTAAGCTCCTTGTTAGCTTTCGTGTTTTCCTTTATTTCCTTCATCATCTCTTCAAACATTATTTTCAGCTCACTTATTTCCGACATTTTGGTATTCGCTGATCCTGTGATTTTAACAGGGGGATTTCTTAATGTTTTTTCTTGCTTTCTACAGAGTTCTTGGTCCAATTCTGTGCTGCTATTTAACTCCCGTTCCCTTTTGTTTGTGTTTTCCATCCAGTTAGCTCTTAAATGTGATCCCCTAAGATTTGTTCAAGTTTTATAGCACGCTTATTTGTTTATTTGTTTATCTTTCCTCTGAACTCCGTTGACCGCGGCCTTTATCGCTATCCGCACTGCACCACTCGCTTATCACACTTTCGCCGCCCGTTCGTTGTCGTCCGCTCTAGGTTTATTCACTGCATTGTACACGTAAAATCACAGAACGCTGCACACAAACCCTTTGTTTTCCTCTTTTTTTCTTTTCGTCACTAAATCCGCTTTGTTTTATATGCACGTTTTACGTCGCGTTGAAATTTACGAATTTCATTTGGTGTGGTATAGCCCGTATACGGTATTTATATATCGCCACCTGCTATAAAATTCGCGTCCGCGCCGTCCGACATCCAAAACTCAAGCCTTGTCACTCGTTATGAAAATATAATCATAAAAATGGGAACTAAAGTGCAAAATTGGGCAAACTGACCTGTCTAACATGCACAAAGCGCGAGCGTATTGTACTGCTAAATGGGGAGCTAGCCTCCACAGCCTGTCGAACTCTTTCGATGTTTTCTAGTCTTCTAACGGTCCGAGCTGTCTCAGGTCTCGTTTTAAAGTTGTTAAACCATCTCAGTGCTAGTGGGCGCGATGGTACGGTACCATGTCAACCAATCAAATTAACGAAATTGAAGTGAGATTGAAATATTTGCTGTGTCTGCACCACCGAATGAGCGATTACAACAAAGGTCTCGTAAACAAAGAAGCGTTATTTCTATCATAGAAGGCTCCATAGCAACTGAAATGGCGACGCATGCGCTAGTGCCTATACCACCAATGTTATACCCGTCTCAAAAACGTAACACCTCTCTACCAGACCCTATGCATACAATTTTTTTTGAATTAATTTTTTATTAGCAATCAGAATGTTTACAATATTCTATGAGCTAATTTTATGTACAAACGATAAGAAAGGTCATAAGAGGAAGATATCCAGTGAGGCCACCCCTAATTTAATCTCTTAAGTCTATTAGCCACTTCCTTTTCAATCTTCTGTATTGAGGTGCTTCAGCTAGCGAAGGCATTGTTACGTTTGGATGATTTGCTAGGGTGTCGTGATGCTTCACTGCTCTTGTTTTTATTACATCCTGTACGTATGGCACATTGAGGTCAGTGTGAAGAGTTACGTTTGACACATACCACGGAGCATTAGCCAGCATTCTAAGTGTTTTAGACTGGAATCGTTGTATTATGTTTAAGGTTGAGTTCCTAGCGCACCCCAAAAGTTCGCAGCCATATAACCAGATGGGGCGAAGGATACTCTTGTAGATTAGTAGTTTATTATCTAATGTAAGGGATGAATTTTTGCCAACGAGCCAATACAATTTTTACAACGTAGGTCTATTTCTTTACGTTTTTTACTGACATGTATTTTCCATGTCAAACGTCGATCGAGATGTAAACCTAAGTATTTCACTACATCTGTCTGCGGAATAGGTATGTTGCTTAGTAGGATCGGTGGACACGTTGAACGTTTGGTGGTGAATATAACATGAGCAGATTTGGATTCATTTACTTTCACTTTCCACTTTTCCATCCATATTTCTAGTAAGTTAAGATGTTCTTGTAATAGTTGTGACGCGATAGCTGGGTTCTCGTGGCATGAGAGCATTGCAGTATCGTCGGCGAAGGTTCCAAGTTGAGTTTGCGTTGTGGTCGGTAAATCGTAGGTATATAGAAGATATAGTATCGGCCCGAGAACGCTACCTTGGGGGACACCTGCTTTTATTTCTTTAATCTGAGATGTTTTACTACCTACTTTAGTTTGAAGGTAGCGATGTGTTAGATACGATTGTAGAAGTAAGTAATAACTGTGTGGTAGTAATTTCGTAATTTTATAAAGGAGACCTCTGTGCCACACTTTATCGAATGCACAACTTACATCCAGAAGTACTCCACTACAAAACTTCTTGTCGTCAAATGCCGAGCGTATTGTACTGATCAATCGGTGGCATTGTTGTGTTGTGGAATGCCTGATGCGAAAGCCGAACTGATGAGTTGGTAGCCATTCTTCCTGAAGTTCACTTTCGTTTATGCGTTTTAGTATTAACCTTTCCAGCAGCTTAGAAATTATCGGGAGCAGGCTGATGGGACAGTAGGATTTAATTTGGTCAGTAGGTTTGCCTGGTTTTGGAATTAGTATAATGTGTGCAAACTTTAGCACTAATGGCCAGTACGCGAGTCGTAGGATTCCATTGAACACGATTTGTATAAATCGATGACCTTTCTCTGGTCAATTGTTTTAGAACAATTCCCGTTACAAGGTCATAGCCTGGTGACTTGTTCTTGTTTAATAGTCTGATCTGGGTTTCAATTTCCTGTAGTGTGAAACTACGTATGGGAAGCGACATTTGTAAGAATGTTGCTAGGTAGGTTTCTATTTCTTCATCAGGCTCATGAGAGTTAGGTTGAAAAGTGGTTTGTAAGTGTTCCGCAAATGCTTCAGCTTTTTCTTTGTCGGACCTGCTCCAGGGTCCCACTTCATCTCGTCCCTTGGGTCGTTTAATTCCCTTGGTTGCTCTCCAAATTGTGAGGCCATGTACAGATAGTGAGTTAGTATAGTATTTAAAGGTTTCATTGCGGATTTCTTGCAGTCTATGTCTTAATTTATTGTTTAGTTGATTGAATCTGGTTTTATCAGCAACATTACGACTACGCTGCCATGTTGCTCTTGCGCTTCTTTTTTCTCTAATTCCCTTATTTCAGTTGGAATATTTGGTGTATTGGATTTTATATTATTAATTTGTGGTGTTGCATTCCATCCTGCTTCCTGTATAGTTGTGATTAACTGATTGATTGCATATTCGAAGTCATCGTTTGTTGTTAAGCGTAGGTTTGTATAGAGAAATTCGTTAACATGAGCTTGGAACGCTTCCCAGTTGGTTCTTGCATTATTGAGGGTAGGTCTGGGTTCTACATATAGTATTGTTGCGCTCACAGTTACTATTATTGGCGTATGATCAGAGGAGATATCATAGTTGGAAACAATATCCATGTAATTTGAGGACATACCGTGAGTAATAAAGAAGTCTAACAAATCTGGAATTTTAGTGGGGTCCGTTCGCCAGTATGTTGGGCTACCCGTTGACAGAAAGCCATAGTTTTTAACTTCTAGAAGTTTGTACAGTTCTCGTCCTTTAGTCGTTGTCAGACGTGAGAAACCTTGGCCCTAATAATTCGAAGAAGGGCTGTATTATTTGTTTGGTAATGTTATGACGAGGTGGACAATAAACACTTGCTATAACTAGGGGTGCTGGCAGTCTCTCGACTTCTATCATGGTACCTTGAAGGTAGCATGTGGAATAAGAAGGTAATTGATAATGTTTTTATGGAACTACGAATTATTATGGGTGAACCACCGTGAGCAGTGCCGTCTGGATGTTCTGTATGATATACTGAGTATTGAGGTATTGTAAAATAAGTTCTTGAGGTGAAGTGTGTTTCTGATATTAATAAGACATCAATATTATCGAGACGTATAAAGGTGTCTACTTTCAACTAGTGAAGTAATTTGTTAATGACTGTAGTTAACATATTTAGTAACATACTGTTCTGTTGGAGTAGTTGATTAAACATAGTTTTGAACTCTTCAAGGAATTGGTTCAGGCTAACATCTCGCTAGAAAAGGGTTGATTTCGTACTGCTTGCGGGTAGTTTGGATATATATTTGTTGGTTGGTTGGTGATCGACTGACTGTTTTGGTGTGGTAATGGAGGAAAATTCTGTTTGGTTAAGTTTGGAGGTCGGAGAGTTGGCTGTTGCTTGTGCGGCTGGTACTTTCGTTGGAGCTCTTGATATATGGAACATCCCTTGTAATTAGCTGGATGTGACCCTTCACATAGGATACATGTAGCTGGAGTTGCACGGGTTTTTTGACAGCTTTTTGTATCGTGCGGACCTGCACACTTCACACAAGCAAAAGGTCTATTTCAGTAGCTTTTAGTATGCCCGTAATTCTGGCAACGGGTACATTGTACTATATCTTTACTTGGTTTTGGTGGTTCAAATGTAACGTGCTTATTTTGTATTGAGCGTATGCTGTGTATGTCTTTGTTGTTTATAGCTGGCTCGAGATCTACATAAAATATTGGCAAGGGGGTTTTGTGTTGTTTGTTTTGTAAGTTCATGATATTGCGTACTGTGTGTCCTAGTTTTTGAAGGGCTTCTTTAAAGTCGTCTAATGGGGTAGTAGGATGTAGATGTTTTAATACGACTCTTTAAGGACGATCCTCTTTCATCTGATATGTACAATCTTAGCATCTTGCAAATGTTTAATAAGTGTGCGATATGTATCAGGTGTTCTTGCATTGACTTTAACTACATTATTATGTAGACTTTTTGTGGTGTACTGCTCTTCTGGAGCTATTAAGTGTAAACTTTCGGTCATCTTCGTATAGTCGAGAACGCCGATGAAAATTGGGGGTGGCTTGTGTTCACTCACTTTTTGTTGTTCTTTATTAATCGGTTGATTTGTTTTAACGTTTTCAGCTAATCCCGAAAATCTGTTTTCATCTATAATTAATGGTTCGTTTTGAGTGTTAGATGTTTGTGCGTGGAGATGTTTTGTTAATCGTTTCCGTTTATTATTTGTAACACGTTGCCAACAAATGGCGGGGTTAGTTTCCATTTCTTCATCATTTCCTGAATCATCAGGTTCGCTTGTATATTGAATGGGTGGATTCACTTGTTCGCCGTTGTGGTGAGAGGCGTAAAATTGTGGTGGACTGAATGTTTGCGAAATTGGATGATTCTGTGACGATAAATATGACGGGGTTGAAGGAGGTAGGAATGGATATTGTGGTTGTTGATAAGAACAATGGGGTTGTGTATTGGTTAATAACGGTAATTGTGTAGGATTTCCATGCATTTGCTGTTGGCTGTTAATTTTAAATACGCCGTTAAAGCCGTTGCCGGCCCGCAACATTTTTGTAAAGTATTTAATTTATTAGTATTTTAAAATTATTTAATTGATTGATTAATAATTAATAGTTACTTATAGTTTATTTATTCAATATTTAAAGTTGAAAGTATAAGTTGACCAGAGGTCACGCTTAATCGCTTGGCACTTGATATGATATCTCGCAGACCGCTCGCAACGTCTTTATTCTACGAAATTCAAATAGCGACCCATGCATACAATTGACTGGCTTGTTTTTTAAATATTTGTTGTTTAGATAAAGGCCATTAACATTTTTATGTCTTTTTGTTTATTTAAAATATAAAATTAAGTTTTAAATACAATATCTGATTAAGATCCAGCTCTGCAGGTGCCACAAATGCAGTCTCTGAATCACATGCTCCATCACCTTTTTATAGTCGCTGAGGGGTATCTCTTCTCGATTATATTTGGTCTGATAGCATTAAATTTATTTGTAATTGTGACTAAAATGATGCCACACAGTGTATCTAGCCGTGGACAAAAATCAAATATCTAACAACAAAACAGTTGATCAGTAAAATGATACACAGGTAGCGGGATTGTAACAATTCTTTGGAATTTTGTTGGTATAATGTCTCTATAATGTTAGGCTAAATGAGAGGCAGGTTATTTAAAACTAACCTGTGTTATATATTTCTATAATGGAGAAAATAGATTCAGATAGGTAATTATATATATTTTATTGTATTGCGTTTTTCTTTTTCCAGATACTAGACAACAAAAGTTTCAAAACCCGAAAAATATGTATACACTTGAGAGCAAAACAATCGACTCACTAGCTGCACTCGTATTTTCATGTCCTATTTCAGTCTAAAGAAAATGAAAATGTAAACATTAACGTGCAAAGAGTATCTTTATTATTGAGCTTTAAAAAAAAGTTGCTATTACATTAATCGGATGACGCATTCAAACAAATATGCATCACGAACGGGGTTTTATGAATCTTATTAATTGGAACGCACGTCGACTGTGATTGCCCTACGGTACGCTTGCAATCCGGTAATTCATCTCAGTGCTCGAGTTATTTACAAGAAAATGGATACCACAGACGCCAAAGCAGCCCAGGCGGTTGCATTCTTGAGAGAGGGCTTCAGCCAGAAAGTTGTAGCAAATCGACTAAATCTGAGTCAATCAGCAGTGTGAAAGTGAGGCGCCAGTACCTGGAAACCGATGGCTACATCCCCCAGCAAGGAGGCGGCCGTAGGCACGTGGCAAGGCAGAGAGACAATAGATTGCTCCTCTCAATATTCCTCAGACTGAATGCGGTCAGAGGTGTGGTCGCCAGCACTTGGACAGTGAGAAGACCTGGCCCCAAAAAAGGCACGGATAACAAACTCACTGCACTCCAAAAGCAAATGCGACTGGAATTTGCTCGCGAACATCTCGATTGGGACCTCGACTATTAGAGATATTATTCACCGACGAGTCCCGAATGCGCGTATATGGCAACGACAGGAGACGTTGGGTCTATAGAAGGCTAGGGCAGTGCTGTATTCAAGAAACTGTCGCATATGGAAGTGCTCTGGACGCCCACTTCCAAGCATGGAAAAACTTAGTGATTTTTGTGCCTAGTGGAAGACGCGGAGACAGCGGACTGTTACATTTTCCGTTTGCAGGATTTGTTGGTGAGAACTTTATGCTAATATACGACAATGCGCGATGCCACACCGCGCGAGTAACCACTATCTACCTGACTAACATCGGTATACCAAAAATGGACTGGCCTCCGTGTACCTCAGACTTGAATCCAATTGGGCATGTTTGGGATGAGATTAAGCGAGTCCGGGCCAGAAATCTTGCATCAGGGAGCGTGATAGAACTGAGAGCGGCGTTGATTGAAGAATGGGACACCACAGAAAAAAAATCATCCGATGCGTAATCACTTGAAAAGTGCAATTAAGAGTAAATATGGCCACATCGCGTATTAAAAAATCATTAAATTAATTTCAGCTGATAATCTCCTTTCATAATTAGCTTTCTCCTTTCAACTCCTTTGTGTTACACATATTCTTAAGCACATAACTTTGTCAGAAAAGGTCCGATTCTAATCAAAGTGGTATCATTTGAAACCACAGTTTTTAAGCTTTCAAACAGTACACTAAACTGTAATTGGAATTGTATCGGAATGGATACACATTCTTTCAAAACTCAAGCATGTTTCTGAGTCGATTGTTTTTTTCTCAAGTGTATAAATGTATATATTTTTATTTTTCTGTTATATAGCCTATTTAGTATAAAATAAATTTTTCAAATACTTGCAAACTTCTCAGAACAAAAATTTAGGTAAAGTAACTTTTGGTAAATGCTTCAAAGTTGAACTTCAACAAAAAAAAAAAATAAGTTTATGTAATAAAGCTTGTAATATTCAAGATTATGACAGTTTAATATTTAATATTTGCCATTTAATGTGTTCAAATATGAAATCTTGATGGGAAAAGTGCTCACATTCAAAAAACTATTTTTTTAAAAAGAAAATTAGTTTTTAGCTTCAAGAGTGTCGGCTCCGAAAGATTTTATTGTGTAAGTTACAGGAAGCTCCACTATGAAGCGTAAAGGTTGTTTGAGAAAAAATTCGAAGTACTCAAAAAATCAAAAAAAACGTAGAGTAAAAGTGATACATATATGCAGAGTGACAACCTGACCATGCAACTCTAGCCAGAAAAAGAAAGATATAAGAGTTTCAGGACTAACATCTTTGAATTAAAATTACGCTAACGAAACGAGAAAGCGCTCTGTATTCCTTTATGTAATAGACAAAGTTAATAGTAAAAATATTAATAATTCAGATTATGTTTACAGGTAGTCGTTTGTATGATAGTGACGCCCTATTTGTTCGCCCTTAATCTGTATCAAATAATAATTGAATTAATAAGTAAACTTGCCAAATTGATAATTATTTATTTTATAGAAATTTTTATAGTATATTCACAACCTCCGCTCTATTTGTTACAAATTTTCGAAATTTGGTGTTTTTAAATCATAAGCCCGCAAATTGTGTTATAGCAATTATTTTGAGGCAAGTTTCTTCTACTTACACTAATAGCATACTTGTATGTCTACAAATTGTTTAAAACCTTTATAGCACTTTAATTTGAGCGCACTGTAAAATTATAGTCTGTTAAAATACGTGTAACACCAAAAGGCTTTAAAAAAAGTTAGAAGTTGCACAAATGCACATGAAAATCGTCTTATAAGATAACACACAACATTCAACAGATGGTTGTAACAAGGGCAGTAGACGAGCTGCGAGAATAGAATTGAATGACAAACATTTTCGTGCTGCAACAATTTTTATAAAACAGTTACCTCAAAACAATAATTGTTATCATAATTCAACTACAATAGTAAATAGAGTTTACTTCTTATAGTATTTATTCAGTAGATTTCGCTCATAATTCGTTAGCAGTAAGAAACAAAAATCCTATATACAGAATGAATTTAGACACTTAAGATTAGTTTTATAGTACAGGGTTAATTTTGAAGTTTCTTTTGCATATCAAATCATAGATTCTTAATGTGCTCCCTTGGGATACAAGGAATTTGTTCATACGGTAGCTAAATTTGTCCAAAATTCTTGAAAGCATATCTGGATCTACTGCTGCCACGGCTGCTGTTACGCGGTTCCACAGTTTGACTACTGTAGTTGGAAAAGTACGCATGCAAACGCAGTCTTCTACAAACCTCTACAGGAAAAAATCGCACACAGTGAGGTCCGGCGACCTTGACAGCCATTGATGTAAAGCTCAATTGTTAGATCCCATACCGTCCAACGATCCATCGTTGTGGAATCTGATTATTCTAAAATTCTCCAAATTCCAGGTTTCAGTGTGTTGATACGCCGTCCTGCTGGAAAATAAAGTGATCCGAATCGGTCTGTAACTGTGAAAAAGGCCAGTTTTCAACCATACCTAGATATGTGATCCCCGTAACAATGATCTCTAAGAAGAAAAAGGGACCGTACACCTTTTTCCAAGAAATTGCGCAAAAATATTAGGTTTTATGCTGTAAAATTTGATGTGGTTGCTCCATACCTCATTTTAACATTATAGAGGTTTATCTTACCATTTAAATAGAAAGTAATCTCGTCAAAAAACACCAAGCGTGTTATAAAATTGCCATTTACTGTCATGTTGTCGAGGATGAATTCACACAACTGCACACGTTGTTTTTTGTCACCTGCATGAAGAGCTTGTATTAATTGAATCCCGTGCGGTTTCATAATCCAACGTCGCCGCAAAACACGCGGTACAGACGTTGAGGAAATGTTTATTTCTCTACCGGTACGACGAGTGAATTTTTGGGAGCTGCGTGCGAAACTCAGCCGGATGCGCTCCACATCTTCGAGGACGACCGCTGTATTTTCCTGTATACAGACAACCCGTATCTTGGAATTGTCTGTATTATCGCCTACTCTGAGCGATAGCAGATTCAATACCATATGGTCACGCTGAACAGTTTCGGACCCGCACTTCGCGAAGCATAGAACACAAAATGATTTCTGTTGTCCAATCGCCGTCTTGACAAACACTGAAATGATAGATGAACGAAGCGCGCTGGAGCTACCTATTGACAACCGCGTGAAACTCGAGAATTCCCTCTTTCTAACAATACATTGTTCGGTCAAAGCGGATTAAAAGCTGAATAGTTTTGATTTATTAAATCGGATGATTATTTTTTAAACACCCTGTATAACAAATATAAATACTTTATTTAATAAATGTATATTCAATTTTGCCGCTCATTCGTCCAAAACCTCGTTAGGTAGTACCTAATTTTTTAAGTGGAATATTCTGTATAAAATAAAATATATTTAAATGTAACAAAATTCAAAAGTAAGCTTAATAATAATTATTTCCAACATTAATAATATAAAGCATCCTTACAATTAAACTCTTTCCTTGAAAATAAAAATATATTAAAAAATTTTTATGTAATTACAGAGAAAAACTTTTTATTATGACTGCAAACAAAAAATTCCTGCACAACAACTCAAATTTATGTATCTCTTAATTTTCAGGTTACTCACTTTTATTTTATGGTGGTATACATAGACTACCAATTAAATTTACAAAACCACCTCAATTTATTAGAAGATTGGTTCTAACGCTGGAGGATTACAGTCAATAGTGACAAGTCTGCCAAAATAACTTTTACCAATAAACGTGCTCAGTGCGATTTATAATACCCTAATACCAATTAAATCTGACATGAAATAGCTTGGTTTACACCTGAACCAAAAACTCACCTGGCGTAAACATATAAAGACCAAAAGGGACCAATTAAACTTCAAACTCCGACAAATGAATAGGTTCCTTGGGCGGCGATCCAACTCTCTCTATCCAATAAGGTTTTACTATACAAGGTCATCTTGAAACTAGTCTGGACATACGGCATCTAGTTATGGGGGTGTACAAAGGCATCACATACTAAAATATTGCAACGATTTTAATCTAAAACTTTACATATCATAGCTAACGCCCCTTGGTATATCAGAAATGATATTCTGCACGCTGACCTACAAATTCCTTATATAGCTGATAAAATCAGCAAATTCGCAAGCACCTACAATAATAGGCTCCAAGGACATCTTAACCAATTAATAGAACAACTCACCACCAAACCAACAGTCAGAAGGTTAAAACGACAGTGGTCGCATGATTTAGTTAGAGACTAATATAATACTAAATAAGTGGATTTAGCTTTGGCCGAACTTTTACTTATTACTTTAATACAAGGTAGATTGTAAATTAGCAGTTTAATAGATAAAAAATAGAATACCAAATTATTTCTGTTGTCCAGTAGCCATTTTGACAAACACTGAAGTGGCAGGTGAACAGAGCGCGCTGGAGCTAAACATCGACAACCGCGTGAAACTCAAGAATTTCCTCTTTCTAACAATACATTATTCGGTCAAAGCGGATTAAAAGCTGAATAGTTTTGATTTATTAAATCGGATGATTATTTTTAAACACCCTGTATAAGAAATAATAATACTCTATTTAATAAATGTATAGTCAATTTTGCCGCTCATTCGTCCAAAACCTCGTTAAGTAGTACCTAATTTTTTAAGTGAAATATTCTGTATAAAATAAAATATATTTAAATGTACCACAAAATTCAAAAGTAAGCTTCATAATAATTATTTCCAACATGAATGATATAAAACATCCTTATAATTAAACGCTTTCCCTGAAAATAAAAATATATTAAAAAAATTATGTAACTACAGAAAAAAACAACTTTTTATTATTGTAAGCAAAAAATTCTTGCACAATAACAACTCAAATTTACATACTTCTTAATTTGCAGGTTACTTACTTTATTTTATGCACTAGTTATAGACTACCAGTTAAACAGAGTTGCTAAGGTGGTTGGATATCATTACAGAAATTTGTCTAACTTTATAATTTTAGCTGCCCCGAAAAGCAGACACACTAATATTTGTTGCTTCAAGTAGAAGCATTAAAGTAAGCGCTTTATTTGTTTTCTAAGCAACTAAAACTCTAATCTAGTTACATACATTTCAACAACTAGAAGACAGCTTTCCAAGTACACTTGCTACTGAATTGGTTGTTGAAGTTAGAAACAAATAGCGGTGAAGAAACTCGGGCCGCAACTGGACAACTTAAAAAACAGCAAACCTGCAGCCGCAATTCGGGCTGCGTGGGCCTTCACATCTATTTTTCCTGGCAATTTGTAACAGTTACTGCTTTCTGTACAGCAAAGCCCTCTAAGAGGAAACAAATTTGTTGTGCTTCAGAAATCATTTGCGAAGGTAAATCAGATATAAACTAGAATTACTTCTTTTTTATTCATTGAAGCATTACGAAAATACAGTATACAAAGTTATTTTTTATAATTTCCTTACTTACACATTTTACCAAGGGATGGGTAGTCTTTTAATCCAGTTATCGTAAAGCTGGTTTTGACGTCAGATAATCGCACACGAACACTTCAACAGCAATATTGTCATCAAATATTTATCCTGCAAGTGCTTCTTTTAGTAGCCCAAACAAATCATAACCGCAAAGCGATAAAATCCGGGCTATAAAAGAAATGTTCTAATATAGTCCAGAATAAATCCCCAATTTATTAGACAGCTGTATGTCTGAGTGCTGCCGTAACCTACTCCAATCTCAAAAGGCGGCGAACAATGCACCCATTCTCCTCAATCGCCCTGGTACTCGGGCGGCATTAGTGGTTTTAACGTGAATTTAAACCACTGCCCTCAATTATCAATTAATCAGTGATTGAATTTGGTTTTTTTTCAGATGAGGAACCAATAAACAAGTAGAAGCTGCTCTGACCACGATAAAAGCCTTTTACAAACAAAATCATCCTGTTTCTAGTCCCGGCGTTATAGCTTTAGAGAAAAAATTTACAAAACTATTGTAAAATAAATTAAAAAGCCTAAAGCAAACAAAAATAAACTTCTTCTTCTTCTTTCTACCGTTCCATATTACCCTCTCGGGTGTTGAAGTTAATTTTCTTTAGTTTCTTTTACCCATTTTTTCCATTCCTTCCTAGATTGTGCTAATTGCTTCATTTCTTCCATATTTTCCCTTTCTTTTCCCGCTTCTTCTACTTGAGTCATCCAAGCCTTTCTAGGTCTTCCTCTTCTTATCTTCCTGTGATTTCTTGTCCCCCATACCTTCTTCACTAGTTTCTTTGTTTTCAACTATATCCCATTTAGTCTTCCCTGCTATTTCACTTAAGTGTTTCATTTCCATTGCATTTAATTTTCCGATGTATTTTTTCTGCATTGTCCAATTTTCACTTGCGTATATGAATGTCAGTAATATAATGGTTTTGTATATTTTTTATTTTGTTTCCTTATTTATTTCTTTGTTCTCTAGTATTTATTTTAGAGCATAGTACAGTTTATTTGATCTATTCATCCTACTTGCTAGTTCTATGTCTATGTTTCCATCATTTGTTATGATGCTTCCCAGGTAATTAAATTTTGTTACACAAAAATAAACAAACATTTAAAAAAACTAATTTTTTTAATTGTAAAATTGTAAATATGTTTATTTCTATTATAATAAATACTATATAACCTTTCAAACCGTTTACGTTGTTACTGCCCCCTCAAGACAAATTCTTCTATAGGTTGAACACCACCTTAAGTTGAACAATTTTAGATGGTACGAGTAATCCTCAACATAAGGAGGTTTTGTTGTATATGAAATAAAATATTTCAAAGATATGGTAGCTCACTTTTTTTAAGTAGTGGAGGAACAAACCTACTACACTAGAAGCCTACCAAATAACAACACTAATATTGCAGTATACACCGAGAGTTGATAAAGACACCTAAAAGAAGAAATCGTCGTTTACCACACGAATTAAAGAACAACCTGCTTATAAGGTAGAATAAAGACATCTTCTCCGCTCTATATTTCACTAATTTAACATTTAGTATACCACTCTAATCTACCCACAGCACTCATCACCTTGATAACGCAGCTCTTGATGGCTCAGCGAATATTATCAGCAAGTATTAAAATTCCAAACAGATAAAATCCAAGCCACAAGTGTCGAAGTAAACTCATTGCAATGGCATTTTAATATATCTGCAATATACCGCCCATTACGACATACAATATCTACTGACAAATATAAAATCTTCCTTCAAACTCTTGACAATAGATTTGTAGTTGGTAAAGATTGGAACGCAAAACACACGCATTGGAGCTGGAGACTCCTAACAACAAAGAACCTTAAGTACTGTCCGAGCGGTCCCAAGAAACTTTCCGACCTACAAAACTTCTTTATAACAAAAAGAATATCTAGAAGAAACTGTCTAGTAGATTCCAATTCTAACTTGTCTGATTATACACAAGTTATGACAATCATAAATACCTTCTCCTCGACTTACTTTGGAAAAAGTTAACTAGACTACCTTTCAGTCCTATACAGAAGAAAACATTAATCTCAACCTTAGAATTAAGTCATCAGAAGATTTGGATGCCCTAGCCAGTTACTTCACTATATCTGTGCAAACGGCTGTCTGGCAATCTACTCCTCTAGAAGTGACCTAGCAGATACCATGACAAGTCCGTCATCCTTACAAGCCACTTAACGGATGTGTTCATTTCATTCGCAATCAACCAAACCTAAAAGAATTTGCCATTACCTTAACGCAAACTTCCACTTGTGTCTCGTAATAAAACCTTTAACAGCAAATAATATCAAAACCATAATCATAAAGAACTCAAATACAACTAAACCGTACGTGGCCGAATCAAGAAAAACTTTCTACTACAGAAAGACTATGATCCTTTCCCGGGCAATGAAAATTACCCCAATCACCTCGATCATCAAACTGGGCAAACCAGACGATGAGCTATTTTCCGTAGACCAATTAGTTACCTGACACTATTACCCAAGGTCTTTAAAAAGCTATTATTGCAGAAATAAGTAGCCTGCAATTTTGGAAAACAACATTGTACTCAATCATCAACTTGGCTCCCGCAGTAAGCATGTCACAATTCAGCAAACGCACTGATTTGTAGAATATAATATTAAAAGACTTCCAACCTTCTTCCTATACCTTTGCTCCTTCGTTTTAACCTACTCCACTGTATAACACAGGTTTATCATTTAACATCATTTCTTTTTACCTTTCCTTTTTCAATTGTGTTATGCCCTAGTCCGCTTTTTCTTACCATTTTTTTATTTCTTTTTTCGATATCAGGTTGTTTGTCTTTGCCTGATCGCCACTATAATATCCATCCTTCTTTTGTTTTACAAGTTTTTTAATTTTTTTATTTGTTTTTCTTTTGTTGTCTTGTTCAACTTCCATAGTTTTTTATCAACCGTTATTTTATCAAATCCTATTTTATTTTCTTTTACATGCTTTTTTATTTTTAGATCGCTATTTATATGGAAACCCTTCTTAGATTATTTAGCTTGTTTTCTTTCTACAATATTCTTTTTATCTTATAAGTCATCTAGTTACACGATAAATATTTTCTAAAAAAAGTCTAAATAGTACGTTTACGTACTATTTAGACTTTTCTAAATGTGCCTCAATAAAATTATGTGTTTTTCCGGTGACCTTTTCCGTATCTGTGCTATGTATTTTAAGTCTAGTTTCTCTCTTTTTTCCTTTTCTAATCGTTACACATATTTCTCAATATTTTCGGTTCGCTTTTTGTGCATTTTTTAGGTTTTTAGTCATAAGTAAACTAAAAAATAATGTTTCTGTTCAGAAATAAGAGCAGACGTTTGCTCCAAAATAATCAAACATCTTTAAAACGTTCTTCTCTTTTACTCTTCCCCTTCTCATCTCTTTTTTCTCTCGTTATCTTTCTCATACTCCCGTGCGCATATTTAAAAGTTATAACTCTTACTTAGAATTTTATTATTATTTTATTATCTATAATAATTCTTCTTATTTCGCCAAATGTTCTTCTATAATTTCCGTGTTCTTTTCCTTTTCCTTGTTCAGTTTTCTGGTTTTTCGAATTTCTTCATCTTGTTTAAGTACTTATTCCTTATTTTTTCTCTTAATTTCTCAGTATCATAATGTTAAGTCCGCTTTCTCTTGTCTTTTACTTTTATTATCTTTGACTTTAATTTAGCTTGTTCTGCGCAGTGGTCTATAACTTCATACATTTAAAATATTGCTGGCATGTCGTCCATTTCATTGTTTATTTTTTTGTTAGGTAATATTCAGGTTTCTTTATGTATATTTCGTGTGGAAATTTTGTATTTTTTGACAAACTCAATTTTACTACTATCGGTCTTTTCCTTTCCATTTGTCCTTACTTAATCAACTTCAGTTTCTACGTTGATGTTCACGGCCATCTCCTGGAATAAGCTTTCAACCTTTTCTTTGTTTCTTCTGCGTCTTTTACCAATTCTTTTATTATTACGTTTCTTCTTTTAATCTCCTTCTCCAATATTTCTATTTTATTATCTTATTTATTAATCTGGGCTTTGGGTCTGTTATTTTATTACTTTAGCTCATATTTCCTAGGCATAACTTTCAATTTTCGCGTCTATTACTTAAAGTTTAATAATTTCTGTAAGCAGTTCTTTCGTTTTTCTCAATCCTTCTTTATCGGATTTCATATTCACCCGCACAGATGTTGCTCTTTGATATCGAGTCTGCGACCGTTCACTCAGCTCGAAGCCATTTCACAGGTATTATTTGTTTGCCTTTTTCACTAGTTTTTTAATAGCTTCTAATGATAAATTTTTTTGTCAATTTATTATTATTTCTTATACCCACTTTTACCAATTATTTATCTATTTATAACATAAATTAAGAGAGTTTAATTGTATTTTCGCAAGTAAATTCAGAGCAGGCACACCATCTATTGTGGCCTGCCGGTAAGCAGATTCCTGTATATTTCATACGGCGATTTGTATTTTATAACGCATAAATAACAGTCTAAAAGGGTGCCGGTTTGTAATAAGTTTATAATAACTGCGGGAATCGTACATTTGCTAGTCAGAACATTGGCTACAAATGTCAAATTGACAATACCCTACATATTTAATGCTGTAGTGTAATTTATTTAAAATATGTATGTAATAATTCTAATATAATTTCAGTTTTTACAAAATAATAGTATTATATTTAAAAGTGCGCCATCTAAATAACAATATATTCGATATTATCCCTAAAAAAATTCAATTCTGTTAGGAAAATCTTATTATGAGATAAGAGTTACGCAATAGCGCACCATTTACATATACGACTATCAAACAGAAAACGACCTTTTCTGGCGATATCGTAATCCAGACTATTGCCTTGAAAAGGAAGCGCGTGTCAACCTAATCATACTTTATATTTATAGTAATCTAAAAATCGTATTATTATGAATGTGGCCTTTCAAATATTTTACACTTAAAAGCTCTGTAATTATCAAAAAAATAAAATGATGATACTATTGTTCTACTAAGCTTTTAATATTTGCCTTCAAAAATTGTTGTTATTTCAACACCTTACAAGCATATTGCGTCGCACACACTGGGAAGACGTCTATTTAGAGTTGAGCAACTCGTGCACATACGTTAAGTTTATGCTGTATTGTGCTCGGACGATAAGGCTTGCATAATTAGAGCGGAGCCCGCTTACGCCACGTACAGGATTAAGTTACCACACTTTATATCCAACAGCACGATCCAATTTCTCAGAGTTGCACAATTATGATTTGCTTTACAAAATTAGCTCCAGAGGAAAAGTTTAATTTTTCACTGCTACTGAAGTTGTCTAATAAATAATGTCTCTATGTGTGACTTTCACCTCTATTACTTACGCTACATGAAAATTATTTGCTAAGTAGAAACCAACCTATAAGTCAGTCTAGTATATCATCAGTTGAGGCATGGTTTGCAGATTCTATTATACTGTGTTGTAGTTCTATACCCAGAGAGAGAAAACAAAGAATTGAAAATCTATGTATAGTTAAAGCATTTATTATTAGTCCAAATTCATATTTTCTGGTGCATACTTTTGTTCGGGCCAGTCACCAATTCCTTTTATTTGGGTTTTTAAAATAGGGTCGGCCGTCTTGCGGTTGGTTTGCCTGCGTGGCGACATCGCTATAAAAGCGGAGCAGCTACGGCCGTTTTGATGTAGCCATGATGGTTTTGGAAACGTCCGACCGACTTTAATTTTCCATGTGTACGAAACCGTTTTGACCGAGAGTTCGCCGGCGTGTCTGATTGGTGGCAGGATTTTCCACATCCCGGAGGTTGGAGGTTGTAGGCCGATTGTATGTACGGGAGTCGATATTTGCCGACGGAGAAACTGGGGCCGTTTTCTTTGTATTTGACCACGTGAGGAAATTAGAAAAACCCGATAGTAAACCTCGGACACCACCCAGTTGGAGGACCCACATCAAAAAAGACGCTTCTGATCCTCTTTTCCGTCCACACTCTTCTCTCCTCTCCCTCGATTCCCCCTAATTACAGCCCCGGGGAGCCGATTCCTGCAGCAGAGCGTCCACTTCCACGATGGGTGTCTTCCAGCCTTTTGGCTTTTTTATTGAAATTCCTTTTCTTTGAAATTAAAAGTACGATACAGTCCTCTTAAACCTGACTACTTTGCTTCTTTGGAACAATCAGAACATATTGGTACTTACAAAAATTATTTTTGCATTTATTTAAAAAGTTCATGCAGCATGTTTTTAATTAATTTTCATTCTTAATTTGAATTACCTGCAACATTTGCATTTACCTTCAAAAAAAGTTTAATGGTGACTAGCTGATTTCATAAAAGTTTGTTTTTTTTAGTTGAGGATTTAGTTTGTAACAAATGAAAATTATTATGTGAATTCACAACAACTATAAAACATTTACGACTTCTACTTAAACAAGGTACTACAAATAGACCAGAGTCGTACTTTTACTATTTCAATAGTAAAGCTTTAATTTTTCTACCTTTGGAAGCGTAAGATGATCTCGGCTATAATAGCGGCTTGGCAGTTTATTCTATCCTCCCCATTTGAATCGTAAGAGAGGGAGTATTGGCGCAGATAGTTTTTTAGGTCGGCCTAATTTTTTCTATCGGGTCGCAATCGTTCTAAATGTCTTCTTCCTGAGAAGTCGTTTTTAATTTCCTGTTCAACTCTTCCATTGATTCTTTGTATTGTATCTTCTTTGAACAATTCGTCAGTGTTGTACTTTTGTAGCCTTATTGGTAGTTCTTATTTCAATTTTGTTGTTACTAGCACATGGTCGAAGTTGCATCTGCTGCTCTAATGTTTCTTCCATTTTTAATGTCTCGATCTCGATATTATCAAACCTAAATATATGGTGATTGCCAAAACTATACTCCAAATGGGGACTTCCTGGTGAATAACAAAAGTATAGAGATAGTGCAAAGGTGTACCTACCTGTGGAATGATTCACAGGAAATATGATGTATTAAAAAAGCAAAAGTTCTTTTCCCTAAAATGTCATTCGTTTTTAAAAGTCAGTCACTATGTCAATCAAAGTAAGTCTCCTTTCGTGCTACGTGTTCTTGGTTTTGGTTTATGGTGTTAAATCTCGGAGTATAACAGAAGCAACCACTAATAAGTTAACAGAATTTAAAGTGAGCTTTTATCGAAGAATGGATGGAGCAAGTAGCTAATAAAGAAGCTCTTAGAGCGATAAAAAAAAGCGCCGAAATAATGATTAGAATAAAAACACAAAATCTTGAATATTTGGGATACAATGAAAAGCGAAAGAAGGTATGGCTTAATCTAACAAAAAAGTTTAGAGCATGGTCCTCCACAGTAATAACTAGACTTTTCTGTGTCGCGTAAATAAAGTAAGGGCAGCCAGCCTCCGAAACGGATAGGTACCCGAAGAAGAAGAGGAATTTAATTTATTAAACTAAAATCCTTTCGTTTGATGATCCTAATTATTGCCGATCCTTAATTTGATGTTAATGAAGGCTCCTTCCATTGTAATTACCTTTTCCGTTAATGTGTTGTACCGTGCAATTCTCCTTTTCGAATAAGACAGTCTATATTTCATTTAGATTCAATTTGTAAACCCTCGCTCCAGTTCTCGCAGCTCTGTACACCGTCAACTGCGGCCTCTCGCGAAAGCTAACCGCGAAATTAAATCCGAATCGCTATGCCAACGGAGCCGAAATCGTCGGCGCGATTTGATGATCGGCGCGCGTAGGCGCCTTGCAGGATCGGATTTCAGGCTGATTGATTGGCGCTTCCAGCGCTGATCAGCCGGAAGGAAGCAGCCAGATTTGTTGTCGAGTTCGTTTCTGCGGCCGTGAAATTGCGTCTGGCGCTTTCGCCGCTCATGAAAACAATTTCGAGGGCCGATCCGGCCGGCTGCCGCCGGTGGAGGTAATCCGCCGCGGTTTCAGCGCCGGATTTTCCGCCTGTCTGTCAATTTTCCGGCCTTATGAGATTTCGGCGTCTAACTCAATTTTTCGGGATTTCTAAGCCGGCTGCGGCGGAGCGCGGGCGGCTTTTTGCCCCGCACAGAACTGACGGTCTTTATACCAACACAGCCCTATCGGACTTTTTTATTTTATTTCATTTACTAACAATTGACCAAACATCTTTAAACTCAAAAAACACAATGCAATAGAAAATGTTTTTTAAACCAAAACTAATCTTATGAAGGATATCATATCCACGGAGACTGAATGGGGAGGTTTTATTATAATTATTAAGAGCGATCTATATCTACAATGAAACTAAACAGGTACCTAGAAGCCACTGAAGTCAAGCTAAGTCTCCAATTAATAACTCCTCACCAAGACTACCCAATAGCCAACTCAACTAAAATGAAATCAACCATATCTTCGAAAGTCATCTTTTCACGATGCTAGTTGGAGGTTTTAACTGCAAGTACCAAAACTGAGGATGCAGACCAACCAACCCTAATGGAATAAAACTAAATGACTTTACCTCCCACTTGGGAGTTATCATAGCTGCTCCTACAGAATATACCTATTATCTCCACATACGTAATCAACAACCAGATATCCTGGAAATCATACTACAAAAAAATCTTAGCCTACCAATGACTCAAACTTACTGAATTGTATTCCGATTATCTCCACGTTATATTAACCTTCAACTGCTCGCCCCATAACTACCTTAAGCTCCCAAGGCTAATCAAAGAACTAATAAAATGAGACAACTTCAGAACTATTATCGACCAACAACTCACCTGTCCCATAAATTTAACTAATCAAAAATAAACATGTAAGGAAGCAGCTAGGTTAGCGATTAGACAAGCCACTAAAAGCTCATATTTATCGACCACATCTACATCAAACTCCACCACTACACATACTGCAACATACGACTCGAAGATTGTGGCAAGCTACCCGAAACCCAGTCCTTAAGGAATATTTGAACAGGTTCTGGTTCAGGTATCGGATCTTCTTTTATAAGAGACATAAAATCTTTAACCCAGGAGACAACATGTGAAAATGCGGTTCAAAAACAATAAGGCAACCCACGCTCATCCTAACACTTCAAATCTATTCTGAAGATCAATAAAAATCTGGAAAAAGCTTTCGCTACTCTTCAAACCCCAGACACAAACATGGCATTTAACAGACATGAACAAAATCACCTCTAACGACATAAGACTTACCGAATCAGTTTCTTTAACCGAACATATCCAGAAACTCTAATCTAAAAAATTACCAGAACCAGTCCTAACTTCCAACTTACTCTTTAGAAATTCCACAGACCTAACTGCGATTTTCATCTGAGGACAGGGTCCTTCCCCGACGCCTGGAAACAAGTAACAATACTAATATTACCAAAAC
The DNA here is from genome assembly GCA_036346155.1 of Sinelater perroti. Taxonomy (NCBI): domain Eukaryota; kingdom Metazoa; phylum Arthropoda; class Insecta; order Coleoptera; family Elateridae; genus Sinelater; species Sinelater perroti. The sequence continues at coordinate 1,116,360 of JARFIY010000006.1, read as the reverse complement.
CCGGCAAACAACACGATAATCCCGTAAACTATCGCCCAATAAGCGTCTCGTCTACTGAATCTAAACTTTTCACAGATCTATGTACATAAGACTTAAAAATCCGTAAACACAATCCTTTAATTTCAATTCCAATTTAGGAACTAACAAGCACTCAACGACACATCAAATATTGCGTATTACAGAAATAATAGAAGAAGGTTTTGAAAACTGCATTTGTTTATAGCATTTATAAACATACGTTTGACCCCATCTGGATAGAAGAACTAATTTATAAATTGATAACGATACAAATACTCCCATACTTAACATACACAATCAAATCATTTCTATCAGCTAGGACCTATCAAGTGACCTTCACCTTGACATATTTGGCATACGCGCCGCATGGGACTAACCCCCTAACCGTTCTTCTTTAGAAAGGCCTGGCGTTGGAGGGTCGGTTGCCATATAGACGCTTCTAATTGGCGAAAACTTAGTGGATCTGGCACATTTAGCGTTTGCCAAACATCCAAAGAGGGTGGTGATGGCGGTTCTGTAGGACATCAGCTCTGCCACTACTTCAACAATAGTTGTCGCGTTTTATGTAGCCTCCATGACGGCAGACTCCAAAAACGTCGACGAATCGAAAAGTGTCTAGCTGGGGTGCTCTGTTGGTCGGTATATGTCGTTCGTAGGGCTACAGTCTAGTGGCTGCTAAGATTTCTCCCTTGGTCGCCGCTGTGTAGCTGCACCTAGGGGTTGTGGTCGGTCGGGCAGCTGGTTTCTGAAATTTTGGGCATCTCCAAAAGCAGACTGTATAGGGGTTCGTACATGTTACGGGTTCGCTCCAAGGCTTTTTACAATCCCCGAAATAGTGGTTCTGTCCGCACTTTACCCACTTTGGACCAGCGCGGCAGCAGCGCTGAGCATGGCACTGGCTTACTTGCGTTGACTTCTTGTGTGGTCGCTCAACTGTTACAGCCACAGCAAAGACTCCATGTATATTGGATATTTTCTTTTCTCTGTCGTTCCACTCCAGCTCAATAAATATGAGTGGCATGGAGCGACGGTTGGGGCTTTCTTCGTCTTCCGCGCCGCGAAGATTGGGATATCGTTGTCTTGGAGCTCTTGTTGAGCTCCTCCTCGGGAACGTATTCCGGGACGTTACTCATTACGACGGGGGGAAGGTTGTCTTTCTTTAAGAGGTGGAAATGATGTTCTAGGCATGTCTCGTCTAGGTATTTAATTAAATATCGGTAACCGTCAAACGTGGCGGTAAGGATAAATGTCCCATCAGCCACGTTCTTGGCTTTAACTAATCCAATTTGTTTTTCTTGGATTACTCTGCGGACAGTCGCCAAGGTCTTCTTGACCTGCAGGGTGATCGATCCTGGAGGGGAGCAGTCACTGGGCGGGCTGCCGTCACCCAACGGGGGCTAGGAACGGCAGGCACTTCCGGCATCTCCGCTTGTTCGAGGTCACTAAGGGCCTAGATGGGGTTGATGTCGATAGCGAGGGTAGTAGATGCCACCAGCGGTAACAGCGTCACCTGTGCGCATCTATGGCGGGTTTGGCGGCGCTTGCGGGAGAGTTAAAATTCTTGTTCCGCGTTTTGACTCATCAGGGGCTGGCTGCAGAGCTCCGAAGCGGCTTCAAATCTGCCGCGCTAGCACGATTGGAATAGTTGGGACAGTTATGGGTAGCCGTAGCATCCCGGGCTGCAGGGGCATCTCGACCGGCTGGAGTGGTGCGGGAACTTGGGGAACCCATGGCGGAGGTGACACTCCACCTACCTCCTTTGACGTATTTTCTCAGAAGATCTTCGACGGTAAGTGGCATCTCCTCAGGATCTCCTAGTAGCAGTCCTTTAGCATATGCCACAGGCTGCGCAAGTACTGAAAATTGTAATGACGTTACGCAGTGCAGAGAGCAAGTCAAAACAGGTCTGGTCCCTAGCGCCGTCACTACACGATTCTTTTTTTGTATCAAGTGAGATTAAACACGTCGTATTATAGCAGATGTTCCACAGGAATCAATTTCGGGTTCAACACTGTTCAATATTTACATGTATGACATTCAGACATTAACTAACTCGAGCATATCAATGTATGCGACGATTCTGCGATTATCACCCAAGATCATAACATTATAAACTATTACATATAATCGCCAAAGCGGAATGATACATTAGAAATTCACAATTACAGAGAGGAACACAAATCCCTACAGTTCAACAGCACGTCACCAAAACCACAAAACAATTTTATGACAATATATATATGCAATGCTTTACAACTTGCAACGCAAAAAAATTCACCCAACTCATAAGAAAACTCCAAATAGACATATTAAACAATGATAATTAACCAACAGTTTTCTTAATCTATATGTGAACAATTGAACAATAGAGGAGTATAGTGCGTAGTAAATTTATTAAAAAGTATATATAAATACTGCCATGGATAATAGCGTATGCTGAGCTGGCTCAATATTTGTAAAAAATTACAGCTTTTAACATTATTATATTTTATTATAGATTATTGTAAATAGTGAAATTTTTAATACTGCTGGATAGAGTATCTTAAACTAGTCATATAAACTGTTTAAGATATCATTTTATTTGGGCAACGAGTCACTTAGTGAGCTTTCAGCTCAATACTGGTTCCACAAAGACAAAAAGCTCGTGAACGTCCTTCATCTATAAAGAGCAGTTATTATAGAACGCTAAGGGCAAACATTGAAGCAGACCCATATAAAACAACTTGAAGAGTACCAGAATAACTCAATATTGTTCACATAACAGTTGTATAACGGTGAACTTAAGCTAGGTAAATAAGTACCACACAAGTTAAATAAATACCAGATAATTCAGCAATATAAATTTGATTGGGTGATCTCATGGAAAGAAAAATAAATTTTCTATAACAGTAGAAAACAATGAAAACCACTAAAACATTTTCTAAATTTTGATCATTGTTTGATGGCTGACAAATGGCATCATTCACTACCTCTTACAATCTAGTAAAATAACAACAGAAAAATATTATCAGTAAACCGGAAAAAATGCATGAAAATATTCAACCAAATACCTCACAAATGACTTTAACCTCGCTCACCGTATGCTCTAAATCTGTTTCCTACATATATTACAGGCTTTCAAAGTTGAAGCAAAAAGCGTTTAATAAATTTTTTAATTACTGTAATCTCAAATTCTATCTTATAGAAATACACAATTTTTATTTTGACTGATAACTGAAATTTTCAATTAAAATACATTTTAATCATCAGCTTTTCATTATTCTTTCCAACATGTGTCAAGGACTATTGGATGCACTAAATCGATGTTTATAAACTTTAGCCTTGATATATCCCCATAGAAAGAAATTGCACGATACAAAATCATTTGTTGAGAGATTAGGCACCCAGGACACAACGCATACAGCACTTTCAGCAAAGCTCTTACTGTGTGGGCCGTGGCTCCAGCCTGTTGAAACCAAATGTCTTCCAGTTGAAATACACCTTAAAAAAGTAAGGGCAATGACTTTAACTTTATTCACCGCACACCAAATAGTATAGAAAGGCTTTTCATGAATAACTCGTTATCACTCCAATAACAAACGTTTTTATATTAACGCGTCTGGTCGGTGAAGAAAACAACTGCAACTTGTAGCACGCTCTTCAAGAAATGTTTACTCAATTTCGGTCTACTCCCTAAAGAGAACTATGAGTCGAAGAAGAAGACTAACTTTTGGAATTCTTTACTTCGCTATTTATTGAATTAGAAGTGAAAGTTCGTTGTAACGAATCATGTATATATGGTAGAAACTGTCATGAGAAGTATTTTTTGTTACAAGAGAGTCCAAAAAAAAAGAGAAAATTGTTTTTTTCGACTTTCATTGCAAAGTTGTTAAAATTTATTTATGTGGGAAAGAAATTCGGGAAGCCTATCTTGCATATGAGGCTAGACAACAAATGTATCGTCAACGTACCTTATCGGTAGAGCAACAATTAGGAGTGACAATAAAGTCGAAACCTTTTTCAGACCTTATGTAGCCGGTTCACTTTAAGAATCGGAGAGATCGTGCACAGTAATATTGAGACATAACAGATAAATGGTTTTGGCATAGCTTGGAAAGCTTCTGTTTTTAAGTCTTGGTCCTCCAGATGCTTATTTATATATTATCCTAGTAAAATAATCAGGCTATCCTTTAAATGAACCAACCAATTAAACTGATTTTAGAAAAGTTTATATACACATAATATTCTTCAAATAACACCCTTTCACACCAATATACCGTTGCCAGCGGTTGTAGTTGTTTGTTCTGGAACCTCTTTCAGAGCACTTGCCACAGCATTTGTAATAATCCGAAAATGGCGTCCTTTCAATTTGAATTTAAATTGAGGAAACAAAAAAAATCGGCGAAGTCATATTCGAGTTGTAAGAAACTTTTTCTTTTATTGTCGTTTGATGTATGTTGCAACAACAATAAATATTGTTAATACATTTTTGCAATATTCATCTCAATTTTCATATTTCTTTAAACCATAATTGTCTTTCCTTGAATTGCCCTTAGACACGCCACTCTTTCTATCTCGTCTACTCTCTTAAATATTAAAATGTGTTTCCCCTGCTTAAATTCCCATACTTTTCTTTTATATTTTTTATAACCTTATAATGTTCCAAATACCCATTTTCTCTGCCCGATATCGTGTCTGTTTTATGTTTTAGCCTTCATCAAATTTTTTATGCCTTATCAGGCTGTTTATAGCTAACTCTCTTTATTTACAACTTGGGGCAATATTTTCTTTTGTTACTTTTTTAGATACTTATATTGTGTGTTGCTCCTCTATAAGTTAATATTATTGAGTAATTTCTGCTTCTGTTTCTTCTGGTCTTCCTACCTTCTAAGCATATTCTACTATTATTGCAATTTTCACTTCCTTAACTAGGTTGTTTACTCCCTAATCTACTTATTTAAGTATAAGGCCGTCTCTTTGATAACTCTTTCTAATAACTTTTTAGTTTTGCTATTTAACTTCTAAGCTCTCCAGTTTTATTTTTAAATATTTTGCAACTTATTGATTATGTTTCATACTTGTAGAATATTCGATCTTTGATCGTTTGATCTTTTAAGTTTCTAATGTCTTCTTCAATTATATGTGGTTGAGTATTTATATTTCTCAGTTAATTTTCCAATCTTTTCATGTCTGCAACAATTTCTCTTCTTATCATCAATTTATTTTTCTTGTACTGTTCAGCTTCCTCCTGTTTATCTGACTTGCCTTTTGTAAAGACATTCTTTTATAGATCCTGTTCATTAAATTTAAAGTGTCAAATAGAATGCAGCTTAGCGCGCGCAGACCTCGCTGTTCGGAGTAGCTAGGTTCGCGTTCACTAAGTGGACTTATCATTAACCTTTATATTTTTAAAGGCCGTCCTACTTTATTATCTGGCGTTTCAGAATTAACTGCCTATTATAGAGATATCTATGTATTTTTTCTTATCATTCCACATATTACGCTGTTATTATCACTTAAAACACGCCTGTGGGGCGATATCGCGCGTAATACACAGTTTTTAAAAGTTGAAAATAAAGAATATTTTAATACAATATGAAATTTAGGTTAGTGCTATAATTTTGCCAAACGAAGATAATTTCCAGATTCAATCCCATAGTTCTTTAATAAGAAAAAATCTATTATTGCCATGCATTTAGGTGTCTCTCTTTTCGAGTGCCAGAAATGTGCAATCATGTATTTTCCGTTTCTTCGGTAAATATCTGTGTATTAGTATATTGCTATTGAATTTCACACTTCTAATTTAATGATGACTTTACGTGCCAATGTTTACCTTCAATGCTTGTCCTCTTAATAGAAAAGTTATTCTTTTTCTGAGCTAAAACTTCATCTGCTTTTACGTTTTCGTTTTATACATCTGCGTATTCCGCTTTTACCTTTAATGTTATTGTCAAAAGATATTGGAGTTAGATCGCAGTGACACCCTACGTTTTGGCATCTGCTTTGTTGTCATTTTCAAGAGAATTTAGCTCTTCACTTAGAACCTTAATCTGCCAACTCTCCAAGAACAGTTGTAAGGTTTTGAAAAGACTGACCTGCTTCACTATTCTTTAGGGAAAGTGTGTTTGTTTGGTGTTACACAACCACTAATACAGAGAAATGAGAAATAGAAGTTGTTTATCATCCCTTGTGTATATATACACAAGAGATCTTATACGCATCTATCCCAATATCTGTTGGAAGTTTCGGACAGGAATAGGACTTACTCTAAAGAGGTTAAAGAACTTTTGCAAAGTATTTAGCTAGGTTGTGGGTAATAGAATTAAATGCACTAACTATGGGAGTTGTTAATAAGAGTTTAGACTTTATTTTCAAGATAGGTGATGAGATTGTTCTACAACTGATTATAATCACTAAGTTTTCTGTTTCACGGATGTAATCTTAAGCGTCTAAGATCACTGTAGCAGTGCTGTTGTCTATCTATAGAATTATAAAATTATTGTTTTGCCTTAAAGCTTTTAACACACGTAAGGCTTTAATGATTTTAATAATACGACTGTTCGTGGCATTTTTGCTACGACTTGTTTAGTTTCATTTTCCACGTTTTTAAGGAGAGTGAAACTGAAGAATCTATTTGGAATATGATGTGTTCAGTTTTTGCTATAACAATAATTCTAAAATAGCCACAGATCATTTCTCTTATTCTTTGTTTGCGGATTTTTAACCAACTATACTATAAAATTTGTATAGCAACACACTTATAGTACAAAACTTTGTTTTAGGAAGCGCGACACAATCTTATATACTATATTATATAATATCTATTCATCTTTGAATCAAACTTTCTATTCCTTGTTGGTTCTACTCTTGTGATTTGAAAACAAAGGACTAAAACAAGTTGGGAAAGTTTTATCCGAGTAAGAAATGAGGGATTAATTGGAACAAATTCTAATCCGATTATATCAAAGGAGGACGATAGACGGAATGAAGTAACAATTCGAGTCCATTGAGTTTTCTAATTTTGTACGGATTTTTGAACTATTTGTGATTTGGCATTATCAATCTACAGCATACGAAGGTATGGTTGTTCCAAAATATCATACATTACGTCAATCGCGGCAGCGATAGTTTAACCTTTGGGAACCAATTCATAGTTAACCGCCTTTTTATAATTCCACCAGACACACAGCATAACTTTGGCCTTAAACTCGATACGAGTTGTTATCCAAGAAAATCTTGCAAGCTGTAATCTCTAACCTTTGGACCAATTAATTAAAGATCACTTTTGTATTCACAGATAACAATTTGGCGATTGTGAAGCAATTATCTGCACGCTTTAACTCGCTATTTAGTTTGCTCTTGGGCCAAAGCATGATCTGTTCACTTTTCCTAGCTTATAGAACTAACAACTTATTAAACATCAGGATGAAGCTTTTCGATTTAAAACAGAATACCGTTCGGATAGCATTTGAAGACTGGTATTACCTCTAATAATTTTTTTTAAGCCAATTTTAGGCCGTATGATATAATATCGCATTGTGTCCTTCATTTTTGCTGTTTTGCCCTATCTTCTACTAATACTATAAAATAACCAGTCAACATTTGAATCGGATATGATATCTAATTTTCAGAGTTTAAATTTACAAAATAAAATTTAGTACTCTTTAGTATTACGTATAACTTATCAAGTAGTCCAAATAGTTAGCTAACTAATCAAAAATGAAAGCTTTATAAATAGTAAAAGTATATAATACATATATACAACAGCATATTGATCTCCCTTTTGATGAATTATGTTCACTGCCTGCCAAATCATCAACGAGCTCAACTTCCATAAAGTCTATGCGGGATGGCTCCCAAAAGAGCTTACCACAGAACTTAAGCGCGAACTTATTGAAATCCACCAACACTCACTCAACCGTTACAGTCATAGAAGATGGAACATGGGTCCATCACTATGAGTCAGAAACCAAAAAGCAATATATGGGCGGAAAAAATTTAAGACTCAACCCTCCTTAGGGAAGATGATACTAATCTTTTTTTGGCCTTAAAAGGGGTTGTACTAGAAGATTACCTGAAAAGGGGGTGTGCAATTAATAGTTCAAAATATACTGATTTGCTGGCCAACAGTCTGAAGCCAGCCAGCAATTTCCACCAAATGCCGAAACCTATTGTCGAATAAAGTGTTGTTGTTGCATGACAATACACGCCTACGTACGGCTGGTAAGTCCATTGACAACATTATCCATTTCAGTTTTAAGGTGCTAGAATACCTGTTCTACGACCCAGATTTTGGCCTTTCCGATCTCTTTAGACCGCTTAAAGGTGTTTTACGAGGTAATCAATTATTTAAGGACAAGGAAGTGTTGAAAACGATATATAAATGGTTGGGTCAACAAGCGAGAACCTTTTTCTTGGGAGAAATACTCAAACTTGTGGACCATTGAACCAAGTGCATCGAAGAGTTACTTTTGTAAACAAACTTTAAAAAATGCTTAAACAATAAATCTAAATTATTATCACTTTTAGTAACGCTATTTAATTAATTATCTTGAAAAATTATTATACAGGCATTTAATTAAAATGTATATGCAAATTGACACTCAAATAGTGTCAAAACACGAATTAAAATTAATCACCCCCTCTGCGCTGCAAGAATGTTGGCAATCTCGCGAGAACGCGACGATCATTCTATTCTAAGTGCGGAATTAATTTTCTTGCTAAACCGGCAAATTATCTTGTTAACGTAGGACGCTTTCCTCCAATAACCGCAAATTTCGCCGATTCCCCGGGGAAACTTTCGCCATAATCACAGTTTGCCAGGTAAATAGAACTTGAGGCTTGCTAATGGCTTATTTACTCCATAGCCCACTACCTACTTTAGACGAGCAGAACTATCTCGATCTTCAACTCGGCGTAGCAGTGGATTTTCTGGTGCACCTAAATCTCAACTTGGAGCCAGCGCTGTCGAGTCTAAGCTGCGGAAATTAATTTTCCGTCGCAAATAATCAACGGGCGCTGGAAAGGGTCGAGATGAACGATTGGGCTTTGGGGAGGTTTATTAGGCTACACGCCGGTGCTCCGTTTTTCAGCAGCGATTCGGAAGGTAGCGGCTGAAAGTGGGTGTAAGCTGTAAAGTTGCGCCTGGCGATAAAGGGGAATAAAAGTTCAATGGAGACGCGAGCGTCGCTGCAGTTTATGCCGGCCTGGATGGCGGAATTTGACTCTATCGCTTCGTTATTATCTTGAGAGCAGTTTGGAATGAAGTTATGCAAGCTATAATAGCTCCGGAGGAAGACCTTATTGTTGCAGGGAATTGCTGTTACTTACGTTTGCAGAATGTTACGGTTATTGTTCTGTTTGTAAACACGTGAAAGATAATTCAAGTTATAAGCAAACAATATACTGACTTGGAACAAATTAATCGGAAAAAGTTAAACTAAGCAACATAAACCAGAATCCACACATTTTTTTGTAATACTGCAGAGTTGTACTTCGTTGTAAATAATATAATTTGTTTTTCTTTTATTCAACTTTCCCGATTTCCAGGCGAAGAGAGTGACGGTTCTGTTCTCCATTAAGAAGAAAACTAAATAGCGCAGTGATCTGAGCAATATCAAAATCTGCGGACAAGATATGTCCTAAAGAAAAGAGGCACGGCACCTCGGAGTGATCCTAGATAAAAAGCTAACCTGAAGAGTTCACATGAAGACCATGGTGACAGTTAAGCCTTGAGTAGTTTGCTGCGCCCCAACAGCGAAATATTACGGTCGAACAAGTTTCTGACATACAAGACAATCATCCAACCAACTATAACCTACGCCTGCGCTGTTTGGGATTATGCACCAAAAACCCACGTGAATAAACTCCAGGTGGTCCAGAATCGGGCCTTTAGAACCATATTTGGCGTTACATACGGAATATTACCCTACATAACATCTAAAAGTATATCACCCAGTGCGCTTTGCAACTAAGTACAGTTAAAGACTACAAAAATCCATAGCCTATATAATTATGAAGCTGACAGAGGCGCCCGCCACAAGCGCCCGAAGATTTTAATTCTCCCGCAAGGCGCTGCGGGAGCGGCCTGAGAAGTAGATTAACCACCATTCAAGCCAGGTCACCGAAGAAATGGGGGTTAAGAGCTGGAAACTGAGAGACCCCAATTACGCTAGTGTGTATATGGTGGAGACGTAGACGGGCCACCCCTGTAGGAGCTCTGGCCACCCCGGCTGCTCCTACCGCCTCAGAGAGTGCTGTCGCTTGGCAGCCGCTTTCGCCCTCTGCCCCAAGAAGCAACTCGGAGCACAATAGCCAGTCCAAAGTAGGTCCCAGCACGAACCAGGATTTTTAACTTGCCCGCAAACTCCACCGCCAAGGTGACGATGGTGTCACCTCGAAGACGCAGAGATTCCGCACGGAAGGACATACACAAAAAGAAGACTTTGTTAAAACTACAAATGTAGCGGGAAAAATTTCAATCTACACAATTGCCCCCGATAACTACTAGTGTTTAACTCGCTTCCTCGAAGAAGCGAAGATTGAGCACCACTTCCACCTGTTAAAGGACGACAAAGCCCTCTGGGCCGTAATACAAAGCATAGCTAAATCAGGAAATCCAGGACCAAGAAATTTCTATCCTCACGTTGCGGAGGATGAAGAGAAGTCCTCACCGCCGTCCAATGACGTTTATGTCTACTGAATCGTGACTATTACGATAAAGAAGAAAACCATCAGCCAGTGCTGCAGATGCTAATGTTTTGGCCGCGCGCAGCGTTGCTGCCGCACAGACCCCAAATAAGTGAAGTGCTGGGAGAACTGCCATTCCGGAAGCGCAAGAAGCCCCGGAATTAATCAGTTATCTGCGATTACCAGGGCACACACCCAACTTGTTTTAAGAAATAATCATTTCCGAAGCCAGCTCCTCATAAGACGGCGGCTACTTCCGACCGCACGTATGCTGCAGCAGCTTCTCAGCGCCAGACGCAGAAGTCCTTTCAGCAGCTCGAACACCAGATACCTTGTTTGCCAAACATGTTAACGTCAATGTCAGAGATGGTGACGTCGGCAACACGGAAGCCCACTTCGCAAAACACCCGCAGCATCAGGAACAATACCAGGAGTTACTTGATATGAGCTCGGAGGGTCAACTGGTTATGATTGCTCATTTTGCCAGCGTGTACCAGAGCATTTTAAGGATACTCTTCCTCCGTCATCTCCCTTGCCGAAGAGCGACCCTAACCACATTAGCGTTTGCCCAGACTATTCTCAGAGCGGAAAAACCAACACCTTCAAAGTGCTTAGTGGCTTCGAACAAAATGTCTGTCGTCTGCAGCGCTCCCCTCCCTCCACCCTAGTAAATAAATCCCGCCCACGATCTTGCAGGTGAAAGAAACCTGGAAGAGTGTATGGGGTTTCTATCCATACCACTGCATTTTTTTAAACTACTTTTTTATATTGTAGAAACTTCAATACCAAAATTTAGTAGATACTATACTTATACATATATTGGAAATCATCGATTTCATTGACAGCGTTCTATTACAACAGCAGTCATCTTGCAGATTGTTCAGGGTTTATTGCCACCAATAAAAAATATCAAGAAATAATTTAAAGTAAGCCAACTATCATAGAAATGCTATTTGTTGTCAAAGCGTTTTTATGCAACGACACACCTTCAAGTCCTAAAAAATAGTTACAATGACTTATAAATGAATCCTGGCCTGCGCAGTCTTAAGATATTTTTATTGCGTTATATTATCCTATGCAATGCTATGTGATGTTATCTGTAGTTTTTCGGATAAAACTTATAACAGAAAACTTTTATCAAATTCTACCATATATCGCTTAACGCTTAAAAAAATTGATTTTGTGCATTTTTGTTATGCTTTGTGTTTATTGTGTACTGACAATCTTTATCTTTTAATTTCAGATAGCAACTAATAAAATTAAACTTTAAGTTGTGATCCGCTATTACTGAAAATGGGAATTGCCAACAAGAAACGCTGCAAAGGAAAGTAAACCAATTATTAAATGTGAAGTTCCTGTTTGCTTTGTTACGGGTTGCATTAAGCAATCCACAATATCAAATGCCTTGTTGATGAGTTGGTATGGTCCATAAAGTTGTGTTCCTGCGTAAACTTCCAATTTAGTATACAAAACGTCTTGACATCAACTACTGCGTATATTTTGATGGTGTTTTTGGAAAACTTTTTAGAAATGTATACTAGAAAAACACATCACCCCTAAAAAGATAAGAGAACCTTACCAATAGTCAGATTCTCAAAAATGTATCAAAAATATCTCTAATCGCCGCCAAATTATCATTCTCAAGAATCCTTATCACTAAACCTGAACCAATTCTGTAGGAAGTAGAATCGTTGAAGGAATGTGGTAGATTTAAAAATATACTATACTATATCGGTTTATATTTCGTAAAAACAGTACAATATATAAAAAAATATTATACATAACCTTACTCTTCTTCAGAGAAAATACCTTGACATCTCACAATTCTTTCAGCTTTCACTGCTCAGAATATCCTGAAAACCCTATATTGAAAATCTGCTTCATTAGTTATATGAAACATGTCATTAACAATTGTAACATTAGGTTCTTCTACTCTGGTAGGAGTAGATAAAAAACGTTGTTGTCACGACACGTTTCATGCCAAGATCTTACGTCTAATTTTCATAAAGTTTGGATTTTCAGAATTGCCAATTTATCTTTTAGTTTACGGATTGTCAGTTAAAGATCCTTGTTGATTGTAACCTGTACGTATCTACCATTTTCTACTAGCTGCTGATCTTTGGAACGTCGACAGTGTCCTATATGGACAGCAAGGTAATCTTCTAAATTGTCCAAAATTTATTGTAATCAATAGAAAAGACAATAAATATCATGATACTAATTAAAAGTTGCCACCTCCTACAGAAATGCAGTTATCCTGTTTATTGGTAGATAATGATTTCTTCATATGAGATCGAAGTCAAATGAACTAAAATTAGATGGTGTCGAAAACTCTCCTATCCTTAACAAAAAATATTTATAATCAATCCTGGGAATCATTAACTAATAGCACGTGCCATTAATTATTGAATTATAATTAAATTATAAGTTCGCTAAAAGATAAATTTGGTTTGAATTATTTTGACAGAAGTTTTTTCTGTCAATTAATAATCCAATCTTATACAATACCTTTCTGAAATTAAATTTCCACTTTATACCAGTTATAAAAAAAGTTTCCCAACACTTACAAGCATTTCGATTTGTAAATTAACCAAATTTGCCTTTGAGTGTTGATATGGTATTACTAAAAACGGGAACTGTCAATAAGGGATGCTGCGAAGATGAAAATCTGGAATCAAGTCACTGTCCCGTACGTTTTCGCTTTTATAGTCGTGCTAGTGTAGAAGGGGCCCATTGTAGGGGACGCGGTGGCTCAGATGGTTCAACCAGTTGGCTCTGTCCTTAACCCATGGGTGTGTGTGAATGTCCCAGCATTTAAGTGCATGTTAGTGGGCACAATAAACCCTTGAGGCTACAGTGTCAAAAAAAAAGAATTCCCATTGTTGATGGATTGGTTGCTAACGTAATTAGGTTAGCTACTGACGTCAATCGGGTCGTTGCAGGTAACATTTCGGCATTTTCTGACGTCAATCGCTCTTTCGACATATTACGGGTTTTTTTGCCCCTTAAGAGCGATAAACTAAGATCTAAATGGATTGAATCCGTCGTTTTCATCAAAATTATTTTTATATTTAAAAATTTCCACTTCCTTTCATTATAAACTCGGGTTTCTGCAGTTAAACAAAACTTGTGATTGCGCGAATTATATTTCGTCGTTAGGATTTTTAAAAGCATGTTTTTTTGGGTTGATTGAGACGTAGATGATGTTTGTGTTTCTTTATCCTAATTATAATCGTTCGGCTCCTAATCTCAACGTAGACCTGCTTACATGAGCTTGTCTGGTTGAAACAAATCCCATATATTGGTGATAGTAGTATAGATGGTTTCCATCTTGTGTTTATTGAAAATTTTTCCTATCCGGTCCGTAACTCTGTTATCCAATCTCAACCCCTGTATATCTAAGAGAGCAATCTTTTGATTCCAGTTCCACGGTAAATTTGTATGCTAGAGTGTATATAATTAAAGTGTATAAGAAATTGTAGTAGGCTCTCCTTTCCGTGTCTCCATATCACAAAAGTGTCATCGATGTATCTTAGCTATATCTCCGGTTTTAAAGGTGCTGTATTGATAGTGATCTCTTCAAATTTCTCCGCGTAGTAATTGGCAATTACGGAGCTAAGTGAACTATCCATTGCTACTTCGTCTTTTTTTTCTTAATATACGCTCTGTCAAATAAAGTAACTGGACGTAAGGCACTGTTAAAATAGCTGTAAGATATCGTTAGGTAAAATTTTCTTCATCTTGAATCGGCACTCTGATAAACGGGAATGTTACATCGAAATTGACTATTAAATCTTCCTCCTGTAACTAAATGTTTTAAAGATGTTTGCCAAACGTGCGGAGTCCTTGATGTAACTGCTGGTATGCCTAATGTACGGTTGTAACAGACTAGACAAGTATTTGGCTAGCTTATAGGTAGAACCACCAATGGCATTGACAATGGGTCATAGTGGTACTTCGACTTTATGTATTTTGAAGAGCCCATATATTCTTGAGGATAGCACCTTTAATGTTATTAGTCTCTTCTTGATGGTAACACCCAAAGAGGAACTTTTTATCACTTTGCTGGTGTCACGTAGTATCCGCGTTTAAGGACAGTGTAAGAGTTCGTATCGAGCAGTTCTGTTATCTTTGTGTAGTTTTCCTGTGGTAGTACAACTAGGGTATTACCTTTATCTGCAAGAAAGACAATGGTGGTGTCGTCATTCTTGAGTTCACGTAGAGCATTTAATTTCGCCTTAGGTAAGTTCTTCTTAGGCGGCTTATAGTGCAACGCAGGATGTGAAAAATTTCGTCTCGTACTTCCTCTGCTTCATCCACTGGAAGATTCCGTATGATAGCTTCTACGTTTGCTAGGTTGTCCTCAGCCAGAATGGATTTTTAAGTGCCACCGCAAGCTTTTCACCTTTGCTGAGAGCACTGATGGGTTCTTGCCTAAGCTCGTATTTGAAAAGATTTATTACAGCTGCATAGGAACGCTTTTCTTTTGTAAACGCTAAAACTTAGAATATTATTTAATAGTG
This sequence comes from Sinelater perroti, assembly GCA_036346155.1. Lineage (NCBI taxonomy): Eukaryota > Metazoa > Arthropoda > Insecta > Coleoptera > Elateridae > Sinelater > Sinelater perroti. The sequence continues at coordinate 1,101,151 of JARFIY010000006.1, read as the reverse complement.
GCAGCCTATCCGAGTTTCTCCACAGAATGGAAAGTAATGCGCTCTATAGTATCCCAGCCGTCTTTATGAGTTCTGCTAGCTAGCTAACATAAACTTGCATCAGTTCTAGTGAACACAGAGCGAGGGTTTTTCTTACAGCGTTCTCTGACTAAGGCTTAATAAATTCTTTAGTCTTGAGAAGTACGCAGGAGATGTTTGACCTGTAAATACTTCAAAACTACCTTTTGATCCTGACAACGTAGTAAGAAGGCAAGACTGGACAGTAGCTGGAATTTCTTTTTGCGTTAGTTCTCGAGTTGTCTTACAGACTTATAAACCTGCTCCCCGTAGAGGCATATTAAATAGATGCGAGGGCTTTCCTGGTCAATGTTATGGTGCATCGTGCGGTTGGTTCTCGGGTTGTTAGGCTGTGGTCGGAGTTTAGAAATTCTTGACGTTTCGTCTACAACTGCGGCTGGCATCTTCAAATCTTCTAAAAGTCAAGTAACAGTTCCATGCGTTTTTGCTTTTATAGTTCGTGTGAGTATGGTAGGGATGGTGATAGGAGGTCATCGTTAGCAACCAACCCAATAAAAACAATGACCCCCTCTATCACATCTCTATCACACTCGTACGACGATCATCAAAAGTAATGTTTCTGTTTGTTTTGTTGTACTAAGCGATTCACAATGTCAAAAAGCTTGTTACTGAGGTCCAGAAGGTTAAATCCTAGACCAATTTCAGTATGTGAAAAATGTATAGTGGAAAAACACATGGCGTCTGAAAAGATAAAAACATTTCGTTTCCTCTCAAGTTCTTAGAAGTTTATCGAAACAATTACCGCCAGATTGTTAATCTTTTTTCTTTGTTCTGGTATCACCAAATCTGAAGTTCTATAAGGAGTAAAATCATTAAAGTAGATCAAATGTTATCTGTACGGTATAAAGCGTTAAGGTCTTTTCTATCAATCCAGTTCAAAAATGACATATATGAAAATCCCATAAATGACTTTAATTTTCTCAAAATTGCTTCTTTCTTCCTTATCTACTCGACGCGACTTCATTTTTGTTCTTATCTAATTATTTGTGTGTCAGTATATCAGAAGAGACTCCAACACTCACACTCTATTTTAGCACATCTCATAGCATCCTTTAGGTCTAGAGGCTTGGTAATTATATATTCAGACCGGGTACGAACACTTTTATCTGGGGCAATTTTATTGCCACTTTATCTTCTCTTTGAAGGTAAAAAACTCACGTACCTCAGTTAATACCTTACCAATTTACTCTAAATTAACCCGGTTGAAATTTTGCTCCGAATCACTTTCCTCGCTTTATCACAAACAGTGACCAATCCACTTTTCATTTCACGAATCATCACAACTGTCATTTAGATACTTATCTACCAGAGCCTAAAGACGTTTTTTTTTGTAAAACTCGTTGTACATCTCACAACATGTCAGGCAACACTGACCTCAGCGCTGAAAATTTTTCTTTGCACCATTGCCTCCAACTATGAAGAAAGCAAAGTTCCAAGAAACACAATATCAGTCAAAAATATTAGTTTTAAAAATGCCAAGGTATGAAATACCTGACCTCGCATCTGGTTTCTTGGCTCTAAGGTTTGTCACCAGCTGTCTCAATCTACGATCGTTTTGAATCGTTTCATCAACTTAAATATAAATGAGAAAAAACCTTTTTTAAGCTTAATTCGCGTGCAACCAAACAACTTTTACGCTCAATGAAAGTGTTTTAGTATATCAACTACCCGCATCTCGTGTAACTTTAGTTCTAAATTATCTTTCGAAAAAACTAAATTTTTGACCAAGATAATATTTTAAACTTAATTACCGCTAGTTGCTAAGTCGCTAATATGCTTTATTTATATTATCACTACTGTTATACTAATTGAAAGGTTAAGTGCTGGCTTGTCAGTTAGTTATAAGTATCACAATATGAACTCGACCAGTACTTTAAGTGCACTTTTTGTTTTTTCCACGTTATGTTATTGGATATATGGCGCTAGAATATTAGGGGTGTTTCATGTGCCCTTTTACAGCCATTACCAACTTGGCAATACGCTTCTCAAGGAATTAGCTGCCCGAGGGCATAAAGTGACTGTGGTTACTCCACATCTCGAACAGAATGTTTCAAACAACTATCAACAGATTTCGCTTGCGGACGATTACAATTTCGTGAGAGGTATGGAACTGAATAGTACAAATATTAATGTTATTGTGTATGTACTTTGTAGAATCCAGATCATATGGGTTTAGACAAGTAAAGAGTAACTTTATAATGAACATGCTAAAACTGGAACGGTTTGGGTATACGCTCGCCAAGGCAGCGCTTATGCACCCAAACGTGCACCAGCTGCTAAAATCAGAGCAAAGCTTTGATGTGGTAATACTGCATCAATTTGTAAACGATGCATTCAAAGGGTTTTGCTACCGTTTCAATGCACCATGCATCGTGATCAGTCCTACGGAAGTGCCCCATTGGACGCATGCTCAAGTAGCAAATCCAGACCATCCTACGTACTTTACAGACATTTACTCGACTCCCTCAAGGGAAGTTTATTTACCAGAAAGAATTAGCAACTTTATTATATATTTAATAATAAAATTATACGTGCATAAATATGCTTTATCCAGGCAAAACCAGCTTATGCACCAATACTTTCCAAAAGCTCCCCACTTGAGTGATTTATATTATAACGTATCTTTAATTTTAACCAATTATCATGCCAGTATCAATCCCTCATTACCGCATGTACCTAATATGATAGACATCGCTGGTTATCATATAAATAAGCCTAACGAACTCTCATCAGACATAAAAAGCTTTCTAGATGGCGCCAAGGAAGGAGCCATACTATTTAGTTTAGGTTCACGTTTACGAAGTGATGATTTACCATCAGAAAAGCACGAAGTTATGTTAAAAGTATTTTCAAAACTTAAACAGAGAGTTATATGGAAGTTCGAAGACGACATATCGTTGAATCAGACTTCTAATGTCAAAGCTGTAAGGTGGTTATCTCAACAAGACGTCCTGGGTAAGTAGCAGAAGGCAAATTAAATGTAATCGAATATGTAATTTTGCAGCTCACCCAAACCTTAAATTATTTATAACGCACGGAGGTCTACTGAGCATTATTGAAGCAGTTCATTATAATGTACCCATTCTTGGAATTCCAATCTTGGACGATCAACCAAATAATATCATCCAAGCAGAAAATGCGGGCTTCTCTATTCACCTACCTTTGGACAAAATCAGCGAGGAAACCTTCAGCGAGACAATAAAAGAAATGTTGTATAATCCCCAGTAAATTAGATGCGTATAGCAGGAGCCTGCAGGTTAATTTAGATTTTTCAGGTACAGCAGAAACATTAAAACGAAGTCTGATATAATGCGCGCTCAACCCTTAAAGCCCATTGACAAGGCCGTTTATTGGGTAGAATATGTGATCCGGCACCAAGGAGCTCCGCATTTGAGGACTGCTGCCTTAAATTTTGCTTGGTACCGGGACCTGCTGCTAGATGTTGTTTGCGTAATTGCTTTAGCTCTATTAACTCTGTTTTACAGTACTTATAAGATAACAAAAGCAATTTTGGTAATTGCTTTTAAGAAAACTCCCAAGAAAAATGAAATTAAGAAAATGCAGTAGCCGTTTTAATACCATAAGCGTTGTAATGTAAATTTTATTTTCTGATGATATTACAAAATAGTATCTAAAGTTTCTAATAGGGAATTTTATTCAATTCAGCTTAAATTGGTTTTGGCTAAATTTTATAAAATAAAATTTAGTAACTAATAAATTTGTATGGCTTTTTTTCTTATTTCTTATACTCCTATATATTGACGAATTTCTTCAACTCCAAACAATTCACAGGTAGTTTCCGTTTTTATCCTATTAGTTTTCCTTTTTTTCCTATTCCTATCTTTTGTCTTCTTTCTTGTCTCTACTTTCTTCCGTTACTTTTTAGATAGCATGTTATTCTTCATTTTAATTACATGTCCTTGCCACTTAAATAAATATTTATTTTTTTATTCTAATATTTATTTCCATATATAATTACACCTACTGTGTTACATACATTTTTTATTATTAATTAGATTGATTTTCTTTTCTCCATTGTCTTATATATTATCAGTCTCTTTCTGTTCACTTTCTTGCCATTTTAAAACGGTCGTAGGTTTTATATCACTAGTCCATCGCGTTTGGAGTTTCCGTATTGTTTGGGTATGGCTTTATAATCCCCATTTTAATAAATTTTTGCCCACTTATCTTTTGTGATTTGCTATTCTTCAAACTTTAATTTTATCCTTTAAACTGTTCGAATTTTGTTTTTCAGTTTTTACCTACAGTTAGATGTATTTCTTAGTATTGTTGAAGCTTTATAGTTTCCATCTTATGTTTTCTTTAGGATTTTTTACTTTTACTCTTATTATTTTACGGCTACTGCTTGTCGTGCTTTAAAGCACTAATATTCTTTACTATTTTTTCATTATAAAACATAATTAATATCGTTTTTTGTATTCCTATTACTAAAATTTTGTATAAGAGAGTTAACATCATATCTTTTCTTGAATTTCTTTCTTCAGCCCCGAAATTACCTTTGTTTCATACTTTTTACTATATCTTTATAGAAGTTTTCTATAATCTTATTTTTATGGTACTTGTATTATTTTTATGGTATATTGCAAAAAATTATTATTAATTACATATATAAAACCCTTTCTGATATTTTTATATGTGGTCTTTGTCTAGCTAGTCTCTTATTTTTATTAATATTTCCCCTAATCTTTTTTTTCTTTCAATAAATGTCCTAATTTCAACTGTATATATTCACCTCCTATGTTTCAGCGTGGTCCCGTGGTTGAGGGACGGGCTGCGACGTTGATGGACCCGGGTTCATTCCCCGATGCTCTCTAGTGCCCGGCGGATCACTGAAAATAATTAAGCACCTACATTCACTTGAACAAAGGGTAATAATGGCGGTCGTTTAAGGTGCATAAGGTTACATAACATCACAGAGCCATGTCGTATTGTAGACACACGCCTTATTAATCCCACCCTTATCTTTAAAAAAATAGTTTCCATGACTTATGCCCCAACCTTCGTATATATAACTTATATTGCATGTAGACACAAATTATCCATTTTAAAACCACACAATTACGATATGCTCTAGAATACGTTTTTATCGTTGTGTTTTTTGACGTATTAAATCGTTTATCAAATTTTGAAAATGGTTAACGTTATTCAATTATGAAGAAGTTAAAGTTACATTTTAATAAGTTCCATGGCACCTGCAAAAAAATTATTTTATACACAAAAAACAACTGAAAAATACAGCTCTACATTTAAAACGACGTTTTTCCAAAGTTCCACGAGTTGTCGAATCTGTCCACGGTACCAAACTGCCCACTTCAAAGCAAAGAAATCTAAACATACCTTTCGACTTGATCAAACGACTCAAAACAGCCACTACGCAAAAAGTGCCCCATAGATCTAATTCCTTACAGTGCTTTGGCAACGCAAACTTCTTCTGCAGCATCTCTTGTTGATAATCCCAATTTCCACCAAAGGCTGACTATAACTCGAAGTTCAGTTTTGTCATTTGCTAGCTAGAATCCAAAGATAGTTATAATACCATAAACACAAAAAACACCTAAAACTGTTTTACAACTTGATTTGATTAGACACTTCTGGTAGTACCACGTCTTGTAAAATACATTTGCATTGATTTTTTATATTTAACCAATAACGATTGCACTCATACGGTCAAAAAAAAAAACGAAGAAGACCCATACTTCTTTACTATGCGTATTTTCAGCATTTCCGCCTGAGACAGTAAGGCATGACGATTTATTACATACTTCCCACTTGGATCACTGTATGACCAACTAATTGGGTAGACAGGAGTAAAATTACTTTGTTGCTCAAATAACAGGAACAATTGTAAAGCCAAAGCATGTTACAAGTTATAACATATAGACCATCTCTTCTAAGAGCAAAACTTGCTATAACCATATTAAGTTAAATACAAAAAGTTGCTTGTTTGGGAATAACGGGTGCCACAAAAGCAACACCAATAGCGGCAATCGAAGCGCTACTAGACCCTCTTCCTCTTCATTTTGAAATTATATGAGAGGCGGAACTGGCTCTTAATAAACTGCAGGGCGCACCCCAACTACAAAGATTGTACGAAAGTGAAGATCTGAAAATTGAACATGTGGGTGAAGGCATACTGGGAGCATACGACGCCAAAATTCCCATTCAACATAAATTTTGAGGTTAATATTATGTATCAAAAGTCTTCAAAGTACAATTCTCGAGCGTCGACACACTTTTGCCAGCGGCTTTTCCACGACTCGAAGGCTCCCTGATAGGCGGATTCCGAAACGTCTTTAAGGATAGGCGTGCAAGCTTTTTTGATGGCACTTAGGGTCCCATAGTTGTGTCCTTTGAGGGAGGATTTCCCTTTTGGAAATAGTAAATAATCTGCTAGTGCCATGTCAAAACTGTAAATCGGTGACCTTAAAGCAGGTGTAGCTGGGTGCATTGTCGTGATTTCCAATTTCCGGTGATGGCTGGCCTCACACGGTTGACCTTTCTCTTCAGTCTTCTTAGTACTTCTAGGTAAAAAACACCATTCACTGCCTGCCCTCAGGTACAAATTCGTAGTGGACTACTCCCTTGGCGTCGAAGAAAACGATGAGCATGGCTTTCACTCTGGATTTGCTCATCCGAGCCTTTTTTGGACTAGGTGATGCCGCAGTGTGCCATTCGGAACTTTGCCGCTTTGTTTCCGGGTCGTATTCAAATATCCAAGTTTCGTCTCCCGTGATTACGTTGTCCAAAAATCTGAAGTCTTCTTCAACGCGTCTTTGCAAGCAGACACGCGCTTCTGCTTTTGGTCGTTCCTCACACACGTTGTCGTCGGTTCTTGAAGTCGGCGGCCGTCCAGCGCGGGGTTTGTACTCTACACTTTCTCGGCTATTTTCGGAGAGCTTATGTCGCTTAAAAACTGCTTTTATTCTTGAACATGCCCAACATTTTCGTACCCGATTTCTCCAATCCAACACAAAATTTGATGGCATACCGCTGTTCAATCGTTCGCTACATTTTTCGCTTGCACCGAGTCACTCGACAGGGGTCCACTAAAAACACGATCTAGCCTGAATCTTGAAGATTACCTTCTCCATCACAGCGCATGCGCGGTGCGAGCTCGCTCTGACGTACAGTCAGGAAAAAAATGTTCCCGATACTTTTTATACAAACCTTGTATACTGTTGAAAGGGAAACTTAAAGTTAAACTTTTGACTAAGAAAATATACATCCATTTGTCAAGCGGGGATATTTGTTATCATTGAATCGATATATTTACTGACGTCCCTCAAGAACCCGGGGGTAACATCCAGGCTGGTACGAGAATGTCGTGAAGATATCGGCGCTTTGGCAGACCACAAGTTAACTCCAATTGGATAAAAAAAAGGTTATGGGCTATATAGGCCCCGAACGGGCTCTGGAAATACCTAAAATACAATAAAAATCCAGGTGAGAGGATGGGTCAGAAAACAACATAAAAATTACTGAGAAAATATAACGGTACAAAAACATGGAAACACCTTTATAAAAAAACCATCTCGTAAACAAACTGAAGAACTGTTAGTCAAAAGAAGGAATCAGCCACTCATATATTGTGCTAGTGTGAGGGTTTAACATACAGGAGGCAAGCTATTTATAGAAAACCAAAAATGGATCTAGAAGTATACAGAAACAAGGGTACTGAAAAAATACTGTAAAGAAAAAAAGAAGTCCATAAGGCTACAGTGCTACCGAAGACATAGATCGAACAGCTCTCAACAAAAAAATATCTTGTTTTTTAGATAACACGGACAGTTGTAAAGTCCAAACATACTACATTTCAAGTTGGAGATATCGTTCAAGTTATTACACATAGACCTTTTCTTTGAAGAATAAAACATATGAACAATTTATCAAAATGTGCATTGATAAATACTCGATCAAAGACCTTACAAGGAACTTCTTGTCGCTATTTTAATTTTAAGTCATCTCATAGACATTAGAACAATGTTAACGTTGCAATAGTCTCTAAAACAGTAGTTGCCCAGCCCCAACTAAGTATTTCCGGTTTAAAGAATTTTCTGGATTTTGTGGTTATTCAGCTAAATTCTAGAAGTGTGTGTTTTGTATTTAAAGCTCCTTCTATAGTAAATCTACATTTCTGGCTATCAAAATATCTATTGGTCTTTTTTGAAAGCATACTACGATGAGCACCATATGGCTACTAAGATAATTTTGAATTCTTACGTTTGCTAGTGTAGCTTAAATCTCTTCAATTTTATATTCATGTACTATAAAACCTTGTGTTTTCTTCTTTTAAACATTTTTTTGACATATATAGTATAAAATACTTTATGTCCTTTGAATTTAATATATAAATAATTGATAAAATGAGTCTTTGCAATTAGACAAACACTTCTCCGTATCAAAAACGGCTTGCAATTGTTATCGATGTTGCAACACGCTATTGGCATTTCATTCCATAATACATAGCTTGGCTATTTAGATATATGCCCTCATCCATCTTACAAAATTTATTTTCTCGATATATCTATTTACTAATATTACCTTCATATTTTCTAGCTGCTATCTAGCTAAGAGTTTAGCTCTAAGTGCATTACATACTGATTTTACGTGAGGATTCTGTTGATTAGCTCGCGACGTAAATTAGGTTTCTTCAAAAGATCTTTAATTTTTTGTTTCTCTTTTACTACTGCGCAACAATGCTGGTTTTCCGGATGACTTTTTACAATTTAGGCGGTACGTTTTTAGGTTTTTGAGTCTCCAATGAAGTTTTTGTATATTTAATACATATCCATTAGTTCTTTAGTTTCCATTGCCTCATCTACGTCGTTCTTCCACGTTCTTCCGATCTCCCCTTTTTCCTTCTTCCCGGAGGGCTCCATTCTGTTACCTTCTCTATTCATCTGTGGTCGTCGCTTCTTCTTACTCGTCTATACCATTTTAGTTTCTTTTTCTCTATGGTGTCCACTGCGCTTTTTTCTTCTCCCATTCTATTTCTTATGGTTTGTTAGCATAATATCTTTGTGTATGCCTATAGGCTTAACAGGTTTCCACTGAGCGGACAATTTGGATTTTCTGAATTTCCACTTTAATATCCATTATTTTGCCTTATATGTATTTTAATTTCCTTGCAAATTAAAATGTTTTATACTTCCCAATTCTTTATCAATTAGTCATTAGCTCTAGATGGCATAGTACATTCGTGGATTTTGTGATGTCATAAGTCTGATACACTAATTTTTTATAATTAACTACTTTGATTTGAAAATCAGTCATAGTATTGATTATTGATCTATGTAGTTCAACATCTAGTGGAGCTTGTAGTATTTTTTAGTTTTAATGTCATGCTTTTTTACCATTCTGGCTATTGTGTACAGAGGAAACTTTTTAATGATTTTCCTTCATAATCCACTCAGTTTGTTTCGCTAACTCTTCCTCAACGACATAACAATCAATTTTGTTTTCTGTAATTTGTTGCGAGAAACTTTTAATTTATAACGTCAAGCATAAACAGTGCAATATAAAAATTGCTTTTTTACTCAAAAACCTTAAATAAGCGGCCTACATTCGGGTATTTAAAATGTAATTAAATACTTTGCAACCATAATAGGCAGCATTATCGACAAATTACACAATATACTTTTAATATAAACATCAATTTTCTTGTGGAAAACTGAATACAATAATAATTTTAAAGGTACATTTATGGTTAGCAAAATTGTTACACAATTCCATAAAAAATTAATTATAAAAAAGTTTAATGGTCAGAATTAAAACTTAAAAACTTTGCATATATCTTCATTATTGATTACAGTATGTCTTAGCAGACACTTCTCATATATTTTAATCACTTTCTTCCTTTGACGTATTTATAAAGAGGTGTAATGTTCCAAATATTCATCTAATGAAAGAACCCCAAACATGCAACTTAATCAGGTGTTTAATAAAACACTGAAATAGTTCCTTTCCATGTATAAATCGGAACCGCTTCAAAGACCATCAAGTCAAAAAGAACGCCTCGTTAGTAAATGACGTTACTCCAGTCTGGTTTTAAGTTTTTCTTTATTGAGGTGGTTTTCAGAAACTAATGGTTTCACAATAGTCTTGACAAGTTAGACGAGCTTAAAGTGTTGAATTCAAATTTTTTGCCCTGTGCCAAAATTGCTTACTTCTTTCGTCCGTTGGAAAATTTATCCATGTCATAACAAGCTTTGCATTGAAGGAGTTGAGTAACTTCCGACGTGTTAATCTTTGCATTATCCAACTTACTAGCCTTCACCGCGGACAGCGGTAGCGTCTCAGCCTCTTGGCATACTTCGCCTCGTTATCACTGCTGAGAGCCATCGTCATGTCATTGAGGTCAAAAATATTGAATACTGATAGATTATGCACTTCGTTTCTTCGCTCGAGCTGTACTGCTTGATGCGGTTGTGAAAAGCTTCCTGAACCCCAGCCACTTTAACCTTGACTTAGGCGCCACAATAGCGTTGCTGTAGTAGCCCTTCGGGCTGCCGTGCGCCATATTTTAAACACATAAAATAAATGCAGCACGGTGATTCAGCTGGAAGTCCAAGAAGTCCTTTGTGACCAGGTTCCGCGACTCGTGCGGTGCTTTGGCAACTTGTTTACGAGCAAACAATCATTAGAGTAAGCAGGTTGCACTCCAATCAGGGAGTTCTGACTTGGTACAGCTGTAAAAGCGTCATGCATGCCACTAATTAGTTGAAGTACTTGCAACATTTTCTAGTACTGTTTTATTGACTTTCGCCCAAATTCAGAAGATTTATGCAGATAATAAGTGGCAGCTTACAATTCTTATTTGCGGACGTTTGGAGTGGTAATCCAGATATACCACTTCAAAGCTCCTTTCAAAAAAATTCATTATAAAACAATATAACTTACTTTATTTGGAACAACTGAGTTGAAACTTATAAAGTGTAGTAGAATGCATTTCTAAAAAGTCATTTAATTAGGATATACGTGTTCATCCATCTAAAATGTCGGTCTGGCGCTTTTGTGGAACTAACTACACAGAAATAAAACTTAATTGATAAATGTGCCACTTTAAATTTTTTAAGTATCTTTATTTATCACTTTTATGTTTAATTTAATTAGAATATACTTCTATTCAGTTCATGCAGTTCTTAATATTTTTTTTAAATGTGGACACAAAATATTCACTAGCACTTCCAACACATTGTTCTGAAATTTGTAAATAATTTCTATATCTCTATACTTGTAGTTTCTCGAAATTGTATCTTGAAATTGATTTTATATTCTACTATATAAATTAGCACTGCGAGCCTAGTAGATACATGGCTTAATTGACCAGTGTCTTCTATTATTTTTTTTTAAGTTACCTTATGTTTCTTATTACTTCATCCTTCCATCTTACCTTAAGTCTTTCACATCTCTTTCTGCCTTCTTCACTACTCTCAAATGCACTTTTTGGTACTGTGTTTTCCGCCACTCTCACAATGTGTCCAAACCATCTCGATGTCTGTGATTTTACAACTCCTATTGTATCCCATTTCTAAAAATAACTCTTTTAGTTATTGATTAACTCGTTTCACCCAAACATCATTTATTTTTTTATCTGTAAATATCCTCCTTAAAACTTTTCTCTCTCATACATCTTTCGTCCACACCTAACATCAAAATATTACAATCAGGGTTAAAATCGTTTTATAAATTCTTATTTTTAACTTTCTCAGCGTTGTTAGGTTGCTTAGTAATTTATTGAGCGAGTGTAACCAACGATTTTCTAACACTTTGCTGTATATTTTCTTCTAGTTTGGTTTTTTGCTAAACATTGTCCCTGTGCATGAAAAATTCTATATTTGTTCAAGTTGTAGATTCTGTCATCGTCCGACTTAATTTTTAAATCTCCACTTATTCCCAGATTTTTATCTGCCCACGACATTAATTTAGATTTATGCTCATTAATCGCAAATCCCACTTTTTCTGGCTTCTTTTTCTAATCTACCCATTACCATAACCAATGTCGTCTACAAAGACACTACATAGATGAAGTTTGTGGTACACCAAGCTGGGCCTGTTGATATTAGCTGCTCGTATTACGTTTCCGAAGACGCAGTTGAACGGGAGGGGATCCCAATGGATCTTCTTGCCATACTCCTTTCACTTTAAATTTTTCTGTTGCGTTGTCTCTTATTCTTACTTTGTCTTCTGTTATGTTTAACGTTATCTTTGTCATATATATGAATCCTTGTTAGTCCCAATTTTTTCAATGTTCTATACGGCTCAGCTCTTTTTATTAAGTGGCGAAGCGAAGCGGAGTCACTTACTAACTTCATGTTGTCCGTCTGTCTGTCCGTCCGTCCGAGCAATAACTCGAGAACGGTTGGGAATTTCCAAATTCTGTTTTCACCAATCGACAGGTAATTTTGAAACTGATTGTTCAAAGGTCAATTAGAGGGTTCCCAAATTTGGGAGATTGCTTCGCCACGTCGCTATGCGTTGCAAGCTCTGCAGATTTATTTTGTGGTAAGATTGCTGGAGCAGATATTTGATTAACTACTAATTTTCCCTTTCTAAACCGACTTTGATGATCGTCTAGCTCTTTTTCCAAATTGATTGGTATCTTGTTAAATGATTTTATATGTAGATTATAAACCAATTAACAATATTAATTGCAATTTCCTACTTTATAATTGTGTCAATTTTATTTCCATTTATTAAGTATATATTTTTGCATGTTATCCTACGATGAAAATATATTACAAAATATTTTTTATAGTTTATAGCAATAGCTTTTTATCCAGTTCTAGTAATAGACAAGTATCTCTTTTTTTAGTAAAGATTTTTGTCTGCATTTTTCTTCTTTATACCATGCCTGCAATTTTTAGAAATCTCGCAGCTTATCTTATACTCAAAGAAATAAACTAAAGAGACAGATTTTTAATTTAAAAAATAAAATATTGTTGAATAAGGAAGCTCGTTTTAAATATACAAAGTGGATGAAGAGTAAAATCAAAAGCGTGTTAAAATTTTGAATTGTCCTTAAAATAAATTATTAGAGAGGCGTAATTTTACTTCTTTATCTATGAACAATGTAGCTTTATACACTTCTACAAATCTCAAATAATAGTAAGCTACATAAGCAATAAAGAAGAGTATTAGTAACAACACTCCAAGACAAAAAAAAAGGAAACGAACGATTAAAGAAAAAAATAAATGTCAAAAACATAGTGGAGAAAGTTGCACAACAGAACTGAGTGGGGAATTTGGTAAAAAAAAAAGAAATAGACGAATAAAGAGATGTAGCTAGGTCACTTAAATGTTGAAAAAACTATAGTAGAAAAACAATGGATAAGGCTAACAAAAGACCAAGAAAAATGAAAAGAAACCGGAGAGTATTATATCCACTATTGAATAAGAAAGAAAAGTCTAAAAAAAAGAAGATATAATCAATCAAATTATTTTTATAATTCTTCTTCTTCTTCATTTTATTACTATATAAGCCTGCATCTTGTTTATTTATCCAATTGTGTACCCGTCTTTAATTTTCTTGGAAAGTGGAGGTCCACTCTTGCTGTTCTTACAAGTCTGTCTTCTTCCATTGGTAACACATGTTTTCCTCGGCCTCTGCTCCTTCCCCTTACCCATCTCACTATATCTGATATGTCGCATATGTGCTGTATTACCGTACTTAGAATTCCGTCTCTTAGGGGTGTCCAGTTATTCTTCTTAGAACCTTCATTTCGGTTGTTCTTAGCATGGATTTCGTTTTTGCAGTGTCAGCTCTGATTTCCGCAGCAAATGACATTATTGGTTAATAGCAGTCAGATGGAAATTCTGTAATGATCTTTGTAATTTATCTTCGCTTCTAGATACTATTACTGCATCGTCCGCATAGCAAAGTGTTTTTTTTTAGTAGTTGTATATCTTTACCCGGCCGTTTTGACATTATCAATGATTTTATCTATCACAAGACTAAACAGCAGTGGGTTAGAGAATCATCTGCCGTATTCCTGTACCCACCGGTATGTCTTCTATCTGTCTTCTATCTGTTGTTAATTAATATTTTTGTTGTGGTGTTTGTGTTCAATTCTTGTCTCACCCCAATTATTTTGAGTCGAATACATTTTTTTCAGAATATTAATGACTTTTGCAAGTGTAATTCGGCCGTAGGCTTTGATCAAAAATCCATAACACATATGGAGTTTAGTTTGCTAAATTCTGTGGCCCTTTCTATGGCCTGTCGTAATGTAAATATAGCACTTGTCACTGATCTTCTTTTTCTGAATCTCTGCTGCTCTTCATTAGTGGTGATGTATTTTATTAATAATTTAAGAGAGTATTATTTTCAAGGGACATGTTGTTCTCATTATATAGGTCTCTAAAGCATTCTACCCATGTAACTCCATTTATAGCAAATATCTTAGTTTTATTAAGTGTATTTTCCTACAATTATATATTACCCTTAGTACAAAGCTTAAATTAGCGTGCTCCAAACTTTACAACGAAGTATCGTCTAAATATATGTAACTAAAGGTAATAAATAAAACACAAAAATAAGTTACCCTTATAACTTAAGCAGAAGCCTTAAAAATAACAATAAGTTTCTTAAATATAACTGGCGCAGTCGGTAGGATAACAAAGTTCGAAGAGTCTCGTGCAAAGCTGTATTAAAATTTAGAAGACGAACTTCTACACATAAAGATTTTTAAAGAACAAGATGGCTCAAACGCAACTGCCGTCGACTCTACTAGATCCAACGTGGTTTACCGCTACCTTCTTACAATCGCTGTGCTTTGAACGTATTCAAGTACTTCAGAGCCACTTTATTAAGTCTAAGGCAAAACGCAAAAAGCCATTAGTGCATAACGTAAGTAATTTGTAAATATTTAGCATGCAACAATAGACAGCAGACAATTAATTAACACGTAATCATATTTAACAAGTAAACGAGTAATTGTGAGCAACAAAATAATGTATAACTGCGTAAAAAACAACCGATTAACGTGTGATAACATGTGACAACAATTAAAAGGCAGTCAATTAACGTGCAATAACAATTGTCTAATGTGACTGGCACTTTAAACGTATAATTACGTTAAAAAATAAAAGCAAATTTATACAGGATATAATTATATCGTAAAAATGTGGGAAAGTAATAATACAGAAAATGGCACAAGCATGCCAGGGCAAATTGTTGCAGCAGCTAGACATTTTATCAAAATTTGATGATAAATCAATACGTTAGATTTATTAATGAGGGAACTCGCTATGTATTATAAAAGATATTGTTCTCCGTTTATTTTGCAGTAAATTTCAAGGTCAACCTAGTGACTAATTACCAGTTCAATCAGATATTTAAACTTGGTTGTTGAAAGTATAAATTTAAAAATTTGAAGAGTCTATAGCTACAAAGACCCCAACAATTTAAGAATTTAAAGATAGGAATATGAAATCGTAGCAACTGCTAGAAATCTAAAATCGGAAACAGAAACGGAACAGGAAAACGAACTAACAATAAAAGAACTCTTGAATGAAGAACACCAAGAAACTCAGCGAGGCGTGGAAAGGGAGCAATGCCGACATCTGCTATTAAAACTATTTTTAGAAAATAGGAAGATATCGGAACAACGGCCTCTCTACAATGACCATGATATCAATCACTTCCGAAAAATTCTTGAAGAAGAGAGAAAAATAATCGACACTGAACATACTTTTTAACGCCCCACAAACAGAAAAAACGCTACTGATAAAAATGCAAGAATGTGTTAATTATATAATTTTTAGTTATTTTTTATCAGAAGCAATTAATCAAATTCCCATAAAAATCTATGGTCAATCGATGATCGATTAACAAAAAATTCAGGTGCAGACATCGTTTTTGAACGAATTATGTTCGTTAACCGAATACCAACTATGAAACACTGTTAATAATAAAAAAATCCAATCGTAAGGAGATTTACAAAATGAAAAAGATTTGAGTGGCCAAAGTATGAAGTAAAAAAAAACTCAAACAATATGTAATAAAAGGAAGTGTTCTTTACATTCAGATTCAGAAATTCTAATTAACACTAGAAGGATAAATTCCGCAATAAAGCTGTCATCAACATATTGATATTTTCTCTGTATATCTATAGGTAGCCGGCCTCTATTAGAGCACAATTTTTAAATTTTACAATCTTTTAGGCACTGAAATCCTAAAACAACTAGAAGCTAAAATATAAATCCGAAATAGTGATTTTAAACCAAAAACTATACAAATTGAAATTTCGCGTAACGCGACCTACCTCAACAATGCTGGGTCATTCCACTATACCGATTGTCTGACTCCTCCGTTCGACGTCGATTACTCCCAAGGAAATTAACTACACAACATCCTTTCTTGCAACTATCACTGACTTCTCTGAATCAGCAACGAAGATTATAATGGGCAACGAGAAAGCGTATACAAACATATTTTTTTACTGATAAACTCAGATTTTGTTGAAACCCAAATTCTATTAATAAATATGAGATACAATGCCAACTATAAATATTATGGTATGGGGAGCTACCACCTAAAGTAGCAAGTGTTGCTTTGGTACTTTCTTTCCTTTAGAAAGTGTCCCAAGCAACCTTTCGCCAAAATAACGATCGCCCAAATGTGGCACGTAATACAGTAAACTACTTTCGACAAAACAAACTGGAAACTTTTTCAGGACATCTAAAATTTAATTAGCAAAAGTGGCAATTGAATATATTTTAAGATAAACTGAAATGTCAAAAGCAAAAATTACAAATAAAATGTGCTGTAGATAGTGCTGCATGAACCCAGCCAACACATAGAGCTTAACAAAACCATAGAGCATGTCTTTAATTTTGGTTGTTTGTAGATACGTTTACCCCCTCTTCAGATTCAAGATTTATATATTTTTTTATAATCTGAAGAGCTGGTTTAAGGAAAACTTTTTTTAACCTTTCTTCTTTGTACCGGACCTTTGTTATTCTTTTAAGTTTTAGTTTTCCTTTAAAATGCCTTCAGAAAATTTCTGTCTGTTCTAAACTTCTTCCTCCTTGGTCATTTTTCCTTTGTTTCTTTATCCTTCCATTTATTTTCTTCGAGCACTTTTTGGTGTGATGTAACTGTCAGAATTGTAGAGTACTACTTTGGCCTTCTTTGATTGATCTTGGACTCGAATGAGAAAGAGGCGAAATATTTTAGAGTAGGCTCTGTTAAAGCAACAGAGGACTCGTCTTGTAAATTATTGGGATTAAAGGGGTAGACTCCAATTTTAAAGGTGGCTTTTCTCATGTTGACAACCTTTATAAATAATTTTCCATAAAAGAATCGCAATTTTCAAGATATGCTCCTTTAAAGGACCCAAAAAATATAACATCCATTAGCTGCAGACTGCCGGACATGTGTAGCAGAAAAGATAGAAATACTATTCCATTCTCTTCTACGAAGTTATAAGCCACAAACAAGAAGTGACTGTTGTGAGTGTTTTATTTTCATTTGAGGCTTTTATAAATTGTTTTACAATCGTCATACTATAGGACATGTTCAGAGAATTGTTTCTCTTGTCACAAAATGACTCTCGCCCCATTTTAGGTCCTACAAAAAATTAAATCTTCCGGCATTTCCTCAATATTACCTCAGGAATATTAAAGCGTCACGCTTATGCCTTTATACCGTCGCCATTCTCAAAACATTTTAAATCTTCTTCAAAGACTTCAAAGACTCCTGTGTAATAAATGAGATATATACTAAAACTATGAGATTATACAAAAAATAACAATAATAGCAAATAATAGCGGTAATAAATCACTACGATATCTAATCAAAGGCTCGACGTAGCAACTGTAACTGAAAAAAACCATTTTAATTTAATTTAATGTATTGTGAATTAGAATCACAAAACCTTCCGTACATTTTAGACGCATTTATTAAATTATATTCACGCTATATATACAACCAAAATTATAATTGAGAATTATTATAGATAACTCTTTTAAAAGATTAGATTAATCAATGACTTTTTATATCCAAATAAAAGAAACTCACGACACCATACCAAAAATAATTAAAATCATAATCGACTCAAAGGAAAGATGTTAATGAAAAACCGTTCCCAATATTAATGGTAGTTAACTGTCAAAATAAAAGATGAAATACGTTCCCATGATGTCAATTAAAAATAACGTTTATTTAAAACGGGAAAATGAAGTTTTTTAATAGAAAGAAAAAATAATATAAGATGACGATAAAGTTATTATAAACAAGAATTGAAACTAATTAAATGATCTCAAATAAATACTATTATTTAAAGCTTCTCCCCATAATGGTATTCCTTAACATAATATATTAGATCATTCGGGAAGCGCGTATCGGATTCAAGAAGCTACAAAGTAAAAAAAACTCAAAAATATTAAAAAACATTTTTATTATATGACGAGTTATAAGAAATTTTGTGAAAGAAGAAAAGAAAATTAAAGACACAAATGCTGAAAAGTGAATTACAGCTTACAGCTGACTAAAACAATAAATTACACTGATGAAATTATAGCAAAATGTTCTAAATAAAATTACAATCAAAAGAAATACAAGCACGGACGTGAAACTCTTTTTCCACCAATGTCCGGGACCTCTATACAAAAATTTACGGCCGCTTCCGGTCAAACCGGTCTCGATTAGGCTGATTTTTGGCGTCTGAATTTGACTTGTGATCCTTAGTTGAATACTGAAAACGTTATGTCTCTATCTATCACAGATCAACAATTATAAGTCGTGACAGATGTCAGAAATTACAGACTTAAAAGCTGGTCTCCAGCTTGGAAGTTGCCTTGATCAACAGTTATAAGGAATGACATATTGGAAGCTGGGTCCGCTAAAACCCCTTATTGCATTGTTGTAGGACATCCCACCTATTTCAGCTCGCGGATGTGAACCCCGTAGGCCAGGGGTTTTCGAATGATACCCCCTTTATGTCTTTAGGTTCAGTAATTCTCGAGTTAAAAGTTGCGACGGACAGACGACGTCGGTACCGATTTCATTAGACTTCTAACCGAAGTTTTAGGACCTATATTCAAAGTGAATAATAAAAGATGCGATAATGCACTTCATTCTTCTTCTCTTTGCCTTTTTCTGTTAGTTTGTTTTTTCCACAGCAGTTCTTATGTAGGTTTCCCAAGAAAAAGTTGATCTACTCCTTTATCTCTTCTTCCTTGGAGACCATTGCATCCGCGGTTAACTATGTTTAAACAACTTAGTTCACGGGATAAACCGCGTCTATGTTGGGTAAATTCTCGACGTTTCGGCATCGGCTTGGATGCCATTTTCAAGAGGTTAGCTCTTCACTCGGTTTCAATCTGCCTACTCCCAAGGAGAGCTATGAGTCTTTGAATAAGACTGACCTTTCGTGTGACCTGCTTGATCTTTTATAGGGCTGGAAGTGAAAGTTTGTTTGGCAGGAGATGCGTTGGGTTGGGGAAAGTTTGTAGGATTAAGGGTGTTGCGTAACTTTGCTGTGACACCAAACCGCATTCCCACTGAACAAATTATATCTCAAATAGAATCCTCCATTTCCACCCTTCCTGAAAATGTGGCAAATGAAACCAGGCAAGATGTAGCCAAAGTGCTACGTACAGCCGAATTACCAAAAGCAAATATCAAATCCTCCGAATTACGCCCTTAAAAGGTCTAAAAGAAAATAATAATATTACAATTTTATAGGCAGATAAGGGCAACGCTACAGTGATCCTAAATACAGCGGACTACATCGGTAAGATGCACAATTTACTTAAATCCTCTGATTAACGCCATGTACCTAATAACCCCATTACCTACCTCGAAAGAAAACCAAAACCCTCATTACTAACTCCAACCTATCATCCGATACCAAGAAACTCCTCATGCCCCGAGAAAAATCTTCCAGAATTCCCAAACTGTGTGGTCTCCCAAAAATTCACAAAGAGAACATTCCTTTACGCTCCACAGTTAGTGCATTTGGTTCTCCCACCCACAACCTAGCCAAATACCTTGCCAAGACTCTCCAACCTCTCACAGAACATCATCCTACGTCCAAAACTCCTATCATTTCCTAGAAATACTGAAAACCTTCGCTATACGCAAAGGTGACATCATGGTCAGCTTTGATGTCATTTCTTTATTTACAAACATCCCAATTCCTGATACCCTACAGTTATTAAAGTCAACGTATAATACAAATAACAATATCCTCTCCCTAATAAACCATTGCCTATCCAATACTTACTTTACCTTCCAAAATAAATTTTACCGCCAAACTAATGGTGCTACCATGGGTTCCCCACTTTCACCTGTCATTGCTAACCTTTTTGTGACCGATTTTGAAACAAAAGCCCTCGCCTCCTTTCACCTTAAGCCTACCTGCTGGATACGATATGTCGATGACACTTTTGTTATCTGGCCTCATGGACATGATACCCTTCCAGAATTCCTTTCCCACCTCAACCAAATCTACACCAATATCAAATTTACCATGGAAACTGAACATAACAATTCCATTCCCTTCCTAGATACTTTCATAACAAGAAATCCTTCTAATGACAGCCTTTATTACACTGTCTACAGAAAACTCACTCACACTAACCGCTACCTAAATGCCAAATCCCATCATCACCCTGCCCAAATCCATTCGGTTGCAAAATCCCTCATAACCAGATCCATCAGACTTTCCGATAGAAAAAACCTCAAAACAGAAATTAAATTTATTACTACCACCCTACTTCAAAATGGATATTCCAACAAATCCTTAACTAATATAATCAAAAATATAAATAAAAACACTAACTCTCAATCCCAAAACCCTCCTGACCTCAAAAAGCATTCCTACCTTACATCAGAGGCATCACCGATAGAATAAGCCGCATATTAATGAGGCAAAATATCCGCACGGTCTTTACGACCAATAACCAAATATCTCCGCTTATTCGCTCAGCAAAGGATCACTGCCACAATGAATCCCAAGGAGTGTATGAAATACCTTGTGGAGATTGCCAAAGGACCTACATAGGTCAAACAAATTGGCAAATATCTAGCCGAATATACGAGTATTCAATCTATCTATTAAGAAAGCTGCTATTGATATATTAGCAAACGTTAAAGTAAGCTTGAACTAGATTATACCATATTACCAATGATATTTTAAGCAATAAGACGAAGAGTCCCCCAAGAACTGCAGACATACTAGACCATTTAGGCATTATGCAACAACAAGTAGTAGTCATAACATTGATACTAAACTGTTACTGATGATCTTCAATTACTCTATAAAGATTCTGCCTAGCTCACAGGTGACTGTCGTGCAATTTTATGAAGTAATTAGTACCATCCTCTTTATTCTTTAACGGAGATTGACAACAAAAATCTTAAAATGAAGAACAGTACTATCAACTATCATATAAAGAATTTGTTTAAAACATAAGTTTATTTACAGTTTTTATTTATTTCTCTTTCAGGAATCACCTCCGAAAATATGACTCTACACTTAACATTTAGCCTGTAGTATATCATTAAAATTAAAAAGAGAATACAACTATTGTAAATTTTTTTGTTTTGTAAAAAATGGACAGTTGGCCAAAAAAAGATATTTCTGGAAGAAACTTCCCATCCAATTAATGGAATTTTTATGTAACCGCTGTCCAAATTGCACACTGATTTAATTATTTTTTTACTTTTCGGTGGCAATTCTATGATTCTTCCGACTAGTAAATTCGAATTGCTACACGAAAGAGCAGGAGTTATTATTATATAAAAACATTGCAATTAGGTAAAAACTTAAGATAAGACCTGCGAGACCTAGTGAGTACCAATGTATATTGCCCTAGTTAGTCAAAGTTTCGCCACAAATCTGAAAACATCGGCTCAGTATCAATTATTGGACATTCTAAGAAGCTCCCTTCAACGAATACTCACCAAAATCTTAAATTTCCTGCATACAAAATTCAACTGATACAAGAGCCTACGCTTGTTGACCATTGTCACCGTCGTCAATTGGTCTGTCAAGTATTACGTAGAGAATTCTCAGCGGTAAAATTATATTCAGCTATTCGACAAATTTTAACTAGACGAGTTCGTAAATAAAATAAAGCAATTGAGATTTGGAAAATCGTCGAGTAACTCAGGAAAAGCAAATGCACTGTCAATAGGTCACTGTTTAGTGTGGATTTTTATGCTATAGTTACAGGATTGTCATTTTCTACTAATAACCCAGTTTTTAGGCACTAGCTGGACAACATGGATCTGGTTTAACCAAAACCGTGCCACCTACCATACAGCCAATCGAAGTGCTGAATTAACAATTTTGGGATCGCGCAATTTTAAAAGATGCTTATATCAACTGGTCAGTTAGATCTTGTGATTTAACACCATGTGACTTCTCCTTGCGTGGCTACCGACAACATAGAATCTACGCTAGCAATCCGCAAACGGTTGACAATTTCAAGAAAGAGATGCACCATATCGATGAAAATTAACAAAATATTTGTGGCAAAAGCCGAAGTGGCCGTTTGTTAAACCTTAATATTGAATAAAATTCAAACATAAAATCAATTTAAATAAGAAGAAATAAATTTTACCGGCAATCGCGTTGAAAACCTGTTTTCACTTTGAAGCACTCGTGGTAATAATGACATCAGCGTAATACCAGCCTATTATTGGCATTAATATTCTTTAATGTTATTGTCCAGTTTAATTAGTTTTGTTAAAATATAGTCTACCAATAAAGGCAAAGAAAAATGTTCTTTTATGTTATATATATATAGTTAAACTTACACCTTACTATTTATCTACTTGTTTGTTTGTTTGTGTGTATAATTTTTTTCCCCAATTATCAACAAAATTTTACAAGAAGATTGATAAGAGTGCAAAACAAGGCCATTCTAATTTGTTTTTTATGCTACATGCTTTACCATCTAGCCTTTTGTTTGGAATTAAGAAGGCTTAAGACCCATTTAGGAATAGTTCAATATTTTAACATGGGTTTTTTTATTTATTGGGCTATACGATGACTGATATCTCTCTGAACTTTTTTTATTCTTCATTTTAGTAAGAAGAGCATTAGAAATTCATAGGCGCTTGATGCTGTTCATCCGTGGCTGTCAAGGTCCGACCACATCGAACCTAATCGTGCAGATTTGTTGTGGCTGAATTGTCTTCTGTAACACTTCTTGTCCACACAGAAGTTGCCATAGACAGCACCCATCTATTGATGAATATCAATGGAGACACACCTCTCACTCCTTAGGTACTCAATTACAAAGCGTTGCTTCAACGAAATATAATTATGTACAATTACAAATGAAAAATAATTTATAAGAATTCTGTTCGTAGTTCATTATGAAAAAGAGTATATTATAATGTGTACACAATGTCTTCCTTAAGGTTCTACTTATTGCAATTAAAATTTAACAAACCTGATAAGCCTAACATTAAAAACAAATTAACGCAACTCATCAATTTCTTAAAAAATTAAATATGAACATACACTGTTACAGCTTTTACATCATATTAATAGCAGCAAATATTTCTTCTACCATAGAGATGGGACAAACAAATTTTATGTCGAATCGGGTTTTTAACAAAAATGTAAATCTGCGAATTTTTGGAACGCACACACCCAGAAAAATTATTTAAAAAATAATAATAAAAATAAACTGAAACCAAATACATACAGCAGCACTATCTGCATCTTTTCAGTAACTTTGTAATGACCAAAAAGCTAGAAATACCCACATGCCCTGAGCTAGTCATATTTAATCCCCAATATTCAAATATTGCTAGGATATGCGGGTAGTATTCGCCCATCTCTAATATAAATAACAACTTAAAAATTAATGTAATTATAATTTCTCCCACTAACATAAACGGTGGGAACCTGTAAAATATTGATAACTATCCCTAGTTTGCGCCGCACAAAATTACGAGTTAGATATATCACTCAATGTGTACTTTAAGTGCATTATTGCTATTTTTATCTACGTTAAGTTGTTGGGCAAACAGCGCTAAAATATTAGGGGTGTTTCATATGCCACTACAGCCATTACCAACGTGGGAATAAGTTACTCAAAAAATTAGCTTCTAGGGGCATGAGGTCACCATAATCGCTCCATACCATGAAAAAGAAATCACCAAAAACTTCCGACAAATAGTATTTACAGACAATTTTGCTAACATGAAAGGTAAGCCGTTAGATTCTTTTATATAATAAACATTATTTTTATGGATCGGCTATGATTTTATTCTAGAACACAAAATGGGTGCCTTTAGGAAAGTCGAAGATAACTTAATATCAAGAATTGCAGCACCAGAGATGCGGGGGTATGAATTACTAGAAACAGTGCTTAAACATCCAAATATTCAACAGCTATTAACGTCGCAGCAGACCTTCGATGCGGTAATACTGGAGCAGTTTGCGAGCGACGCGCTCAAGGGGTTTTGCCATCATTTTAATGCACCCTGCATTGCATTTAGCCCTACAGAACTGCCTCACTACACGCACGCCCAGATAGCGAATCCCGACCACCCCGCCTACTGTCTCGGCCACTACTGCATCCCTTCAAACGCAATGCACTTCTTCCAAAGGCTCGCCAACTCGCTGATCTATTTGGCACTCAAAATATTCACGCACGCACGCGCTTTGCCTAAGCAGAACCAGCTCATGCTCAAATACTTCCCGCAAGGCCCTCAATTGTATGACTTGTATTACAACGTTTCCTTGATTCTCATTAATACGCATGTCAGTATTAACCCTTCTGTTCCGCGTTTACCTAAAATGGTAGAAATAGGCGGTTTCCATATAAACAGTCCAAAAAAGCTTCCAAAAAACTTAGAAAATTTTATAGACGACGCCAAAATGGAGTCATACTGCTTAGCCTGGGCTCACATTTAAGAAGTAAAGATTTACCCTTAAAAAAACGCAGTACCATGTTCAAAGTATTTGCAAAACTAGAACAGAGAATCGTTTGGAAATTAGATGATGATCCTCTAAATTGGAGTACCAATGTCAAAATTGTCAAATGGCTACCCCAGCAAGATGTGTTAGGTAAATAATACAACACCGACATGAAATATTCTAATCAATTTTTACTTGTAGCTCATCCGAACGTTAAATTATTTATAACGCACGGGGGCCTGTTGAGTATTATCGAGGCAGTTTACTACGGCGTCCCTATTCTTGGAATACCAATATTCGGAGACCAACCAAATAATGTAGTCCGGGCAGAAGAAAATGGATACGCAATCCACCTTCCTTTGAATGAAATCACCGAAGATACCTTCAACGAGTCAATCAGTACATTATTATATAATCCTCTGTATGACATTCATGTAATTCATTGAGTGAGTATTAGTTTGAGTATTTTGTAGGTATAGAGAAAATGTTAAAGTCAGGTCTAAAATCATGCATGATCAGCCAATGAAACCCTTGGACAGAGCTATTTTCTGGATAGAATACATAATTCGACATCGGGGTGCACCAGATTTACGATCTGCGGCGCTAGAATTGACTTGGTACCAATATTTACTCATAGACGTGGTTTTCATGATTATTTTTGTTGTAACCATATCACTGTGTATCAGTTATAAAATAAATAAAACAATTTTGAAAATTGCTTTTAGAAAAACTACTAACAGAAATGAAGCTTAGAAACTCCAATAACCAGTAGGTGAAATGTATAAAACTGTTTAGCCACTTGCAACAATTATTTATGAAATAAATAGGTATAACATAACAAAAACAGAAAAATAATTGATCATTGTTTTCTTTCTTGCCACCGTCGGCTTAGAAGTTAATAGCGACTACAGGTCTTGAGGAAAGAAATGCTTTATATTCTTACCCACGCTTTTTACAAAGATAGCTGAGTCTAATCAACTAGCGGCTATTTTCCTAGAAATACCTTAGGGCCTTATTTAATGTCTTACTAAACCCGGCCCAAATTTTAAACTCGGGGTATGAAAGTAAGAGCTCGTTGTTTCGCTACAATACAATAAAATACTACTATTATTTGCAATAAGCTAATTCGTTATTTGATTGACGTTTCCTGATTATAAAGGGCCTTCAAGATAGTTTGGTGTTGTTGTACAGTGAAAAAATTATTTATCGAAATCAATATTTCACAAGATACAAAAAGGGACAAAGTCAGATAATATTTTTTATTGCTTTATTTTTTCTAGAATTTATTGCTTTTTAATTTAGACCATTGGTCGAAATAACCATTGGTATACAACTTACCACATTCAGCATTATCACATTACAATTTATTTTTTCGACTTTTCCATGTAGCAAATTTTTCAGGGTTTACTTTTCTTTTAAGATATATATGTACCAGGTGTACCGGAAAGTCTTTACCGGTTTTTTCCAATAGGTGTCGCTAGGTTTAATATACAATATTATGATTTGACACGTGTTCATTTTATTCTACAGACATCAAGCTTCAACGCCGTAGGTTATATTTTGTGAAAGTATCACCGTCATATGTTTATACCTCTTCAAAAATGTCAAATTATGTACCTGAACACGTGCATTTGCGGCATGCATTACTTTTTTTATTTAATCAAAAGAAAAAAGACGCTGAAAGGCATCGTTTGCTAGTTGAAACATACGGCGAGCATGCTCCAACCGTAAAAACATGTGAGGCGTGGTTTCGACAATTCAAAAGTGGTGTTTTCGATGTGCAAGACAAAGAACGTTCTGGCAAGTCGAAAAAGTTTGAAGATGCAAAACTTCAGGAGTTATTGGATGAAGACCCAACTCAAACTCAAAAACAATTAGCAGAAGCGTTAAATGTGGCCCAATAAACTATTAGCGACCGATTACGATCGATGGAAAAAATCCAAAAGATGGGAAGATGGGTGCCACATCAATTGAATGTTAGGCAAATGGAAAATCGAAAATCGTCTGTGAAATGCTGCTTCAAAGGTTTGATCGAAAGTCATTTCTGCGTCGAATAGTGAGGGGCGATGAAAAGTGGATTTATTTCGAAAACCCTAAGCGCAAAAAATCATGGTTATCACCTGGAGAAGCTGGCCCATCAACTTCAAGGCCAAATCGTTTTTGTCGCAAGACAATGCTCTGTGTTTGGTGGGACCAGAGTGGCGTGGTGTATTATGAACTGTTGAAACCTGGTGAAACAGTTAATAGGGATCGCTACCGACAACAAATGATCAACTTGAACCGTGCATTGATCGAAAAACGTCCAGAATGGGCCCTAAGACACGGTAAAGTGATTTTACATCACGATAACGCGCTTGGGTGGGAAATATTATTGCACCCGCCGTACTCTCCAGACCTTGTCCCGTCCGACTATCACCTTTTTGCATCAATGGGCTCTGCATTAGCAGAGCAGCACTTCGCCAATTTCGAAGAAGTTAAAGAATGGATCGATGAATGGTTTCGCTGAAAGGAAAAACAATTGTTTTGGAATGGGATTCATAAATTGCCTGAAAGATAGGCAAGATGTGCAGAATTAAATGGTCAATGTTTTAAAGAAATAAATTTTTCCATTATATCGAAAATTATTCATTTTTTCCAAAAAAATCGGTAAAGACTTTTTGGTACACCTGGTAGCTCGTTTACTGCAACCGTTCAATTTGACCAACTAAAAGATTAATAATGTATACACTTCTAAGGTGCAATAGAAAAAAAAAGTATATTTTAGTGTAGTATGTCCAACTGAAGATCAATTACTCTCCCCAGATGAAATGAGAAACCAAAAAGGAATATAAACAAAATCAGGGTTTAGCTAACCTAGCTGATAGCACCTTGCAAGAACTTCTACTCAGGATGACGAGGAAGATAAACAACGGTTGTGACAGCCGAAGAGAAGATCAAAAAGCACCCAGAACTCAAAATTTTTAGTCCTTCAAATTTTTGAATCATTGGATGCGCAACTTATTATCTGTATAATCTGCAAAAAATAAAAATCAAAGTCCCAGAATACGGATAATAATACTATACGACAAATTAAGGCGGAAAACAGTTAATGAATAGGGCAACTTGGAATATGCAGAGAACACTAGCAAAAAAAATTAGAAAACTTAAAATTTGAAACTGTAAATAAAACTATAATTAAAACACACAACATTATTATAGAAAGAAGAATTGCAATTTGTAGATTCTACGGACCATGTGATTACAAATCTGTCCAAATAAAAAAATTACTTCATAAAGAAAAAATAATTTTATTTGTCAAGTTCAATGTTATGGTCAAATTTGAAGAATCTTAAACAAACGATAATAGAAATAAACTGATAAATTTATATACACAGAACAACTTGAAAATAGCAAATGTTTTTTCTAATATAAACACATTTACAGATATACTTGGATACAACCAACCGGAAAATTACAATAAATTATAGATTATAATATAGTAAAACAAAACTTTACCATCGACGTAACAAATGTTAACGTATTTAGAGAAGTATAGTACGGATTAAACCACCAAATTAAAACACCAAATACAAAGTGAAAATTATTTTTCTATTTAAAAGAACAAATCAAGGCCAAAAACAACACCCAGAAAAACACGAATAAGGAAAAATTGAAATATGCATATGTAATTTAGAATTACACAGCTTGATAGATAAATATTAGATTATAAATTACAAGAACACCATTATAGTGATAGAACAACAAATAAAGTATTAAAAATATATACAAAGTGAAAGACATACGCAAAAATATATAGTAAAATGAAGAAATAGAATTAAAATTAAAGAAAAAGGGAACGCATATTTTAAATTGCTAAGTACTAAATTACTTAAGGATTTAAATGAGACAACTAAATACAGAAGAAAGAAAACTTGGGATAAAAAGTGCAGTGCAGATTTTATTGGCAGAATAAAAAGAGTTAATAAAAAACTTATACTACAAACGATATTCAGCAAAGAATAGAGAGGATATTATAAAAAAGTATTGGTGTAAAGTTGAGCAAAAAGGAGAACCAATCAAAATAAAAATTGGGGCTATTAAGAACGCCGTACAAAATATAAAGAATGGAAAAGCTGGTACAGCAAAATTAAAATTAAAGGTTAAATTACTTAATAAATATATAAATAAAAACGTGGTACCCAAGGAATAAAAAGTAGGACATGTAACATCAATATAAATATGAGAAATACAAAAGAATTGCGGTGATACCATCGTTTACTGGCTTTTATGCTTGATGCTACCCTAACTTATATACAGGGTGTTTAAGATAAATTTTACAGTTTTCTATAGAGAAAAGAAAGATGAATATCTCAACCAAATTTAAATATATGTTTAAAAATGGAAACGGCGTTTAAAAGCAGTTTAAAGCGGTCACAACAGAATCACTCAAAGAATCCATCCTGAACCTCAACCACACCCCCACGCAAATTAATGCATTGGATTGCAATTAAGGAAATTAGAGATATGACGGGGCGGTGAATCCTGCTGCCAGACATATCATTTTCCTGGAGCAGCCCTCTCCAACTACGGCTTGAGCACGGAGTTCAGCAACTCTACATAGCCATCGAAATTAAATTTGAGCCTGGAAATACATTCAAAAATCATCACAGTTTGAAGAAACGTGTCCTTCATTATACAAGGAACATCTGGTGTTCTGCGTATTGTTCAGATGGTTGTAACAGAAATTCCTTTTATCGGAAAAACTGGGTTGTTCCTGGTTCAACAAAATGTTCGCTTTGTTGAGAAATTTTTTTTCGGGCTTTTTCTGTAAGAGGTTGGCCTTTACGCCTCTTTATGCGTGGTACCGGTCATTCAAGTCCATCTTTATGGTGGAAGCTGCAACACCCATTTCCCTCGCTAAATCTGACATTCTCTTATTTCTTATGCAGTTGTTGGATGAATTCTGATGTACCAAGGCAATCAGAACATCTGCTGTGTTCTTTTTTACAAACCAAGGCCTCGTAATCTCCGTTGCAGCTCTTCATTTTACTTTTGCTTTTGCAGTGTTCAAAGAGCTTTCAGCAGCTGATTTCAGAATCTTGATCCCGGCAAGAACCATCATAATGCATGATATCCTGTTTTAATAACCAGGTAGCTTCTACTTGTTCTCTGCAGTTGATTTTAACATATCTAAACCGTAATTATCAGGTTATACAATGGCGCCCACTTGCACAATCGTAGAATACCAGATTTTCAAAAAAACACAATTATAATCTGTCAATTTTATCTCAAACACTCTGTAGAAGAAGAATACAAATATTATGAATCTGAGGAACAAAGTAGATTTCTAACAGGACGATCATTTACGGACAATTTGTTTGCCCTGAAAAGTTAATACGAGAAGTAATATACATTTATTTTTGTAGGCTTAGAAGAAGTCTATGCTAATAAATCTGTTTCGGTATCGTGGAAATCGATAAAACAAACAAATGTAAATAACACAATAATAAAAACCGCAAAAGAATATGATAAGGATTAAGAAACCCCAACATTTAACAAAAGAGTTAAAACTAACAAAAGGTTTTAAGCAAGGTTGTTGTCTTTACTTGCTCTTATTTTAAGTTCATGTTGAACTTGCGCTTAAAAATTGGAAATAGAGATGTAAAGATGATTATAGTGTTAAATAACACCAGCATTTATATATTATCACTTTCAGGGGACCAGGTCCTTCTGGTCCAAGACAAAGCAGACTTCAAATGCACGACCCCCAAAAATAAAGAGGAATTGTCGTACTCTTCTATTGATCAATTTAGAAAAAAATAAACTAAACAGGAAATTCACAAAAAATATTAATACGTCATCATTATAAGGATAAAACAAGTACGGGCGTGGAACTCCAGTTCCACAGATGTCCGGGTCTCGAGATTTTCCGATCAAGCTGATTTTTGGCGTCTGGACTTGACTTATGGTCCTTAGTTGAGTACTGGAAACGTCATGTCTCTATCTATTACAGATCAAAAATTATAAGGCTAGACAGATGTAAGAAATGACAGAAATAGAAGCTGGTCTCCAGCTTGGAAGCTGCCTTGATCAAAAGTTGAAAAGTAAAAGAACGGACAGACAGACGGACAGACAGACGACATTACTCTCTACATAAGGTTTTTCATTTTAATATATAGAGGCCTAAAAACGAAACAAAAACAAATCTAACAAGAGATTATAGAGCATTTACAGCACAATTATTAAAAATATTTCCCTATATAGAACGAAAACATGGCGAATGAACAAAGGGAGACTTACGAATATAGAAATAGTTGTATTAAGAACTTGTAAGTATCTTAATTGGAGAGAGTACCCAACGGCATAATAAAAGGAGTGATAAATGTTTCAGAGAATAGCATCCAAAACATAGGTAAAACCAATTAGTATGGTACTGTCATGAAAAAAAATGCACAAAGATAAACTGCTAAGAAATTAAAAAAAAAAATAAGATCTAGAAGATGGGAAAGCGTTATAAAAGAAACTATGGAAAAGAAAACGAAACATTAATACTAACGAAAACAAAAAAGAGGAGCAAGGATTAAAAGAATGAAGCTTTTATATAAATTTATAGACCGGAGTGTCTAAATGAGCAAAAGCAAAAAGATTATGATAAACAAGTTTATAGAATATGTCACGAACTGGGGGAAAATAACAGAAAGAATAAAAAAAAATAAATATAAAATTATACGTGGTATAAAACGACTATTTTGGGGGTATATAAAGCAAGTGATCATAAAAACACACTAAAAAAGACAAATTATACAAAAAAGTAATAAAATAGTAGAGCTACAAGGCGAAATAAGAAAATTAATTATATTAGAATAAGAGAACACCAAAACATGTAGAAAAATAGATGCCAAATCAAACATATAAAAAAAAACAATAATAGACTTGGCAGAAACCTAACACACTTTCTATTCCTTGCTCTTTATATTTTGTTTCTATTATTCCTATTAACATCACTTTATATTTTTTACCTCTTTTATTAACTATGCTTTTTCATCCTTTATTTCTCTCATATTCCACGTCCCAGTTCTTACCACCCTGTCTACAATCGATTTTTCATCTATATTGTTTCATTTTTATTGGTATCCATACTAATAGCCGTTTCCATATTTAAGATCATTTCCCGTTTTTCCTTTTTCCCAGCGGTTAGTTATTTTTTGTTTAAATACTGACTGGTATACTTCATTTCCTTCAGCTCCTCCTTATCTTGATTCCATTTCCACCATACATTATTTATGCAGATTTTGTAGTATCTGACCCTTACTGTATTACCTTTTTTCCTTTCAGTTTGCATATCTCTTATTTGTTTTTATACCACGCCTCTAAGTAACACTACATTCTCCTTAATTTATTCTTGTTTTTTATTATAGCTCTATTTTTTTATACTATCATACATTTTGTTTTCGTAAAATTCATTAAAAGTCGGTATCTTTGGCTTACCTCCGCTACCCTTACCATTATTTCTTGCAGACTTTTGGGGCTATCCGAAATTACCGCTGCATCATCTGCATATCTAGATAGTATTGGTGCCGGCGACGTCCTCACCAATGTTTGCATCATCACCTAGCTCTCAGCTGTCAGGAGGCGTATTTGGGACGGGCCTTTTTACTAGTCTTATGTTATTAATATACTCGTCGTTAATTTTAATACCACAACATTATCAAATAAATTTGGTGATCAATGAAACACGCAGAAACATAGTAATTAACATCTCTGCAGCCAATATGTTCCTCACATTGTCTAAAAATTCTCTGATGTATTATCTTCAAGAAGAGTTTCAGTAGGTGAACATGAGACTAATGATACGGTCATCAACTTAGTATTTAGCTTTGTTTCAGGTAGATATGATTCACCTTAACCATATTTGTATCACAGATAGTTATTAAATAATACTGTTATCTGTCAATGGCATACTGTGTCATTAATTTAGATATTTAGCTTTTTGTTTCTTAGGTACTGATATGAACGTTCACCTTAACCATATATTTGCTATCACTCCTGTAGAATATATGTTATTAAATAATACTGTTATCTGTCTAATGGCATCTGTGTCTATTAATTTAAAAAGTTCAGCATTTATATGATCTGGGCCAGCTGATTTTCAATCTTTTAAATTAATTAATTTTTAATAATTAGAAAGCTGTCTAAGCAGTTCAGAATTGGAAGATGTTTTCCTTATTTTTTTCTTTCGATTTCTTCATGTCCCATGACTTTCTTGAGTTTAATTCTCAATCTTCCAACTAGTGAGCAGTGCTCCGACGAAATATCCGCACCCGGGTATGTCTTACTGACAGGCAACTATTACGGAATCGTTTATTAACAAGCATGTGGTCGATCTGGTTCCTTACTATATTTCGATTTCGATCTGCTAGTAAAATTCACTTACAGAGCCGACTTGCGAAAAGTTTAAAAAGTATATTTAGTATTACGAGTTCTTCTTCTACAAATTCTATAAGTCTATCGCTTCGTTCGTTCCTTGTTCATGTTCATCAATAATTTTATCATACTTTCATTTTCCTATCTTGGCATTGGAATCTCCCATGGCTATTGTTATACCATGCTTATTAAATTGTTTTAAAATGTTTGTCGCTGCCTTATAAAACTGTTCTACTTTATCTTTCGATCTGTCAGCAGTAGAGACATACATTTGAAGGATATTTAAACTGGCTGTAGCACTTTTTAGTTGTATGAATAATATCCGTTCTGAGATTGGTATAAAGTTTGTAGCGTCTTTTTGTAATTCTCAATATAACACCATTCCTACTCCATGTATATGTTGATTCTCCTTATTACCCCAGTAATCTCATGTTCTCCAACCCCGTACCAGGCCATTGCATCTAGCTAATACCCAGTATGTCAATTCCTAGTCTGATCATCTCCTAAATGGCATTGTTGACTTTTCTGCTTGGTACATTGTTTTTACATTCTATGTACATATTTTTATGACTTTTTCACATATTTTAAATGCTGTTTTGCAGGAATTTCGCTGGCTGACGATCTGCAAAGCCCTAACATATCTTAGACTTATTATCCGTTGCCATTTTGAATATTTTTGGGAGACATGATGAGGTAATTTTTCCTTGCCTTCCTCATCGCAGCACCATAGTCTCCCTTACACGGCAGGCGCCTCTGATTTCCTAGTATGAAGCTGTACCGAAGTCCTTCTTTTTCTACTCTCAACTAGTTTTGGTCCTCCCTGGACATTTTATCCTCCAGTACCCAGCATATCTGGTGAGCTTTTCCCGATCTGCCACCTTCGGAGGCGCCCGATGGGGGACTACCAACCTCACACGGGTTCGTTTACTTGGTGATTTCAAATTCTTTATTTTTTTTGAACAGCTGAAGAGTACTCACTTTCGTTTTTCTTTGGTATTCGTAACATAGACATGCAATTTTCCTAATTTTATTCTACCTTTCACAACTAACGTACAATTGATTGCGTACCTTTACGATCGTTTTACGTAGCCTGTTTTCAGAAAATCACCCATTGTCATTTATAAATAAATTGCATGTACAGCAAGAACAGCTATTAAATCGCTATTAATATATATTTGTTTTAACTTAACATCTGCATTACCTATCTTACTCACAATTATCACTTAAACCCACTCGAACTCTTGCAAAACAAATTAAATTTTGGAGTGATAGAACACGCGTCTTTGCATGGCCTGTCCCGTTCCACAAGATTGGAAAATTTTGAATAAAATTATCACTTGTGACAATGTTGAATGTATCATCGACTATAGAAAGCACCTGACAGTAATGGGATTATACCTGCATTGTTACAGAAAGAGATAACCATTTTTATATCAGAACATTATAGATTTCTACGAGCAAGACTAGCAACATGATATATTCTCTTTGCTTTAAAGCATTCTGAAATAACCTTTGTCTAAATCTGAATAAGACTCTTCCTAAGCAAAGACAGAATGACCCATCAGTTTATCATTTTCACCAACCAATAAAGAAAATTAAAAACTTTGGGGAACTGTACAGAAATAATACTATTAATAGTTTTAATTAGCATTGTAGATACTACACCTCCTCCTGATCAAAATAGATAACATATTATATAACAAAAAAATATATATTGCGCATGTTACTACCATATCTCTAAGCACCCTAAAGCAATTTTAGATGCAAAGCTAACCTGAAAATCACACTTGTAAACTGCGCAAAAGAAACACGTGGGACTATAAAGCAAACATTGAGAAAACATTTTTTGAAACATCATAAGACATTTTTCCAACCTGTTACCAGATTCTACTAACAGTTCTGCTAAAATGATCCTGTTAACATAAAATAAAGGTGTTTGTGACATTAATGGTCCACAGTTTGTTTTTTAAATACTTCTTTGGTGGTCCAAAAAAAAATGATAATCGCAGAGATATAAATCCAGACTGTAGAAAAGTTGTTCCAGTATAGCCCAGAACAAATTTAATTTTTGTCGAGATTGGGCAGTTAGATGGAGGCGGGCGTTGTAGACCAAAGTAACGTCTCAAGTTCAAAATTTGTCTTTTCAGAAAATATAAACATTTGTTTCTTCCAACAGTTAACAGAACAACTTCAGCAACTGTTAATCGAGAAAAAGACGGAACAATGTAAATATTCTACTCGCTCACCTGGGTTCTTGGGTGACGTCGGTGACCTTTTATTATTTTAAATTGCTTTTTATCCTCCAAGAATTGTAATACATATACACTTATTGTTTCTCAAAATTTCTGCCCTCTTGTCGTAAGAATCTTGATAATAATCAGTTGCGCTACAGACATCGTAATACTAAACAAAGAAACGGTAGTGCAAGGTACTCTGTCCTCAGAAGCCGTGCCCCTCACTTTATACCTCAAAGTTTAAAAAAGGAAGTCTATCTTTATATAGGATTCACCCGTATATTACAGATACAATATTTTAACCAAAACATTTGAAACTTTGCTTAATTTGTCTTTTTAAGGGAAATTAGGCAAAGCAAAGGCAAAGATGATTTACTATGGGCTGAAACATAATGGAAGTTAGCAAATCAGTTTAATTTCTGATTATTCCAGAATAACAGAAAGTCATAAATGGGGTAACTAAAATAAAATACATGGACAGATCAAAGAATAACAGACAATGGAAGTAATTATATATGGAAAGCTTTTTAATTGAACGGAAATACATCTTTAGGGCAACATATTACAGTACTCTAGGCAAAAAATTACGCTATAGAGGTGTCTGCGTAAGAAATAACGTAGAAACTATCAAGATAAAAATATTCTTTTCCAAAGAGATAGCTAGGCCGCAATAACAGCCCTAACTACCCATTAGATTAATTATAAATTGATTTGCGCACATTTTATAGCCTTTATCAACCAGGATATACCAAGAATATTAAAAAATAGATAATTAGATATACTTGCAACAAGGAGATTAGAAACCGCATTTACTGAAGCTGAGCTGTTCGCAGTTGGATAAATGACTGAATATGTAAACCTTACTAAAATCATTGGAACTGAAACTAAGGCATAGTAGACCTCTGTTTAAGAAAACAGATAATAAGTGTGTTTAATAACTGCATTGATTTCTGATCATTTTTACCATTTTTAGTTATATTTTTACTTTTCACGTCCTGTAATACTAATTCTTATCCTCAGTAGTTATAGACTGGATATCTCAATGATTACCCTACAACTGAACTTCAATTTAACTGCAGGAAAATTCCAAAAGCTGGCCAGTCCAATACTTTAAGCCATCCAGGTTCCAGAAGGTAAGTCAGATATAAAAAAATTGGATAAAATGTTTCTCTATAAACAAAATTCGAAAATTCGACGTAATAGTTTCACCTGTTAGGAACTAAACTCCAATTCTTTTGCCATATTCTGCTTTTAAATGCTGCCAATCATTTTAAGATCAAAGAGAAATTATTTATGCAGTCCAAAAAGGACTTCGTATATAGATTGTAGCTTCCATTTTGTGGTCATTTGAGAGTAAATTTGTGGAAACTTAATGTTCTTGTGTCAATTTTTGTAAACTCTATGCAATACTTTAAAATGTTTTCTTATTAGTAGTCCTTATGTGCTTCTTCTGATCCTGGTGCCCTTTCATAAGTCGGATTAGGATTCCATGCCTATTTGTATCCAGCTTTCTTAAATTCTTCTCTTTATTGCTTCTTTCCGCTTCTTCTATTAGATTTATTCGTTTCCTTCTTGACCTGCTTTTTTATCCTTTTTGGATTTATTGATCCCTCTATAATTTTTATTTATATAATACACATTTAGAAACATAACGACCCAATAAATGTGTGTCAAATTTTAATCAAGTCCAATAAGAATTATGACAGTGCCAGTAAATGATTTTATTTTATCATCTGCCCTCGTAGGCAAGACGCGCTCCCTGAATTTATTTTCCATTCAAACTAAATTCTCGCCAATATTAAATTTATTATAGAAAAAACCAAACAGTTATTTCCTTCCTTGGACACTCTTATAACTTAACAAATCTTCCACAAAAAAAACACCCATACTAACCATTACGGAAATGCCACTCACCTTGCTAAAACTCATTCAGTTTCCTCACAACTAAGTCCATCAGGCTTTCCGATACGAAAAATGGACTACAAAATGGATACTTCGATAAATCTTTGTTTCATACAATCGGAAATATTTTAAAAAATTTAAATTTCTAACCCTTCTGAAATAATAGAAATCGTTCTTAGGTTACATAGAAGGTATTTCCAATAAATTGACGTTTTTCTGTTTTTTCTCTTAGTATTTTTTATAATTTTTCTATTATTTCGTCTTTCTTTACTTACTATTCTACTAATATTGCAATAAACTTTTCCAAATAAAATTCATTCCAAATCTCTGAAATTCTTTTCATTTTTGCTTCCAGTTGATTTTATTTATCTTTTATATTTGTTTCCTATTTCTCCTCTTTCTGTTTCTCTCTCTCTATTTTATTTTTCTCTTTCTCTATCTATTTATCTCTTGCCCTTTGTGTCCTCTCTCCTCATTTCTTATAATCTATTCTATCATTTTGTTTTAATTTAAATATATCTTTCTCAGTCAGTTCTCTTTTCTTTTATATTTTTTAGTATGTTTTTGCTTTTACACTTTTTTTTAATATGTTTTATATTGTTTTTGTCCATCTTTTTCTAAAGTTTATTCTAGTTTTTTATTTTCTAGCCTTTGAAATTCTTTGTTTGTTCTTTTTAGTGTGTTTTTGTTTATTAATTTGTAAATTGCCAGTTTGCTATATTGCTTACTTTTTATATTTTATTAGCTTTAATCAGATACTTTGCTATTGTAGACTTGACTGTTGTTAAATCCTATTTTGGAAAATTTTGGAAAATTCTCTGGGCATTTTGCTCTTCTAAAACATGTATTTGTTTTTTTTTTATTGTATATTTTATTATCAAACCAATTCTTTAACAAAAATCGTTCATTGTAATCCAACTTATTTATTATTCTTCTCTATTAATGCTCAGGCAGCCCGTTACTACATTGTAAGCTCTGCCTACTACTCTGACATTCTGCTCTCTCATTATTATTCTTTGTTTTGTTTTCTTCTCTTGGCGTTTTTAAAACAAATTTTATGTAAAAATGCTGTATTTCCAATTCTGATGTTCTTTCTATCGGGCCACAAATTTGTATGTTGATTTTTTCTTCAGTTATTTCAATTTCTTTCCTATGCATACATTAGTATTTCAAGTTTCTATTGCTATTTTTCTTTTTTTTTAATATTTTACATCATATAGTTCTTTGTTCAGTTCTTGGCCTGTATTGCATTTTTACTTTTTCTTCTATTACTACTTTCCTCATTCTTCTTACTTCAATTTTCTAAGGCTTGTGATCAATTTTCTTTCTTTTCATTCTATTTTCTCGGATTTTGGAATTTTAAAACGGCTTTTAAATTTATAATTATTCTCATTTGCTTCTCTTCATTGTCTGCTGACTTTACGCCTACTGTTATGATTTCTGGGTTTTATCACAACCTTCCTGTGTCTCAATTTTTACAATACGTTTATTGTAGACCCTAAATCATTTCTCTCGCGTTTTTTATGTGTTTAATTACCATTTCCTGTTCCTGAATATAATTTGTAGAATCACCATTAAACCAAATGTTTTTTCTATTACAATCCCTTGCCAGTTTTATAATCTTTTTATGCAACCATACTGTTGTTGATCTTTCCTTTCTATTATTCTCACTTCCCAGATTCATTATATTTTTTAATAGAGTTCTAATTTTTTTAATTCTAGTTCCAGCTCGTTTTCTATTTTTCTCTTTTCAATGATTCTAAGGCATCGTTCTATTTTCGAGTTTTTAATTCTTAAGAGTTGGGTTTCTCGTTTTATTGTCTGTAATTCTACTTGCATCTTATTTAATTTAGCTTCCGTTCGTCTAATTCTAAACTTTAGGTATTTAATTTATGTAATTTTTATTGCCATTTTTAATAAATTTTACTTTAAAAAATTATCATAAATTTGAGAACTTTGATAGTTTTATTTTTTGGCTCAATATTCACAAGTTGATTAAGAAATTATAACTGCCTTGTTGATGTCCTAAATAAAACCTAGGAAGTTACCGAGGATTATGGTAGATAGTAACTTCTATATCTGACTGAGTAAGGATTCTAATATTCTAGAGATGATCCCTAAAACAGCAATGCTGTGTACCTGAGGGGTATCAAAATTGCCTTCTTTTTAAAGCATGCTTAAGATATAGAGCAGAAAATAGAAGCTGTTTGTCCATCTTGAGTAGACAAAAATGGCGTACAGTTTTTGTCTTTATGGAGAAACTCCAGAAACTAATTGAGGTTCTTAGCTTAAGCTGCTTTTTTCCTAAGTATGTTGAGGAAATAGTCTTAAAGTTGCCTTTGTAGTTCATTCTTTTCCATTTTTCTATTCCTTTCGTAATTTTCAATTCTATTTTCTCAGTTTTCTATACAATTTAGAGTAAAAATTAATTTCGAAATAAAACTCCTATCTTGTTAAAACTAAAAATAATTATAAATGTGTACAATTCGTCACACATTAAAGTAAAAACTACAATATTGACCTTTTAAACTAACATCCAATAAAAAACACTGAAAATTGGCATACGTTATCTTTATTTCTCCCACCAAGTAAAAAAATTGTAACAGTAACACATATTTAACTGCATTCAGTTTATCAATTACATATCCAGTAATTGTGCCAACTAACGGGTTCAATGTATACTTTAATTGTTTTAATAGTCTTCTCTACTTTATGCTGTTGGGGAGGCACTGCTAGAATATTAGGAGTGTTTCATACATTATTTTACAGCCACAATCAAATGGCTAACAAGCTGCTAAAAGAATTAGCCTCCAGAGGACATCAAATTACCATGGTTGCGCCATATTATGAAAACAATATTACAAAAAACTTCCGACAAGTGGTGTTCACAGATGAATTCAAAACGATAGAAGGTACCCACGCAATAACATATTTTAAATACTAAACAATAATTTTTATCAGTGTATCATGTCTACCTTTAGAACTGTATTGCAGAGCACAAAGTGCGGGCTTTTAAAAACCTCAACGGTGACTTCATATCGAAAATTACCGAACCGCAGTCGCGAGGGTATGAGCTGGTCGAAACGACCCTTAAGCATCCAAACATCCAACAGCTTCTACAATCGCGGCAAACTTTCGATGTGGTTATACTGGAGCAATTTGTGAGCGATGCGTTGAAGGGATTTTGCCACCATTTTAAGGCGCCTTGCGTTGTGTTCAGCCCTTTTGAGATGCCGCACTGGACGCACGCCCAAACAGCTAACCCCGACCACCCCGCCTACTGCCTCGACCACTACTGTATTCCTTCAAACGGAACGTACTTTTTCGAAAGACTTGCCAATGCTTTTATCTATTTTATAGTGCGAATGTTCAACCACTTCAATATCTTACATAACCAGAACCAACTAATTCAAAAATACTTTCCTCGTGCTCCTCATTTGTTTGATTTATATTACAACATTTCTTTAATTCTAACCAATACGCACATCAGTATTAATCCTTCTTTACCACGCGTTCCTAACATGATAGAAATTGGCGGTTTTCACATAAACAACCCAGGAAGGCTTCCAGAAAACCTACAAATCTTTCTAGACGATGCCAAGGATGGGGCCATACTGTTTAGCTTGGGCTCACACCTAAGAAGTAAAGACTTACCGTTAGAAAAAGGCACTGCTATACTTAAAGTGTTCTCAGAACTTAAACAAAGAATCATATGGAAATTCGAAGACGGTACTTTGCCAAGTCAGGCTCCCAACGTTAAGATTGTCAAATGGCTACCTCAGCAACACATACTAGGTAAATGACGCACCTCAGTAAATTTAATAATCCAAAATTATCTTGTAGCTCATCCGAATATTAAATTATTTATAACACATGGAGGACTACTGAGCATTATCGAGGCAGTTTACTACGGCGTACCTATTCTTGGAATACCAATATTCGGGGACCAGCTAAACAATGTTGTTCGGGCAGAAAAGAATGGATACGGAGTCCAACTTGCTTTTGATAATATTACTAAAGAAACTTTTAGCAAAGCAGTCAAAGAAATTTTACACAATCCCCAGTATAGTATGTTGATAAGTAGATTATACGTATAGTATTATGTTGTAGGTATAGAGAAAATGTTAAAGTGAGATCTAGGATTATGCATGATCAGCCAATAAAACCCTTAAGCAGAGCTGTTTTTTGGATAGAGTACGTAATTCGGCATCAAGGAGCGCCGCATTTGCACTCTAGGGCCTTAAAATTGTCTTGGTACCAATACCTACTCCTGGATGTTGTTCTCACAAT
Source organism: Sinelater perroti (assembly GCA_036346155.1). NCBI lineage: Eukaryota > Metazoa > Arthropoda > Insecta > Coleoptera > Elateridae > Sinelater > Sinelater perroti. The sequence goes on along the minus strand of JARFIY010000006.1, from coordinate 1,059,333 downwards.
TGCCTTAATTGTATGGATTTTATTATATATCACTTACAGGTTAAGTAAAGCTATTTTAAATCTTGTGTCTAAGAACATTCTCAAATAAAATAATATCAAATAAATACAGTAACCACTATCTTTTTAGTTGTGTAAGAAATTTAGGAAAATGGAAAAATAGCATTTTTTATATTTTATCACGAATAAACTATGTTGCGATAAGACGTAGCTAACATAACACATCAGAAAAGCAGATAACTTCATGTATAAAAATAATAAATTTTTTATATAACAAAAATATACCACCACCACAAACATTTAGTTTAAATTCGAAGCCTATTCAGTAGAGCTCAACATTTTTGCCAGTATTTATTATCGCTTTCACTTCCGTTGAGAAGAAACCTAAATTTATTTGATTTGATATACCTCAGGACTTGTTTACATAGTTTACGCGTAATAAGACGTAAGTATTAGACAAAATAATAAAAATACTTGTGAAAGTCAGATAGCTGTCGTTCCCTGCCTTCCCTTAACCAAGTTCTCCATTCTTATCTATTTTCCCAGTCTCTCTCTCTCTTCTAATCCTCTTTTCTGCATAGTTTCGTTCATTTCGTTCTTCTAAGATCTCCGAGGTCTTCTTCGCTTTCTTTTCCCTATAAGACTCCATTCCGTGACTTTACTTATCCATGTCTTTTCTAACCATGCCATAATAGTCTTTATTCTTCTGTAAACGTGATTACGTCTGTTTCGACTTGCATTCTTCTTCTAATCTCCTCATTTATTATTCTATCCATCTTAATTACACCACAGCATCGCCTCCAGTATTCCATTTTAGTTGCTTCTATTTTTCCTTTACTTTTCCTGTTAACGATGCATATTTCTGCTGTATATGTCACAATGCTTTTAACTATAGTCTCATATATTATTTTCTTTGTTTTTATTTGAATATTTCTGTACTATATTGCCGGGTTTTAGTTTAAATAAATAAATAAATAAATAAATAGTTTAAACAGCATTAACTATGTTGGACAGCCTTGTAATAATCCCTTGAAAATTTTAATGTTTGAGCTGAGTTGATTCCCTACTTTTATGTGTACTTTATTGTCTTTATACAAGTTTTTTACAGCTTTCATTATAGTCGTCGGTATTCGAGTTGTCGCCATATCTTTCCATAGTAAGCTTTTTTCTTTCTGAAGTCGATGAAGGCCAAATAAATATTTTTATTTTTTCTCTTCTTTTTCCTGACAGTTGTTGTATAGTGTAGATGTGGTCTATACGTGCTGTAAACCCAGTCTCGTTTTTCTCCTTTTCTCTTATCTCTTACAATTCTGCCATAAATGTGTCCTACTGCAATTACACTAGTTCTCTATAGTTTTCGCGTTTATCTCTTTTCCCCTTTTAAAAATAGATGTCAAATATACTTCTTTCCATTTCTTTGATACGTGTTCATCGTTAATTACTTTTTCAAATAGTTGTCGAAGGATTCTCCATAATTTCGCTGTGCCGTACTTGACTACTTTTGGCGCGATATCTCCTGGTTCCCCAGATTTGTTGTTTTTCATCGACATTGTGGCATTGCAAGTTTCTCCTGTAGATTTATTATTTCTTCTTCTGCACTTTTTCTAAACTCCGGCCTTTGTTTGGTCAGCAAGTCTTTGTAGTGCTCTATCCATTCTTGGTCATCTATATATAATATGTGATATAATGATATAATTCTTAACGGAATACACCGATACAAGTCCTAAACAGCAGTAAATGGAATTTGAAGCCATTCTTCATGCAGCACGGCTTTCAACTCAGGTAGATGCGAAGGAGGTGGAACTCGAAGCCAAACTCTGCTTTCCAAAACAGCCTACAGAGGCTCGATGACGTTCAGATCTGAGAACTGGGCGGACTAGAGAAGATGTTGAACCTCATCAGCATGCTGTTAAAGCCATTCTTGAACAGGGTCAGCAGTGTGAATGGGGCCGTTATCATCCTGAAATACGCCATTCCCGTCTAGAAATAAAGTTTGCACCATTTAATGGACCTGGTTACGTAAAAGTTCTCTAAACACTGCTGTTGTGACCCGACCATGTAATGTGATAATGAAGGTTACCCCAAACCATAATAGAGCTGCCACTATGTTTAACAGTCCATATAGCCATTCGTCATACAAATACGCATCCAGTGGTGGGGAAAAAGGTAAAGGGTGGCCAAATGTCAGTCCTCCAACGTCCATTTCTTGTAAGAATTGCACCATGTACGTCGCCTTTGAGCATTCGTGTCTATTGTTAGGGGCTTGGCAATAGCACCTCCCCCATGAATATCCATTTTATACAGTTTCCACCTCACTGGGGTGTGTAGGTGCTGATTAACTTTGTAGTCACTTTCTCTGCCGTTGTTTTCTTCTATAACGTTACAATACGCTTTAAGGTCAGGTAGTCCCTATCCTGCAGCTTCGTCTTTCGACCACTAATATGTTTCGCTGGCCCCGTTTTACCGTGCAACATGTATGCGATCATGGGTTTCGAGACCGTGCCTTGCTAGGCGGGCACCAACAATTAGACCTCTTTGAGACTCCTTTAGGTTGGACATACCGGTCACTCACAACACCTACACAACGTCCACAACCACACTGTCTCACTCTACAGTAAAAATATGTTCCACTTTGGCAAGTGTTTCCATTATTTTGTCCAATACCTATATACAGCACATGCGCGGCTAAATTAAAAGTAAAGCAATCAAGTGTGTAATTTAATCCAAGGCTTATAAATCTACGCAGATCACGCTTTTCTTAAAATCACTCTTGAGTGTGATAGCAACAGAATGCACCTAATGTTTTCTTAGCCTTCGTTTACACCACTTTGAGGCTTGTTCACATGTTCCACGGATAATAAGCGACAGACCATATGTAACAAAAATGCTACTGCATTAGTAGTTTACAAGCACAATTTAATGCGAGACTTATCAAATCTCGCAGATACTGTTTTCTTCAAACTGCTTCTTAGAAGTAAAAGTAAGCAATAAAATGCCCATGATTTTATAACTTGCAGAATATGTAACCAAACTCTTATAATAGCTGAAAATTTTGATAAGATAGAATTCACTATTTTGTATATATTAATTTATCCACATTTGTGACACTTGCATTGTACGTGCGCCTTATCTTTTGACGATACGCGACTAAGGCATAATGATGACTCTGCATTAGTATAATATAAATAATTGTAACTGTTAATCTATATTGTGTGGTAGCGGATAGACACTCCTCCACGATCCAGGTGGTCTCTATATCCTACTCCTGTACTTCTAAACACAGACAAAATATATTCCTTCCTAAATCCCTATTCCCATATAGGAAAGCAACGGGAAACTACCTAGGTGTAAATATGTTTTCCCCAGGATATTATTATGGCAGAAGAACAAATACAAACGGCCCTCAGTCCCGGGCACCCCTTGAATGGGGAGAGGGTGTGAAGAATCCCCCGGTCAACCAATTCTTTCAGAGGACCGGGAAGACGAAGAACATCGTGGCTACGGAATTTAAGACAATGGTCCGGTATGACATCAATAGAGTTATTTCGTGCTGCAGGCAACAGAATTAGATGGGCTATAATAATCGCCAACATCCATTGAGGATATGGCACAGATAGAAGAAATCTATATTGGTAAGAAATCTTTGTTTTTGATTAGCTCTGGGTCAGTTTCTAAGAAAAACACAACAGACCATTAAGCAAACGTACAAAGATTGAACGATGCCGCATGCTTTCTGTATGGTAGACCTACCCCAAGCAGCAGGTGTGAGTTTTACCCATCGTAAAAAAACGATATATTTTGAATATTTTCTCATATAGCTTGTCTAATATAAAAGCAACAATTAAAAATATTTTGAGACAAAAGACCAAACATCATATTTTTGTTATAGAATGAAAACTAGCAATCGTAACTGTTGCAGTATCTATAAGGACGTTTAATGCGTAATGCATTACAAATAAACAATTATGCACATTAGCGATAAGAAAAAAATTAATAAGCTATTTAATAATAATAGCTGCATTACGCCACTAGAAAAATGCAAATTATAAAGTTGAATAAAATAAGTAATAGTGACTTTTCTGTTTGATTTATGCCAATTTATTTAATTACTTACGTACTTTTAAAAGCTGTTATTTCAGTTGCTACTATCTAAATCCGTTAACAACTAAAAATGGACATCAAATATTTTTTGATAAATTTAAATTATTTTGAAAACTGGAAAAATATATAATTCACTATTTAGAAAGCTCTGGCCAACTTAGTGACAGTATCCTGCACCAAGCGCAAGGTGACATTGGTAGCCAATAACCTTCACAGTTATTTTTATCATCGGCGTACTTGCGGCTTTTCTAATGACCGGGAAAGCAACTGCATCTCTATGTACTAACCAAATATTTATTTTTATTTTATTAGTCACTTCAAGTTAGACATCCGTCATGCCAAATTGGTGTTAGTTCTTAATAACGCTTTAGCTGGTAGTTTACTGAACCAGTGCCCACTTTTCACTAATATCGTACAACTCAGCAGGTCATAAACCCAGTGCGCTTGCATGTTTAATTTAGTTAATTTTATTGTGGTAGTGGCTGTTCGGCTACATTTTAATTGTTTATTTGTGATTTTGGGTTGTCCAGTGAACAGTAAACATAATAAACATGGGCAATACCGCGGCTTGTAAATTGAAGGATAAGAATATTCTACTCTGGATGATTTGGTGAAACAAATTAGCCCAAGAAAAACAGCTAAGTGATAACACGAGTGGCGACCAAGCAGCAGATCTGGGACACAAAGAACGACAGTACGCGTTTTATAATCCGATACGCGCTCGAAACGGCCTTCGCACGTCAGGTGATAAATTTCAATATAGAGACTAAGATATGGAAATGGCTGTCCACTATCTACTAACAAAAAAACAATACATTGATTTTCTTGCTTTACGAAGCCATCACAGTGCATGTAGTGTTTGTGGAAAAACTCAAGAAATAGTCGGCTGACCGTGGCCAAACAGCATATACGACTCGAAGAAAAGGACGGGCGTGCTGCCGTCAATGCTAGTAAAAAAAACAGTTTTTAAACAACATGGAAAAGTTGGCCAACAACTTTTTAGCAAGGATGGTTGAATAATTTTGACCTAACGCGCAAATTATTAGTTGTAAATAGGACCAAAATATAAGTTTACGGCCAAGACTGCGTTCACATGGACTCGTATGCAAATGGGCCACGTAATTTAGATGTGCATGGTGGTAAAACTTGTTTAATTAATGTACCTTAACGACATTGTTTGGTATAGGCCACAAGAATAAAAATGGGATTTTGAAACGTATGCATGGAAGGCCAAAAGCCCTTGTAGCCACCAGTGACGTGGTTAATTTAATTAATTAAACCGAGCAACTTAACCACATAAAGGCCGGGCGAATTGATTCATTTCAACAACATACCAACCGGCAAAATGTTTGGCCAATCCTTTGATGGTAAAATTTTTTACCAACGATTACAGTGGTACACTGCATTAACCAAAACATACGGTCCGGCGCGTGAGTTCTGTTAAGTCACTAGCGAATCCTAATAACAGTGTGGTCAGACATAAAGCGTATCTCGTAGTGAAAGTCTGCTCGCAAAAAGCGGACATTGACTACAAAGAAACTTTTTTGCCAATTGCGTACTGTGTGTGTATTGTTGGCCATTGGTGCGGCCAACAAATAAAAAATATATCATCTAGACGTAAAAAATGTTTTCTTCCACAATGTGTTAAAGAAAGAAATCTACATAAAACAGCCAGAAAAATTGATCTACAACAGCCACCGTTTATGTTCTAGGAAAAGATCTATGGAGTGTTAAATAAAGTCGGAATGAAACATTGGTCCATGCATGTATGTGGATAATATCCTTGCACTTGGCTGTAATCCAGCACGCCTATTAAAGTTGATTGAACTGCTAAAAAGTTAACTCAACGTCACCAGCACCTTGATCACCTACTGTATTGGTCTCGAAATTGATCGTAATTGTGGCCAACAAAAATTGCAAATTTACCAAACGACGTACACGCAAAATGTATTGGAAAAATGTAATTTAAGTAATTGCAACTACATCGTGGTATCAACTGACATCAATATTGTACCAAAAAACGAGAATGGCCAGCCCGGAGAAATGGCCAATGCATCTTACCATCAGATTATCGCCTTGGTTATGAAAAGCCAATTACTGCAGCTTTTAAAGCGCTTGCACATTGGAACACTACCAAGTTCGTTTTCCAGTATTTGAAAGAAAGTTCGAAGATCGGCATCAACTGCAATAGAAGTGGCCAGCCAATCAATTCATTAGCCGCTCACGCGGATGCCGACAGGTCAAAAAGTGGAAACCTGTACTCAATCAAAGGAATGGTTTTACTGGTCAGTGATTTAATTCAACCGTAAGCAGAGGATCGTAGCCGATTCGTCATGTTACACACAATACGTGGCCTTATACATACACTAAAACACTCATTTGGTTGTGTCCCATTGTGAGATGTTGAGTGGAAGCAGCGCAGATCATCGCCATTGTATATGAATTACGCAACAGCCGAAAAATTTATCACCAACCCCGTGTATCGACAATGTACGAAGTACATTGTTATTAAGTACAAGACTACATTGACGTCAAGCACCTAGATATTTTCACGAATTGCTCAACAAGATAAAATTTATAACTAACTAAAGATATAATTATATTGGAATAAGTTTTATTTTGTTTTTCTTTTATCTATATTTATATTTATTGATTAATTTTGAAAAGATTTGTTTGCTCCTTAAATTTTGTAATCAATCAAGTTAATTTTGTAATTGTACCAAAGCAAGTGAGAGCGTTAAAAATATTTTAATATTCGCTCTGGCCAATTAGTCGATAATATGAGCGACAACCACTACCCTTTTTAGTATTTTTTTATTTAGCTTACGACATCTGTATGCACTGGTCAAGTATTTATTTTTATTTTATTAGTTACTTGTTGATGTTAATTCTCAATCAAAGTTTTGAACCGTTAGTTTTTTAGCCTATGACTACCTTTCACTATTGTTGAGGAACTCAACAGGCAGGACTGTGTATACTTTATATAAAATTATTGTGTATGATAGGTTTGATTTGTAACTTGCTTTTAGATAATAAAATATGTGTAATTCATAAAAGTTGCATTAAAAATGCTTACTCACATATATTATTTCGTTTTCATTTAAATAGTTCAAAAGTGATTGTTACTCTTTCCTAAAACTTTCGTTTTGTTACAGATTGAAATGTCCTTTAAATGTATATGTGGAGATAAACTATAACGTCATGTAATTTTACCAGACAGCATTGCTAAAACGCATAGAAAGCAAAAGAGTTAATTATTCGTACAATACTCCAAACGCATTGGAAAGAAAGCAAAAAACTATGAAAGCAGAGAACTATAAGTAGCGATAAACGGCGTGGTTTCTTTGTAGGGAATGAATAAATGCTTTCTTTGGACATCCATATAAATTTAATAGTTATGTGTGAAAACTCAACACCAAGTCTCGGAACTCTAATTTAAAGGGGGTAAGAACTGTTCTGAGGAAGACAAAGGCGGCGAGCGGCCAGAAATGCGTGTAAGCTGCACATTATCCAGCATGGGTCCAGTTTGTGCTAGCGCTGTCGGATGCAACGCGGAATTTACGTAATATCATCTATGAGGACTTGAAGAAGACAAACAATTTTCCATATTTTCACCGCTCACCATAAGCAAAGCGCATGAAAATAATCCAGCAATTGCTACATCTGCATAGCGTGCATTCGGAGAGGTTCTTTAGGTGTCTGTTCACAATTATGATTCTGGTGCAAAATACGTCAGTCTACAAAATAGCAGTCCTCATCCCAAGATCGCAGCCGGTATTGTTTATTTCAAAATAGAATGGTGATTGGCTTTCGAGATTAAAATGAAACTCTGGTGGATTAGCCACCCCTTCGTGGGAACATTACTATTTAGTCATTGAAGCGACGTCACCATAGAAAATTCAACACGTTGCCTCACATGATAATTCGAACTCTCGACTACATTGTACTATTTTACATCTCACATCAGCCAAGTCTTGCGTTGAGCAACTACATTTGAAAGAAAAATTTTTCTTCAACGACAAGCTTCAGTCGATTGTCCACCGTGCTCCACCCAAAGGATAATTTACAGCAACTTTACAAAAATGTCCCTAGCAATGACAAACATGCATAAATATTGTAGGCGAGTGGCTCTAATAAAAGAATAACATAAAAAAAAAGAAATTGTATTACTATCATTTTTAAACGCCCCAAGTACATATAAAACTCGGTAAAAGTACCGTGAGGATACTTTAAACAATTATAGTTTTTAGTAACTACTAGTCAACAATGTAGTTCGTAGGTGCTGCTTAGTATTTGAAAAATATTATATGTATACATTGTTATTTACAATTTATGATAACATGCCACAAGAAAGATTACTAAGTGAGATAACTCGAGGCATGTCTATTGTAAACCATAAAAGCTTATATTAATTTAATATTTACACCCAGTATGAATTTTAAAAATCTTAACTCGTGCATATATACAAGATTACTACAAAAGAATTATCGGACTTTGCAAAGTATTGCAGATATCATCGCCAGCATGGTCGAGCGGTTAAAGCCTGACGGATGACCTACTCAGTCACTAAAAATAATTGAGTACCTGCATTCACTTCGTACAAGGGGTAAGAATAACAATCGTATAAAGCGCGGAACTTGCCACATCACCCCGCATCAGATATGGTGCGCAATAACCGGGCATATGAGAGCCTCGACCTTTACATTTTGCAGGTCGTGCTCGCACGCGGAGCGTTAGAGCCTTACCATTATTGTTACAGGAAGATAAAACGTCCAATTTAGATGTACAAACTTTTTTTGAGCGTTCAGGTGGTGACAACAGGCTCAGTTTACACATTAGCGACAGTGCAGCAGGAAGCGTCTTGTGTTCTCGATTATACGAGAAGTTATTAGGGTGCACCGCGCATTTAAAAGACAGTACTAAATAGAAACGCCAGGTTCTGTAGATTCACCTCATTGGTATAGTAACGTGCTTGATTATCTAAGAAACTCCCTTACTATTGGAGTGGGTGATGTGCTAGAAAGAATTTTGTATTGTTCGGCTGCCTTCCTAGATCTCCCGATCTTACAATTTACAATTTTTTTTAGAATGCATTGAAGATTTGGTTTAAGTGCCGCCAGTGCCAACAACAATAGATCAACTTTGGGACCGCATGACCTGCTGCTGTGAGAGCTATCAATCGGGACACACTACACCGTGTCTAGATTGAAATGAACTACCGTTAAGATGTGTGCCGTCTAACGTGAGGAATTCACATTGAACATTTGTAATAACAAATAAAAACTTGGGCGTTTTCCTGTTTCATGTATTATTCAATAGTAGATCTGTAATACAGGATCCGGCAGGAAGATGTTACGTTTTTAAGACAGGTATAACAATAGTGGCAGGGAAAATAGCGCATGCGCAATGCTTAATATACACTAGTTGGCATTTCAGTAGCCATAGAACCGTGGACAATTTGACGCAACTAGACTTTACTTTTTCCAAGAAAACAGACGCATTGTGATGGTCAACTCTGCGTTACCTTACAATGTTACGAGAATCTTTGATGCCTGAATTGATAGGACATCGAATTGTCCTCGATGGGGTTTAATTTCCACAGGATGGGGCAACTTGCCATGTCTTAAGAAAATCCACAGCTTTTTTAAGGGAACAGTTTCCCGGGTATCTCAATTCATTGGTCGGGGATGTGGAATGGACCCTTCGATCACTCTGTAATTATTTCTTATAGAGCTACCTAAAAGCTAAAGTTTGCATTGAAAAACCACAAACTCTTGAATCTCTTTCGTAAGCCATAACTCGAAAAATTCCACGCGCTATGGTTGCACCCGCCTGCAGCATTGCCTGACTAACAACGATCGTCACTTGGATGTCGTCATTTTTTATACCTAAATTATTATTATTATATATGTAATCTTTGACAAAAATAAAAAATAAAAGTTCTTCAAAAACGTCTGTCTTAGAGTGTTTTGAAAAACATAACACCTTTCTGCTGGACTCAATACCTTGTGAAGAATATCTTTTTAAAAATCTATCATAAAAGAGCAGACTTTTGCTCTGTATTAACTGTAGGAGTATTAATAAATTTCTTTTTCTATTCTCGTTGAAATTATTTCGATGTTATTTAATGCCCATTATGTTAGTCTGAGGCTTACGTAGTTATGGGTACTAATTCGTTAAAGAAACATCTCGAACTAACGTAACTCGTATGCTTCACCCGCCCTTCCTCTAATCACATTACAGTCTGACCCCTAACTGATCGCGTACGGCGAACGTGGTTCGAGGGCAACGGCGATTTTGGGGCCAGATGGAGAATTAATATCGCACTTAAAGCAATTGCCCCGAGAAGGTTCACGAAACCAAGGTTCAAAGGCCGGCAAACGGGCGAATTTATATAGGAAGCCCAGATGCCACGATATAACTTTATTCTTTTCCAATTTCAGCCCGCTGCAAGGCATTTTTTGCAGAAGATATAAATGGAAGCTATATGTCTTGGGAGAACGGGCCGGCCCCTTTGTTTATCCGGCGGCCCTTCACGATTCCTTAATTAAAAAGCCGCCGATATGTTACTTGTGGCAATTGGCGAGCTCTGAACGCGCTCTAATTAGTTTATGGCGGCCCTTACACGCCGTAAAACACCGAACACGGCCTAGTTATCCAAGCTAGAGCACGCCAAGGGAAATATTTCTCTGGCGGCAAGGTGACGCAACAAAGGGATATTTGAGATTGGCGGCCGTCAAAAGAGAGGATTATTGTGCTACATAATCCTGTCAGCTAAAACTTGTTTCATCATATTAGGGACCTTGTTAACTTTATTGTTAATAATAACAGAAAGGAGGGTAGGGCAGTGTAATTTGATTATGTCCATAATAATGGCTGCGCTATAGAAAGACTTTGATTGCCTCTATTACAGCATCTCAAATTTTGTATAAAATATAATTGAACTAAAGGAAAATTAATACTAATTAATAACAAATTAAAAAGTGGAAAAGCGCATATACAAGGGTGATTCAAAATTAATATCTATAAGAACACCAATATTCAGTGACTTATTATCAACTTGCATTCAATTTGGTTTAATTATGTACGTAGATGAATGAGAAAGTAAAGGCAATTTCCGTATAACAACTTTATTTTCACTGATAGGGAACAAACACACATGTCAGTTTTCGACAGTGTCCCTGCACAGTGTTCCACTAGAATCTTTTAACAACCCTCTTCGACCCTTCAAAAAAAAGGTTTTTAGTTGCTCACAAAGCCACGTCAGTAGCGCTTACTGAACCTCACCATCCGAGCTGAATTTTAAACCGCACAAGAAACGAAAATGTGAAGGTATCAGACGGCGCTATATCAAAGCATCCGCCCTCTGGATGTGTTGGTCTACATAGGCGACCAGGTCAACGTTTACCCTTTCCACTTGTTTCTTTCTCCTTAAAGAGTTTTATCTCTTCATTGATTTTTCATGTATGTATTGTGTGCTCTACACTGTTCAAATACCGGCGTTGGATTTCCACAAATCCCTTCTATTCATAGAAAACGCACTAAGGCGCGTTGTTCCTAGATGGTGCAATTACTAAGTAGAGCAACAATACTTCTATCCTTGTTGCTTTCTGCTATACGACTAAACTATGGAATTCTGCACGTCTTGACATTGCTTTCTGATTCACTCTTATATATGCACAAGTAACTTGTCATACACTGATTGTAAAATATACAGCACGATTCGTTTGTTGCAAACAAAATTCGATCATGTATATGATGGTAAAACTGTAAGCAACAGGGTCAACCAAATTATGTATGAAATATTTTGTAATTATTAAGTAAATTCCTCAAATTTTGAAATTGTCCTAAATAAATGTATATTTTAGAATCTTCCTATACAATTTAAACAAAGGCATTTACAAAAATACTAATTTAATTCTGGAAAGAAATATATACAAGATTTAACAAATTGCAATTAATATTTAATATTAATATTAACTGACACTAGGTGGTGCTAGATACTCCAGAGCGATTTAGCTTCAATCTAATTATAAGCCCTTGTAAAGTACAAAAAATGAGGTCTGTAGTGCCACCTACTGTTAGTTCAAAAAACTCTCTTCTGCTTAGAGCACCAACTTTGGTTTCAAAAGCGTTGTTGTAATTTTCACAGCCGAGTGAAGCGGATCGAAGTCGCCAAAAACCCCATTGTGTCAACTACGATTAATTAAAAAAGTTTTTGTAATTGTTTTATGATTTTTCGACATTAATGTAGAGGAAAAGGTAAGTTCTGATACTGTCGTTTTTGCTCTCCGTAATGATTAATAGCAACCGTAAATGTCCAGGCATTGCTACAGGCGAGTGGGAACATAAAGCGGAAATTGCTCAAATTTTTGAGTTATGGCTACCGAAAAAGCTTCAAAAGTTAAACTTGAGCTTTCAGGTAATAAATAAATAATCACAGAATGAAAAATCCTGTGATCAAAGAGGCCACCCCACATCCCCGGGCAATGAAATGAAGTGCCCTGGAAAATGTTCTCTTAAAAAAGCCGTGGATTCTTTTGAGATATGGCAAGTTGCCTTATTTTGTTAAAACCAAACCCCATCGAGGGCAATCCGATGTCCTGTTAATTCAGACACAAAGATTCTCGTAGCATCGTTAGGTAACGCTGTAAGATGACCAACACAATGCGTCTGTTTCTCCAATGTAAAGTTCATTTGCACCAAATCAGATCATTTTGCACCTAACAGTCACTCTCTCATTATGTAGAGGCTTTTGATAGTCTTCCTATAGAATATATTCCGATTAGTACTTGTGTCGCTTATCAAAATATCAAAATACAGTGATTTTCTAAGGTTTTTGGCATACGCCATACTGCAGTGTGTGTGCGAAAACGGTAAGAGGGCTTACAAGAGCAAGCGGATCTATATTATATCAGACAGCCATGCAGATTTAAAGGTTTTATCAAGCACTAATGCATTATCTATACTGGTATGGGAATGTATCAACAAACTCAATGCACTGACAGAGCATAACACGGTGAAACTGTTATGGGCGCCTGGCCATTGCGTTATCTACGGCAATGAGAAATTCGATGAATTGGTTAGGAAGGGATTTAATGAAGCTTATATCGGCCCAGAACCTGCTTTAGGAATTCTACGAAGTGCTGCCCGAAGCTTTATTAAGAAGAGGACACGCACTCATCATCGAATGTAGTGGAATAATCGACCAGGACATTATTTCAGCAAAACCTTCAATAGAGAGCTGCAGAACTCCTTAATTTAAGTAGGCCACAGCTAAAGACAACCATAGGGTTTCTCACAGGACATGCGACTGTTAAAGAACACCTCTGGAAAATTGGCAAGTGCGATGCTCTGTACAGAAAAAGACAACATACATTCCAGAGACACCCTGTAAAAGACCTCTATCTGTTAATTCAGGGCACATAAATTACAGATTGGTTGTGAATTTACTTTATTAGGATAATCACAATAAGCCATAGGCTGTAGTGAACATGGATCTATCAAGGAAGACATACCCTAAACAGAAAAAAAGGTTTTCAGCATCGTTTCTATAGACTTAAACCACCGTAATATCCATTTTCCTTCAGTTCTTGAACAACCAAGATTTTGTAAGGATGAAAATGGAGGTTAAAGAGTAAAATTGGGCAAACTGGCTAGTCTGAAATGTGCAAAGTGCGAGCGTATCGTACTGCTGAACAGTGAGAGCTAGCCTCCAGAGTATGTCGAACTATTTCAATGTTTTCTGGTATTCTAACGATTAAATCATATCTTTATCTAACCGATTTGTTTCGATTCATTGATTTGTGTCAAGATAATGGCAAATTAATATCAATTTTCAATTGTTCTGTGACTCCACAATTGACAAAATTGAATTTTTTTTATTGGAGTTTCTCAGTAATGTTTTTGAACTCTTTCGATGTTTTCTTCAGTTGTCACTGTTTGTAATCTACCAATTCTCCCTTTATCAACATTCTGGGTACTTCCGGTATTCAACCATTCCTCAATCAAATTATAAAATTTTATTTTTTAAATTTAATTAATAAATTTTCAAAAATTTTCATGAAAGAAGTAATAATTGTTTGTTTATCCAATGATGACTATTAGTCCACAGTGTGAAACTCAATCATTTGCGTTCTTTCGAAAATCGAATGTTTATCGTTTGGTAAAGACTTTTAACGAAATCTGAAGCATCTATTTTGTTTACCAAATGTTTTTCAACAAAACGTAAATATTAAAGAATTTGATCAAACCGTCTACAGTCAGCGCGAGGAAAAGTGATGTCATAGACTTAGGGAATACCTTGTATTTAATAATAGCAGCTAACAATTTTGTAAGTCATTCCATATAGCACTTAAGTCTCTAAATTAGGCGAGCTTTCTGCTTGAATATAATTTAATAAGTTTTTACAACTACTATATTGTATATATATATATATTTCAGCTCTACAGGCCATTAAGGCCCATGGCTTAACATTACATTTCATATATTTTCACATTTACATTTTATACTTCTACATTTTCATTTCTTTAACTTTACTAACTATTCTCCTCCACTTCACTCTGTCTCTCGCTATACTTCTCCAATCCTCTATCCCCACTCTTCTCACGTCATTTACTACTGCATCCAACCATCTCTTTTTGGGTCGCCCTTTTTTCTTTTTCCCCCCTGTCCCTCCTTCTAAAATCCTTCTCGCATGCCTGTTTTCGGGCATCCGGCTAACATGGCCTAACCATCGTATTCTTTGAGCTCTTACGAACGCTGTTATTGATATGTCACCATACTCATCTTGTAACTCCTTATTTGTTCTTCGCCTCCACTCTCCGTCCCCTGTTCTTACTCCTCCCAGAATTTTTCTTAAGACTCTTCTCTCCCATACTTCCAGTTTTACCTACATATATTTTGTTAATGCCCATAATTCGCTTGCATACGTTACTGATGGTCTTACAATCGTCTTATACATTTTTAGTTTTGCTGTCTCCCCCAGTGTTTTGTCTCATTTCCATGTACTGCGTTTTGCTCTCATTTATCTCTAGCCCATACTTTGTCGCAGTTCTTTCCAGTTTACTGAATACTGTTTCCAACTCTTTTTTTGATCTGGTAATAATAGCCAGATCGTCTGCGTACGCCACTATCTGGTGACGTCTTTGGTAAATTATTCCCCTTGTCTCGATACCACTTTCTATCAAAATTGCTTCTAGTACCAAGTTAAACAGTACTGTTGAGATGGGATCCCCTTGTCTCACTCCCTTATTTCCAGTGACTCTTTCCGATACCTGCCCATCTATCAGTATTTTACTATTCGTTTTTCTTAGAGTCATTTGTACCAATCTTATGAGTTTCTCTGGAATCCCTAGCTTTCTAAGGGCCTCGTAAAGTTTTCTCCTGCTGATTTTATCGTAGGCTTGGAGGAAATCCACAAATAGCATATGTAATTCCAAATTTTGCTCATAACTACTACACTGAATCATTTTCACCGTAAAGATTTGATCCAGGGTTCTCCTGGTACTCCTTGGTACTCTCCTACTACCCGTTCTTGGTGCTCACTTAGTCTTTCCGGAATCAGTCTCGCCAATACTTTGTACGCCACGTCCAGCAGTGATACTCCCTATAGTTTTCACATTGGCACTTTTACACCTACTGTGCTTACAAAACTCCAGCACCTTGTAAACTAATTATAAGTGAGAAAAGTCATCCATAAGTACTTAACATCAAATATTAATTTTATAATTTTTATTTTACTTATACTTTATATATTCTTTAGCAACTAAGTTTATAGCAAACGAAAATTCAACTGCTTCAAGATCTGCACTTGAAAGTAAAACAATCTACTCAGCAACACGTTCGAGTTTTGAGAGAATGTCTATCCACTTCTATAGCATTCCAAGTAAAGTTCAGTGGGCCGTTTGTAAGCTTAAAAATTGTGATTTTAAGTAATACCACTTTGATTGGAATCAGACCTGCTCTGACAAAGTTATGAGCCTATGAACATGCGTAACACAAGAGTTGAAAGGAAAAAGGTGATTAAGAAAAGAAAAAATAAAATCCTCATTTAAAATGAATTTAATGATTTTTTTCAATACATGGTGTTGCTACCTCTACTCCTAATTGCACTTTCCAAGCAATTATATATAAATCCGATGACTTTTCTTGTGCTCCCACTCTTCAATCAATGCCGCTCTTAGTTCCATCCGCTCCCTGGTGCAAGATTTTTGTCGCAGACTCTTCGCTTAAGCTCATACCAAACATGCTCAATTGTATTTAAATCCGAGCTACACGGAAGCCACTCCATTTTCAGCTAAGTAGGTAGTAGTCACTCGCGCGCTCCAGAATATCCCTGATGTAAAGGTCCGCTGTTAAACTTAGTTTGCTTCCTCCTCTAAGCACGAACACCAACTCAGTTTTTTTGTGCATGGAATACAGTAATAAACAAATCGCTCCCCTGGTCTTCTATAGACTCAATGTCTCATATAGGTACATCCTGGACTCGTCGATAAATAATATTTGACTCTAATGGCCAAGTTCCTAATCGAGATGTTCGCAAGTAAATTTCAGTCACTTTTACTTTTGGAATGCAGTCAGCTTGGTATCCGTAGCTGCCTTTTTTGGGGTCAGGATGGCTGCCTTCAGTTTTCTTCTAACTGCCTTACCACACTCAGCTATTACTTGAGGTCAACGACAGTTATATGTCGATTTCTAAGAGGTACTGAGACGAGAAATCGGTCGTCTCTCTCCTTTGTCACGCGTTTAGGGCCGCCTCCTTGCCGGCGGACGTAGCCACCGGTTTCCCATAACCGACGCCACACTCTCGATACAGCTGATAGACAGATTTAGTCGATTGGACACGGCTTTCTAAGTGAAGCTCTCTCTCTCTCAACAATTCAACTACCTGGGCTGCTTCGGCAACTGTGGTATCCATTTTTTTGAGAATAACCCGAGCACTTACGTCAATTTCAGAGAGTGACTGAGATGAATTACCGAATTGAAAGCGTATTGTGGGTCAATTACAGTCATCACGCACGTGCGTTCCAATTAGCAAAATTTGTAAAACCCCGTTCGTGATGCAAATCATCTGATTAATGCAATAGCAACAGTTTTGTTAAAACACAATAATAAAAGCCCTTGCACGTTTATGTTTTTATTTTTATTTTCCTTGGAGTGAAGCAGGAGACGAAAATGTGCGTGCAGCTAGTGAGTCGATTATTTTGCTCTCAAGTGTAGAATTAACTTAAGGTGAGTTCAGCTCCCTGCTCGTTTACATCGAGCGGCCTGGAATGAAAGTCTCGTTACGAGCTCGGCATCCATTGCCAAGAAAATTGGCCAGCCATTTTCGCCGCATTTTAATGCGGGCATAAACATTAATTCCGCGTCGGCTTCGCCGGCAGTCGCCTTCGGAAATTGATTTCGAATCAGCGAACACAACGAAAAACAGCCGCAACTTGCGAAGTTTCTATTGCTAGGAAATTAATTCGGAAGGCAATTTCCCGACCCGCTTTTTTGTTTCGCCGTAACATATGATTTTTGCCGAGCAAGCGGATGCCGGCTGCAGCCTAATTGCCTCGCACAACGTCGGAAGTGGTGAGCTATAACGAACGCCCGGATAAAAACGTCTGGCGATACTGCAGCATTTTCTGTTATAGGGTTGTAAACTCTCGGACGTGAGAAGACACGCAGTATTGCAGAGCAATTCAAGAGTGACCTTTTAAATTTGATAATATTCCAATTACTATTTTTGATTCGAAGCTCAGCAAACTTAGTACAACAGCTTTCTAATTTCTTTCTGTATGTGACATTTTCAATCTCTTGCCCACTTCTTTACTTCATTCAACCAAGAGTTTAAAAAAGCCAAAAATACGATGGTACTTAAATAAAATATTTTTCTTAGCCCTTTTTTAAACTACGTTTTCATTTTGTTTGCTAGTATTTTTGACGTCTCTAACAACTAAAAACTGAACTCATGAGCTTTCAGTGGAATTACCTTACTAAATACTATAATTATGAATAAAACGCTGCCATAATTATAAAGGTGTTTAATAACAACAGTTTATTAATGGTAATTAAGAAATTTGTATAGGTCTCAACCGCTAGAGTAGTCCAGTGGTTGAGGTGCGGACTGCGATCCGGACGGACCCGGGTTCAATTCCCGGTGTTCTCTGAAGCCTGGCGGGTGGCCTACTCAGTCACTAAAAATTGAGTACCTGCGTTCACTCGAACAAGGGGTAATAATGGCTGTCGTCTAAGGCATGGTGCTTGCCACATCGTCCCACACCAGAGATGGTGCGCGACGACCGGGCACATTGAGCGAACATATGAAAGCCTTAACCTCTCAGTTTGCAGGCCGTGCTCCCACGCGGGGCGTTAGAGCCGTATCATTATATAGGTCTCACTTTAAATGCAAAAGGAAAGTGATATCACAAGCAACGCAAGCGCTCTATCCCTAACACCCCCACGCAGAATGTTCTAAACCATCATCCATGTCGTTTCTGTGATATCCAAAACCAAATCTCAAACATGCCAAAGCGCTTCTTAGCAATTCTTTAGTTGGAATAGTTTTTCATTGCAAAGTATTGGACCAAGATATAAAACTCTAGATACAAAGCTAATTTCACAGCGCTTTGGTTGTTACAATACAACCGTGTCGGGCGCATATCGCAAGCGCCCATATCTTTGATCAGTCTTCTCAACCATATTGCGTCCTTCAACAGTGCCATACAGCCACATATTCCGATTTTGTAGTCAATAGGAAGACCAATCACTGGCGCATTGAAGTCCAGACTACGACACCGCTTTTAAAGAGAAACACAAAACCCCTGGCTGACAATCGCGTGTCTGTACACCCTGCATAATCTATATCTTTCTACCTTGTTCTTATAATAAAGTGGCCGGTCTTTAGCCCCTTTTAAATATCTATACTAACTTCACTCTACACAAATGTAGCGGCCCTGGATTTTCTAAGAAGTGCTCTCACGACTGGTCTATATGCAATGTTTTCTATTTCTTTTTTCTCTTCTTCTGTCACCGGCAAGTGTCCTTTAAATATTGTTATAGTTCTATATATTTTAAGTTTGAGATACTATTAGTACGCTTCTCTGGCGGTTTATCTGAGGTTCTACACAACGATAGATCGGTCGATTTTACCCTTCAAATGTTGTTTCAATTCTTCCAATTCTGAAGTGATTATCGCACGCAATGTTCCACCCATAGTATGTCGTTCACATATAAACACAATAGTATGAGTTCACTATTATATATCCAGCGATGCACACGTAGATCGGCATCATGTAACATTAGATATAAATTAAACTTTTGGTTCTACTGGCTTGAAATTTACTTCAATCTATAATCGTCTTCTTTAGTTTGAAAACGCGCGCGTAATTACGGATTGTTCCATATATATTTCTTCTACGAGTTCGCTAGAGAAAAAGGCACTTTTTGCGGCGAATTGATTTAACACTATGTCCATCTGTACCGCAAACGCTAACAGTGTTGGGACTGAGTTGTATTTAACCACTGGTCAAAATTTCTCTCTATAGCCGATGTCTTTTCTTTCAATCGATCCGGTTTGAATAACCATTTACATAACACTGGTCTTCTCGCTAGCGGCAAATTGACAAACTCCCACATATTGTCGACTCTGTGAGATATTATGCTTTACGCCAGTTTTATGATTTTTGAGAATTCATGCTTGTTTTAGACTTAGGTTCGCCAACATCAACTATATGTTAACTTATTCATAATACAAGCACCCTCGACGCGCGTCCTTAACGACATTTCTTCCTTTTCATAAATGATGGCAGTCCTTGAAGTGGAGATCTTCCTCGCGAAAGAATTCCACGGTATACCTTTTGTGTGTTGGAGTAGTCAACAAACAGGTGTTTGGCTGACTTTGCATCCTATTTGATTCTTTTTTGTACCATCATTAACACAAGCGACCCATACGCACGAAGATATCTCACCCATGGTTTAGTACCATTTCACATCTCCGCTAGCACTACCTTTCAATTTTTTTGTATAAGTCTGTTTAACGTATAAGTAGTACAACTGACAACTCTGTCCCAAAAACTCTTTTAAAAGCTTACGAGCGTGTACACATATTCTTCCCTTCTCTATTACTGGACCATCCTCTACGCCTTAATATAGTATTAACATTTTGTCCTCCCCGGAAAAAATATTGCTCCTTTCCCCGTTTCTTTATCCTCTATCTGGAGAAACCCCCGATGGAAAACTAGAAACTTCACACGTGTTTTGAACACCAGCCATCATATGCAAAAAGTTGTTTGGATTTGGAGTATTTGACTTGCAGTTTTAATATATTTTTACAAAACAAAACCATAAAATTATTTAGATTCTTAATGATTCTAGAAACTTTCCAATAGATCAAGGAAACTCTTTGAGCATTTCTTTATTATATAAATGTTCGCACACAATGTTCGTACATTCCTGTTGGAATTGCTTTTCACCCTGAGGACACTTATCTTTATTCGCTGAGATTACGGCACCCTGCAATTTCCAGCTCCGTACTATTGCTGATCGTTCGTTTGTGTTCTAGGTTTGCTTGGTAGGCTTCCCAGTTTGTCTTTTGAGGGTTACGATATGTTTCTTGTATAAAGCCGATACCCCACATTTAAAAGTAGATGTGTCTATGGTCGGAACAACTTACCTCTTCAGACACGCCTCAATTTCTGACAGTACTATTAGCAAACATAGTATCACAGCCGATGATAAGTTGCAAGCCATTTTCTCTGCATCCCATCTAGCTCCTCCACTTCTGCTGATCTGAGTGTTAGCTTTCTCAGTCCATTCTCATTCCCCTTCTTTAATCTAACTACCGTTAAGTATCTAAAACACAAAGAATTTAGGGGCAGTATTTTGAAATCTAATGCACGTTCTAAGGACCTTTGAGGATCTGTAGATTTGTTCTCCTATTCCCCCTAGATCTCTAACTTTGTTTTTGTTGACCCAGAGTTTTTAAATAAAGGCCACATCGAACGTTTCCTAAAAGACACTAAGAACCGCATAAACTGCCTTAATATGCTGTAGGTTTACCTGAAGCAACTGAATATCATGTCCGTTACCGAGATCCGTTAGAAGCCGAGAGGTAATCCTGTCCATCTTATAAAAAGCCCTAACTGAAATGATTTCTCAATAAAATATTCAACAAGATGCCTCTTATTTCTACTATTCCACTTATGACTCTTAATGCAGATTTTGTTTCCCTAAACATAGTCAAATCCACGACTTCCTAAAGTCTACCCAGGTAACTAGTCGTCCTCATGAACCAATCTTTAGTGTCCGTGTTAGCGTAAATCATCCACAGCACCTCTCCGCTAAACGTTGTCTTTTTGAATTGCAACATACTATATCAGGGGTATTATCTATTGCATCAATAATTTTTTTGGTCAAGTTAATAACCGGAGCTTCCTCAGTTGTAGTGCTTTGACAAGTATGTTCTTTTGTAATATTCATACTGTTCCCACAAGTATGGGAAAAAAGGTGGTCTACACCTGTGCATCTCCCTGCAGAGATATAAGGCTAATTACTCTGGGAGGTCGTCTAGTACTCTAGAGACTTCGTTAACGACAGTGTCATTCATCTCTCGGCACGGGTCGCACAACCTTGGATTGGTTTCAGTCTGCCTCTTATGCAATTCTCTGAACGACGTTAACTCAGTGGAGAAGAGAAGTCTCTCTAGTCTAGATTTAAAACAAAGATCTATACAGATTAACTTCCAGTCTTGGCATGTTACAGTTTACTCTCCGCCATTTGCAAATTTTGAACTGCTCAGGCCTCTCTGGGTCATTGCAAATAGTAGGTTCATTATTTCGTTTAACTAATTAACTCAACAAAAATAAGTCTTCAAAAACGCTGTAAATCAATTGGTTTACGTAATCTTTGAAACAAATTGATTAAAAGTAAATAAATTGCAATTAGGTGTAAATAATTCAAGACAAATTATGTGTAAGTAAGATAAAGGTATAATTAAGTGCCTTTGATAAAGAATAGATGGATAGCTCGAAAATCGACAAATGCATGAAAGTTGGGACATAAGTCATGTTAAATATTTTTTTAAAGGTAAGAAGTTGGAATTACTAAATGTCCCATGTCTCAAGAACACAGTGTGTGTCCATAACACAAGATCAGTTGTCAGTCAACTACCGTGCAGAATATGATCCGAGTAGAACAGCGATAATAGCATAGAGAGTTGGTAGAAGCAAATAATGTTTTTCCATACCAAACAGTCGTGTGGTGGGTAGCAGAGTTTCAGTAAGGGCACGAAGCAACCAGCGACCGGCAACGGACAGAACGGCCCGTAAGTGTGGGGACAGATGTGTCACGTCCGATAATCGATTACTTGATGGAGAGTGACAGACTATGGGAAATGCTCGAGTTAAAGAAAAAAAAGTGACATCAAGAAATACATCATCCACAGTATTTTGCTGAAAGATCTTCACCTCCGTAAAGTTAAATCGAAGTGGGTACCACACAAGTTCAAAAGTGGATACAATATGCAACATCCTACGACCACCTAACGCGCTAGAAGCCGGAAGGGAATCACTTCCTTTTAAGAATCATCGCTATCGATGCATTTTGGGCCAGGGTATACAAACCAGCTCAAACATCAGATCACAGAATATCGACATACAGGATCACCTAGAAATCAGAAAGGTTAGCTGATCGCAGTATACGGGAATTCTTCAGCAAGCCCTTCTTTATTGCTACAAGACGGTCGTTGCTCAAGAATTATCAGAATGAGATTGGTGTGGTTGAATTGTAGCATATGAAAAAATGATTGATACTTTATCACAAGACGTAGTTGTTTCTTTAGTGACGAAGCTCATTACCATTTTTCTGGATGCGCAAATAAATAAAACTTTCGATATTGAAGTGAAACAACTCGGGAAATTTTCACCAGAAGCTTCTACATAGTGATCGTCTCACAGTTTCATCAGGCATTATTTTTTGAAGGAACTGTGTTCCTCACAGCGTAAGCCTCAATGCGAGTTTCGAAGGAAATGCTCCCCAGACGCTAGATCTCCCTGATTGGTCCATGCATAATTCCAGATTTGATCATGTGTGACTCTCAAATCTGAGGTTTGTAAACATTGTCAAATGTTCTTACAAAAATTTGCGGTACACCTCAAGAAATGCACGATAGAGTTATGCGTAACTTCATAAGTCGCTTGCAGCAGAATGGCGGACATCACTTGCACGATATTATTTTCAAAGTCACATGAGATAAAACTTTCCTTGTTGTTAGTTTCGAATGTGCAAATGAATTGTTTGTATCTGGAGTATTTTTTTTTCTTAATTTATCTTCAAAATTAGGGACCGTATACTGGCACACCCTGTATGAGAACAAATGTGCGGTGGATTTAAGGTCTACGAACTGTTTACTCGACAAATTTGATACTGTCAAGCCTGAATTAATTGAATTGCATTATAATTGCATCTTCAGTCAGCTCAGCCGACGTTTTGACAGCGCTGAAATTTCATACGATTAAGTAATTCAGTTAGGGGAAGCAACGTAGCAAGCGTTAGTTAGCATTTAGTTAGCGTTTACAATGCGGATGTGTGATAGGTTTGCCTTTGTTGCCCTGTATTTATATACATAAAGTATTGCGTTTCAATGCGACACAACCACGTTTGTCCTATTGTAAAATAAACCAGCAGATGGCCCTCCATGCTTTTGCTCTGCAAAGCACTTTTTGCGCGTATTTAATTAAAAGTTGAGTAGTCTAGACGTTTTATAATTCATGTAAATTGTTCTACCGCCTGCACTTTTTGTGATGCACCGGCACGTCAACGTAAAGTAAAGTCCACTGTTATGCAGCTCTGGACAAAGAGATTTTAATTATTTCGAAATAAAACAGAGCATTCTCCAGGCATATAATTTTTATAAATAATTATGTATAATTACAACGCTGTTACTCTTTCTCCTTATTCCCTTAATCACAATTAGTTTATCTCTTTACAATATTTTCTTTTCATATCTTTCCGTCTTAAGTATGCCAGAGTTATTTTATTTACTGTTTTTTTCTTTAATTCTTCCCACGTGGCCGATTCAAATATAATTTGAAATTACTTTTTATATTTTTTGAATTTTTCTACGTAATTTATAAACTCATTTTTCCCAACATATAAACATTTTTAATCCTGTTATCTAAAATAAACCAGCAACATGGTAGACAAATCGCCATTCTTAAAGCACTTTTTTAATGATCAAAACAAATGATAATTGCAGTCGGGGAGAAGACGAGGAATTTATAATGCGGACACTTTCAAATACTGTCGTGTTTGGACCCCAGAAGTAATTTCAGCAGCTCTCAATTGGCGTCATTCTCAAAAGGGCGACAAACAATACGAATATTTTTAACGACCACACCGGTCTTCGGAGACATTAATGACATTTATTGTCAAACTGCTTCTTGCCTTCCCAATAATTATTTACGTTAGACGCATACTTGTCGTCTTGAAGATGTTGTCCCCGAACTGAGCCTTCAGTTCAAAAAGCTCGGACTGTTTAAACTTACTAATAATAATCCGACTCATTTCAACAACCAACATGTTGAACCAATGCAAGCAGATCAAGTCACACTAAATCAGCACTTCGTGCCTAATAACGCATACTTGCAACGTCACATAAATTTTACTCAACAACCAGCAATATCATCTGCAAAATCTACAGCTCGCAATTAATTCTACATACTTATCACCACCGCATGCCAAAGTTTCCAAATCTACACCAAACCAAGATTAACAAACTGTCGAAAACAGAAAACGCCAAAGAAGCACGGATATCTCTCAATCTTATCTAAACATGCAAAATCAAACTACTGGCTAAACAAACCACGGAAACGTCTAATCGTTTCAAGAACTTAAAAACGAAGCACAACAAGCACTTCCGACCTAAATCAAAGTGTAAGTAAAATAACCCCGAACCACCCCCAATTCTTGTACCTGGAGTTAAATTTCTGCCACCACCACATGAAGAGTACAACCAAAACGAATAATATAATATAATCAAGGTCCTAGCTGAGAAAAACAGAAAATTTCACTCGTAACAACGTAAAGAAAATTGTAGCTTCATAATTACACTAAGAAATATTCATCCCACTACTGATCTCGAAACTCTTACAAAGAAAATAGAAGAACTCAATCACACAGTCACAAATATTTCAAACATCAGAGATCGAGTCTCAAAGAAGCAATCTACCATTATTCTAGGTGGAACTTAAACTAGCTCCAAATAACAAGCATATACACAAACTTTCACATTTAGTAGTAAAATTAAAACCACTCAGATTTAAGAGAAAATTCCACAAGTGCACGAAGTGTCAACGACTAGAACACCCAAAAACCTTTGGAATAGAAGACATCGCTGTGAACAATGTGCAGACGGCCACTTACTTACACAATGCCTTCTAAATCGAGAAGAGCTGGTAAATAATGATGATCTCTCGGCGAATTACAAATAATGCGCTATCTACGAAGGGTTACACCAACTGCCGCTCAGACGACAGCTAACCAGAGATCCATCGATGTTACTCTAACCAGATATCACTCATGCACAAATTGTTAACGGCAGACCTCCCGAAGTACAAACACATCAATACTCAATATCAAATACGCACCCAAATCACCCACTAATATGCTTCAACTTAAACAAATTATGAAGAATCTCATGGAACAGCAATGTTAAAGTTACTACGCCAACAGGTTACAACAAGATGTACATGAACATTCGTCTATCAACACGACATGAATGTTATACTCGATTCACTCAGAGAAGTCAGTTGAATATCTTGATAGAACCGGACACTTCAAAACACACGAATACTGCGCATACCATTTACAAGCAACGTCAGTTGTAGTTAAGGATTAGATAGGGCCTCTAACCTTCTCTTTTCTCAGCAAAACACTTCGAACACTACCTCAATATTCCCAGCAACCTTTCAGCGCTGAAGGTGAGATTAACGCCAAGTCAATATATTGGATTTGTAGGATAACGACTATTAAGAGCCATAACTGATGAATGCTATAACATCACATACCATAAATTTCATCTTAACTATAAAACCGTCTTATTGACCTTCCAACCTCAACAAGCTCCCTAATCTCTTAAAATATTTTCTTGTCAAAAATATAAGCTTAATTCCCTTAAAATTAAGCCTTGTCTTGACCTTCCTTCCGATCACCCCTCCAGTCTACTCACTCTTGGCTCCCAAATACTGCACATAGAAAACCCTCCATCCTGACTACTAGCAGAACTGATTCGAACCGTTTTAAAGCTCAAGTCGAAGAATCTCTACTTCTACGCATCTCATTTTACTCAAAAAGTGTAAATACCACCTGGGATGCGACTCCAAGGAAGACTAAAGACAAAAGTTAAAAAATTAATAGCCAAAAAAATTCAAGACGACTCTAGCTAACTACCAGAACTCCAGTAACATCAGTCGACAGAACGAATTTTAACCTAGCAACATCGAGATTTAAACTATTTTTTAAACAACTAAAAAGTCAGTCTATATACTTCTATGAACGCTTTTCCCAACCGCAGCTACCGACTACTGCCTGTGAAAAGCTACAAGAAGTTAAAACAACTTACCCAATACATTCACCTTCCCGCAAAGAAGATGAAACCTGGACAAAAAGTTCTACCGAAAAAGCTACAGTATTTGCAATTCATTTAGCATATTTATTCGAGTTTCATCCCTCCGAAGCTACCCCAAAAGAAGAGTGAAAAGTGGAGCAATTTCTAACAGCACCATTTCAGCACCGAAGAAACAAACTTTAATTAGAGGTTTTAAAAATAACAAGTCACTAGGCTACCACTTAATAACCACCATAGTCCTTAAAGAACCCATCGAAAAAGGCACAAAATTCCTGACGAAGTTTTATATAACCTAATACTCAGACTTGGATACTTTCCAGACCAGGGAAAAGTCGCTACAATCCTCATACTAAAACCTGGTAAACCATCTAAACAGATGGCCTCTTATAGATCAATAAGCCTACTTCCACTTCTTTGCAAGGTTTCAAGTCTTGGACCAATTATATTGCAAGATGATTTACTTCTACAACATAAATTCAATTGTCGAATGCAACACTCCAGGACTTGACATGTACATTAACTAATAGATGAAATAGTTAACGCTCTAGAAACAATATTTCTCGACATTGGCCAATCCCCTGATAAGGTAAGACACCACGGCTTACGTTCAAACTCAAAATATCCTATCACCGGATCTCTACCGAGTAGTCAAAGCATATTTAACTAACAGACACTTTTTAGTTAAAGTACAGGATGAAATCACTATTTTATATCGAGTTAATTCTGAAGTTCCACAAGGACATGTCTTTGAACTACTGCTATACTTACTCTATACGGGGGATTTACCCACAACTGGGCTAGCAAATATTGCAATACCAAAAATCATCATCAACTTACGATTGTAGACAATATGACCACGGAGCTGCTATAATAGAATCGCCAACAAAAATTATTGCATGGTTTGATTACGATGTAGTCAAAGAGTGTAGGAAATTTGACCACCATCAGGAAGTAACTGCTGACAGGGCAACTTTCAGCAAGCGATCTAATTGCAAAGGAGATTAATTAGCAAACTAGCAAAAAAAATTGGCATGGCCAAGTTGACGCTCAGTCTAAAAGTGTCCAAGCGCTACTAAACAACATCAAGCACAACAGCGGTGGCTTCCTGAAATTCCTTTTGGACAAAAAAGCTTCATCCAAAATAGAAAGGTAAATTACCAAAATGATCGTTGGGTCAACCAAGACGCCTCTAAAGGGTCTACCGTTATCCATACAAAGTTTTCCGCCTTTGTGACGGTATTGATGTTTGTAAGCAGCGAAGAGGATGTTGTAGCGAAAGGACAGCAATAAAGGAACTGGGTGCTGAGTGGAAGTATCTGTTCCGATAAGACTTCGCTCCAGACCACAAGTCAGGAAGACCCTAGGTATTGCTACACAATAATTTGTATTACCACTGATCTCCCGACTTGTTATCACCTTCCAGCCCCGACTGCCATCATCTTGACCGGATCAAGGTAAAAGTCAATAAGAGGCAACAACACCAAAGACAACTTAAAAACCTCCATGGTAGAAGTATTGACGCCTCGATAACCCTGTAAACAGTACGTCTTACGAATCAACTACTTAATACAACACAAGTCAAAATCAAAAACCGAACAATACCAAATTTCTAATAAATAAAATCTGCAACATAATATACGAAGTTAAACTCCAGTCAACTTTTCGCGGCATTTTCTACTGCAGGTACGAGCTGAGCACATAATTTATTTCTAAATGACAGCAGTCAGCTTCCTTAAGGCTCCATTTAAGCAACTCGCTTATTTATTTACGCGAGGAAGTCGGAGCAAAGTCAACACCTTCCGGAATTTGTTAAATGTTAACCGTCTTATCTGCAGGGTCGCAGCGACGAAGGAAATTTAACGCACCTGCCGCTCCACGTCGATAAAACAAATTTTACGAGTACACCACGGCTTGAGCCCCGCTTGGTACGACGGGGCTGTTTGCTTATCGGCATAATTATGGGCCGGTTAGGAGCTCATTAATCCTGCCTTCCGACCTGCAGCTTCAAATCGCTTTCCTGCCTAAACGCCTTGGAACATAATAAAGCAGAATTAAAATGCCAGCGGAAGTCAGTTAGGTGTTCTAATAAACTGAGGGTAATTTTTTACTTAGTTTTCAGCGAGCACGCGCTTCATTGTATTTACTTTCATCTGCAATTAAAACAAAAAAGATATTATGGCCATTGAAAAATTTATTAATAGTCATCTTCTGTTAGACAAAATATTTGAATCACAAAAATGCAAGAATCTTAGTGTTTGGTATCAATGGCCGACTTTCAGATACAGGCACAACACGAAATCCGAAGAAAAAGCTCACACCAAATATCAGAAAGAATAATTGAGCTTACAACAAACAAAACAAAAATGTTGTCTTGGAGAACCTAATTAGACTGAATTGTATAACTCTTACTTTCTAAAACAATTACATATCTTAAAAAAATAAAAAGAAAAGAAAACTAAAAATAAAAAGATAAAGAATATAAAAGAGAATAAAGGAGATAAGACATGGGGTTGAATAGAACGGAGCCTTCTCACCTTATTGTTCCTACAAAAATTATCTTAGAGTTCTATTTTTGGACTTTACTTTACAGTTTTACTAAACTGGAGGGCCAAACTTATTTCTGATGAATAACTGGCTCTTGCAGTAGAAAAAAGAGTCGAGTCCCAATCTCGTCGCCTTTGTGCTAGTTACCGCTCTTGCAGTTCCTAACGTTAACAATTATTTTGTTGATGTCTGCTTTATTTAAAAGTTATTGACCGGTTTAGGTCACACCCCCCCCCTATCACTTTATAGGGGAATCAAAATCTTTGGACACTTACAACGAACACCTTTGTCCAGCTCACAGCTACATAAGTCTAGAAAACCTTCGACACTAAAAAACTTGACTTTGATTTTGTTGACGAACTTTGAGGTCTTTTAGTCCAATCTCTAACCCTCTTTATTCTGTGATGACCTAACCTTGAATAGTGGTTGAGTTGTGTGTGACCACTTCCTTAACTACCTTATGGAAAAATCAGAATCTAAGGACGATAGCAGGCACCTCTGCCCAACTAGTAGATATACAGGCTACGGATGATAGGATTTGTCGCTGGAGAATGGCTGTCCACGGTCTGGCAGATAAATTCCTGAATAGTTAAACAACATCTCTGTAGCAAACGGTGTTTCCATTAGCTACAGTCTATTACAACTACAATCAGGAGGCACAACATAAATGTTGGGTATAAAATTTGCTGGCAGAGCCGCTAAAAAGAGTTGCAGAGGCTCTTCGAGATTTAATGGAAATCTCCTCTAAACTTCAACTAAATACGCCAATAACCCGAACAGTGGTTATTGAACAAAGCCCTACCACTTAGTGAGTTGCATAGAAACAATTTCAAGATCGTATCTATTCAGAACAGATATTGGGTAACTGAACAATACCCATTTCTTGCGTTTGATTATCATAAATAAATAATTATAAAGATAGTCCAGAAATTTTTCTGACAAAAGTTGTATTGAATAAGCGCTTGATAATCGTTATTCGCAATACTTTTTGTTCTTGCGATATTCATTTTCAGTGAGATTGATTTTGTTACGTTTGTAGGTCAGTTAGCACCTTCCTCGCATCTTCCACATAATTGGATAATAATACAGTATTGTCATCGAACGAAAGTTAAACAGATCTTCATCTCTAAAATTAATTCCTACGTTATTCCAATTTAAAATTCTTACATTATCGTTGAACAAATTGGTAAAAATAGGAGTGTCTTTTTGTCTCATTCCCACTCTTACATTTATCGGGTTTGTCTTTTCAAATATTGGGACTGGCATTATTGCTTCTTTATATATATTTTTTTATCCCCTTATACTTGTACGTTGACATTAACTTTGTCATAAATATAAAACCTAACCCTCTTCTTCTTTGGTGACCTGGCATAAATAGTGGTTGGGCTATCGTTGGCTGCTCCTATACCACCATACTAAAAAGCCAAAATCTTTGGGCGCTTGCAGTGAGTGTCCTTGTTCGGCTCGTCATTGTGAAAACCTCTGATGTTCGGTTGCCATGTGCTTCAACGCTAGAGAACGTTCTGGGAGATAAACTCCGAGATGGTTGGTGTGTCAACGTTTATGTGGAGAACGGCGTTTTACATTATTTCGCACAGTAACTCCAAACAGGCCAGGCGTTTATCATAATCGGACGTGTGATAGTTTTATATATTGCCATTTTGTCATAAAGGGACAACTAGCTCCCAGGAGCAATGTAACTGCTTCCAGGTGAGTTTCTGATCTAAGGTCACTCCGAAGTAATCTCAAGGTATCTTCCGGTTGAAGTCAGGTTCTGCATTCTTCTCCGTGTTGATTCCTCTTATACAAGTGCTGCATCAGTCTTCAAGCATATTCAACTCCTCTTGGACACGCAGGGTGGACAATTAGAACTGCATCAAGCTAAGCAACACCGCTGGGTCGTTTGCATGCTAGATATCCCAATCGTAGAGGTTGAAGAACTATCTGTTGACTTCACACCGTCAAGCTCAAACCGAAACCTCCAGCTGGAGAGAAAATATTAAATGAGCTGGAGCATCGACAGTGGTATGCCGTGCCTGAGTGAAAGTGAATACTTATATCCGTCATTCTCAGGAAGGAAAATCCATCGAAGAGGTTGAAGGCGGCAATCACAATGTGCACGTCCTTAAGCGCGCCTGTGGCTAGCCAAGTATGTATTATATATCGCCCACTGAGAGAATACTAACGAAGAGCCACGAAACTATCATTTCGTTTTACTAAATTATATTTTCTTTTTAACAAACTGTGGTTTTATTAATTTTCTTAAATAAATATATAGATACTTTGCCAATATAATCAAGTACACCATTTATTAATTTTGTATGTTAAGAAAAAATATTGTAACAAATGTCTAAACATAGCTAACAGCGGAGTTGGCGCCGAGCCATCGCGGTCGAGCGGCAAACATGCCGTTGAATCTCTTATGATGGTTGCACGCATTCGGGGACTAGAACAATGCAAACATTTTGCAGTTTGTCCAGATGAGTCCAGTGCTACAAGAAAGATCCAGAACCGTTGCTGGAGGTATAAACAGTATATAGCAAAGCAGCAAAAACTCAAATTACTTGTGAACTGTTCTAGTGCGAAATATATTGTGTTATAGATCAATAGAGTTACAGAATGTAATTTTATGTTAGTAATTCCGTGTGTTAATGCACATAAATGCTATTAGGTAGTTCAACTTCTTGTAAGTAAATAAATCAGTAGTATAAATAGATTTAAGGGTGAAAAACAAAAACGTTACTTATGTATTATCTTTTTATTTTACTACTAAAAACAAATTGAAGACTTTTGCAATCATCCAATCTGCCTGATTTACTCCTATTTATGATTGTGCAGATCTTAATCTGTCAAGAACTTCTAAACCAGTTTGCGCTGTTAATAAATTAATTTTATAATCTACAATTTATTTAGCTTTCCTTCTACTGGTCCCGATTGATTGATATCGAACGCTTTTTTATAGTTTATGAATATTGGATATAATAAATAATTCTAAATTACATTCTAATCAAAAGAAAGCAAAATTATCAAGGCTTGCACAATGTTTGAAGACACAGAAGAATACTAGAAGAAAAAATTCCTTAAAATCAAAATTCATATTTACCAATTCACACTTTCTGTTCTTATACGTATATTCCATATATGTAGAAGCTTCAAGGGTAACGAGATGGTAGATTTATTGGCCAAGAAATGATCAGAAACAAGACCCAATCGAACCCAAACCCTACTGTGGCTTTTCAAATAGCCTCAAAAGGGCATCCATTAATAACTATAATATTCAAGGAAGATGGAACAATATCAGCCACTTGAGACAATTAAAGAAGTTCATACAGGGACTATTAAAAAAATTTACAGCAGGCCTTCTATGACTAAATGGAACTTAGAGTTATAGTTGACTTGCTAACAGGACTCTGTTGCCTTAAGAAGCATTTAAATTTCCTAAGAGTTACACACAACAAGTCTGAGCAGATTTTACCAGGAAGAGGAGGATACTGCAGACCACATTTTGTGCTACTATGAAGGCCTTGCCAGGCTGAGATTCCTACAACTAGAGGAAGAAAAACCAAAGCCAAAAAGATATATAAAAGAGCCTCTCTCTAGAATTTGGAGGCCAGTTAAAAGCCTAGACCTAAAGATAGAGCATTCACAAATTAGAGGGATACACAAAAGACCCTAAGGATCATAGCGCAAAAGATCGTTGGGTCCACCCCATTCATTTTCATATATGGCATCAAAAAAGAAATTAATGCAGTGAATTATAACGCTGTTTTTGCTTAATTGCCCTTTATATACAACGATATTATTATGATATATAGGCGACGTTACTTCGCTGTCTAAAGTTAGCTTTTAGATAAGATGCCTGATTAGTATTAAACTGTTGTAAGTTACAGATAATTAATATTTTTTAATCCAAAGACTTGAAAGCGAGTTTTTTCAAAATTTTATTTTTATAATTTTTCCAAATTGGAGAGCTTGCCAGCAGAAAACTATTTGATCTATTGACTCATACCGAAATTTACTGTTTAGAGTACCACAAAACATAATTAAATGAAAAACATTATTTGAAAGTGTTTTAAATAATTTTAAACATACGAAGAATTTTTTGAAAATAAACAATGTACTTTCCAAGTGCGTATTAAATTCACCCAGAACTTTTTTTCGTTTGAGCGCACTTACTGGCTCTGCAGCCTGAAAGTCTCATTGTGCCTACTAACATGCAAAGTAAGAATTGGAACATGACATACGTACATGAGTTTCTAGCGAGACTTGAACCCGCCCACACGCTGGGTTTCCAGACAGCAGAGCATTTGTTTTGACCGGACACCTACAGCGGCAGCCCTATTCAAAACTTTAGGATGTGTCGTTGTTTCTTTCCTTACAAAATACTACAAAACATTTTTTAGCCATCTATAACAAGGCACTGCTTAAATAGAAGATCAATCAATGTAAAGATCAAATAAATGAAACCATTAGGCAGAAAACAAAATTAATAAAATAACTTATAACAAATTTAAAATAAAAATGGGCTGATCATGCAAATGAGATAAATAGACGAGAAATGGACTAAAATAATTCAAGCGTAAGAAGGAAGACCAGGAATTTTAAACGAGATCTTAAAATGGCCTAAAACAAGCAGCTGGTCTGACGTAGATAAGGAAAGCTCAGATTGAAAACAGATAATAATATGCCTGACGACAAAGTTCAGTGAATGGTATAAGAAAATAAATTATATTATTCCTAGTTTTGATAACGTTCATAAAACTTTTAGAAACTGCCAGCAAAGGCCTCATTAGGAATTGATCACAAATCTGCTGTCTCACGTTATTGTATCGCCATTTTCATTTTAGATCGATCTGATGGTATTAAGTCTCATCTTGTGTGACAATTGTTCGCAGGTTCCTGGTCACACATGACAATAAATTTCTATTGATTTCCATCCGTTTTGCTCTGTTCGTCTGTCAGCTTGAATGCCATAAACTAGGAACAGATCATTATTTCAAAATTGATTTTCATTTAATAGTTCAAGGAAACAGCAACACTACACGTTACTGAACCACCCTAGATGGCACCCTAAAGACATTGTAAAGAATGAAGTACATTCGCCCTCGCCCCTAACCTACCTGCAGCGTTGGCAAGAGCGGCGGCGCGGCCGACGCGCACAAATCGCCCGCTGTCTGGAAATTGATTACAGGTAATATCAGTGCGAAGTTCCTTCAACAGCACAAATTGCGGAGCATTCCGACCGACGAACTCCGACGTTCGGTGCACCGGCAGACAACTTTTTAGGTCCTGACTGATTTACCGCAATGTAAACGGGAAAACCGATAAATTTTGCGATTCCCGGCCGAGATTGCTTTCTGTTTTTCTTATTTCAATCGCCCTGTTTGCGCTTTTGAGCATTATTTAAATGTCGCCCAGGCGGTAAATCTTAAAAAGTATGCAGACCTGCTTCGATAAATACAATCCATTAAATCTAAAGCGTGGCTTATAGACACAAGTAAGCCATTTTTTCATCGTCGTTTTAATCATCATACATTAAGTGCGCTTCGTCGTTCGAAATAAATGTACAATGCAAGATAGAAAGTAAAATGGAACCAGTAAGCTGGCACAAACTTTTGTCAGAAAAGTTCTAGAACTGGGCTCATCAAAGGTAATTTATTCAACTTATCAACTTTTTTAGATCGTAACTAACGTTGACATGAATTATAGACAATCTTGTAAAGGTCGCAGACGACGAAACAAATTAGCTCTAGCAAATAATACGGTAACACGATAGATAACGTAAAATTATGCTATATTTATCTGTCACTCTACGCTAAAGCGCACTTGAATTGATTTCATTTTGCCGTTGCCACTTCAATTTACCATGGCCGCTCCACTGCGCGATATTTATGCCTATTTGTAATTTACCAGAAGGGTCGCGAAACATCTGGAAGCGCCGGACTGAAAGGTTCGTGTTGTTTAAATCCGTGCACATGTGCAAGCGGCAGCTAGATTCCTGAAAGCTATTATGTGGACCGTCCGAGCGTGACGGGGTGCAACAAAAACTGCAGCAATTCGTTACAATACCTACGCTATAGACACATAGAAAAAAAAACGAATTGCCCACTTAAAAGATGTAAAAATAATCCACCACACATACCAGTTAAGAAAGTCTGTAAAATTGTTTGCAAGAAACCTATATCACTCAACCCAAATGATGACATAGAAGCAACTAGTAACGAAGTCCGCAACATGCTAAATATGACACAGAATAAACAAAGAACATATCTTGCTATTCTTTGTAGACCTATAACCCTATGAAAACAACCACAAAGTATTTGATCTTGAAGTCATCTGGGGAACAAAAATAACTATTAAGCCGCTTAGGAAAAAAAGGAACAATACAGTGTACCAGATGTCAAAATATAAAGCTATTTATTTGTGTGAAATGTGAAGGGCCGCACACGCACTAAGTTAAAACAAGTACCAGCAAAATGCGTCTTTTGTGGTAGCGACCATCAGGCCAACTATTGTATATAATGGCTGCAAAATTTATCATTTTACTGATGTATCACTAAAAGTGTCTCATATACTATGATAACTCAACAATTAATCACCTTTTTCTCAGAAGTCAAGGTTACATTTGGCCAAGTAACGCAACAGAACACCATGATACTAAATCTACTAACAAGCATCGTTAATGAACACTAATAATGGCCAAGTACACAAGAATTGCAACTGGTCTTGTTAACGGCATTCCTTCAGCTACAAAAAATTGACGTCCTGCTCATTTAGGTATCTCATTTTACCGATAGAACTAAAATTCGCATTCCTAACTACACTATATACAGCACGTCATCCCGATAGAACTGCGCATGATGGTTCTAAAATCCTTATTAACACATCACACTCTGAGCTACCTAAATACCAATCAGCACATCTTCAGATTTCAAATGTGCAAATTACTGCTCCACCTTGATCATTTACAGTAATTACCATTTCTTGCCCCCCTCAGCACTCAACATCGATGAAGCAATATAAAACTCTCTTCTAGACCATGGGTCAAAAGTTTATTGGTGGTAGTAATTGGAACGCGAAGCATACGTATTTGGGGGTTTTGGTTACTTACTACCAAAGGGCGTAATCTCCGAGTAAAAAACGACAACTATATACAACTTTAAATTAGTAAACCTACCTACTAGCATACCAATATTCAAAAAAATAACCCCTTGCACTTTTTTATAGCTGCAGGCATCCCCGAAAACTATTTCTTAGTCGAAGACAACTATGAACTTTATTTTGATCACTTTCTGTTATAATTACTATTGGCACTGTAATAATACTCAAATCACTAAATCCCAAGATGGGAGCCAATTTAACTAACTGGGAGCAATTCCAAAGCTATACCCAAGAAAATATTAATTTAAAACACCGCATCAAATACTAGATAACGTGATTCGACATTTCACAGAACTTAGTCAAAAATTAAAACGCCTCTCTACACTAAAATCGAATACAATACCTGACAAAACTAATAATGTGGCACTCCAAATTAGAGAGCTAATTGCGGGAAAAGACAGGTCAGGGGCAGGTGGAATCGATCACGCGATCCTTAAGAAAAACGCAAACATAATAATGAACTTTCTGGATACCACCCAATAAAAGGAGGTGTTCCACAGGGCAACGTTCTGGGTTATTTTTTGTATCTCTTTTACACCTCTGCTATTCTTGAAACGGCAAATACCACAATGGCTCATTCGCTGATAATGCCGTAGTACTCTCCAAATATAACGACAAAACAAAAGCTTGACAACACCTACAAATACGCTTAAACAATCTAAGATAATGAACCGATGTAAGGCAAATCAAGATAAATGAAGTTAAATCTGCATAAGTCACATTTGTGATAAGAAGAACCACATGTCCTCTGAAACACTTAAGAGTACTCCACTACCGATTAAAACGAAACCAAGCATCTAAAATTCCATCTTGACAAACAGTTAATCTGGTATCTTTACCTCAAACCAAAAGACATAAAAGGATCTCAAATACAAATTTTCTGAAACCTTTAGCCTAAATTTAAACTATCAACCGAAAATCATCTTGATGCCTATCTGGACGTGTGGAGGTCATCCCTGGGGGTGCATAAAAATCTAAAATAAACATCATACATACTCAATCCAAAATCTTGATTTATCAGAAACCAAACGTTACACGATGACCTTAATACTCTTTTCGTAGCGGATGTAATACAGAAGACAGAGACATCGTACTTTGCAGAACTACGCGACCAGGAAAACAATCTTATCCAACAACTCTTGGATCCATTACCAACTCGAACGCTAAATAAACAATGGCCCATTGATCTAAATTGACAAAGAATGCAATTCCAGCCATCCCAATAAAATCCAGGAACATAATCGCTGAATGAGGACTCCTACATGTCACTATAGTCAACACATTTACT
Organism: Sinelater perroti; assembly: GCA_036346155.1. Classification (NCBI taxonomy): domain Eukaryota; kingdom Metazoa; phylum Arthropoda; class Insecta; order Coleoptera; family Elateridae; genus Sinelater; species Sinelater perroti. Next base: position 1,021,630 of record JARFIY010000006.1, on the reverse strand, counting down.
TAATACTCTTATGCATATATTAGAGTAGTTTGTAAATTAGCGAATCTACCAATAAAAAAAATTTCTCAACAATCCTATGTCTTGTAAAAAGTAGTCTTCTCAACTATCAACAGAGATCATCAAAGCAAGCGGAGGAAACTTCATCGGGGATGCGTCTCAACATCTTTGTCAGAGTAGAGGATGTGATAGGGTAAACTAAATAAACCAACAAGACGAACGGTGGGTTCTTAACCACAACCCTACCACCTAGTGAGTTTACATGGAAACATTTCCCAAAGCCATGTATATTGAGAAGTCGCATAAAATAACTGAATATTACAGATAAGGATTACAATAAAAATTAGATACAATAAAATAACGAAAGAAGGAATTGAAAAGTTTTTTTTCTACAAACGTTGAGGCTACAGAAAAACTGAAGCCAAACTAAAGAATCGCACTATATGGAACATAAGATAAGATAAACAAACTAAAGTTGGAAGGAAACAAAGAAAAATAAAAGGAAGTGCAAGTTCCTCCATTCTTTGCTCCTGACGTATTGACTATTCTATCCTTGCAATTCTTTTCGCTTCTGCATTGTTTCTTCTTTCCTTTCTACTATGTCTTGTATATTTTCTTTCTATTTTCATCTGGTCCTTCCTTTTGATCTTCGATATAAATACTATCTATTATAATTATCGCTTTTCTTTACTACAAATGGTTTCATCTTTAGTCTCTCTCTTATTGTTGTATTTTACATTCGACCTTTTCGTTTTGTATCAGTTATTCTCAGATATTTTATATCTGTTGGCGTTGATATCGATGTGTGCTTCTTCATTAATGTCTAGCTGTCTGCACTGTACATTAGAGTTGGGAAGTACACCATCCTATATTTTTTCAATTTTTTTATTGCTTTTTCCAACTAAGGACACTCCTTTTTGTATTACCTTGTGTGTTTTTCGTCGTTTGTTATTTTTATTTCAATTTTTATTTTGTCCATCCGCATTTTCTTATTGTTCACTTTCATCTCTTTAGTTTTGTTTATTTTTATTTTTAACTCTACCTACTCTAGTTCTTCTTTCTATATATTTATTATATTTTGCACTTCTCTACTGCGGCATCTGTATATATCAGTTGTTGTATGAAAACTGGTGGCATATACTTTACGAACAACTTTTGTTTCTGTTGTGGTCGCTAAATACTTCTCCATAACTTCGTTCGTAGCTATAATAAGTGCAAAATACTGTTAATCATGAACAGCTTATTAAATGAGAAAAGTGGTCGGACAAAAGCAATAAGAAGCAAGAGAAGTGATGTTAGTGTTGTTTGTTTTCTGAATACACTAAAGCGAAATCAAAACATCATTATGAACAAGTATCATTAAATATATAAATAACTAATAGGCACCCACAAGACAACACTTACTTGTTGCCGCCTCCTTGTTTTATTGGAATCCTCTACTTATAGTTGTTTCTTCTCACTAACCGACGCATTTAAATTCCCAAATGTGGACAATCTTAAAATGTTGATCTCCTGAATCAGATTAACACCTGACGCTTACTGTAGTTTTTCTAAAAAATAAAAATTTTTGAAAAAGTTGAATGAGGGAATGCGTCTCCACTTGTTGTCGCCTCTTTTTTGTTATATATCATATCAATGTGAGAAAAACCAATTAGGAGGATTGTCATCTTCAGATCCAATTATAGACCCTAGAGTAATAATAGTGGACTATTATACAGTACTAATTGTTTACCTCCTCTGTTGGACGTCGATTACTCACAATAGAACTAACAGCACGGCGTCCTTTCTTACAACTATCACTAACCTCTCTTCAGCGACAACGAACGTTACAAAGGTAATGGAAAGGCGCCTGGGAACGGACGATTAGTGTACAATCGTCTTTTCTAGTAAACCCAAATTTTGTTTAATCTGGAAGATGGTCGGATATTAATACACCGTAAGTACGGAGAAACGGAACATGTCATACAACATCAACTATGAGCATTATGGTATGAGGAACTATCAGTTATGGTACCAGGTGACCTTTAGTTAGAGTTAGAGGTCTATATCGACGCGGTCTTAAAGCTATCATATTTCCCTTCCTTCAAAGGATGTCTCAGACCATCTTCTAAGAAGATTATGCTGGACTACATGTGACATGTAACATATTAAACTTTCTTGTACAAGAAGAGCAGAAATTCTTCCAATCGCAAATGTCTAAAATAACATTGCGCAAGTACTATCATGACACCATTCGTTCACTGTTCGACTCGAAGAACAATGGGGGAGATTACAAGAGTCCAAGATGGAATCATACATTATTGAACAAATGAAAATGTTTATAAATTTTATGAATATAACCATTTATTTGTTTTTCACTATTAATTCAATCTGTTTCAGTTGTTAATTTACCTTTTTTCTTAATTTTGTCATTAACAATCAAAAGACTTGCTCTATCAACAATTACATTAAGTTCATAAAGACAACTTATTTTTATATAACTAGCAAAGAATCTAATATTCTATTTAATGTAATTAAAATGTATTTGGTATTTGTTTCATTAAGTTAATTGTATTCGTTAGTAGTGACATCTCTGATAAACTATATACAAACAGATAAATTACTTTATCTAGTTGTTCATAACTTAAACATTGTATATTTCACTATTCACATATTCACTAGTGTTGTGTTGCTTGGGCATATTATTCGTTATATAATATTAAAACGTTTATTCAGTTTATACAGTTTATTTCTTTTGCCATGATGACATCTATGATTCAATAACTAGTACTATGTAAACTACAATATTATAAATTTATTATACCTTTTCTTCACGTATTTATCAGTTTCTGCCTTAGAATACATACGAAAGATACTTAATAAAGTAAACACAGATTACAGATCTTAAATGGAGAAAATAAAATTTTTGGTGTTAAACTTAACTAAAACTTATCACTTTAGCCATTAGAGGGCGCTTAACTTAGAAATGTTAAAAACGCCGTATCTTCGTTGGCCAAAGAAACCCTTGAGTTGTATTTATATATGCACATATGGCAATACCAAAAAATACTATTGTATTTAACTTTATTAAATTATAGTTATATTTAATAAGTTCAATGAGATATGTTTACAATAAACATTTATTTAATTTGTTATATTTGTAATGGAGCTGCTAATTTAGGCTGCAATTCTTAACAAGTAGATGACAGGACGTCAAGCAAATACATAAATTTTAGTAAAACAATTAATTGTTTAGGTAAAATACATAAATTATATAACTTTCATTGTTTAAATTTTCTCAAAAAACTAAATTTGAAAGTTGTTATAACAATATTTATAATAAAATTCGTGAGGAACAAACATTTTATAAATTAAAAATTTCAATTCAATTTACTTTTTTAAATATTAAAATTATTTATAATTAATATACTACTGAATAAAATAAATTAGAGTAAAATACAGCATTTTCATTTGCGCATGCCATCGCTAGTGAATTTAGATATGCCTTCAATCCTAAAATATCTTTGTGCAGTCTTTAATTAATAATTATGCATATATTTATCTATAGTGAACATCAACGGCTACTACCATGTCAAGCTGTAACCTAAACCGGACGCATGCCAACACAACATTACCACCATGATTGAGGCCCTTGAGTTGTTTTTGGTGATATGATGCCTTTCGTTGACCTTCTCCTCGACCACGCCCCACACGTAGTAGTCAAGGGATCTGTAGTCAGAGCTGGAAGGTGGCTACAAGTCGGTTGATCAGTGGTAATACAAATTGTTGTATAGCCATTGGTCTTCCTTGCTTTGTGGGCTAAAGTGGAGTCTTGCTGGAACACGTTAATATATTAGCTGTTAAATCACAATGAGACCTTCTTCAATAAAGTGGGGCACTATGACATCTCCTTCGCTTCTCTCAAGCCAATCGCCACCACATCAGAAAGGAAACTTTGTATGCACGACAATAGGCTCTCCAGAGCCATCTTGACAGATCCACGGTCGTTTTGGTGATTGACCTTTTTGTCCTGAATAAAGTTCTTTTCGTCCGAAAAGAATCTCAAAAAGCCAGCACTGTCGTGCTTGGTGTCGTTCAACAGTGCTTGGACCTTTAACTTTCTGTCAATCTTCTTTTTCTCAATCAACAGTCAACAATTCGTCAGAATGAAAGACTTACAATGCAGGTCCTGATGCACTGCTAGACTGACCGTTGACCTCGCCACGCCCATTTATTTTGCCAGGTCAGCCGTGCTCCACCCAGAATCCTGATCGATCTTCATCACTTCTCTTGCTGTTAGCAGTTACTTCCTCTTGGTGGTCAAATTCCCTATTTCTTGTCTACTTTTTGTAGCCAAGCCACGCAATAATTTGTTAATATAGCGGCCTTGTGGTCTCATTCTCGACTCATTTTAACTAATTGTTTATAGTAATTATGTGAAGCACATAATTAACCTACAGAATATATTGTAATATTCTGATTGCTAATAAAAAAAAGAATTTTAAATAGAAATAAGTACATATTGGCTTATATAATTGTAAATTATATCTAAACAAACGCAGCGTTTTCATTCAGAATTTCTTGTAGCGAAGCCATCTTTAAGCTAAATGACTAAATTTATCAATAGAGTTACACCTACGGGGTTTCCCGAAATCTCTATGTTATTACAGAACACCATTCAATGTCACCAAGAGTTACGGTATGATGTGGAATATTAACATGGGGCTTGGCAAAGCTGTTCTTTTTTGACTAAATCATTACTGGAAATATTTACTTTAATATACTGCAGGATTTTGTTGATTTACATGTCGAAAAACTTTTCAGTGACAAAAGGTTTGCTTTCCTACTATCATCGTTATATACGGTCCTATCCAGCTAAAATAAGAAAACCATAAAAATACAAGTACAAAATGTCAAAGCAGGATAGGAATTCATCTCAATACCTTAGCCCTCCATCCCCTGCAGGAAGACCAAGTAAAAAGACCAAAGCGACATGACTCGCTTAATATGTCACGATGCTTCTCAGGTGTACTTTTTGGGCCTTGAAATTCTCTACGAATTTTGATATTTTTGACCAGTCTTTCTGAGTATACGCACTATATTTATCGAAAAGTTGTACTTCGGTTTTCCATCTGTAAACAAATTTTGTTGTGACGCGTACTGAGTCAAAACTCTCTTGCTTTTTCTCTCTCACCTTTCTTTAAAGCATCTGTCTGTAAATTCCTGTACGTCTTTTGTTTAATGGTTTTGTAAATGTGCATCTCAAAAAACTTGTTATGTTAGTTACGAAGAAGAAATTGTTTAATTCGATTATTTACTGAGCAGTCCAAATGGAAGATAATCTTCCAGATTTTTGGCGATTTTTGACATCTTCAGCCTCATTGAAGAATTTCCATACTATACACATACATATGTAATGCCTAGATGTCTTAGAGTCTTAAAAATGGCACTTCGTTATCTCATATTTATGTAAACGCTACGATGATGCTCCACTGTTAAATATATCAAAAATTATATCGATTAACTCCCCTCCACGACTCTACTGATATGCAACTATTCTTTTTTCTATTTCAGCGATTACACAGCTTATGTTTTATTTTAGCTCTAGAATCACAGTCTTCAAATAGCCCCAGAGAAACAAGTCTAATGGGGTTAGATCGCAGGACCGCGGTAGCTAATCGACGTCACTCCTCTGCCAGGTAACACAACCAGTATTTCATATGCTGTGTGACTGTATAGAAGAGTGTTAATAATACCTTGAACTGCGCGAATTACAAATTAAGAAGTATTGAGGAAAGTACATAAAGAGAAAGAGATGATAAAAGTTATAAAGAAAAGAAAAACAGCCTACTTCGGGCACATTCTAAGGAATGACAAATATAAATAAAGGGAAAAATACAAGGAAAACGCCATGTAGGAAGAAGAAGATTGTCATGGCTGTGTAACATACGTAAATGGACTGGATTGACTGCAACACAATTGTTCCGATTCGCTGAAGACCGAGAACATTTTAACCAAGTGGTAGCCAATCTCTGAAATAAACAGAGACGGTCTATAAGAAGAAGAAGAAGTGACGTATAACTCCATCTTATTGAAACTACATATCATTTAAGTTCAAATTTGGTTTTAATGAAAAATAAAAGTTGTTTAGCTTTTCCCGCTACCGTCGTCCTCAAAAAAGTACGGGTCAGTAATACCTCCAGTCCACATTGCACACCAGGTAGTGGAATGATTGATTTTTCGTGAATAACACGTGAATTCTCACTACCCCAGATGCGATAATTTTGATTTACAAAGTTTATCTATCAAGTGTAATGTAAACATTTGCTTTTTGCGTCCAATCGTATCCAATAATTCTCTTTACATCATCCATCTATGGCCATCCTCTGTCTTTTGTGGGGTCTAGGTCTCCACTCAGTAATTCTGCGAGCCCATCGGTTAGCCGTAATTCTCGCCGCATGCCTCGCCCAGTTCCATTTCAGTGTACATAGACGTTGTATCACATCTCGATGTTGGGTAGACGATCTTGAAGTTTAATATCCAACATTATTCGCTCCACCGCTGGTTGTGCTTCTTCGACTTTATGTATTATGCCCTTGTTGAGAGCTCACATCTTTGCCCCTTGTGTTAAGACAGTAACACGTATTGATCGTAAGTTCTTGGTCGTAGGGTGTTCGGTATGTTACGTTTTAATATTTTTTGCAATCATCCAAATTCCCACGCTAGGGACATTCTTCTAACCAAATCTACTTTTAGATTGTTTTTAGAAAACTGGATTTTTCGTCCTAAATATATTTATTTTATTATTTCACTGTCTAGTTTCATTTCTTTGTTCAAATGTTTGGTTTTTCTTAAATCTATTTTCTTTAGATTGTTGGCTTAGCTCAGACAACATTTGTTGTAGGCCTTTCTTGTTGTTTGGGATTAGGATGATGTCATCTGCAAATCTCAAATCTATTATCACTCCTTCGTCTTCCCATTTTAGAGTTCTCTAAAGCAAAGATAAATAGCTTTGGCGAGAGCAAATCTTCTTGCCTTACTCCACGGTTTAGTTTCATTTTGTCTGTTTTCTTCCGTTGCATTTTTGTGTATACATTCGATGATTCGTGAATATTTATGATCTACTCGACAATGACTTAGGTCATTTGAAACCACCCATGTTTCTACCCAATCAAATGCTTTTTTATTTTCAATCATTTTTATCCATAATAGTATATTGTAGTAATTTGACTTTTCAATTAGTACTCTCTTTGTCTGTATGTGGCAAAGAATACTACATCCCCTCCTAAAATCAGCTTGCTCGCCTGGATGATAATTATATAATTTGTTTGTTAATCGATATACTAATATCCTGGAAAACGTTTGTAAAGGACTGATAGCAAACTAATCGGCCTATAGTTTTCTAACTTATGTTTGTTTTTCTTCTTGAATATGAGAACCACTATAGCATTTAACCAGGCTGTTGAAATTTCACCTTCATTTAAGTATTCGTTGTATATTATTTGTAGTTGTTTCAATTATTATCCCATCTTCCCCTGGGACTTTATTATTTAGCATGTCTTTTTTTATTGTAAGTATACATTCTAATCCTTCATTTTTTACTAATATATCTTATTTTTCTTCTGTCTCAGGAGGTTGTACACTGGTTATTTCTTGTTTTTGTGTTATTTCTTTAATATCCAGTTTTGTTATCCAGTGTTTTTCTTCACACACTTTCTTTTCAGATCTCTTAAGCTTTCTCTTTCTTCCAGCGTTTCTTTATTTGTAATATTTTTCTTGATTGTTTTGTTCGTATCCTAACTTGCTCCATTTTGTTTGCTCTGCTTTTGAGTCTTTTTGAACTGTGTATAGGCTTTCTTTTTTCTTTTCGTATATTGATTTAAACTCTACCTCTCACCATTCTGCAATCGCTTCTCATACTTACTGTTGTATATATTATTATATTCTTATTATTACACAAGATACAATCGATTTCATTTTTTATTTTTCCGTTCGGGCTCCTTCTTGTCTATCTTCTATATTCTGGTTCTTTAAACAGTGTGTTCGTTATATATAAGTTGTTTTTATCGGCACAGTTTACTAGTAAGTGTCCTCTGACCTTTTTATTGCAAGTTCAATAAAAGTTTTTTGTTTGCTTACATTATTATTGCATGTTTTGTTTTATTAATTGCCACTGCTTTGTTTATTTCTTCATATGGTTGTTCTATTTCTTGTTCTGCAAATTTCAACATTCTTACATATATATGAATGATTTTACACGCGTGAGTTTTATATCTATTGAGATTGCTCTCTCAATATTGCCTTATTTTGGGTGGTGTTAGCAATTTCCTTTTTGTTGATCAGTAATCCTGCCCCGACTATCTTCTGATCTTCATTTTCCTTATAAAAAAGTTGGTGTCCATTCTTTAATGTGATACGTGCTTCTCCTTTCCACCGTACTTTTACTATTACTGCCAATTTAATGCCTTTATTTCTCTTCTATTGCTCCATTCTGTTGCTCCATATCATTCAATTCGGTTTTATCTTTGTCGTTTGAGATTTCTGCGATTATTTCTATAATAGAATTTCTTCCCGTCCCCTAAATTTATAAGATTGACTAAGTCTTCAGTTAGAGATTCTGAGTTAACTCTACTTGCCTGGGAAAATCTGTTTTAACATATTTATGGTTTTTAAGAGATTTTTTAGCCTTAAATTACCGTGTTGGCTAGATGTGTTAACAAGTGGCAGAAAAATGATATTAAAAGCATAAAAATACAGGCATGGGTGGGATCAAGATTGGGGCATAATCTCTCCTGGTATTAGGAAGTAAACAGGAACCCTGAAATATATCCATCCTCTACTGGGATTGCTTGTCACACAGCCATTGAAAGAAAAACGACCTTCCGTTGCTCACTATGAGTTTTTGTAAAATTCAATATCAACTGCTGTGTTATTCCTAAAACCCAAATACATCGCCCTTCTTGTGGTTCCTTAAGTTCTTGGGTCAACTGGTCGCCCTATGTTATGATAAAAAAAATTTAAAATTAAAAATAACCCTCATAACCACATGTCACAGTTATAGATGTTTTGCTGTTGTATAATGCCAAAGTAGAAATATTTTTGGAAGTACTATGTATATTGAAATTTGACTCAAAAATGTTGGACTATGTATTCACATAGATAATATATCTAAGTATATTGCTTTTTGGACAGTTGTATTTATTTTTTAACTCAAATTTGAACTTCATAAACTGCAACAAACCCCCGTTTTTAAATTGGCATTAATATTTTCTACACATTCACCTTTAGAGCCCTGTTAATCCTGTGTTAGTATACGTCCTCGCCGTATTTATTTTGAGACCGCCACACTATTTAAACATTTAATCTATAGTGAATGTTTCATGGCAACCGTATCCAAAAATAACTCTCTGTATTTTAGGGTTCCAGTAAAACAGTGCAAGCGCAGAATCGAACAATTGAGTGCAATTGTTCTTCATGTTTGTGTTCCCTATCCGTGTTCCTTACCCACATGGGTCTACAGGCGTGGAACCTTTGGAATTCGTGCTGCACGAAGATTACTTTTATCAATTTTATTGCCGTAAGTCGTGTTTATTTTAATTGTAGCTGAAACAATAACTTTATGGGGCACGTAATATTTTTATCAGAAAATTACGAGTCTAGTTTTGTGGTTATTGACTTACCCCTTAGTTAAAACATTATTTCAATCCTCCTTTTAAGAAGCTTTAAAACTTTAATCAGGTATGAAGCGTTATAAGGAAAGCCGGCTACAAGGGTAGCTAACAGATGAAGTGAATTTTTCCCTTTATCAAGACTAGTTAAACAATAAAATGTTGCGTATTTTATTTAAATAATTTGTTGTGTGCACTGTTTTATCAGTAAAGCACGCAGGCTAGTGTTATCTGGCGTGTGACTAACTGATATGTTAGCAGTGCAAAACTTATTTACAACTGATCAGCTGTTAAGACGCTGCTACCAACTTATAGAACAAAAATGTCTTTAGTATTTTACTTTTAATTCAGTTTTAAACCAGAATTTTTTAAGATTATTTTAGCATTTAAGCCTATCTATCGATAGCGTTAGTAAGTAGAAACTTTTAATATTAAAAACTTAAACTATCAAATTTGGAAAAGTTCTTTAAAGACACAATTAAATATATATTTTTGTGTATTTGTGTACTTTGTTTTTTAGGGTTCAGAGGACTTTATTTTTCTTTTAAGTTAAAAGCGGACATCCTGGTAGTGTGCTACTCATTTTGATATATAATGTTGTCATGTACACTTTGTAGTTTCTGAGTATAATTAATCACCGCAGAATCTCAATATATAAATAATATGCCCATAAATACTGTTATACACTGATTAGAACGATAAAATAAAACAATTAAATGGTTTTTCCTAATATTTTTAGTACTTATTGTTGTTGGTAAGTCTAACTACAACTGATTTATTGAAAATGGCCACCCTTAGTCTCTACATTGACTGTGCTTTGTGGACAAGCACGGAGTCTTGCTAGAGATCTAAGGCTCACCTCAAAAAATGTATGATTCAGGGGTTTTATTATACTTTCTAAAACATTCTGTTGATATGTAGCGCCGAAGTTTTGACTCCTTTTTAGAAAATGAATCTCAATTACTCCATCATAACACCCTCCCCAGCAATCCATTAGAGCTGTTGGATGGTGGCCTTTCTGAACTCTTGGCACTAGCTGAGATGCTTCTTTAGACAATCTAGCATATACCTTGTCCCTTTGTTAAAGGATTGTCGCACTGCAAATTTTTTCAACCGTAAACAAAATTCTTCTGTGGTTATCATGCGCGTACTCAGTCAACAAACTCTTTGCTTTTTCTTTCCTGCCTTTCTTTAAAGCGCCTGTCAACGAATGTCTCGTGGGTATTTTGAAAGCAGTTAGTCCTAGGTATTGCTTAATAATTCCATACATCGATGGAAATTAAATTAATCTTCTGCTTACAAAGAGGATTTCGTTTAATGCGGGCACTTACGGCTAAACATACTCTTCCAGATCTTAAAAATGCGGTTTTCTTTGTTGCTCCACTCCGTTGCTAAATAACCAAACTTGACAAGAAACACAATGTAATTTACAACTTTAAGACTGGAGAAATGCAACCGTATCTTAGAGTCATAGATATCTTGATACTGTGTAAAACAATCATTTTGATTCCGTGTCCATGGGACTACTAAGTAAATGGAATGGGTGGATGGATGAATTTGTTCTATTAGCTACACTAGAATATTAAACATTAAATTCTCTTTTGTTCTAAATTTTTATTAGCAGTTGTACAAGGTTTAATGTGCACCATATCTAAGGAAATATTGTTGCGACTGCACTTTTTGGTCTTTTTGCAATTTTCTCCGTAACTACTAGAGATACAGTTTTGGAATCCATTTTCCAATTTTTTAGGTATTAGACAACCTTTCTATTTTGAACTCCAGAACTTCAGTATATCTTTACTTTACCCTTACAGTATAAACTAATGTGTCATATTTCGTTAGCCTTAACTCGACAACGAGGCGTTTTCAGACATACATATGAGGGCTATTTTTCCAACCTCTGATGGAGCAGCAAATAAAGGCAAGTGTGAATATCAAAATGGTTTTATTACTAGGAGTCAAGTACAATCAATGTTACTTTTACGCATAATTACCGTGAACATTGAAACATTTGGCATACCAATGAACAAGTTTTCCAAACTTTCTTCATAGAAGGTCGTCACCAGAGTGTTAAGATAGATCTTAACGGCGTCTTGAAGCGATTCGTTGGGGCGGAAACGCTGTTCTCCCAAACATCTTTTCAGCCCTTCAAAAAGATGAAAGTCGCTCGGCGGCAGGTCTCTGCTGCACACCTGGTGATCGAACACTTCCCACTGAAATTGTGCAAGAAGCTGTTTGGTTATCAGAGCAGTATGCGGTCGTGCGTTCTCATGAATCAAAACAAATCCAGAAGACAGCATGCCTCTTCTTTTGTTCTGAATGGCTCTCCGCAGTCGACGTAATGTCTGATAATACACGTTTGCATTGATCGTAGTCCCCAGTTCTACAAACTCTACGAGCAGCACATTTTTCTGATCCAACAAAATGGTAGCCATGATCTTTCTTTTCATGAAAGTTTGTTTGAACTTTTTGTGTTTGTATCCATTTGAATTATTCTTTCAATTCTGGATTGTCGTAAAGAATACAAGTTAGATCTCCTGTGACGGTTGCTTTCAAAAACTCTTCAGCGTACGTGTGGGAAAGGTTAAGGTCGATCCCATACTCTGTGTTTTGTGGTCCTCAGACAACATCTTAGGAATCCAACGTGCACAAAGTTTTTGGTAGTGTAGGTGTTCCGTTATGATCTTGTTCAGAGGTGGCCTTAAAATGTTCGAAAAATCTACAGACAATTTGCTAATGGTAAACCTACGTCTCTGTCGTTCCACTTGGTCATCTCGTTGAATAAGATCTTCACTAGCGACAGACTTGCATCCTTGTCCACCTTCATCATCGACATCAGTTCGGCCATCTTTAAATTTCCTACACTATTCTCGCACAGCACCATCACTCATCAAGAGATAGCGTTGCAGAGACTCCAAATTTACTGGCGTGCTCAAGAATTGGAGCTTAAAAGATCGGCAACTTGGTGTATTTTGGGGAAAGATTTGGGTTTACACCTGTAAAATAAATGAAGCCACCAGACCATCGTAAGTGTCGTGACTTTGCTGTTAGGCTTTACACCAACTTGAAACGGATCATAAATTTGGGAGAAAAGTTATCTTCTCAAATGAAGCCCATTTCTGGTGCAGCGGATATGTTAACAAACAAAATTGTCGTTTTTAGCGTGAAAAAAATCCACAAGAGATTTACGAGAAGCCCTTGCATCCGCAAAAAGTCATTGTGTGGTGTGTTTTATGGAATGATGGCATAATTGGACCATTTTTTTCAAAACGAGGTAAGATATGGAGTTACAGTAACTGATGTTAACAGATTTCTGTGGGCAAATTTACATGAAATTGATTTGAGGAATATGTAGTTCCAACAAAATACAAAATTTGGTGATAGGATAATTTCAAAAAATGCAACTGTTAGTTGGTCTCCAAGAAGCTGTCATTTAACTTCTTTGGTTACTTTTGTGGAGTTATTTGAAATCTGTAGTCTATGCGAATAAACCTCGAACCCTTGATGCATTACGATTGAACAAAAACTCGATAACTTGCTAATAATGCTTTTTCATCAGTAGTAGTGCTAATGCAAAAGTAGTTTAGCTTTTTCTTCAACAAAATTGTTTGCTATTCAAATGACAAAGTAGCTTTGACAGCTTTTGACAAGACAAATAACACAAATAACTATACAAGGTCTGTCCGGAAAGTAATGCGCCCTATTTTTTTCTGTCGCGACTATCCGTCGCACAGCGTTACCGCTTGCACGGAAGGGTAGGGGGAGTCTCGGGAACTCGTCGCGACCCGCGCCAGTCAGCTCCGAGCTCCTGGAGCGTCACAGTGACTGTTTCAGTGAACCCTTGTGTGAGTACTTTGTCGAAATTAAGATGGAACAAACTCTCGAGCAGCGATACGCGATAAAGTTTTGTTTCAAACTTGAGAAGACGCCGTCGGAGACTTTTGAGTTGCTTCAGAAGGCTTTTGACGAGGACTGCATGTCATATTCACAATGTGCAAAAGGTGGCATAAAATGTTCAAGGAGGGTCGTGAAGAGGTCGCCGACGAACAACGATCAGGTCGCCCCTCAACGTCACGAGATGAAAGTTCGGTTGACAAAGTGCGCGAATTGTTGAACTCTGATCGAAGAATGAGTGTCCGCCTAATGTCAGAAATACTATCAAGAATTGTTGCAGTCCTGATGTGGCCCCGCCCGACTTCTTTTTGTTCCCGAAGATTAAAAAATCCCTCAAAGGACAGCATTTGGGGACCCTGGAGAACATCAAGGCGGCTACGACGAGGTTACTAAAGGACATCCCAGTGAAGGACTTTCAGGGCGCATATAAAGCTTGGAATCTCGTTGGAACAAGTGTGTTGAAGCAGGGGGGATGTATTTCGAAGAATATTAAGTAATTGTACGAATCGGTTCAATAAATTTCTTAAAACAAAAATGGGCACATTACTTTCCGGACATAACTTGTATTTAAGATGAAAATAGTGAAAGTACTAAAATATCAAAATCAAAAATATTTTTCTTTTTATTTTTACTTCCGGAAGCACTTGGAAGCAATTTATCGTCGAGTATTTGATATTGTACTTAGTAGCCAACGACGCAGCGCCCAAATTGGAAAGGATGCCTCAACTTCTCTGCTTATATAAAACTTGGAATTTAAAAAAAAACACCAGTATTAATATAGACTAGATGTACTGGAAAGTTCCGAAAACTGAAGCAAGAAACTATGTTACTTGGTGAAAGATAGCGTAAGCACCAAAGGAAGAAATTTCGCTAGTTAATAATAGATGGCGCTAGTAATATAGAAACAAATTAAATTATCAATGTATTCTTGTCAAAAAGATATTCCACTTTAGAAAAATTTGAAACCATTAGCCTTTATAGTCTTTATACATTTAAGCCTACTTTTGCTTTATACATCGTCCAAATGCCTTTAACTCTGACGTATGTTTGCAACTGTTAATTATTAAAACAGAAATTCGCATTCTGTCAAAATATTTTTGTTATTCAATGATATAATACAACAGTAAAAAGAAACATAGTTATAGTCTAATTAAGATTTTTGGCCCACTAGGCTGACAATTCTGCACCCGCCTTCCCTCAATTTTTAACGTGAGGAGCATTATCAAAAAATTACAAAGAAAAAATGTTTATTTGATTTGTCATCAAAAGCCATTACTTTTCTTGTTTTAACGTTGATCCTAAAAAGTCTTTCAAAAAATGTTAGAACGATGGCTACATTAGAAAAAGTAAACTCCATGTCCCATGACTTCAATAATACTAGCAATCTTTACGGTTCTAATTGTATTTTTGGCCTGGCATTCTTGTCATCTGTGTTAATACTTTTACACGTTCCCCAGATATCGCACATCAATTTTGCTGTTTTCTAGCCTTGAAAACTCATCTTCGTTTTGGAGAGCGTTTATAAAATCTTCTAAGTACTGTACATAGTAATAACCTTCGTTGTGTCTGTAATTTCACTTACTTGCCGAGACTTTACATTTGCTTCACACTGTGCGTCTTTAGTTTGATCACCATTACAGATAATGTGTACCACAGCATCAAGAACCTCCAAGTCGCTCCATTGTTTTTAATGATAAGGGGTCGTTTTTAACGCAAGACTACAAGGTATCCTATATTTTGATCAGAGAACTAAAAAAGCTATAGATTTGTTGTACTAAAGGAAAAACCAATTTGATTCTCTCCGCAGCTGCAGAACCAACTAGTTATAAATAGTGGCCTACGTAAAGGTTGTACGTGACTAAAAGATTTACTTTTATTTTGGCCTGAAGACCTTTGTAGCACCCAAACATGTTAGCATTGTCGTAGGTCTGTCCTCTACAATTATTTAGATCAAAACCTACACAATCTACGATTGACATTAAAGCATTCGCCAAATTTTCACCTCTATGGTCAAAGTTAGAAATAAAGGTCGAAAATAGTTCCCGGGCGTAGTATACAGTGTACTACAAAAACTAATTGGTCTGACATTGAGCCCGCAGTTGGAATAATACTTGGCATTTACAATCTCTTGGACAATATCTGCCTTAACTTGGTCCTCTAACTGTATAATAAATTCATTAATAGTAGTATTTTGATAAGTATGAAGGAACATCTCTAGAAGTGGAAGTTTGGCGAGAAATGCATTGGGTTTAGAAGAGTTGCCTAACAGATCATGCAGGGTAACGAAGAGTTTATCGTCTCTTGTATTTGGACATTGAGGGCGTTTTTCTGTTTCAATTGCCTTATAAATGATCCTGCTGGTGTGATGGGAAATGGGAGAAATGGTTTTTGTATGGAAAAAGGCTTAGCTAAGCAAATAAAGTCAACTGTTTTGTTATTGATCATCAGGACCATATGTATATGTATGTTTTGCTTCGTTCGTATGCTTACTTTATTGGTAATGCCTCTGATGCAAGGCTTTTTGTTAGTTGGAAGGGTCTTGAGCTTGAGAATTGGTATTTAAATTAATATTTCTAACTATATGGCACAAAAATTTATTAACGTACCCGTTTTTCAGTGGGGAGGTGATAAAAGTTCTATTTACCAGTTTCTCATGTCGGAAATTTTGATAGATTTGATGATGATCGGTTAGTATGAGTAGGTTTTCTATCACAATGTAATTAAAGCTGTCGTCTAAAGGGTTTTGTGTTATAAGAGTGTCTAGAAAAGAAAAAGAATCGTTTTGTTAGGTTAGGTTTAGTTTAATGACTGTAAGGTCTCAGGAGATGACATCAAAGCTGACGATAATATCATCTTTGCATATGGAGAATGTTTTGAGAACTTAAAAATGGTAGGAGTTTTGGACGTAGGATGAGGGTCGCCCCATAAGAAGTTGAAGAATTTTAGCAAGCTAAATACGTTTTCTTTGTGAATTTTTGAGGTCATATAATTTTGGAATTCTAGAGGATTTTTCTCTGGGTATAAGGAGTTTGTTAATATCGCATAGTAGATTTGAATTAATAATGAGGGTTTTGAATTTCCTTTCACGATGGGTGGTGGGATTGTTAAATAGATGACAATAGTCGGATGATTTTAATAAAAAAAATCTTACCGATGTAATCTAATATATAAGGGTGTGCCTACGAATTTTATATTCTGTTCTCAATATCGGTTGAAGTATTACATGTCATGCATGTCGGTCGACTTTCCCGCTTCGCTGACGCAAGTTGCAACCCTCTGCCACTAGAGGGCTCCGAATTGTAGCGTACAACATAACTATGTCGGTGCGTGAGAAACAGCGTGCTGTAACCGAGTTTCTAACCGCAGAAAACGTGCCCGCCATTAAAATCCATAGAAGAATGTAAGCTGTGTACGGTGATGATTGTATCGACGTCAGTAATGTGCGACGTTGGGTTGTTCGTGCTCGTAATGAAGGAAACGGTGGTGCTGACCTCAACGTCTGTGACAGAGCTCGGAGTCGACGACCGCATACCACAACCGACGAGACTCATCGGAATCGGGTTGATGAACTCATCAAAGAAAATCGTCGAGTAACACAGACACAGCTCTCAGGTAAATGTGGCATATCACAAGAGCGTGTACAGGCCATGATTGCAGAACTGCGGTACAGAAAACTGTGTGCACGGTGGGTGCCTCGAATGCTCACTCCTGACATGAAACAGAGGAGATTGGACATCTGTCAACAAGTTCTTTTGCGTTTTGAACGTGCGGGTGATGGGTGATATCAGGTGATGAAAGCTGTCCCCGAAAACAAGAAACAAAAAAATCAATGGAGTTTCCCCACAAAGGATCCCCGACGCCAAAAAAGTTCAAAACCATGCCATCAGCAGGCAAAGTCATGCTCACAGTGTTCTGGGGTGTTCAAGGTGTGGTACATTTGGAATTCATGCCTAAAGGCATCACCATAAACTCTGCAAGGTACTGCGAGACCCTCAGAAAATTGAAATCATGAATTTGAAGAGTTCGTCCACACATGGAGCACTCTCTCCTTCAACATAACAATGCCAGACCACACACTAACGCTGCGACATACGCAACAATCCGACGCCTTGGGTTACATACGGTCCCGACTTGACCCAATCCGATTTTCGTCTGTTTCCAAAACTTAAAGAACACCTTCGAAGAGTTCACTTTGAGAGTGTTGAAGCGGTGCAAGCAGAGGTGAGGTTGTGGCTTCGGCAACAGAGTCAAACATTCTACAGTTCGTCGCCAGGGTGACTATGTTGAGAAATAAATATGAAAACATGAAGAATAAAGTTGTAGAATGTTAATAAAGTTTGTTTTATTTAAAAAGCTTTAAGAGTTTTCTCGTGAAAAATTCGGAGCACGCCCTCATATTTAGGATCACCGTAGCGTTGCCCTTGTTTAGCTGAACAATTGTAATATTAGAGCATTTAAGGCATGTAATTCGCATTTGCCACGTTTTCGGTCGGTATACAATTTTGGGTAACAACAAAATTAAAACATTTTGCAAGACCTTGGATAGTCAGGTCGCTTATAGGATAGTCGGAAAGATTATATACGGCGGGTGGTACTGGTTAGTGATGGCTGAGTATCAGATAGTTGATTTTTGGCAAAATTTGGAAAACCTAAGTTTTTGGGTATCGAATATCTTTTCGGATATAGTATATGACCAAAGGTCCAAAGGTCATGTATTATTCTAGAAAAAGAATTCCAAACAATAGGATGAATGTTGGAGGAGCTTAATTTTAAAAAATGCCAGGAAGTTTTGAATTGGTTTTATCAAGTTTCCTTGTGCTAGAGTAAATTTCTAGGCAAGGAAAGCTCTGCTTTTTTAAGAATACGGGAAATAGTAAATAATTTTTGATGAGAAAAATTTGTTGCCCCTCTTCATCAAACAATACGTAGCATTAACTGCTTACAAAAAACATACGGAATATTTACTGACAGATATTTAAAAAAAAAAGAATAGCAAATCAAAGAGATTGTTAATTAAATAAGTGCATAATGGGGAAAGAAAAATTTAATTTTGCTTACAGTTGAAAAAGTTTTACAGTAAAGGAAATACCATTAAAGACTAACTCATTATCGTCCCTCTTCTATATCTTTTTTTATATTCCAGTTTTGACTAAAATAATGGACTGCTACATAATAAATTGTCATATAGTATACGTTTTATCGTTTATATTGTTACAAGAACAAACCTACATTACACAGCTGCAAGATAACTGTGACTATAAGATACAATTGTAATTGTCAAGTCTTAAAGTTGTAAGTTGCATTGTGCTTTTGTCAGATTTGGTTATTTACCAATGGAGTGGGATATTAAATAAAACCGTACCACTATAATGTGCCCGAATGAGACAAAATTCTCTTCGTAAGCAGAAGATTATGTCGCAGGAGATGCAAATTATTAAGCAATAGCTAGGACTAGATACTTACAAAAGATATACAGTAAATTTGCTGAAAGAAACTTTAAAGAAAGATCCAAAAAGTTGTTGACCGAGTACGCGAATGATAGCCACAGAAAAATCTCTACGGATGAAAAATCTTTCAACAAACAAAATGACAGGGTATACACTAGATCATTCAAACAAACATCTCAGCTAGTGCCAAGGGTTCAAGAAGGCCATCATCCAGCAGCTGATGGAATAACCGACATTCGTTTTTGTAAAAAGAATGTGAAAAGTTCAAGGTGAGCCTTGGAGCTTTCGGAAAGACTGCGCATCCGCCCACAACTTGGCTGAGCAACAATGTACCTCGTTTCCTAACAATAGAGGATTGGCCCTCTGGTAACCCAAATCTCAATCTGTTCAGGTTTAAGTGGATTATATTTTTAATTTCAAACAAAGGAATTTCAATTAAAAGACCAAAAAGCTGGAAGACACTCACCTTGGAAGCGGACGCTCTGCTGCAGGAATCGGCTCCCTGGGGCTGTAATTAGGAGGAATCAAGGAAAAGGAGAGAAAGGTTTGGGTGGGAAAAAGGACAAGTTACCCCAATCTTAGCTACGGAGCCGATCGGAAAGGTCTTTCCTGGTGTGGATCCTTCAGCTGGTCGTGTCCAAGGTTTACAACAGGATTTTTCTATTTTTCCTCGCCGGGTCAAATATCTCTATCGGCAAATTTCGACTCCCGCACATGCAATCGGCCAACTTCCTGGACGTGAAAACTCTTACCACCACGAACTCTCGATCAAAACGGTTTGGTACACACGGACAAAAAAACCGGTCGAACGTTTTCAAAACTATTATATTGCAAGTGATGGGCAGCTTTAGAAGGCATAGTTTGCTCAAAAGATACCCTAACGTCGATTCTGAAGCCCTGACGGCTGCAGTCAACTCTTTTGCAATGGATGTAGTGCGTGCTACCTCAGACTTCTTAAATCCTATAGCGGCTAAGGGTGGTCACATTGAATAAATCCGTTATGATTATACTTACCAATAACCATCTAATAAATCCTGAAAATATGCAAAAACCGTTAATCATCTTATTTTGTTCCAATCATTTATGGCCATATTATATAATATTTGTCCAATACAAGTTAGAGATTTTCATAGCGCATAAAAGAGTCAACATACTGGTTTCGCGGGTCACATATTTAGACAAACCATTAAATTTCTATAAATACATACAAAATTATTTTCCTATTCTTTTATTGCCGTCCTCATTCGTTATTGTATGGCGTTTTAGCAGACCCTCACATTGCAGTCCCCAATTAGGCATCCCAAGGCGGCGCGGACCACCTGAACTTGCACAGTGCCATTAAAAGCCATTTAGACACGCGGAGCGCTATTAAAAGAGAAACGCCATTCAGTTGCAGCGAAGTCGAGGAGCGGAACGACCCGCGAGTTGCGTTCTGGTCGCTTTTGACAGTGCCTCACTCGAAGCCGTGTATTTACAAATAGAAGCGCGACATTGAATTTGGTCGCACGCAAACCAGTTCCGACGGCGGATATTACTCGGTTGCTGTAGGATTGTGTGACTCAGTTGCGAGCAATGTTTTGAGAATTGTGACCGGAACCGTTGTTAGAGTCGAACGAGATCGCGTATACAAAATGTTCGATTGCTGTGGTACACTGCAGGTATAATAGTTTTATTCTTCCAAAAGTCGACAACCGGTAAGGCAATAATTAGAACCCACACCCACTTGTAGCGACCATTTTTGAGAACTCCTCAGGATTATTTCTAAAACAATCGCAAATGCGCATTAATTATCTGGGCGACCTTTACCTGTGTAGCGGTACGTAGGCAACGTTTTTCACGATTGTTACAAAACATCTCTCTGCTGGCATCGTAACTAAGTTGCCCAACTGTAGAATATGAACACCTCGATAGATGTTTGCTTCTACAAACTGCATTTAGGTCGAATTTCGCTTCATATTCAATTAAATTGTTTACTTTTGGGGCGTCCCATACAATTACTCGCGCGACAATTTAACTGACAATTAACTCCACTGTTTATGGGTTTTCATCATTAACTATAACTTATTATTAATAGTTTAATCGCTCGTAATGTTTAAAAATGTTTAGTGAATATTTTACATTTTTTTCGTGCCCCTCTCTCTTATAAAAGTGCATGCCAGGAACGAAACCGCGACCGTGACCAACTGAAACGCACCTGATTACAAGTCAATGGTATTGCATGGTCAATTATCTGCAACCGCTTTTTAGTGCATTAACAAGCAGGACTACCGCTTTCGGCTGTAAATGTTGCAATTTTAAAGCCAAAGTTATGGTTAATGCGCGACTAAGAAAATGCGGGGAAAGTCCATATCATGAGAAATTGTGGCATTTGAAAACTATGCAGGAAGCATTTATTTTCAAGAAAGTGAAAATTAGATTTTGCAACCACAATTTGCTATGCCACACAACCAACTTTTCTACCGATCAAAATATGCAGCTGGAGGGGGAGAGATAATGAACAACTACCAAACGTTTCCACCATTTTTACTTTCAAAATTTGTAACGGGAAAGTGACCTTAAAAAATGTAACCTCTGCTATTCCCCAAGTCTAACGTTTTAACACTTCAAAACACCAAGAGTCTAAAACCTAATAGCCCACAAATTTGATATTTTAATTTTTTGGACCAAATCCCAAAATTAGAAAAAACAGAAAATTTATTTTTTTTCAAAACTGTTCTAATTTTCTTCATACTTGGTATTTGCCCACTTTAAATACAGAAGAATAGAGTAGTCTTAGGGCACCAAACAAAAAAGCAGTCCTAATTTGGCTGGGATAAGAAGCGCGCGCCATATAACCCTTACGAATTGGAAATACGTCATTTTCGGTGGTCGTCGCATTGAGTAGGTTTTTTTTAAATTATAAGTTATTCAATCAAATTTTGAATACCATGTAACTTTTATAGTTCTTTCCAGATTTAAATCAAATTCGGCGCGTGCACCTTAGATGTGCCTCAATATGGAGGGGATCGGTTATGGGATGGCGAAATATGAAAGTAACATTGAAATACAAGAAAAAATATATTTATTTACAAGAAACTAATAGTATTATTATTCTTCTTCGTCTTTGGTAAGCTACCAGCTTGTTCATTTGCCGATTTCTTCATTGTTCTTCTCTTTTTAAATCATGTTATCTTTTCACCTCATCTCCTGGAGACTTTCTGTTCTTCAATTTTTTTACTGTTTCTTTGGTCTTCTCTTCTAAGATTTCTAATTGTGTTTCATTTACCTCTATTTAACTTTCTACCCTATTTGTCTCTGTTTCTTCCTCCCCCCACCAAATGTGTAAAATATTCTTTACAGGTATTTATATTAATAGTTTGTGCTGAAAATAGTTTTCTCATTTCTTTCCTCTGTTTTCGTTGCCAGTAGAGATTTTTTTGAGAAGCTTTCGCAGTAGTCCTGCTTTATCCTCTTAATTCTGGTGTTAACTTCGGTTCAGATTTGCTTGTATTCACCATAAGCTTCTACCGTTCGATTTAAAATGTATTTTAGGTAGGCTGTACGTTTTGCTTTACTAGAGCTTTTACTTGATCGTTAAACCAAGATGTCTTCATGTGCTTCTTTTTGTCCCTATTGTTTCTTTTGCCATATTATATTCTCTTTGATTTTTAACCAGTTTTTCTACATCATCCTCCATATCTATTGTAGTTGTGTTTTCTTTCTAATCTTCGTCTATATAGATTTCTGTGTTAAACTTTTTTCTTGGTTGTTTACTATGTGTGTTTTGACTTTACCTATTCTTTTTCTTAACTTACACATTACTAGTTTGTGGTCGGCTGCCTATATTAGCAGAACCCAAACATCATACGTTTAGTATTTGTGAGGTGTACTTTCCTGTTTGTGATTATGTAGTCAGTTATGCTTCTTTGCCCTCTTGAGTTTTCAAAAGTATGTTTATGCTGTTGCTTATGGTCGAAGAATGTGTTATTTACTCTTAGCTCGTTGTTTGTACAAAAAGTGATTAACTTCTTTCTATTGTTTCCGATTCTTCCGTTCAGGCCACCCATTATTATGATCGCTTCGTCTGGTTTATTGTTATCTAGTACTACTTTCTTTTTGGTGTATTGATTTCTTGTCTTCCGGTGCGTATACCAATATTATGTTAACTTGCATTTTCTCCATCTGTATTAGCATTAGCATCGGTTCCGATTTATATTTACATTCTTCAATGTTATCCTTATATTTTTTGTAGATAAGAATTCCGGCTTTCTCTTTGACTCTCGATGCTTTCTCGACTCCTCTATCTACATTATTAAAGCGCCAAGAAAAAACACACGCTGTGAATCGAAGAACCAACCGATTTTAATGGTTGGGGGCTTTTTAGATTCGTCCTGAAGAGAGAGGTGCGAGTTATAGTCTTGAATGCGGTCTGAATTAACATGGTCAGATAATAGCAGGAAAAGGCGATTTTTTGACCGAAAATGGTATTGCGAGGGGAGCGCGCGCAAAATGGCGCCAAGCGCTTGACATCTGTTCGATGTTCACTTTATTGCAACATTTTAATTAATAGCAACTTGCACTGTCGTGCCATTTTCCTGCTAAAAAATGAGTGATGCGTGGAACTCATTAAGTTAATGAATTGTTTTACTTTAAATAGGACGCAATTTGCGTCATATCGTGTTTCTTGTATATGAGAAAGTAGTCATTGAATTGTACTATTCCTTTTCCTTTCCGCTTAGTCTCTGAAAAGGCACATACGTCAGTCTTATGTGTCTCAAGTTCTATTATAGTCTCTTGATCGTTATTGCTCCATGATCTTACGTTGACTGTCACTAGTCTTATAATATTACTTTTTTCCATCTCTTAAACCTTGGCATTTCCGTGTTCATTTGATCTGTCTCATTCCGAGGGTTATTATTATTTTTGCTATCCACATTTCAAATTAATTTTGTATTTATTGTTTGCTTCTTATTATGACCATTTCTTAATCGTGTCTATTCCGTTCTTCGAGTCGTGTTGGTTCTTTGAGTCGTTTCTTTTACGACAGGCGAGTTTCTACACTAATTTAAGCCTCTTCCTTTACCCTTACTCAATCCACCTATCAGCTACCCCAGGCGGAGTTTAAAGAGTATTGAGAACCATGTTATTCATTGCAGCCAGGACCTAAACCTGCTTCAGCACAACTTCCTCCTTGCCCATATGTGTTATCATTACCTCTATGAAGCAGCCCTTGGTGCTATAATGCCTCTCATTGATCTTCGCCTCAGCCACACCCCACATGTAGTAGTCAAAAGAATTGCAGTCGATTGAAGGAGGTCACAAGTCAGCATAACCAATGAAACTAGTGGTATACAAATTGTGGAGTTTTCCTCGCCTTGTGAGCTGGAGCGAAATCTTGCCCCCGCCCAACAGCCACTTCCTTTATCCAGAGCTTGACAACTACCTCCAGCACGTTGATATAAGCGTTGGTGGTCACCTACAGGCCTTTATCATAGAAGTGAGGCACCATGACATCCCTTTCGCTGCTCTCAAGCCCCAACACCATCACAAATGTGAAAAACTTTGTTTGCATGACGGTAGACAATTCAGAAGCTTCTTGGCAGATTCATTGATCATTCTGGCGATTCACTTTCCTGTCCTGGATAAAGTTCTTTTCGTCGTGTTTAATGTCGTTCAACAGTGCTTGGGACTTTAACTTCCTATCCACCTTGTTTTTCTTAGTCAGCAGTTGACGGTTTCTGAGGACAAAAGACGTAGTATAAGTCCTGGTGCGCTGCCAAATTGACCGTCGACCTCGCCACGCCCATTTCTTTTGCCAAGTCAGCTATGCTCCGCCCGGTACCTGGTCAATCTTCACTTTCAATTCAAAAACGATTTCGTCAGTTCTCTTGCGATCAGACCGCTTGTTATAAGTTTCCCTATCAGCCGAGTGATCGAATTTCGTGCACTTCTTGCTTACCTCGTAAACTTGAGCCTTTTTGTAGCCAAACCACACAATAATGTCTGTTAGCCACTTTCCGACACGAAGTGATTTTCACTTAGGAGGCGAGTATAGCTACTCTTGGAAAA
This sequence comes from Sinelater perroti, assembly GCA_036346155.1. Classification (NCBI taxonomy): domain Eukaryota; kingdom Metazoa; phylum Arthropoda; class Insecta; order Coleoptera; family Elateridae; genus Sinelater; species Sinelater perroti. The sequence goes on along the minus strand of JARFIY010000006.1, from coordinate 996,597 downwards.
AATTAAGTACAGAAATGTATTTTATCCGGAGATATTAGAAACAATACTCTGATTGCCATGTCTCTTACACGTATAATCCGAAGGGTAAAAATGTAAAAAATTTAAAATTGTGATTTCTTGAAAAATTAGGAAAATTTTCTCATCAAGGAGAACTCAAAGTGTCTGTAAATATAACATTTTCCAAAACTTTGTGGCCATACATAAGCAATTAAGAGCTGAAATTGTTGGTAAGAAATATTAAGTTAAATAAATAAATTTATAAAATAATCTATACCATAGCCAATAAAAATGTCTTCTTATCCAAAATAAATTATGGTACTTATTTCTCTAATTCATTGTTTATAAATTCTGCATTTCGTGATGATTAATAAAAATATATTGTAGATTTTATTTCGTCAAATATCACAATTAGGAATGTTGCGTTACAATATACTGAATATCTTAAATAAAGCCTCTCCAGTTTCCTTAAGTCGTCTATAATATTGTGAATCGACCTTCTTCTTGGTGGTCTTCTTCCTTCTGGTATCTCGTTCATTGCCTTTTTTTCATATATATTTTCTCCAATTCGCCATACGTGCCCGAACTATCTCAATCTCTGGGCTTTGATCCACTGCTATAATTGTGGTCCATTTCGCTTCTCTTGTAGTTCAAATTTTATTTGTCTCCGGTTTTCATATACAGGGTTTGTATAAAAAGTATCAGGGAAAGTTTCGAAAAAATATATTTATTTGAGATATTGCTACAATGCCTCAAAATTCTTCAAAAATTGTCCTTACGGGTACGCGTGCAAGATTCTTTGGCGGCACTTACGTGTGTCCTTTGTCCTTTGAGGGAGGATTTCACTTTTAGTGATAGGAAATAGTCTGCTGATGCCAAGGCGGGACTGTAAGAGGGTTGGGAAATCGTCCAAAAAGCCGGGGTTTTCTTCAACGTGTTGCAAAAGTCTTCGCAAGCAAACACACGCCCCTGCTTTTGATCGTCCGTCAAGACCTTTGGGACTAGTTTAGCGCAGATCTTTCGCATCGTCAAATTTTCAGTGATAATGCTGTGCACTGTCATCGTATCATTTGCAACCATGCGCACACTTAACCGATGATCTGAATTCAGCACTTCAAGCACACGTTGCACGTTTGTGGTCGATTCTTGAGGTCAGCAGCCGCCCAGCGCGGGGCTCGTCCTCCACACTCTTTCAGCCATCTTTGAAGAGCTTGTGCCACTTAAAAACTGCAGTTTGTGACATAATTTTCTATCCCCTAAATGTGACAATGTGGCTAAAGATGGTCTTCTTACCAAAATTCTCATCAGACTTTATTCTTTAGGGTACTCATTTTTCATCTCAGGTGATGACAAGAAGAGAATCTCGTGACTGCATCGGTCAAACAAATGACGGTCAACACGTTTTATCTTTTGAGCTTTGGTCGATTCGTCTGGCACCCACCTTGCCTTCTTGCAAGTCTTGCTGGCTTGATACAGAATTCTGACAATCATCGAATAATGATGATAACAATTGACGATTCTTCTTCGATTCGATCAACCACAGCTTAAAGATCAACTTTCTATGATCGTTCAGGACTCCTTAAACTTTCTGAACCAAAGTCAATAATGCCACCACCATAAGCCTTGCAAACGTTTCGGAAAGCTTCTGAAGCACTCATGTTCAAGTTTCTATTTGTACTGAAATTGGAATAGCAGACAAATGTCTTATTTTGAAACCCCTATCCTATAAAAGGTGTTGAATGAGATATAATGTTCAGGAGATTTCACGCTCTCGAATGATACCAAAATTGTACTTTGTTGCAAAAGTTAAAAGTTATTGGGGCTTGAAATTAATTTTAAAGGACTTTTTATCAAATTAACTGTTTATTTCGAAAAAAATTGTAAAGCACAAGTTATTTAAAGTACTGTCCATCATTAGCTACAACTTTTTCCCATCGTTCTGGCAGCAGGCGAATGAATTCCTCGTCCTGTGATGCAATCCATGAATCGATTCATAAATCTATCCATTTTTCGATGTCTCCAAAATAGTTAAAGCGCCATCGATCGCAACAAATGGTAATCAGAAGGGTTTTATGAATACGTCGGGTAGGGTAAGACATCCCATCGAAGTGTTTCCGAATAGTTTTTGACTTGGGGCCAAGCATTGGCGTGCTGAAAATCACTTTATCGTGCTTTTCGGCGTATTCCACTCATTTTTCTTTCAACGCTCGAGACAATTTGATCAGTTGTTGTCGATAGCGATTCCCAGTGATAGTTCTGCTTTGTTTCGGTAGCTCATAAAACACTACACTCTTCTGATCTCACCTTCAAACCATGGATATTTCGCTTTGGCGTCGATGGTAATGTTTGATTGGGCATACATCCGACTTTTCTGCGCTTATAATTCTCATTTTTCATCAGCAGTCACGGTACGATGCAAAAACCCTTTTCTTTTGTGTCTTTACAGCAGCTGTTTACAGGTAGAAGAACGTCTTTCGACGTCTCTCGTCCTTAATTTTTATGGCATCCAATTTCCTTGCATTTCAGTCATTCCCATTGTCCTCAAACGTTTCCAGACGGTCGATAAGTCAATATTCAAGAAATCTGCCCATTCTTCAAGTGTTTGACATGGATCTTTACTTTTGAATCATCGAAACCAATACTCACAAGTTGAAGTCGATGTTCACCATAAGCTTCGGACAGCAAACCAAGGCTTTCTTGCCAGTTTCTTCAAGTGGAAACAGAAAAGTAACGCTTCCCACAAATTGCGTTTTGTTCAAAAAAATTATAAGGTTTGCACTTGACAAAATTATACACGTTCCAAATTCAAGCCTAATAGTATTTTGCCATGAAGTTGAGTGCAGTATGTACTGATCGCAAAAATACTAGTAACGCCATCTGTTGTTAATCCTTTAAAATTAATTCCAAGCCCCTCAATATAATAGGCCAGACAAAACTTTCGCAACAACTTATTAATGTTCCAAAATTTCGGCCGTGAAAGCCTTTTCGTGTATTTAATAGAACAATAGTTTATTGTTGCACACAGTCATTCATTTTTCAACGCTCAATATCTTTCACATTTCAGTTTTATAGCACTTCTCGCGTTTTTTTTTTATAGGTCTGGCAAAGCCTCTACTCTCTATATCCCTATAGCAATAGTTAGCAAAGCTAGAAATGGAAACTCAGAACAAAAACATAACGCTGCCACAGTTAAGTGCCGGCGAGCAAAACCAAAGCACTAGGAGCGATACGGGCACCAGTAGTCGACCTGTAAGCTTCTACGACAACCTCAGGGAAAACGGACAGCGCCTTGACCGTGATCCGGAACACGAGGATTACGAATTGCAGGAATTGCGGTCAGACGACGAGCATAACCCCACGCAGCTACCTCTGATGATCACGACAGTGCCCCAGAAAATTGGCGGCGCGGACATAGCCGGTCGCCACGAACCTACCAGGAACAGCCTGCGACACAGCCGCATGATTGTCATGAGCAGGAGCGGAAACGGTAGATATTGTTTACGATACTATTCATCAAAGGCGACGAGCTTCGTCGATTAGTTTTGGCGCGTGTTACATACCTTACATGCACTTCCTATTCCGACATGTCGCTGAGAGGAAGTCCGTTTGTGCTTTGGTTGTTTCATTGTGCACCGAAAATAATTGCGCCCCAGCACCGTTCGAGCGATTCTATTTTTATATTTCGTATCCGGTCGTTATGTGAGCTAACAGACCTCTGCTTTTTCAGTGCCTAAAAAATACTTGCCTCCTATCATAAGGTTCCACAGGCTGGCCAAAGCTTTGGTTGCGCTGCAGACGTTGGCGGGATGTGCTCTAGCAACGCTCTCGCTGTGGTTATTTCTGTGGGCACCCAGCATCAGGACTCGCGACAACCCATACTGGAGTGGCATACCGGTAAGTATAACATTGCTCGGTAACTACAAACGTTACGCGAAAGCTTAGGGCTGAATTTTTGGCTAATTCCTTATTTACAATTTAGATAGTATTTCTCGAAATAATACTTTAATTACAACTATTTTATCATTTCCATAATATTTGCATTGTGCATTTGCTTCTTCTTTTTCTTCTTTTCCTTTTCCTTGTACCCTAAAGTGTCGGGTCCTCTGTCCACTTCAGGTATTTCCTGTTGTCCCTCGCCAACTTTTTGCTTCTTCTACACTTCTACCTTATTTCTCTGCCATTTTCTTGATCGTGTCCATCCATGTTAACTTAGGCCTTCCCCGTGTTCTCTTCCCTTCTCTTCTGGTTTCCATAACTTTTCTTCGTAACCGCTCTTCTCCCATTCCCACCATATGTCAATACCATCTCAGTTGTTTTTCTGTATTGTTCCCACTAGTGGCTCTGTTTCTCTTGTTGCATTTCTTGCTTTGTCCCTTCGGGTCCTCCCTACTATTCTTCTGAGGTATCTCATTTCTGCTGGCGTTATCCTGCTCTTATACTTGTGCTGGGGCGGCCATCTTTCTGCACTATATGTTAGAGTGGGTACGTATATTGTTTTGTACACGTGTAATTTGGTCTCTCTATTTAATTCTCTCCTGTTGATTAGCATAGCATGAATTTGACGTCTGATTGTTCTTTCAATTATCTTGTAGTAAATTTTTTATATGCATGACGAGAGACTTATAACTCGGTAGTTATCGCATTCCTACGTTTTCTTCACAGTCTTTGGGTATATCTTCTCTTTCACAAGTTTGTTGGCATAGTTTCCTAATCCAGCTTTCTAATTTTCTTCCTCCGTACTTCATCATCTCGGGGCTTATTACATCTTTTCTGGTTGATTTTCCTAGTTCCATATTTTGCATTGCTTCTTGCATCTTTGCTTCACTTATTGCCTCTATCTCTTCTGCTCCGTCTTCCCGTTATTCTTCTACGTTATTTATGTTTCTCGTTCTTCCTGATCTGGTTTAGACTGCTCTAAGCTTCCTGTTATAATACCCCATTTATCAACTATTTTATCACCCTTCGTTATTAGGTCCTGGGGTATTTGCCGTATTTTCCTCTCAGATTTTTAACTGTTGCCCAAAATATTTTCTTGTTTCCTTGGTTCGCCCTAAATTTCTTCTCTATTTCTCTACCGAATTCTTCCCATTAATCTATTTTTGCTCGTTAACCTCTTCTTTTGCTTCATTTCTTTTTCTAATGTAGTTTCGTCTGTATTTAGGTATCTTTTCCAAGCCACTTTCTTTTCCCTGGTTCTCTCTTTTACTGTGTTATTCCACCATTTTGTTCGTTTTTGATTGGGACCTATATTCTTCGGTTCGCATACTTCCTTTGCTGCTTCAATAATTGAAGTTTTTAGTACCTACCATCTTTCCTTTATGTTCCATCTGTGGTCCTGTTGTTGTTCTTCCTTGTCGTAGGATGCTAGTTATTGCTCCAGTTTGTTTTGGTATCCAATCCTTTTTTGTGATATTCTTAATTCCTCGACTTTAATTTCTTATAACTTAACATCTAATATAGCATATTTGACTCCTCTTGTGTAGGCGGCTTTATCCATAACTTCCTGCAACCTTGTGAAAAACGCATCTATTTTTCATTATGTCGGCATCCTCAATTGGTGCATAGATCTGTATAAATGTTACCCTCTCATTCATTATTATGTCAACCGGCATTATTCTTGAATTGATCCCTTCCATCCTATTATTTTATTTGTAAGATCTTGGTTTATTATTGTCCCTACTCCTTCTTTAGCTCTCCTTCCTGTTCGTACCCAGCAGTACATTAACTTGTACCCCTTTTCCAGTGTTACTTCCTTTGTCCCTTTTTTCTTAATTTCCAATATTCCCAGAATCCTTACTTTATTCCTTATCATTTCCTCCACCACCCCCACCTCTTTTCCATTTAAACCTTTTCATATTCCTGTTCTTTTCCATTGTTCTCGGTTAAGTTGTCTTCCTAACTTCCGTCCTTTTCCGAATCTAGATACCTTGCGCGAGTGATTAGCCCAACCGCAAAAGCCCCGTTATCTCGGGACAACCGGAATCCAAATATACCCCCAAATACTGGGTCGCCAGAGCCTCGTTAGTTTCTAGCAGGGTACACCACGTGCAGGTGAGGTTGGCATTTGGGTAGGCTACATGTTCTTGCACCTTTACCCCTTGTACCCCGCACTGTGTATTTGCAATTTTGAAAAACTTTGACAGTCACAGTTGAAAGACTGTACTTCTCTTTCTGTAAAATTTACCGAAGATTAACCAAAAAGCTCTAAACCGACACCCCCACCTTCTTCCACTTATAGTATCTTGCAGTATGGGTCTTAGCTACATTATGATGAATGAATAATTTTTCTTCCTCCCTCTTTCTTCCACCAAAATCTTTAATATTTCTTCGACATAGCACTTGGATAAGTTCTAAACGACCTCTTCTCAAAATGGTTCCTAGTACCATGAGTTGGAAACGCAGTTTCTCCTTTGTTTCTTAAATTTTCAGCCACCCTTTCACAAACCTTGATGTTTCCTATTGCAATAGTCCACTTTAAACCAAACTTCATCCAATGACGCTACATACTTATAAATCCATATAAATTTGTTGCATTTGTTGCGGTTTACAAGGCGCAATGCTTTTAGTACGTGAATTTTAAATATTTTGGACTTTTTTCATCAAAATTACCGCAAATAACTCTGTAAACTAAGACACTATAATAAACTTACAAAATAAATATTAATAAAATCTAATGCGTAGATGTATATGTTTTCTATGCATTGTTTCATTTGTGGAAGAGAACCATCATGTGCTATGAAAAAGTTTGTAAAGCTTTAAGTTGGTTCCTGATCTTCTGATCTTGTCCCGTTGGATTGAGGTTTGAACCAAAAACGGACTACTTCATCACAAAAAAGTCACCTTTTGTGAATCTTCTGATCTGAACTGCTACATATGATCGAGTATTATTTTGTTGTAACATAAATCCTAGACCTCTTTGGATTACAATAGATACCAATGGTTTTCATTGGTAAAAGTACAAATGGTACCATCTCACAATACAGCAGATGTTTCTCCAAACTTATTTATCTCATAATCTAGTCATTCGACACAGCAAGTGCACTCAAAGTCATCCACTACACCTTAAATTTCTGTGTAATTTCTGTAATTTCAAGTCAATCGTGGTTTTCAAACTGACCCCTTGACTTCTTCACTAATATTTTTTTCTTGGGGTTTCTATACTAATCTGCATACAACCAACCTCTCTGAGGTTTACCATATAATTGATGCATAGTAATTTTAAATAAATCTTCTATCAAACTTCCTGAGTCTAAGTAATGGTTCCAAACCCTAAGCACAACAGAAAATACTCCTTCAATTAATACTTTTCAACCCCAACAGATGTCCAACTTGAGTGAAAAACGACGCAAAGAACAAAATTACTCTTGTTAAATTTCCCTCCAATTTAATTTCCAGTTCTACTATATTTTTTTTAATTTGGCAAAAAGTAAGCGATCAGGTTGCCTATGATATTTGAAGAAATGCTCATTTGTTTACAATTAAATAACAGTTTCAATCAAATTTATTTCTTCTTCTTCTTCTTCTTCTCCAATCCTTCATGCCCTTTCGGCGTCGGATGCCAGATTTATTTTAAAAGTGTGAAAAACGAGGGGTTGGCCGCAAAAGGTATTTTTGGCGTCCTAGACTGACAACTTTTCACTCGCCTTCCGTCTTTATGCAAGGTTAGAACGTGGAACAACTTATTTACAAACGATAAGTCACTGCGGCGATCTTACGAAAGTAAGATATGCAAAACGATCCTGGAGATAGGCAACCAAACGTACGCTCAAAGCTCAGCCACGCCACATTTCATATCAGCTGCCTTTTTTACTTTCTGTTCAAATGTATAGCAGATTAACAGTGTGTGTCTTACATATACGCATTATATCTTCACTTCTTTCTCTATCCCTTAATGTTTTATTTATGATTATTCTAAGTACTCTCATCTCTAATAGCCTTTGCGTTGTGCTAGTGTCAGGTCTTATTTATTTCACATGTGTATGTCATGACAGGTCTTATTAGATTTTACATATACTCGTTTTGGTTTCTGTTGATAAGTGGTACCATTTGTATAGAAACCTTGCCACAGTTTTGCAAAATAATTTATTAATTCTTTTTCTATTTAATCTGTTTTTCCTTCTTTTTGTGATAATTGTTTATATTCTTCTTTTGCGGGTTTTGTTTTTCTAAATATTCTAATTTTTTTCTTGCATCTTCACATTTTCTAATTATTGTTCCCCCTTTTCAGTGGATTGTAAATAAATTTAATAATGTTATTTCTTTAAATATATATGCTCTTCTTGTTTTTTCATCATTTCTTCTTTATTAAAGATACCAGAAAAAGCTTGTGCTATATCTAAATCTAATAAATCATAATGTTCTTTATTAAGTTTTTCTAATATTTTTGTTAATAAAAAGTAAGATAAAGAATTCTAGCTTTAACACCATGTCTTGCCAATTTAAAATTGGAACATCTAGATCTAAAAAAACTATGAAAAGATCCACAAGCTTCTTTCTTTACTAGAAATTTTCCACCCTTTAATTCTCTGTTACGATCTATAAAATCTGTTATTTTTATTATATCATTTCTAGTTCTCCATTTGTGTAAATTATATTTACATTTGTTACTAAATTATTATTAATAAATAACCATAGTCCAAAGCTTTCGTTAGTTGGTTTAATTTTATTTCCTATTAATCCTGCAATAGAATATTTAAAACCAGCTGTCATAGTTTTCTCTGCACCCATTTAGTAAAAAATTTGAAAATATCTAAAAAATAAACATTATAATAAAATAAAAAGAATTATCTTTCTAAAATAAAATAAAATATGTATCTAAAAATAAAAAAATTAAAGGTAGCCAAAATAGGATAGCGTTTACCTATATGATGATTATCAGAAGAAAAATTAATTTTGGAAAATTTAATGGTTTTTTTTAAATAAAAAACTGGTGTACAGATTCGTAAACTACATGTACTTATTATTTATTTACACGTTTAAAAATAATACAACTAATAAAAATTACATCCGTTTCACGCAGTTTGTTATACAAACAGTTAGTCTCACAAGAGCATCCAGCCAAGCAGATGGATGAGATGGTGTATAAGTATGCTGCATACAAATGAAGTATTGTATTGCAAGTACTGTTTTTGCAATTTTACATTGCGACTCCGATTGTGAATATGGTATTTTTTTCGATAACCCATGATAACCTCCTACTAATCCTAGAATATTATGAAAATCGATGTGTACAATTTTTTATAAAAAATTAAAATGTCAATTTCTTAACCATTACGTCTATGCGAGAAATTCGAATTTTCGGGCGCTAGATGACCGCGGTCCACAGCGAAACTTTCAGGGTCAAAAGATACTGTCAGAAGACATGTTTTGGACAAGGGAAAAAGTGCTTCTAATTTTTATGTGACCGCTAGGTGGCGTCAAAGTTTTTGCTAGTTTTGATGAAAATTACGCCAAAAATGAATATTGTAATGGCCACATGTTGTCTGTACTAGTTTCCTGATTTTAAAGTGATGAATAAAGCGATTGTAGAAATCGGACAATGAAGAAAAACGGCAACCAACCTTGGCAAGGAACGATCAAACGATAGTACGATTATTTAAAAAATCCTGACTTACACTATGCCTAAAACGTGCCAAACCAAATATTGAAATAGGGCTCATGACAATCACACAAAAAAGCCTACATTACATAGCAAAATCTGACTATAAAATCATTGCTTACCAAAAAGCGACGCTCAATGGCAATCATATACACTGGCAAAGCATTCTTTCGGCCTCGGTCTTCTTTCAACCAGTTCTGATCTGTACATGAAAAAAAAACTCTTCGTACTCTATTACACACCCTGTTGAGCTGTGAATGGAGATTTGAAACATTAAATTCAGAAAAGCTAGTTAAATATTAAAAATATTTGCCACAATCAGCTCAAAAATGATATGGATTCTCCAAGAAGTAACAACTCCAAATAAAGGAAAAAAAACGGAATCAAAAGGTCAAATTGGCCATCATAAACACAGGCTAAGGGGTAAATACATTAACTGTCAAAGAACCATCCTAGCAAATTAAGAAGGTATGGTGCTCACAATAAGTGAAATGAAGTGAAAAAGATACTAGATAATAATAATGATAGAACTCCGTACTAAATCAGGGCATAATCATATATTGCAAGGACTCGGTTCTTTCTCAAATGAAAATCTCTTTTAAAATCGCCCAAATGCTCTTGTGTATTGGTAAATAGATTGAATTCAGTATTCTGCATGTACAAAATCATCCACAGTATTCGTTTGGCATTTCTAATACACAATCTGTAAACAAATATCATGGCATTACTTATTTCATTTCACCTTGAATCCAATCCTTAAATCCAATTGTGCAAACATAATCAATAAGGAAATCTTATACCTCATTGATATTATTAATTTTAAAATTCTTACCCTTCATAGTAATACCAAAAATAAATGTGATCAGTTTGTTTTTCATTCTAGCACTATGACAATCCAAATATTACATCTTTTTGTATTTTTCAACTATAACTTGAACAAAATGAAACGATGAAAAGCCTAAAGATCAATAGTTTTTGGAGTTTTGCCAACGAAGCACAACTGTGCATCTTAAGACTTGGATTTTTCAGTTGCTACTGTCTGGGACCTTAGGACTGGTGTTATTGTGCAGCTGCAGGAAGGAATATCCAGGAATGCCTCGCAGATACTTTGTCTACTCGCTGAAGGTAAAACTTGATTAGCCGTTTGCTGCAATTGCTGCTCAGAGTGTTCACATTCTAGGTTTTGAGCGTATTTTTGAGCACGGCAGCCGGAGCAGTGTGTGTGATCGCATGCACCTTTGCAATCATCCACCTGATCTCCTTGTGCACGATGTTTTGTGCACCGCTAAACCAGCTCAACACCACCTGCTTCTGCCAGGTGACGCCTTCCAACGACACATCGTTGCCCATCAAAAGTTACCATTACGTTGACCTCAGCTGCTTGGAAGTGGACCACATCCTCAGCGTCTTAGTGATATTCTCTTGTGGCACAAACGGCTTAGGCGGCGTGACCGCCCTCTGGTATGTGTACCTGCACTGGGTGAGCCGATACAGCTACACATACTCCAAGATTAGAACAGAGGAAAACAGGCCTGTAGTAATTAGCAACACCTGATTTGTACATTGCCAAAAAATAAACTCGTCAAATGCATATGTATCAGTATTTATTTTCAGAGTACTTAAATTTATCGTTATTATAAAATACTAAATTATTTTTAATGTAATACAATCACAATAAATGTTGATATAAAACTATATGAATATTTTATTTTAACTAGCGGTAAACTGACTACCTGTGTATGATATACACATGCATCATAATCACATACTAAAATGGCTAAGAATTCATAGGAAATCCGCATCAGATCAGCCAAACGTTTAAACTAATGAATGTGATCTGTGTGATCTAGATGCGCTGAAGATAAAATACAATAAAAAATGTAACTAAAAGAATTAAATAAAATTACCTACATATAATTGCATGCTTTAGCACCAATAGTTATTTAGTCCTTGTAATTGAATGCACAAGGAACTTTTTTTAAAAGACATTCAAAAATGTTCGCTTAAAAAAGTCAATCGCACAGCATACCACTCATCTATTTAGTTACATCAAGTAATTTAATAAGAATGAGTTCTAAATACACCAATATAATTATAGTCAACAAATTACGTAAAAAGAAACGTTAAAAGAGAATTAGGTACTGTTCAGTTTTCATTAAATATAAAGGATACCAAAGTTATACAGAACACCACAAAGCTTGACCTTGATTCGTGAAAACCACTTTAGAAGAGAAATCGTGTTATTCATTCCACAAAATATATGATGAATGTATTTGAAACATCAATTAAATCAATTTTCATATCATCTATGAATATATTCATTCAATAATCAGTCTGAAGAATACGAGAATACTTTTCACCATTAATTATGTTAAACACAATATGCAATATTTACTATATTTTTTTATTTCAAGCCAATCTCCTAAAAAAAAATTTATATAAATCTCACTTACTGGTTTCCAAAACTTAACTAACAGAGATGGCTAAAGTTAAAAATGCATCTGCAAAATATAGAAAATAAAAAACTCAATTTGTCTAAAATACCATTAATTATGTTTACGTGTGTATAAAATTTCGTTTACTAAAAGGAAGTTAAGTACATTTTTCTTTGCAGAAAGATATCAAACGTAGTAAAATTACAATACTGAGTTTGTTCGACTGTTGCTTACATTCAAACCATAATGAAATGTGGAAGCAATGTTAATCTGTGCTTACAATCGTCAAGGACTAATAGCAAGGAGCATCCTTTATCACATGGATGATATTGGAAGACACAAATAAAAAAGTGACCTTACAGCAGCCTTCTGCTAATTCAACCAGACATCAGGTTCACGTGCTGTGGAGACGGCATCAAATCATGAGGATGCTCGGCTCTCAACATGGCTGCTAGCCAGGAAGCACGGAGACCTGGATTATTCCAAGCGAGAATGTTTCCAAACCACGGTGCAGAACGCAAGCGCTGCGGTGAATGTTTCTTCAACAGAAAAGTGATCGTCCAACGAGATTGGGGATTCCTGCGGGGTTCATTGCCTAAGTACCACAAAATATCCTCGATGTTCCATGAACCCAGCTTATGCGAACACTTAAAAAGCACAGAGAAAAGGTAAAAAGAGCAGATCCAATTCGTAAAATTGAACCAACCGTTTTATCTTTGTAGTACGTTAGTTTAGCTTGGGCGAACTCAAACATGTACATTTTGAAATTTTTGGTCTTGTTGTTAGCAAATTTCAGTTCACCTGACACGGGCAGTGGTTTTTCCTGAATGTATTCCCAATATTTGGAAATTGGCGATAAAACCAGGCAATTGTCTTTCCTGTCTGCTTCGTCCCAGTAGCCCCATCGCAGTACTACATCCAGTACCTGAAACAAAATCAACTATACAATAAGGCAGTACGTGTCGAACAATAAACACACCTTTTCCGTATGATGTATGGGCCTGGTCAACGAATCATTTAACACAAACTCTTCTAATTGCAACTCATGCACCTCCAGTTTTATTTTTGAACTTAATTCCAGACAAATTTCATATGCCGTCTTTTGTGGACCAATCTGAAATCCATGCACCAAAATTAGAAAAATCAGAAAATAGTAAAATACCTAACCTGGCGTCATGGGGATGGAAAAGTGTTACACGGAAGTTGGGGTGGGTCCTACAGACCCACTTATTGGATATGATTTATATTAGTACTCTTTTAATAAACAAGTCATATTTATTAGGGTATATCTTTTTAGGTAAGCAAGGTAGGCAAGTAAAGCAATAAAAGAAAAATATCATATAATATTAAATTTTAATTATATTAATTGAACATTTTTAAAATACTAACAAAAAGCCAACAAAAACTCTATCTTCTAGTTAAATGTAACTCTATTACTAATTAACAATCAGAATTAATGTTTTAATGGCACATTTTTGTATAAAACTAGTATTTCTTTGGAAAAAATAACTAAATATTACTCTGCATTATTGTCGTTGCTATAGTCAGCGGAGAAAGGTACGGTATGTTCTAGACAAATATGTTTGTTGCAACTCTCGCATGTGTAAGTTGTTTTACGGTCTTTCTTAGCTGGGTACATCTGACATCTTTTGTGAACATTAGCTTTATTTGCCGGAGGCTCCCCTGAACATTTTGGCAAAGTTTTAGGTGTTCCATAACAAGGCCGAGACCTACTTTTTTTATAAATCGTCTTTGTTTCATATTTGAATTATTATTAATTCTATTTAATATGAGGCCATTAATGGCAGCTATGTTCAATGAGGCATAAAAAATTGTCAATGGCCACTTCTTAGAATTACGACTTACGTCGTATGTAACGCATAGCTCATCAGCTACATCCACCCCACATTTCATTGAGTTATAATAGGTATTAATTTCAGGTTTTTGCTTTTCTCCAGTTGCTTCATCGACCGTGTCATCATGGTGTAAGCTAAACGTCAGTAAAACAATTTTCTTTTTTAGGAACATGAGAAACAAGAATGATGTCCTTTTGAAAACCAAATCGGGATGTAAAAACTCCAACTCTACGAGTTTTAGGCCAGGACTTGTCTTTTATTCTTTCGCAAGGTACCAACTGATGTCAACATGTGTTTTTTGAGCAAATGCTGGACAAGTTCGTAACTATTGAACCAGTTATCAAACGTTACATTACGGTTTGTTCTGGAAATAGGCTGCACAATACGATCTACAACATCATATAGCTTGTTGTTTACAGAAAAAGGGCCTTCAGGCTGTTAGCCAGGATATATTTCAAGGTTCTTGATATAAAAGTTTCGTGCGTCGACTAAAGCAATTATATTTAACCTGTATTTAGCTGACTTTGATGGTATGTATTGCCAAAATTTACATCGGCCTCGGAAAGCTATGAGCATTTCATCAATAGTTAGACAATCACTTGGTATATAGGTTTTCTTACACTAAAGCTTCAAACAATTCCTTAATCGCAGCCAAATTGTCTAGTTGCTTTCTTTGTTCACGGGTAGGTCAAAGGTCAAACAACTTTGAATAAAATGAAACCTCTGTAAAGACATTATGAACTGAAATATTTTGACGCCTGTTCCATCAGTAGCCCACAGATAGCTTAAACTTTGTCTGCCCGAGCGGTGGAGACCAGCAAGATACAAAAGGCCTATAAAAGCTTTCGATTCAATCATACTGCATTCCTTTATATGGGTGTACTTTGACAAATGGGTACACAAAGCAATTTTAGGTCTAATGCGTGCATTAATATATATCTTTTGCAGCATATCGTCAGTGAAAAAATATTCCAGCATTTCAGTACAGACATTGCAGATTTTACTTCTGGTACTACATCTGGCAATTGATGAATTATATTTTCGGCTCTGGTTCTAACGTTATGTCAAAAAGGTGTCTTATTCCAAACTGTACCATATTTACCGAGATAATGGCTCAAAGAACATTCACGATTTGAAGAACTAGCCGATCCAGACATAGAATGCTCTCCCAACAGTGGTGAACGATTTCTATCAGACAACATAGACAGCAGCATGTCATCATCATCATCAAAATCTGAGATTTCTTGCTCTGTGCACTGGGTTGACTATGCTCACTCACATGATCTGCTTCATCGTACTCCTGATCCGACAGCGTAACATCCGAGTCAGATTCTTGTAGAAATGAAAATATATGCTGTCGTTCTGCCTGGTCTCGATCCATTTTTTTAACTACTCACAAATATGAATAAAATGGAAAAAAAATAATACTGGCAACTAAAAATCATATACAACAATAGAAAAATTAATATAAAACCATAAATACATTTAAAGGAATTAAAATCATATGTATGCAAAATGGCGCAAAATTGTTACATTAAATGTGGGGATGGGTCTCATTTACCTTTTTTAACTTTGACCACGTGTAACTCCCAGTGCAGTTGCCGCTCGACCAAAGTGTTGCCTGCAACGCTTAGAATGACACAACAGCTCCAGCTACTGAGAAGAATAGCAACGTCGCACGCGTATTAACCGAATTTTAAGCATAATAAAATATGCAGGGTCTCACAGACCCAACCCCCATGACGCCGAGTTAACATTTACGCATATTAATGCGTTAATAAATCACAAGAGAATAACAAGTCTGTAATATATGAGATTGTACTAAATACATGTAGGTAGAAGCATCCTTTATAACAAAGATGACATTGGGAGACACAAAAATAGAAAAATTTACTTTACAACAACCTTCTGTTAATTCAACCAGACATCAAATTCACATCCTGTGGAGGCGGCACCTGCAGTTTTGTTTTTTATAATAAATCTTAACCACTGCCATTATAATTTAAAGTTCATTTAACATAATTTCAAACTCAGTAGCATTATCGATTTTATCCTAATCAACATTTAGCCTTTATTAACTCACTTTTTACATAAATCAATAATTTAATTATAGCTCAGCATCACCAGCTAGTACTAACATTAATACATACCTCATATTGTAATAAGACCTTCAATGTTCTTTACAGATAGATAAAAAATGTTTGCTAAAGAACAAGCTTTGCGTCATACGGTTATTCATAGCCAGAAAAAATATTCACAAATCGCTTAATTTCATAATGAATGACCCTTATTCAGTTTTCTTTATCATTGGTAAAGGAGAGTTGGCCAAAGTAATATGGTCATATAAAATAATTCTTCAACAACAAATAAATGTGATAGCTTTCACGACCTCACTCATCTTGCGCCATGCTAAGCCATCTAAGGAAAACCTACTTGAGGCGCAATTAAATGCTCTTTGTGAACCCAAGAATGACAACACCATCATTAACTTACTACCTCATAAAGTTATACTGTCGACACGAGAACAACACAAAGAAGGTGG
This sequence comes from Sinelater perroti, assembly GCA_036346155.1. NCBI lineage: Eukaryota > Metazoa > Arthropoda > Insecta > Coleoptera > Elateridae > Sinelater > Sinelater perroti. The sequence continues at coordinate 980,169 of JARFIY010000006.1, read as the reverse complement.
CCAAATTGCTCAATTCCAAAACTTACACTATTCTTAAACATGATCCCACAGCACAGATATTATGTGATACGAACAAGCTGATAAAAAGTTCTTCTTTGGATGACGCCACTAAGAAAAGAAAAACATCAGAATCACTGCCCTCAAGAATATATGTGCTCCCAAAATTCACCAAAGTAGTGTACCACTGCAATCTATTGCCAGTATCATCGGTACCTATACCTACAAACTGATTAAATACTTATCCAACCTACTACAACCACACAATAGACTTACCAGCAGTTATATCAAAAACTTTGACAACCATCTTCAAGACATCCAGCTACAAGAGAGAAACAATGATCAGAATTAATATAACACCCCTACTTACAAAAGTTTTGACCCACCTGAACTAAGTTTTCCCTAATCACATCTTATAACTTTTTTGACACTGCCTACTTTGTTTGGCAAGGCGTGCATTAGAACAAAAAGATAAAGTAAAAATGGGAAGCTCATTTAAGTCTTGTGATCACCAACTATTACATGGAGAATTTGAAGAGATCACCATTAATATATCACCATTAAAACCAATATGGCTAAGAACGCGATAACATGTTTATGATATGAAGACGTGGGTGGCAATACACCCAAATATACAGCTTATCATGAAACTGGAATTGAACAATAGGTTTGCTTTCCTAGACATATAGATATTGATATCAGAGAGTAAACATTTACAATTGTAAAGATGATAGATCAGGCATGGCAAATATGTTAACTTCAGTTCTTAGATAAGGGACTAAAACATCTGGAACAAGCCTTACAAGGAAATAGCTACTCAAGAACCGAGATAAAAAGAGCAATGAAACCTAACAGATGCACATGCAAACCACAACCAGAATCAGTCACTGGAGACATAGCTTTTTTACCTTATATTAACCGTTACGGACCCCATAAGGAGGATTCTGAGAAAGCACAAGGTATAAACCATCTATACTACTACTACCAAAATAGGAGACTTGCTTCAACTAGCCAAAGACACAAAAAACTTACAGGATACACCAGGGGTATACTGTATACCAAGTTCAAGTTAGCAAATCAATAAAAGAACACCATGACACCTACACCTTGGAAAATCCCGGCCATGAGGTAGAGTTGAACAAACACAAGTTTTGTGTAATTGTCAAAACTATTACCCAAGATTATACAGAGAGACAGTAAAAATTTATAAATATAGAAATAATTTTAAACAACCAATATGCAGTAAAAAAACAAGTGACATCGGCAAATGCTAAGATGTTACCTGCAAGAACTCCCTAGTCCAGTGATGTCAATAACTGCCCCCACCACCACCCCTATCGCACGCGCATAATTATAAATCGAAAACATAAAGAACAATAATTTTTGGAAGATTTTTTCAGAGGATGTCCACTGCAGTTGTGGATAAAACATCAACAGTTTCCAAACTTCCAAAATCTAAGAACCAATATGATGCATCTTCAAAAAACATATTTGGATTTCAAAGTAGTAATAATAATAATAATGATAAGACTCAAGTGCTCCACACAAGAGGCTCTCATATACACGCAAAACCATATACAGAGAAAGAAAATGATTTTTTTAGTACAACCTGATTTCCATTCTCTTGGTTAAGATGAAAAGATATAAACACAAGAAAATTTGTAATTACTACGTCACTCAACATTTTCAATAAATAATGGGCAATGCAGAGATATATGCGATACACTAGCACACAAAAACAAGTGTTTCTTACCGCAATGTTGTAGGTCTGTCCCTCCTTGTTGTACAAATACACCCACACCCTAAGGTCTCCAGACGCTTTAGTGTTCACAGGGCCTTGTGGAGACTTGGTGCAACGCTCTAACACTTGTAGCATTAGACGCTCCTGCTCAATCTCCTCTGGATTCTCAGGAAATATATTGCGGTACAACGATATCAGCTGTGACACCACAGTAGACTCCTTCTGTCCATACTGCGCATCGTCCTTATCCTTAAACATTCTCCTTGTTAATGCACTCAAACCTAACGTAATAAAAACAGCAAACTAACGTCACAGTACATTAGAGTTGGCCCCCACACAGCTGCCAAATTATCAGCAGTCATGAGGTTTCGCTTGTGCTGTGTCGTGATGAAGTGCAGATGGCCCAATAACCTTTTGGTAGTTTGATAAGCAACTGGTGTAAATTGATCAAATATTGCTCTAAACATGCGGATTTTCTCATCTGCCATCTTCACCACTAAAACGTAATTAAGACCTTTTTAAACAAATAAAATCCCAACAGAGTGTATATGTACATTAAGACTAAATACAAATTTGTCAATGCAAAAATTTTAATAAATAAAAACAATGATGCAATATATTCTTTAGATCCTTCATTGCATGCAGAAGCGTTTAATTTGTAAAATCTATGTAATTAACTGCCTTATTAAATGTCATGAAATTGACATTATTTGTCTTTTTGCAATAATATAAGATTCAAACTTTATAAACATAATTCCCTTTACAACGCTAGCTCATACTCCAAATGAAACAAAGCAATCGTAATTAATTGGGCCAAGACAAAATGTCATCTAAGGTCAAATTAGGTGTTTATCAAATAAAAAAAAACGATATCCTGACACCTAATGCACCGACTTCTATATGAAATCCAAATCACAAAAGTCAAAATTATGTTTTATATTCAACAACACCCTAACTGACCTTACAATGATTTACTATTTCTACAATATTTCATTTAGTCTTAATACTTTTAACAGTGGGTTTAAAAGTTCTGTAATCTTTGGCTTAGTACAGGTCCTTAAACTGCAAATTGGGAGGTTAAGGCATTCACCGTCATGTTCGCCCTCATTGCCCGGTTTTTAACACACCATATTTAGCAAGTAGCAACTCCTTGTTCAAATTGAACACAAATAATCAATTATTTTTAATGACCAAGCAGGCCACCCACCAGACATTTAGAGTCTCGAATCAAAACCAAATCTGTTTGCATTGAAACCAAGCGCCTAATTGCTCAACCATAAGTCAACTATACATCACTTTTAAATGATAACTTATTTAGTCCAAATACCAACTGATTTTTTTTTTAACCGTCGGCCTGTTCAATGGTATTCCAATGCTTCTTGCTCCTTTTCATACACCTTTTCTCTATGATATTCATTCTTTCTTTCCTTCTGGAAAAGTATCTATATGATGTCTGTTCAATTTCAATTCTATTTTAGGAATCTTCTATGATTATCTCCTAGTTACTGGAAATAGCCATTACAATATTAATTCAATAAAGTCATTCTTTGATTCAAATTCAACAAATTTTTCACTCGAAGTCTTAATCCACTTACTCTGGAAGTTATTTCCTATTCATAAAAGAACTAACTCTCAAAAGAAAACTGGTCTTTGTATATGATATCAGATTCCAGTAACATACACCTCATTCATGAATCATTTTTATACAACAAAATTTTCTTATCGACCCTTATGTTCTCAAATAATAGAAACAGCCATCAATGGTTAAGTGATATCCAACTATTTCCCAAATTTAGTAATCTTATAAAAAATTTAGCTGGAACAACAAAATACGGAAACTAGGAACATGGAATACGAGAAGTATAAGAGGCAAAGAACAAGATATAAACGACGAATTCAATCGGGTAAAAATAGATATACTACTCGTACCGGAGACTAAGAAAAAAGGGAAAGGAGAAATGGAACTGCAGGACGGGAATGTGATAATCTACAGCGGAGTACTAGAACACGAAAGAGCAGCAGCAGGGATCAAGGAGAAAGCAACCAAAGTCAAGAAATACTAAGAACATACAAATTGAGGGACAAAGAGGTGGCACGACAATATGCACAAATGGTAGACAGACTAATAGAAGAGGAAATTACAAATACAGAACAGAAGGCAGTAGAACAATCATGGCAGAAACTTAAAGAAATACTTACACAAGCAGTGATACATATATGTGGAACTAGTAAACAAAGAAATGACTAACACAAAAGAACAAGCCAGTGGACCGAAGAAATAAAAACACAGCTAAAAAATAAAGAAAAAAGTATGAAGAGAATACTTGGCAAACAGAACAGAAAACAAATACAATATATACAAAGAACAAAGAATAAAAGTGAAGAATATGGTAATGGAGGCTCAGGAGAAAGCACGGCAAGAATTCGGAAGGAAAATGGAAGAAGAGAGTAGACAAAACAAAAACTCTTTTACAAATTACTAAAAACATTAAGAAAAGAGAAACAAAAGAATAACAAGAGTGAAAAACAAGCAAGGGGAACTACCAAAGACCAGTAAAGAAACGATGGACAGATGGAAGGAATACTTTGAGGAGTTACTGGAAGCAGGAACAGAAGAAGACAATACAAATATAGAAAGCAAAGAAGATAGTACTAGAAATGAACAGACCGAAGATGAAGACATGATCACTAGAGAAGAGATGGAAGAGGCTATAAAAAAGTTAAAGAATGGAAAGCCCCGGGTTACGATAAGATTACATCGGAAATGGTTAAAGAAATGGGTAAAATGGAGAAGAAATGGTTGCTGGAAATATATAACAAAGCTATAACCGCAAGACTGGGAAATAGACCAAATAGTGCCCACACACAAACAGGGTGATAACAAACAGTGTGACAACTACAGGGGCATAACAATGCTTAGTACCCCACTCAAAGTCAGACACTAGAAGAGACACAAAATTATATATTTACCATCAAAGAAATAAGTGCAATTACAGTACAATAAAAAGACATTCTTAGCATTCCTTGATCTTAAAGAGGCGTTTGACAAAGTCCCCAGAAAAGAAGTATGGGAAAGCTTAAAGAACAAAGGAGTAGAGCCAAAGCTGTGCAGAGTAATCGAAAGCTTATATAACAAGACCAGAAATATAGTCACAAGTAATAACAACAGTTCCATGGAATTTAAAACCAGGAAAGGGCTGAGACAGGGAGGAGTGATGAGCCCAACATTGTTTAATCTCTTCATGGATGAAATAATAAAGAAATACCAACTAGAATCAAAGAGAATGCTAGTGGGATATAGAAAACTTCAGTCAGTATAAATATATATATATATTTTGGGTAAACCTATCCGAACATTCTTCCAACCACAGCTGCCATTAACGCCAATCAATGGATTTAAGAGAGTTACAAAGAAACTGCAAGACAATATCTTAATTTTTCTCATCTCATCAATTTTTGGTAGTTTTGTACAGTAAATCTTATCTATGAGGTATTCCCATAAAAAGAAGTCTATTGAAATGAGATCTGGAGAACACATAGGGGATTCAATCCCATCTCTTGGCCTAATCAACTTATTCAGAAAAATCACATCAGTATAGGCCCTTACATCATGGTGGTAGTGGGGATGTGCTCCATGTTGCTGAAAGACTTTGTCACCAAATAACCATTTAACGGCTGGGCCAATGGATTCCTGCGGCATATTGAAGCACACATCACTAGTTTTACTTCAGTCAAAAACGATTGCCCTGCAACGGCCATTGTTTATTCCCCACTCCACTGTATGTTCTAATAGTGTTCCAAAATAACACTCGTCAGGTACAATTCTGTCAATTAATTGAGCAATTTAACTTAAAGAAGCTTCATCACTTCAAATAATTTTAGATATATTCTGCATTTTTCTTATATTATTGGGTACCACTCACAACCAAGTCAAGAGACACTGCATACACACCCATAGCGTACTTTGTAGATTATTCTCTAGTGTATTAAATTTAATTTCCCATCCAAATATTAAAAATTTGACCATTCTTGAACTTTAATGGAAGTTACAGAGAAGCTACTCTTGCAGCTTGATTAATCTACACAGTTAAAGGTCAAGATCAGATCATATGTGTCAAAATTGGTTCAAAAGCCTTCGCATTTATTTCATTCGCAATATGACCTTGATCTAAACCATCTACAGTAAATCAAAGTTTCACTTCAAACAAGCACCCAACATTTATCACAAAAACTTGGACCATCCTGCCAAATACATAAGCTAGACAAACACAACGGATGATACAGAAAAGTACCTCATGCTTTAACGCAAAAGTAAAACGAATACCAAATTAATGTGTACATGCATGCACTTACATATGCACACCCACACAAACGCACGCACATTTAGCATTTCAGTATTTTTAAATTGAACCATACCACTTGTATCCATCTATTACCATATTAATTAATTTTTCATATTTACTCATATAATTTTATGTAAGAACTATATGTATTCTTGCTACTCTGTGGCATACACCCACTTTTTAAATAGAATTTGTTGGAATTAGATTATAAATAATCCCCACCATGTCCAATACTATTCTCGGAATTTTCTCTGCCTTGTTACTTCCTGTGCAGAATTATATGATAAATATAATTTACAATAATATCGTGTATAATACAACTTAACAACTAGCTCAATTATATTTTCTATTTAACAAAAAACTATACAAAAAAAGTATTACCCATCATTACCATATCTCAAATACCTACATGATACTTGATACAAGTACTGCCTGTTGCTAGTGGTCAAGAGTGGTTCAGGAAGATCGCGAAAAAATCTCTTCAACGCAGTTGCCACATCATGCTCTGAATATTTATCCGACGTAAGCTGAACAGCCCAAGCATCATTTCTAAATTGGGATAAAATATCTAAAACAGTTGTGCCACTTCCTGCTCTTCTGTATATGCCCTCACTCATACTGCCTACAGATGATAATAAACAAAATAAAAAATAAGCAACAAAAGAATGTCACAATAAATTAAAAAAGGCAACAAAACAACGAAAACCTCACCATGAGCATAAATAAAATTAATGCATTTTTCTACTATAACGGGAATGTTGTTTTTTGTTAATTGCTGTTGCTCTAGGAGAGCTCCATTATTGTGAGCAGCTAGTCGAGTAATGTGACACCACGCCTTAAAATCAAACAAATAATTTACTTTTACAGCAACGAGATATCTGCACTACCTTCGTTTCCCTCATCGTCCACATGCGCAAATACAAAACTCCACTTGGAGAGTCCACCAGCATGTTAGGGCCTTTGTCGTTTGTACGTGGTGTAAACTCATTTTCTTGGAACGCTTGAAGAACTATATACCTAGCCTTCCTCAAGTCCACACTTTTTACAGGACAATTATCGACGGCGTAATGAAGCCCTCTTTTACTCAACACTAGCCAAACTCCTACCCATTCTCCACTAACCCCTAAAATATTAAATTAGTAGAAAAAGCAACACAACACACTTTCCTGGTTAAAAACAGAAAAAAGCTTGCTGAATGTCCTACAAAAAAATCCAATGGTCCTCACATTCATATGTTTAAAATGCTCCAACATTGACTGATGTTTTTAATTAGTTAATTTTCTCTGGAAATTTTAATCTGTTGAAATAATTTTAGAATTCTACCAAATTTTCCGTTGGTTTCTAAGCGAATATGAACACACAAGTTTCACAACGGTTTAGAGAAATAATTAGGTGGGACGACGTGGCGCAATATTTCATGTATTCGGTTTTTTTCAATTGACTTGCTTAGAGTCTCGAATAATCGAATAACACTGGATTTGAGATGTACAAGTATTGATGGATCTCTAGATGCAATATTTTCGAGACTCCAAGGAATTGGTTACTTTAATAGAGGAACTTTTTGTATAACGTTTTGATCTACAGATGCTCAAAATTTAGATCACAATGAAAACTCGAGGAACTTTTGACTCATTAAGTATACGAAAATGGCGTCAATAAGATAAAAGTGTTTGAGGCCGTAACTTGATAATACCCATGCCATTTGGGGTTTTTAATGTTATTTCTATCTATAGTAATTTAAAATCAAAAGTATTATTCATAAAATACTTATGCATATATGGAGTACTTTATAATTATTTCATTCAACGTTCTTCTTTTAGTGCGGCACCAATTGCCCTGTCGATTTTTACAGCACTGGATATGGCCTCTAAAAGCCAGAACCTCGGCTATTAATATTATTAATATACTGGGGCCCAAAAATAAACGACAAAGTCAATGAACGGATGAACAACCACTTATAGCTAATTGCTACTAACAGTTTTGTTATTGTGTGTCCATAAACGCTCGGAAACGCCAACTGATATATAAAATTACATCCACATACTCATTTGAACTTATTAATAAATGACAAAACTTCGATAGATCAATATTGCCTTTCCATTTTACGCTAAAATAATATTTGTAATTCATTTTCAAATGAACAACGTACATGTGCATGGATTTAAGGTGCTAAATAGTTCATTTACCTTCTTTCATGTAAGCCCATCCCATTCGACTGTAGTCGGAAATCACTTTAGTGTTAAACCTATTGGCAAGACTTTCGCCCAGGCGCTGCATCCAAATACGTCTTTCAGATATACTTCTGCTACCATAAACATGGCCACCTCTACTCTTTCCAGAGACGTTCACCTCTAAACAATGTAGATCTTCATTTTCGTACCTAAAATTACTTTTAATATGAAGAATGCCAATTTTAAACTGAATGTCTCCTAATTTCATTATATAAATAACCTCTTATTAACAATGTCAAATGGTTGTTATAATCCAATTTTATCTAAATTGTGTGTTCCATGAAAGTGTAGCAACTTGCAAAATATGCAACAAACAAAATGTTAACTCTTAATAGATAAGATGTTCAACTCTTACATTTCAAATAAAAATTTTGCATGAAACCATCATGGATGATAAAAAATGGATACTCCGCGACAATATTCAAGCACAGGAAATCCTGGTGCCAATAGATTTTACTATAAATCTGGCAAAATAAAGAAAAATGCCTCATATTATTAATTATGATCAAATGCATCAATCATATCAACTTCAATAATTCAATAATATAAACGATACAGTAAAAAAGTTATTACTGTTGCCAGGAAAATGGCAAAATGTTATATTTCATGTCCACCACAACAAAAGACATACACAAACTCATTCAGATTTTACTAAAAACTTCTGCACATTCCATATTCATCAAGCATAGATACTTCATTGCATTTGTTGTTATTGAGCAATGTTACAAGGAAGAATATCCTTAATGTTTCATCCGCAGATGAGGTGGGCCTCCCCACAAAACATATCTTCATGCCACAAGTTAAATGTAATTCAACAGTAAAATTATCATGGGACTATATATTCTAAAAGTTGATCTAATGGTGCGGATATTACGTGACACGAGCAAACTCATTAAAATTTCCTCCTTGGACACCACTAAGAAAACAATAACATTAAAAGTGCTGATCCCAAAAATCCATAAGGAGAATGTACAACTATGACGCATTATTTGTGGCTCTATTTACAAATTAACCAACTATTTGTCGATTCTGCTACAACAACAGGTCAGACTTTTCAGCAGCTGCATTAAGGATTACACATACTTCATCAACCACCTTGAATAGCACAGTGATAAGAAGCTCAGGCGCACTAAAGAAACCGTCATCACCATAAAAACACATTTGTAGTATAAAGATAAGAAAACAACGTTACAGTTGTTAAATCACCTTATTTCAGTACATTTAAATATTCATAAAACTGAAATCGAACAACACAATCACTATTTTCTTGTTCTTCTTCTTCTTCTCTCGATTCCTTCTACCCTCTCAGGCGTCGGATCAATCACTATTTTAAACATACGGATATTAAGATCAAACGATAGACATCTACTGCAACACACTGTGTATAAAAACTCACGCACACAAATTAATATCTTTACAAGCAGTAGAATGACCAGCTAGGTCAAGACAGAATGGTTATGAAAGCATTGGTAGACCAAGCACCAATAATATAGCAACCTCAGTTAAAACATTCAGAATAAGCCTTGTAGAGAAATGGGTACTCGAGGAAGGAGATAAAAGGATAATAAAACCCACCAAACACATTAATAAATCACAATCATAGTGGACCATGCTACATAACGTTTATGAACCAGATAGAAACTCACAAGATGCACCCGAATGTCAGTTTACAAATACACATGGACGCACACCCAAATTGGTTTTCCAAAATCTACCCCTAAGAGAGTGCATTAGAATAAAAAGTAAAAAAATAAGAATTATTACATCTTGGGAAGCTACAAAATTAAATGAAACTGCAATATTGCCTTTTTTTAAATTCTAGAAAATGTGAAAAGTTACAAGTTTCAAATTTGGTGTTGCTATCTTGGTCTTAATTTTTTCACTGTTCGTCACCCTAATAAGGAGAAAAACTGGAAAATTTGTATTGGCTTGATTCCAATATTTTAGTCTTTACTCTACCAACCGTGACTTAGTTTGGCTATACGAATTTATAGTCAAAGAAAAATAAAGGTAAGAATCTAATAATAAATTTACGAAACCAGTCTTACAGAGTACTGTTCATCTGGCTGCTATCTGGAGACCAAATTTTTTGAGTGCTGCTATTCTGGTGCTCAATTAGCAAATTAATTTATTCTACTTAACAGCTGCCTTTCTTGGGCAACAAAGAAGTGGTATACAACCAAAAACCCATAACAGCCATTGATTGTCAACATGTCGGGGCAAAACATTAGGAGTATCTTCTATATTCCAAGACACCAATCAGTAAAATAATCGGTGATACAGTAACGCTTAGTAATATACAATTCAAAGTTGAAGAGAAGTTCCGCAGAAGCATCGATGGCTTTATTTTATTATAAATCCAACAAATTGCTGATAAAAAAGAGGAGGAAGGAAAAGAGAGATATCGCAAAGAAGTGTAAATAAAGAGAAGCTAGTTTAAATATTTAAATAATGTATATGAAAAATATTTGAAGAACCCCAGAAACGCACCATAAATCAATATATACAAATGATAATATGTGCCTACAATTCACACAACAAAATGTAATCAAACGAGTATATTTTTAGTCTGATACTAGCAAGATTATCACATACTGCGACACGCATATACTTATTATATTCAACTAAATATAACAGATCTATGCTTTTAGGTAACTGGCGTTGCCTAAGCTAGAAAACATCATCAGTACCTTAAATCAATGCAGACAGTAAATTTAAGATCAAAATAAGCGACGCAATTGTAAAATTGCATAATCGCAAAGAATTGTAAACAGTTTGTAGTGTTCTTAGAATGCGCAGTAGATAACGGCGCCCCAAATGTGTTTACTTATCTTATGCATCAATTGTCACGTCAGCTGTGGATGCCGGGGATTCACAGAATCGCTGGTGGAGTTACACGTAGACGTTATTAGACGTGTGGCTTTTCACTTCATTTAAAAGGGTGACACAACAATCAAATTTTGTTAGACCCGATTCATCACATCACAATCCGCAAATAATTTTATTGCTTTCTGGTCGAATTGGTTTATTTCGAACTTAAAAGTAACTTAACTCAGTTTTATTGATTCTTTTTATAATTAATTTAGTTATACCTGTTCTATTCAATGCCAGGGCTAGGGCTTAGTCTAAATATAAAATTAGAAGAATGATAGTAGAATCCCTCAGACTCTTAACTTATTTCTGAAATTTTCTCTTGGCCACTTCATAAGCAAATGTGGTAAAAACCTTTGAATCTACAAAATCAAACTGTTCAGTTAATAAAGCGATGATTTCAATTCATTTTTGGGAAGAAAAAACAATGCAAAAGCAAAAGCAACTAAAACCATGAAAAATCAGAAAAGGTGGAACCTAAACAAAGTTATAAAGTTGTGAGATAATAACTCTCATAATAGTAGCAGGAGTAACACCTTCTCAGTTTAACTAACAAAAAGATGAAAGAGGTTGTTTATAAGTGAGCAGAAAAAAAAAAGAAAGTCAGCGCAGTCTTAATTTTCCAAAACATAATTTGGATATAAAGCGTTTCTTCAATTTCTTGTCTTCAATTCATTAGCTCTAGCATTCTTTAACTTCCATTCTGCTGTCAACATATAATTTTACACACCAGTTGAAGTGTAGCGGCTATAGAACACATTGAATTATTTAAAAAAGTAAACAAATAGCTTGTTCCCATTGGTTTTTGTGCTGCCATCTGATCAATTCCGTTCAAAATCACATGGTTTATGAATAAATTGTATACAAACAAAATACGATTCCCATTTGATCTTCTAAAGACTCCAAATGATCAAATTGTGGTGTAGGAGTGGAAAATATCCCAATTAAACCATCCGATTATGGAAGAAAAGGATCGATTGGGAGTCAACACTTGATCGGAAGACAATAATAAGGAGAATAAAAAATAATTTGCAAATTTATAAAAATCATCAAATTTAACATTTTTGAATTTTTAATTAAATTAATCATTTTATTTGAAATAATAGCACACTGACTGAAAAATGGTTGACAACCGCCGGCAATGTTCTTGACAATAATCAAGGTAGATCTGGTCGCCCCTGTACAGTGCACACAGAAGAGGTCGTCGAAAATGTTGACGAACATTTCATCGAAAACCCAAGTTTTTCGGTTAAACATGCATCGAAAGAGTTATCTATCACTAGATCATCACTCCATGTGATATTGCAAAAAGATTTGGAGATATCTCCCTACAAAATCCAAATCCATCAGCCATTGACTGATAAGCGATCAAAGATCGATTTGAATTTGCTATCCAAATCGATAATCAAAAGACATTATTTTCAGATAAGTGTCGCTTCAAGTTAGAGGGTTTCGTCCACACTCACAACTGCCGGATATGGGGCACAAAAACCGGAAGTCATAGGCTAAAACACGAGGTGAACATTGATCTGCTGATCTGAACCCATGTAACTACACTACATATTATGCACCATCCCAGTCAAGGAGATCCGGAGAACCTCGAGATACTCAAAGAAAGAATTTCAAAAACGACCAATTCGATTTCAAACGAAAAAAAGACACAAAACTGTAGACAATTTTCTGAAAAGCTTGACGAGTGTCATAAAGAGCCAAAAAAGATATTTCGAGAATACTGTGACCTAGTCTGTAGTCCAAAGTATTATATTTTATTTCACTTTAATCGCTATGAAGGTTTTTTTTAATAAATATTTTTGTGATGGGAACATCTTTCTGGACACAGGGTATAATTGTAAAAAGGACTGACTGAACAAATGTAGCTTGAGCCATAGTTTAACTAAGAACAGAGACGATTTCCGTTCGATAAAGAGACACCTAATTCGAGAGACCAAGAAGTAATGATTTAAAACTATTGAAACTTATCTTAGAGTAGTCATTGCTAGAGTGATGTCTATATTTTCCAAAAGCAAGCTCCAATATGACTAAACTTAAACCATCGAAACGGTTTGCCTTTAGCATTTTACAGTTTATCTAGTGCGGTTGCTAGTATCTCACCTGAGCTTTAAGAAAATAATTACTCAACGCCTCCTGAAAACCCACGTTCTCCAAGCTTCATGAAGTACTGGCCTAGATGTTGAGACAGTTGTTTTCAACTCAATATTCTAGAACAGCATCATCCTAATACAACCTTAGTGGAAGTTGAGGTGGAAAGTAAAACCAATTCCTAACCAGAAAAAACAAGGTTTGTTGTCATATTGAGACTTAAAAAAAAGTTTTTACTGTCTTCTTTCAAATTTAGATTTTCTGATAAAATAAACTTTTCCTAAGTTCTGGAATAGTCCTTACCATGTAAGCAGGCAAAGATACGGTGGGGGGAGGGGGAAGATGATGCAGGTTGGAGAGAAAGGAAGACAGTGGTAAGGAAAATTAAATCATAAACAAAATTTGAATCAGACAAACAGTACAACAAAAAGAGAATGCAATAAAAATCAGTGAACAAAAATATCTTAATACACATTTCCATTATAAAAATCATAAATATTAGAGTGCACAACAAATGTTTATAGGGTATAATAAGGGCAATCGCGAAAATAAAAGTTAGTGTACCGCACCATCATCAAAACAAATCTCTGGCTTGCACTTCAGCCACAAACCGACTTCCTGCTGTGCGTTGCACATATGTATCATATTTTGTTTTGCAAAATAAGCAGTTCATAAACACCATTTGCAATTCCTCTTATTAACAAACATATAAAAGCGGTCTCTACGTCTGTACTTTAAATAAACTAAAAACAGACCGAAAGGTGAAATGAACAAAAAAACAAAAACGAAGATTTTTAAAGCGATCTTCGGTAGTGATTTTGAAATGGATTGAGTAAAGCAAACGCGTCAACTAAGGAAAGTTGCTTTTGAAACAAAACATAAATAAATGACCAATTAAGAACGGAAATAAAAGTAAAACAGTCAAATTATGAAGAAGCATAAAGTGGAAATTAACTGCCCTATTCCAATATAAAACATGCGATTTATTATAATCAACAAATGAAGAAAGAAACTCACGTGATACACCATATATAGTACATTCCAAGGTCGTACAAATAGGTCTATAAAATAACTACCACATATATGTTAGTTTGTGAATGACCAAGTTTTAATAGTAGTAAATGACAAAGAAGATCTTGAACGTATGACATAAAAAATAAAGAAGAGTATGAGAAGGATTAAATATGAATTTAAATAAAACTAAATATATGTGTATAGAAGAGGCTTAGAATTAGAAAATGGAGAAAAAATAACGTTATGTGACAATTACAAATATCTAGGTGTTAAAATAGAGCAAGATGAACGATACAGTAAAGAAATAAGAAAAAAAATGCAATAAAAAGGCTAAATAGTATACAGTAAAGAAATAAGCATAGGAAGAGAACTTAACATCTATGCCATAGTGAAAACCATAAAGCTGTATGGGACAGAAATGGACACTTTAAGATCTTGCCGCATATCAAGGTTGCAAAGAATCCCTCACAAAATAATAAAAGGACAGATCAAGCTAAAACATATCATAATAGAAGTTGAGAAGAAACAATTAGTGTGGTACGATCACGTCATGAGAACGGGAAAGAAAAGATTACCAAAGACAGCATAGAAGAGGAAGAAAGAAAAACTCAGAACATCTTGGGGAGAAAATATCAGAAAAACAATGCTCTAATAATTAACTTAATACTAGCCAGTGCTCAACTACGATTGTTTGACTACATTTTGTCTCAAAATCCTTTTTACGATTATTACCATTATTACCCAGTATAATAGTAACAAAATATTTAAAATTAACATGCAACTAAACATGAGAATGGTTTTTAAAGTTTAAGAAGAGGTTCTCAAATTGACAAAGTTAATTTCGTTCTAATTGGTACTGTAGCATCAGAATAGACAGCAAAATAAATAGTATAAAACATAAAAGGTTGCTACTCACTTGAATTTGAATTTGTGATCTACCAAAGCTTGCACACTAAGGATTGTGTCCATCGAAAAGTTTTCCTTGATGTTCTCCCCTGTATTGTCAGTGTAACATGTAAAACATCCATTTTCGAGTACACACCATCTTCCACTAAACTCTCCAAACAAGTCTTCGACCGGCCCACTGGTAATCTTATACAACATGCCTTTCTGCTGCACCACTCCTTTCGGAACAAGAGCTGGCCGCGCCACAGAATTATCTTTTTGTTTGGCGCCTTTCATGACCTCGGGAGCCTTTTTGAGCACCTCATTTACCTGCTTGAACCAATTGAAAGCTTTGTTTTCATTGCTACTACTCACAGGGCTTTTTTTGGGCTCCGTCTCCGTCACAAACCAATTTGATCTCGACTTCTCTTCTGCAGTAGATGCCGCAGGCCCCTCCTCAGGCAGTGAATCGAATCTCACCGGGGGTGTCGGAGGATTAATGTATTCTTCGATATCTGACTCATTAGAAGTGCTCCAATTGTCAAAAGTGCCAACATTGGAAACAGTGCCGCATAAATCTCCTTGCAAAAGTTCTTCAAGAGCCTTCAAGTCATTCACATTAGAATAATTGTTAGAGTTGTTGTTTAGAGGATCAAACTGCAAAATGATGCTTTCTATTGGGCGCTTATTCAACTTCTTCGTGCGTGGTGGAGGCTTTATTATCACATGATTTTCATATAACGTATTTCGCACCTCCAAATGGGAATCATTGCTCTCTTTCAGGTCCGAGCCTACATTAGAACTCGCACAACTGAGAACAGGCGTGCTATCTACATTACTATACAAGTTCTCTTGTTTAGACACTACTGGGTCATAAAAATTCCAAGATTCCGAACGTGACAAGCTCACATTTCTATCCACTGTGCTCACAGTCATATCGGCACAGGAATCTGTGTCAGAATTGTACGGATAAATAGGAAACACACTTTCATACACATAAGTGTTGTTTGTAATCCGATTACTTTCCGAACTGTTACTATTAGAGCTACCCGACACAAGAGATTGGGGCTGATCATATATTGAATCCTCACGCAGAGGTGGTGGTGGATGCAACGGTGGTGGCAAGCTAACCAAACTTTCTGACCCTTCCGAACTCTCAGAGTGCTCAGGGTTATCGGAATCTTCTAAACTGTGCGTGCTTTCGCAGTTCGATTTCGGAGTCTCTGCGTTTACGTTATTATAAATACTGTTAGTGTCAGCCGATTTAATAGGAGACCGAAAACTGATGGAATTAAAAATATCCGTTACACTAGAATCAGGCTCAGAACACACATCGCTTGCAGCAGACTCGCAAACTGCGTGCTGCTTGCTGCCAGCTGTGGTAAATCTTCTTGTTATTCTTCGTACACTCTCTCTTGTTCCCTCAATGACAGCCCTCTTTTTTTCCTGCACCTTTTCTGCGAGTTCCTCCGTCAGTTGTTTCGAGGTATTACTCAACGTCTTCACGCGCCTCGAGAACGTGCCGAAGTTCGACTCTGACGAGTCCTCGGACACCTCTTGCTGCATCACAGGAATTAATTTCCGCGGCGTTGGCACGGGCTTCTTCTGCTCGGCACAGTGCAACGAGCGTGGAGCTGGCACCGGAACGCTCATCGTTCTAGCTGCAAACAATTAATGATAACAAACATTTTTATACACAATAACGTTACATTACATACCTGTTGTGTCAACTGATAAGGTTACTTTATCATATCTAACGATTAGTAGACTCCCTAATGGTCAACAGGTTCCGCACACAGCACTGTAGTAAACTGATACGTTGATGTTTATGTTAGTCATGCAAAAGGTCTTTGAATGCGAGAACACAAATGCCGTACTTGGCGTTCGATAACATTTTTCTTGTCGCACAACCGCCCGACGTCGCCATGATTGCTTACGCTGCGTGGCGCCGTGAAGAAAAGTCAACGTGGGATGGAGGAGGCTCGTATGACTAATCTCCGATAGAGAGTTTATTCATTATGAGCGCCTTTGTGCGGCGGCCAGAGCGCAGTGCAGTCCTTGAAATATTACGAGCATAAACAGGTTGAATAATAGCAGGGCCTTCGAATGTGCAAAAACTCTGTCGAGCGTGTATTAATTTGCAGTATTCGGTGACCCGCGGGGCCTTCAAATGCTACAGACGCAATTTTTTAAATCATATAACTACGTAGTCCTGTATAATTTGTCTTAAATATCGCTCATTGCGACGTCGTTATTATCTTCCACTGCTGCCCACTGTTGCAGATAATGGGATGAATGACTATGTGGCAAACAATGTGTTAGTCATATTTGTCTTATAAATCTTATTAAACGTATCTCGAGCTGACACAGGCCAGCACATACGATTCGAATACACTTTTGTTATAAAAGATACCCTGCAGAGCATCATTTTTGTTGAAACATTTAAACTTTTCAATTATGTATTTATCTGCATACAAAATTATAATTATTTAATTTTTGTATTTGTCAACCTCACCTCACCTGGTACCCTCTGCAAAACAACAGACGAGGCTTTGACGATCCAGCGCCAGGAGGTATAAGCCGCTCCAGTTGTTGCATGGCTATGGGACCTACCTTTGTTGGGCTAATTACCCAAAAGGCAGGGGAAAAAAGGATAGCCTCGGAAATGGATGAACTACTGAACGACGAAAATGGCATGAAATTAGGGCAAGAATAGGAACGTGGAATATTAAAGCACTGAGCGAAAAAGAGATAGAAGAAAAGAGATAGAAAATACAAAATAGAAGCACTAGGCCTATGTGAAACAAAAAAGAAAAGAAATGGAACACAAATTTTAACGAGAGAGATACCAACTCTTCTACTCGGTCTAGGAAATTTAAGGAAAAGAAGTAGTAGGGTTAATACTAAATGCCAAGTTGACCCAACAATTAATAAAATGGCAACCAATAAATCCAAGGATATTGTATATCGGCCTACGCCTAAACAGAAGGCACAAATGTACAAGAATTGGATGGCTTCTATAATAAATTACAAAAACAAGTAGACAGTGGAAGAGAAAGAAGTAAGCATGTGCTGATAAATGAAGATTGGAATGCACGAACAGAGAACCAGCAACAACAAAGACATGGTACTATTGGTAAATGTGGAGGAGAAATCACTCTTAGTACAAAAAGACGAAGGATGATAGCACTCTGCGTCAGAAACCAACTATATATAGGAAACAGTTTCTTCAATCATAAGACAATAACCAAGATCACATTTGAGGATAAACAAAGCAAGAGTATAATAGATTATATAACTTACAATTCCAAAGCAAAACGCGCTTTTATGGACATCAAAGTAATACGAGGAGTAGAATTACACTTGGACCACAGAATTATAGCCGACACCGGATTGTACAGCAGAAAACTTCAAAAACCTAGACAATACGAGAAAATAAAAACAAATGAACTAAAAAAGCCCGAAGTACCACAGGCATACAGAAACAACCTAGACGCGACCCTTCAAGAAAAAGAAAGAGAAGCGTTTAGAAAGAGAAAATCGGAACTTAGAAAAGATATGGGCCGAAATGAAGAAAGAAATATTAAAACAGTTGGGAAAGCATGTGAAAAGATGATAATAAAAGAAAACTACAAGAAAACAAGATGGTGGAATACCAAAGTAAAAGCGAAGAAAAACACAAAAAAGAAATGAAGCCAAGTCTGCGAGGTAAATTTGGAAAACCAATGTAGAACATAAGAAATAACCAAAGGCTAATAAAAACTGAAGAAAAGAAAATTCTACACGCATGGAAGGAGCATTACGAACAAAAATTTAAGAAAGTCAACCCACTAGGAGGAGATAAAGAAGATTAAGAATAAGAACGTTATAAACGGAGAAGAACTAGAACATCAAATTGAAGATGAAGAAAACAACATTGAGATAGAAGAAGTAAGAGAAGCAATAAACCAGATCAAACTAGACGGCATAACACCTGAAGATACGGAGAAGAACAGCTCTACAAATGAATGAAAGAGGTATGCCAACTAGCTTGGGAAGGCAACAGAATACCAGTTGATTAGAAAGTGAATATAACAGTCCCAATACACAAGAAAGGAGACTCAAATGAATGCAACAATTACCGACCAATATGCCTATCCTCGACCATACAGAAAATATATTCAAGAATTCTAGAAAGAAGACTAAGGGAAGGGATTGAAGAATTACTGGTGGAAGAATAAACCGCCTATAGACCGCAAAGACAAATACAAGACCATATAATTACACTAAAGATAACAGAGAAAATAACAGAAAGAGACAAACCGCTATTTCTACTTTTCATAGATAATGAATCGCTTTTGACAGAGTTCTCAGGCCTTGTCAGAATTGAAAGTCACACAACTAGTACAGGCTATTAAAAAATTATATGAACAAACTTTCGATCTTATCTTCCGATAGTCGAGTCAAAGGCTGTTGACAAATAAAAACACATATTATCCGTAGTAAGTGCATAATAGTTCACCTTCTTTTTCAGACTTAAATTCAGAGTGATGCTTCTAAGTCATTGGAATAGCTGCTCTTAGTTCTTCAGATATTCATCGAACGTTTTCTCAGTCACTTTTATGTTATCCAGATACACAAAATGTTTTTCCAGGATAGTTCACTAAGCACATTCTTTGTTAATCTTTCGAACGTCGAAGAGGCGTAGCAAAGTCCAAATAGCATTACCATAAACTGCCATAATCCAAATCCAATAAAAATAGCTGTCTTTCTTTGTCGTTAAGGTCCATTTTGAATCGGCAATATCCGCTTTTTAGATCTAAGGCACTTCAATTTACTTCTCCGTAGCTGCCTCGCTACGCGATATTTATGCCTATCTAGAATCTACCAGAAGCGCCTGAAAACGCCTGGAATGTTCGCATTGTTCGAGTCCCGCACGTGTCTGGAAAACCAGCTAAAGATAAATCAACGGATTAAAAGAAAATCAAACTAAAAACTTTTGATCAATACAAGAATACCTAGAGAGAACAACTAAGAGTCCAGAAGAAATAGATGAAAAAGAAAGGCGTAGTGAGGAAGAATCGATAATTAATGAGAAATGAAATAAGTTCAAGAATTCAACACTACAAACAGCTTGTGGATTAAAAGTAGTTAGAAACAACTCAGACTAACAAAGATCAAAATAGTAAAACGACGAAATAATAATCAGAGTAAAAGAAAAAGGAAGATATGGAAAAAATATATCCAAACAAAAACATTAGACGATAAGCGTAACTATATACAAAAGAGGAATAAGGCGAAAAATGGTAAAATCTAGGAAAACTATATTGAAAACCAAAAACAGTTTTAGAATGTTGTCAAGAAACTAAAAGGAAACGAAACACAAAAGATCAGGAGCATCCAAAACAAAAACGGAGAACTAAAAGAAGGTACGGGAAGTATGAAATCAGCACTATGCAACAAAATTCAGAGCAGAAGAAAAAGAACTCAAATAAAATCATAAAGATGGAAAAATATCAAAGCAGCGGTGACGTTGACTTCACTGTCCTCTCGATAAACTGGCGTGGAGGAATAAATATCTTCGGCCACCTCTAACCTGGTAATTTTATATGGTCACGGACAGTGCAGTTTCCGTGACCTAGAATGGATCTGGACAGGTTTTGAGCGCCCTGGCTCGTAAAATCCGATTCTAGACGACCTTGATGTGAGTTTTCGGGGCCCAGCTCTAAACTGGAGCCGCATACGGGTAGGTGATGGTTTTATAGATAATCGGTTTGTTTCGGCTTGACAGTCGGCTCCGGGAATGGACGAGAGAACGCTAATCTTGCCGGCTTGTTTTGCTGATCACCCTTAGATAGTACGCCTCTTCTCTCCAAAATATCTCCTTTCCGAATAGTGAAGCGGTTTCTTGATGGAGAACAGGACCGCCGAGCTCATCTCCGGGTAATTCCCATTCTCCACCTGTAACGGTCTTCCAGTTGGTTAAGCTCGGTCTAGAGGCTCTGGATCAGAAAGGAGGTCCTTAGCGACCTGGAGAACACCACTGTGTTGTCTGCATACTGTGTTGTTGACATGTTCCAGACACAGATATTGTAAAACGTTGGAGACAGGACAAAACCTTAAGGGACGCTGGCTCGAAGTCGCCTCTCCGATGATCTCATACCACCAAACTTGACCCAGAACCTCCTTCCAAAAAGGAAGGACCGGACTAGCTGGACCATCGGTAGCGGGACTGGGATCAAGGTCATCTTATATACCAAGCCGTTGTGCCACACCTTGGCTACATCAAAGAAGACTATAGTAATGGTTTGCTTCTTGATGGAGCCCTCAGTGATGCGGTCGACCACCCGGAGAAGCTGGAGGGTAGTGGAGTGATCGAAGCAACATCTAAACTGACTTTTTGAAATCAGTTGGTGGTCTTCGACAGCTGTCCTTAGACGCTTGTGAATCACTCGTACCATAAGCTTCCCTAATGCCGGCAGCAGACTGATGGGTCAGTAGTCCTGGAGGGTAGTCCCAGACTTTCCAGATTTGGAGAGCCTGATGACGTTCCGCTATCTTCCAAGGGTTCGGAAGTGGCGAAAGTGGAGAATAGCATTAGTAATGGTGAGTACACAGATGTTCGCCTTCCGTGGAAGAACCTGCCGAATGCAATTCGGGATGCTATTCAAGCCGAGAGCCTTGGGGGCTTGAGAAGTTCCTTTGTAGGTTTTCGGGTTTAGGTGTTCCTGGGGCTCCTGCCCCCAGAGACATCCCGTGGCGTAATCGAGATGGTCAAGATCGGTGTCCTCTTAGCTGAGGTCGTACTAGCGCTTCAAGTTGTCAGCGAAGGCCTCAGCTTTTGAGTGGTGTAGACGACGCTATACTCCCCGTGAATGGACAGTGACAAGGTAGGACGGCTGCTTATAACCATTCTCTGGAGGTTGTGCCTCTAGCTTGCCCATCTAGGCAACAGTGTGTTACTTTGCGATAACGGTTTTGACCTCTGCAGTGGTTCTGAGGTACTCTTGCTCGTCCGCAAAGTCTAGAGATCGCTATGCGCGCCGTCACGCCCAATTCTTATCATTTATCCCTTCCATCTCCAGGGCGAACAGAATTGGTGGCGAAGAGAATAAATTTCTAAATGGAGACGGTGAGATGATGGACTCCTTCTTCCAGGTCTTTGCCAGAGCGGATGGTATGGACATTTCCCATGTCCTGCCTTAGGTGGACAGTAAAGAGCGGAAGAAAACGACCTCCGCTTCGTCGAAGGTTTCCAGGGTGAGCAGAACCGGGTTGTGGCCGTTGTCCAGTTCGCTGACGCAGCCCATCGTCTGCTGCATGGGAACGTCCGGGGACCGACGAAAATAATCATACGTCGCTTAATTGCTGTAGGTGATTGCAATGCAAAACATCCATTACGGGGATCAAGACTAACTACACCAAGAAGCCCCGACTTTATGTTAATTGTTGTATTCAACAGGCAACTTGAGGTGCTACTCTAGACATCAAGCCAAAAACATACAACAAACATCAATGTTTTGCATACGAGGACTGTTTGGTAAGTCAGTGATATTTTGAATAATAGATGTTTTTTCGGCAAAAAAACGTTTTATTTCTTAACATAGTCTCCTTTTAGCTCGATACATTTAGTCCAGCGTATTTCCAATTTTTTCCCCTTCCAAATAACAGGTTTTCTCAAGGTCCTAAAAATAGGTGTTTGTTTCAGTGATGACCTCTTCATTCGACCCAGATCTCTTACTGCCATTTCTTCAGGTTTGGAAACAGGAAATAGTCGCAAGGGGTTAAATCTGGAGAATATGCTGGATGGGGTAGCAGTTCGTAGTCCAATTTATGGATTTTTGCCATGGCGACTACACACATGTGCACTGGTGTATTAGCTTGGTAGAAGAGCACTTTTTTCTTTGCCAAATGCGATCGTTTTTGCTTCAAATCAATGTCGAATCTGTCCAACAGCTCTGAATAATATTCGCCGGTGACGGTTTTACCCTTTTCAAGTGCATCCCAAAAAACTATCGCCATGACCTTGTTGGTCGACAGACCCATCTTGGCCTTCTTTGGTGCACGTTCACTCGGAGAAGTCCACTGCTTTGACTGTTCCTTGGTCTCTGGTGTGTTGTGGTGGATCCATGTTTCGTTCACGGTTACGAAACGGAGCAAAACCCCGTTCGGATTGCAGTTGAACATCGCCAAACGCAAAAAATAATGCTCGATGAACACACGAAATTCACTTTTTTCCTTTTTCGTCGAAATTCACGAAGTTGTCTGCTTCAATGGCTGTCAAAGACAAACTAAACGACACAGCTTGCTCAAAATTTGATAGTAGTCTATTAATAGATGGCAGTTGACAGAAGCAGTGTTGTATTAACGTTACTACGCGGATAATTCAAAAAGTCACTGACTTATCAAACGTTCCTCGTATATAAAAGATGCAATAGCAGAAAAACGAAAATTACAAAAGAGATGGCAGAGTAAATCAAGCACAAAACAAATAAAAACATTAGGTAATACATAATAAGCCTTTCAGCATCTGAATCCAATGATTACTCCTTATGGAAAGCAACCAACAGATTGAAACAGGCTGAAACACCAATACCTTCTATTAGGGATGATGATATTTGAGCTAGGGACAGCAATAAAAGAGCTCATGTATTTGCAGAACACCTGACCAAGGTTTTGAGCCACATCCCTCACATGATCCAGGAAGAAAAATAGATCAAACAAGTGTCACAAGCACCTTATGAAATGGATCTCCCAATAAGACAATGAAACTTCATGAAGTTAAATAAACAATTATGACAAAAATAGACTCTTTGGAAAAATATTACAGAAGCTACTCACTGAGTGGTTCTGTTTTATTACTATACTCTGTAATGCAGTCCTGAGACTTGGAACTGTGTTCCAGCACAGTGGAAGATAGCACAAATTATACTGATTCAGAAGTAAGGAGAAAAAATGAGTGGTCAATAATCGCGAAGATATTTAAAAAAATACTATTAGAAAGGGTAAACCTTATACTAGAAGGAAAGGACATTATCCCTAAACACCAGTTTGGGTTTAGACCCAACAAGTAAATCGGGTAGCTAAGAAAATCAGAATCTTGCTGCCTTGCGCCCTTGGGCCTTTACTATACTCTCTGTACACTGCCGATCTGCCAAAAATTACTAACATCAATCGCCACATTTGCTGATGACACAGCGATCTTGGCTTCTAGAAATCTGGTGTAAATGCTGACATATAAAAGTTAGAGAATCCAAGTCAGTGCCTACTTTCACATTAAAAAGAAACAGCTGCCCATCGGTTCAGTTAAATAACGAACGGGTAAAATACCTTGGGATCCATATGGATCGACGACTTACTTGGTAGACACATATCCCAACCAAACGTAAACTTGGTCTTCAATTTTCCAAGATGTACTGCTTAATAGGTCGCAAATCACAAGTGGCTTTAGAAAGTGTTATTATAGAAGACAATCCTGAGGCCAAACTGGACCTACGGATACAACTCTAGGGCACCACCAGGAAATCAAGTATAGCAATACTCCAAAGATTCCAATCGGAAGTTTTATGGTCGATTGTGGATGCACCATGGTCTGTCCCAAATACAGTGATACACCATGACCACAACTAGATATGGTAAAAGAAGTCATCAAAGCAACTAGTACTAAATACCTAAGTCGACTCCAAAATTATCACAACGTACTCGCCAAATCTCTACTCAATTCATCTATTGTTTAAAGACTGAAAAGATTCGATCCTTTAGATTTACCATTTAGAAACTAAAGTATATAATACATTGTTATAACTATAATTATAGTATGTTATTGTAATTATAATTGTATTAAGTAATATAAATAGATTAGCTCCTACAATATGCTACATAATAGCAAATTGTAAAATTTATGGGTTTTTTTTATTGAAATGTTACAAAAACTAGTTCGAATGAAGTAACAATCTGTTTCAATTTGACAATATATTAAAACTGTATTAAGCTAAGTTTTCCCATTGGATCCCTTAGTTGTCTCACTGGTTGGCTAATTTGAGCAGTTTAGTCCGCCTAAGTCGTCTGGTTTGATTCCTCACATTTAGTAGCCTGGACGCTTCTTCGTTAACGTGATGCTGGAGGCGATTTACATGAGAGGTAGTATGTCTTGTGATGGTGGATGCGACTGTTTCCACTCCGAGTTCTCGATGGATGTCGCTGTTACGTGCATACCATGGCGCATTAGCTAAGTATCTTAGCACTTTATTCTGGTACCGCTGTAGCACATCTGTGTTGCATTTTTTCACATCCCCTTAATTGGGCTCCATATGCCCACACTGGTCGCAGCACTTGTTTATATAAGAGCAACTTGTACATTGACAGAACATTTTTCGAAATTTAATTTGTAGTTCCTCGTGTTTCTTTTTGATGTGTGGTTTCCATCGGAGTTTGGCATCAAGGTTCATCCCAAGGTACTTTGCTGTATTAACCGGCTGTAGCCTTATGCCATTGAGAAAGATTGGTAACTGATTAATTTTTTTATTGGTGAAGTTGATATATGTTGATTTGGTTTCGAGCTTAATGCGCCACTTATATGTCCAGGTGGCAATAATGTCTGGTGCTTGTTGCTTATTACTTTAATCTGTTCTATTAATTTAAAATTTAAAATATTAATAGTTGAGCCATTAAATTCATAACAATAACAAGTGCTATTTTATAATTCCTGTATTTATTTTACAATGCACAATACAAAAATAATTTCTAAACATATTACTTAATTGCACAATAAAGGTAACGATCTAAAGTGCCTTTTCATATTTAAGCATTTCCTTCTTTCGCTGCGATCCCCAGCGGTACTTGTTGACGTTCCCGGACTTCTGAATTACGCGGTGGCAGGGAATTACGTACGCAAGCCTGTTCTTGGCGATAACATTGGCCACGGCACGGATGGCCGAGGGCTTTCCAACGGCCTTCGCAATTTCCTCATAACTGGTGGTGGCCCCCGGTTTAATCTTCGTCAGCTCTTTCCACACGTTCACTTGGAATTCCGTCCCTTTCAGCAAAAGCTGCAGCTCCTGGTCCGGCCCGTCTTCGTCGAAGATCTGCTTGGCAACCGACTTGATCGTGTGCTTGTTCTCGTTCAGCACTGCGTTGGGCCAGTCCCGCTGCAAGTTGTCGATGGCTGCATTGTCTTTCCCTTCCTCGTGGAACGCTATGTAGCAGAGCTGCTCCTTCGCCTTGTCCAGGCCGATAATGCACGGACCGAACCTCGTTTCAAAAAGCCGTACGTAATCTCGAAGCCCTTCATGTTCCGGTATTCGTCCGTTGTGATGGAGGAAAAATTCAAATTCGCTGCCATTGTGAAAAGCGCTTCTCTTATCATATCACAACGAACAACATGTACACACAATGTTATTTAAACGGTACGCTTACAAATACGTTTTTGGGGTGAAACTTAACTAAAATATTACTCTGCAGCCGTTCGAGGGCGCTGTATTTCAAAGATCTTTATTTTCACTTTAAGTAAGAGGTAAATGTGATATGTCGCACGTAAATCAGATTATTTATACATAGACGAGCAACTCAAAATTATATTTACTACAAATCTTTAAATGGCAAATTTTTAAAAAAGACGTCCGGGGTCTAAAATTCCATATGCCAGGAAACACTGGACTAGCCACTCTATTTCTAATTTTAAAATTCTTTTTTGGGCTCCTGCAACACATTGGATTTGGGTATATATGAACTTCCTTTGGTTAGTAGAATTTGAATATATGCATCTTAAATCTGTCTTTATCTTTTCCCATTTACCTTACGGTGTTGGGGAGCATCTTAAGTGTGACCATAAAAACTCCATGATCGTTATTTAAAAAAAAATTTTTGGTGTGAAACTGAACTAAAACTTTTTCTGCAATCGTTATATGGCGCTGTAATTCAAATGTTTCTAGATTATTCCTATTTATCATACATTTTGTGACGAATTAAAATTTATTTTGCGGATATGCCTCGCACTTAAAAGT
Organism: Sinelater perroti; assembly: GCA_036346155.1. NCBI lineage: Eukaryota > Metazoa > Arthropoda > Insecta > Coleoptera > Elateridae > Sinelater > Sinelater perroti. The sequence goes on along the minus strand of JARFIY010000006.1, from coordinate 953,006 downwards.
AAAAATTGAGTATATTAAATGATTTTAGAAAAAAAAAATACAGAACAAGGCAGTATTTTTGGTTTATAATCTGGGATATCTGGCAATTTGAAAATTGCTCCAGAAAACTCTAACCAAATAAATCAGAATGAAAAGAAAGCAGTGATAACTCCGACTTCACTAATTCTTCTTCTTCTTTCACATCTGTTTTCATCAGCTTATTTATCATAACTTGCAAATATAATTTCCTTTTATTCCTGTTGTAAACCCTGCTATACTCTTTACATTGTAACTGCAATGGAATAGGCTCTCTTAAAAAATTCAGCATTGTAGTAACTCTAATGGCTCTCTATTTGGATTACTTTTTATGAACAGTTTATAATATTTTCAGCATCGTTTTTGCAGCAGCCCAAAGAACCCAACATTACGTTATTATCCACAAAACTTGTAGGCTTTTATTACGTCGTCCCAAAAGTCCTGGCTCAGCTGCAAAAAATTCAATATTTGTGATTTGCGATGTTGAAGGTGAAGGAACTGTAAATTAGAAGTTTCAAGATTATACAAGATGCTTTGATTTCAATGATCTCAACCTTGAAGATTTGCCTCGTTCCAGCTGGCCATTCAAGTTGGATGATGGTGGCTTGTACGCTGAACTTGGAGTCAAATTAACGATCCATCGGCACCTTCAGCAGCTTAATTTTGCCCACAAGATTCGCACGAACTCACCGAAAGAGTCGAAATTTGTCGCCAACTGCCCAACAATTCATTGAACGACCCATTTTGGAAGCGACTTGTGGCATCAGATGAGAAGTGGATCGTTTTGGTCAATCACAATCGACAGAAGAAGTGGGTTCCAAAAGCCCAAAAGCCCAAAATTCTCCGTCAGTGCTGCGTAAAGATCGTTTCGGCAAGAAGACCGTAATTTGCGTGTGGTGGAACTTTGAGTGCGTGCTTCATTTTCAGTTGGTTTCGAATGGTCGCGCCATCAATGTCAACTGGTGGACCGTATCTACGACCAACTTATGGTGAAGTTACAGCAAGACTACGCCAAGCCGCACATAGCCGAAAAGACCAAAGAAAAGTTTAAGGAATTGGACGGCGTTGAGGTTCTTCCGCATCCAGCCTATAGTGCGGACGTCGCTCCATTAAATTACAGCTTTGTTTTCTCAATACAACACTTTTTGAATGGACGCCGTTTTGAATCATTTGAAGAAGTTGAAGTTGAATGGCAAGAATGTTTTGATTTGAATCCAAACCCAAAAGAATGGTACTTTGACAGATCCGAAAGCTTCCAGACCAATTGCAGAAAGTGGTGGATAATGATACATTGTACTTTGAAAAATAATTGTTATTGTTTTTGAATTAATTCGCGCATAAGAACTTTTGGGATAACCCATTAAATACATCTTCATGCTTATGAGATACTAACAATAGGTTCCTCTCTAGGACACTTGGTATTTAACTTAACATCTTGCAAACATTCAACAAATACGAGGGTAAGGTGAAAAGTTCTCGGCCTGACAATGAAAGACTGCGGCTTTCAGTTAAAAAATGATTTTATTTTTCTACATAATCTCCCTTGACTTCAACACACTTGATCCAGCGCCTCTCCAACATCAGTATTTCCTCTCGGAAGTGAGAATCTGGAAGATTGTAAAAATATTCATCAACTTCTTTATTGGATGCGAAGCGCTTCCCAGAAACAAATTTTTTTAAGTTTGGGAACAGATGGAAGTCTGAGGGTGCCAAGTCAGAAGAATAGGGGGATGGCCGAGCAAATCCCGCAGTTTTCCCATCGCCAACACAGGTGCATTGTCCTGATGAAAGATGATTTTTTCCTTCTTCAGGCCAGGCCTCTTCTCGCGAATTTTGGCATCCAGCTGGTCAAGAGGTTGGAGTAATATTCGCCTGTAATTGTTCTGCCTTTTGCAAGATAATCAATTAACAGGATCCCTTTCGCATCCCAAAACACGCTGGCTATGACCTTTCCGGCAGATATAATCGACTTCGCTTTCTTTGGCGCTGAACCACCAGCTTCCACCCACTTTTTAGTTGGAATCAAACTCCAACAATTGACTCCAAATAACAAAAACCAAGAAGAGTCCAAAAGATGCAATCAGGAAAAAGTACAACTTACTCAAAAGCGGGAAGCAAAATTGGAAGAACAAATTAATAAAATACTGGAAACAATGAAAGAGAAATCAAACATAGAGAGGGTAGCAAAACTATAGGAAGTCATAAAAAAGCAGTGAAAACTCAAATTAAAGATAAAAATAACAAAAGTCACAATTGGTTTGACCTAGAATGTGAAAAACAGGTAAATATGCGACAAAAGCCAAGACAAAAATGCTGATTGACCAAACGGAAAGCAATAGAAGGTCCTACCAAGAACAAAGGAAAAAACCAAACAATTATGTAGAGGAAAGAAACGAAAATATAATATAAAGTATTAGAGGGAATAGAAGAAAAATACACTGATAAAGAAATTATGAACTTCTATCAGGGAGTTAGTTAAAAAAGTAAAACGAGGTTATCAGTCAAAAACAATATTTTGTAAAGGAAAAAAGAGGTAATGCAGAGATGGGCAGAGTACTTTGACGAACTACTGAACAAAACAAAACATAACGAAGAGGGGGGTGTATGTAGAACAAATAAGACAAAATATAAATGAGAATGCAGAGGAAACTCCTAAATATGAAGAAATAACTGACATAATACATAAATTGAGAAACAACAGGGCTGCGGGACCAGATGATTTACAGGCTGATATATTTAAGTATGGAGGTGAAAAACTACTATATAATAGTGTGTGAAATAATCCAAGAAATATGGAACACAGAACAAATGCCGAAGGCCTGGACACAAGCGTTAATAATCCCTATTCATTAAAAAGGTGACAAAAGAAACTGTGAATATTACTGTAGAATAGCCTTATTAAACGTTATGTACAAAATATTAGCTACAGTAATAAAAAACAGATTGACAAAGTATGCGGTGAATACCAGAGTGGATTCAGTTGACCAAATATTCGCTCTTAAAGAAGTCAGACCACAAGCTATGAATACAAACTAAGTACACATATAGTATACTTAGATTTTAAACAAGCATATGATAGCATAATACGTAAAAAAACTACATTCGGCACTATACCAATTAGAAATACTAAGCAAACTAATCAAATTAATAATAATGGCTCTAAATGAAACAACAAACACAGTAAAATAAACGGAAGTATATCGAGGAAATTTATAGTTCAGAATGGATTGCGGCAAGGAGATTCAACATCGGCAACAACTGGAATCGATTATGAGAAAAGCTGGCGTTAATAGGACAGGCACAATTTACCATCGAACACACCAATGCCTTGCCTTTGCCGATGATCTAACCATACTAAACTATGTTTACGACTGAATTATCTCGAATTGGCATGTATAAGCCTACAACTTCCTACAAACCACCTAAGAGTTAAGAGTCCAGCAAGTATAGTGATAGTGGCAACAAAACAATTTTGAACTTTTAATATATTTATAAAATGTTTAAATTAATTACACTTCTTTGGTGTTGCATTATCAACAATATGCTACAGTTTATTACCGTCAGATTTAAATAAATGGTTTAGTTCTCAGATCAAATCATGTTATTCGTTGGACTCTACAACCTCAAAAATGTATTTGTCTATTTATTTATATAATATGTTTACAATGTATACAAAAATTGAATAAATAAATAAACTTAATCAAACTATAATTCATTAATTTTTTATTATAGAAGGATATATAATATATATATAAACACTTATATGAATAGAATTTATTTAAATTTCCCGCTTACATCTGTAATTATAAACTCCAAACGCTGCAGCGCTTCAGTCAATTATTTAATGTATGTTTACGGTTTCCTTGTGCTCTGCGCGATTAGAATCATAACCAAATAGCGAAGAAATTGTGCATTTTAAAATGTTATGTTTATGCACAGCGAAATTGCCGAAATTAAAAGGCCTTCTGTCGTTTCAAGTTCGAGATCGGTATTTTACGTTGCCGAAATCAGCCCGGCACACTTTTCTGACGCACGAAGGGAAGAAAATCGGCCCTTGGGGGTGGTTTTTATTGGTAAGCAAAGTGTTTCCAAAAGGGGGTGCTACTTAATTGGTTGCAGTTAATCCCGGGTTCGACTTTCGCTCTTGGAACGTGGCAAGTGCAGCGGAAGAAATGGAAGGAAAATTTGATAGCAGAATTGAAAGCCCGCACTGGCAGTAACCCAGTTCCTTTGCCTGAAAGGTAGGAGAAAATTCATGCTTAGGCGTTTCGGGCTTTGTAGTTTTCCGTGAGCAGTAGCGCGGTCACCTTTTTAATTGCCATTGTAATAAAATAACTTGGAGAAACAGCATGATATATTTGTTTATTGCTATTACAATAGCTTTGTTACTTGTAATTGTTGCTAGCAATCGTAAACCAAAGTTTCATACTTTCATAGAAAAACTTGAAAATTTGTTTTGTATGCAAAGCATCCATGCACAAGAATTGCTCGTATATAAATGCGTAACTTATTGTCGATACTTAAATTAAATACCACACTCTCCAGCAGACCGGTCATTAGGGGAATGAGCTATCAAAATCCCCATTTATCCAAAATAAATAACAGACATGATGAGAAAAAAGAAAATCCATACAATAAAAAATTGCACATTAAAAAATCCAACAGTTCGTGTATTTGGGGGCCTTAATAACAGCAGAAGAAAACGAAACCAAGGAAATAGAAGCTAGGTTGGTAAAAGGGGAAAGAGCAACTGGGACACTTTAGGATTCTTCTAAAAGCCAAACAAGTGTCGAACAAAAATGCAAATGTACAAGATAGTATTACAACCGATAGTGATTTATGGGTGATGATGAGTAGAGTAAACCAATACAAACTCAAGGTGTGGGAACAAAAATTTTGAGGAAAATTATGGTAGAAAGTTGGGAAAGCAGAGGAAACAAAGAAGTGTTAGATTTACGTGGAGGAGCACCAATCAGCAGTTATATAAAGCCCAATGAATAAGATAGTTGGGGCACTTGGGATGGTTACCAGAAGTAAGAATACCAAGTGTTCCTAAAGAAAGGAAAAATAAATTAATACGAGTATTAAAGGATTTAGAAGCAAAAAAGTTACAGAATTGAAGGGAAAAGAAGAAAAATAGAAAGATATAGAGGAAAATCATGCAGTGATCGGTCTAAAAGTTAGTAAATGTTTATTATTATTATTATTATAATAGCCCAGACAGAACTTTTGCAACAACCTATTAACCTCAAAAATAAAGTAAACTCATTAGAGTGATTTGCAAGAGTTGCAAGACTAAGATTTTGATGGTTTGACTCCCTTCATTAATAAATGGCTAAAAGCTTCTTCATCATTGCACCATTTTTTCTACAAAGTATATGACTTTGTACTTATTTAAAAAAAAAATTACAGCCTCTGTTTACCTTCAATTTAACGCTATTGGTGTAATCTTTGACAAAAGTTTAGCTTTTACTGTTAAAAGTTCTACTAAAACAGAAATGTGCCAAGAACCGAGTTTTATTCCGATAAGTTTTTGTACTTGCTCTTTTGTTTTGTGTATATTTTTTATCTCGTTAAAGGTTGATGTTTTCATACCCCATCATCCAGAGCTAATTGTGAGATTTAACTTATCATTTATAATTGCATAATAGCCATGAGGTAAAGGCATCAGATTTCCATACTGTAGTATCCCGAGTTCGATTTCCAGGTCAAAAACAATGGCGAACATCAAATGCTCTCTGCTCATTATGCAAACGCCTTTAGCGATAGTGCAGTACATTCCCCTTCTAAATTACTGGGTTAGGCTAGCCACCTCCCTAGAATATGCTTAACATGACTCATAGTACCGTACAACTGTGTGGTTAGAAACAGGATACCAGTGTATACAAAAATAGAAGTTACAATTGATTTTTGTACTGGAACTTTGTGAGGTGCTTATTAGGGGTCATTTTTAAAAACTTGACTGTGGTGCAAATGAATTCAGGTTTGTTGTGGTACTTACCACATTGCCCCATATCAGAGATGGTATGTGACAACCAGGTAGTGAGGGAAAACATGGGAACCTTAACCTTCCACAGTTTGCAGTCTTTACCTCCTGCCAGATTGCAGAGCCTTCCTATTGCTGCATTAAATTTAGCAAAGGCGGAAACTACATGTGGTACTGGACATATTGGAATAATAAAAATAGGTGAAGATCATAATCTGTTCAATCCCCACCCATCCTCATTTGAACAGGGGGTCGGTTTGCCAGGAGAGTGCGCTTCTTGTGTGTTAAAAATACACATAATAAAGGTGTGATAAGGATTTATCGGAAAATGCAGTTAAAAGGAAGTCCAATTTTAACTACAATGCACACAGTGGAACAGAAACCTAACTAAAATTATGGGAAAGTCCAGATTTTGTTAACACTACTATGATTACTTAAAAAAGGCAATGATAGGTTATAGAAAATCAGCATCTGAGCATTTGTTGAATATTATAATTTGTATGTAAATGCCTGGGATGAGTATCATCAACTGGCAATAAAATATTGACTCCATTTTGAAAAAAATTGACTGTTTCTCCTACTCCAATGAACGTAAGCCTCAGCAGCAACTAGAACATAGGATAATTCTTACTATAAAAATATCGGTTCTTATAAACCAATGCCACCCAGATTGCAAGATTAGTGTTAGTTCCTTGAAATTACTGTAGCATGTAATGTGTTGGTACAATATAAAATTTTCATTTGAGGGGGTGTTCCACTGTAATAGCAAATTTTCTCCGGTCAAATTTTTTATCTCAAAGGCTTAAAATAGGGGCCTTTTTATTGCTATAATCATTTTGATCAACACAATCCAAAACCTTGAAATATGTTGAGAACATGCATCAATCTTGGTACAAATGGATCAACAAGTTAAAACCATTTTTTATAAGTAAATCACATTCAACCGATTCACGAAGTTGATTTACCTATGCTACCATAAATGTTTACATTGTTGATTATTTTTTATGATAGGTCACATTTTTAGAATTCTCTCAAAATTCTTTCTTCTTCCATTTTTCTTTCCTTTCTTTGTATAATTGGAATTTTTTATTCAATGATAATAGCAAGGGTGTGTCTGTAATTAAACAAATATATATGTATGCAATAATGATAAAAATTTAGTTTAGAAGAAATTGCAAAATTGGAATATAAGCCAGTCTATGTGAAGGGACATTTCTTGCATGATAAAGAAGTTTACATAGGACCTCGCTCTTTGATAAAAGATGGAGATGCTTCCACTACCAGTATGCTGATATCGAAAGGACAAAATGAAGCTCATGGTTATTTAGTTGTTACGCCCTTTAAAGTAGCTAATAGGGAGTAAGTAAAGGATTGTTGAAATTTATTGCTTTGTTAAAAACAACTTTAATTGTACAAGGCAAACGATCTTAGTGAATAGAGGTTGGGTTCCACACAGCATGAGGGATTCTAAAAAGAGACCAACAGGTCAAGTACAGGGCGAAGTGGACGTTGTTGGCATTATGCGCTTGCATGAACCTAGGCCTGTGTTTATGCCTCATAACAAGCCTCAAACCAACTTGTTGTTGTATCGGTATGTATATTCATTTTCTTAGAAATAGTTGCAGAATAAACAACATTCATTTCCAGTGATCTTGAGCAGTTGTGTACGATTACCAATGCAGATCCAATATTTTTGGATGCCACTACTGACTTTGATATTGCAGGAGGTCCTATCGGAGGACAGACTAGGATAACATTAAGAAACGAACACTTGTCGTACATTTTGACTTGGTATTGTTTAAGTATTGTTAGTGGGACCATGTGGTACCTACATTTTGTAAAAGGCGTTAAGATTTAATAAATTATTGAAAAGTAGTAAGGAAATCAGAATTGGGATTATAAAGAATGAACACTCTTAAAATTCCATATATTTATTTACTTTTGTACCACATTTTGAGATATATATTCAGTTCAAAATTCAACAGCATTCCTTGAAATAGTAAAACATCTCATATAAACTGTATACATGTAAAAAACTTTATAAACAACTCTTTGGCTAAAGTTGAATTCTATACTGCTTCGAGAGAGCTATGTTAGCATCATTTGTGTATCTAATACTGCTACACTTACATTGCAATGGACAGTTACTTCGGAATTATTTCTGGATGTATGTAAACAAGCACAACAACAAAACATGGCTTATATGAGATTAATATAATAAACGTGTAATATTTGGCACTAATTTGCGATACGCAATTTTGTTGAGACGCAATTTGCGCCATTAGCTCTGCCGCAAAATACCGAGGTTAATAAAAGAAATCGATGTGGCCGCTGCTTTTAAATGTAACAGCTACGAAATAATGAAAAAATATATATGTATGTATATAAATTGCGTTCTACATATAAGTTAAAGATTAACTAACTTATTGAAGGATAATATAATTTGTTAGGCCTAGTGTAATATATGTATGACATAAAAAATGCTCTCATTACACCACATAATTGGCAGTTAGGTCAGACAATGAGATATGGAGTTTATTTCATCCAACTTGCCTTGCACACACATTTTTGGACACGTCTACTTTATCAGATAAGCAGAACAAAGCCCTGAGTCGTTATTTCTTTTTCTTTCCACTGACATGAGAGTTGGCCATCGATCCATTATTTGCATGTGGAATGCTTCCATTAGCCATCCTATACATAATTTTGAGATAATTAAGAACGGTTATTATTTCATCAATAATAAAAAAATTCTTTACCTGTGCTCTACGTTTGGAATAGTAGCCCGTTGATCATCCATACGACCAGATTGAAACCTCATAATGAGCGAGAAGAAATCTTCGTCGGGTACAGTGGCCCCACTTTTTCTGGTGTTGCTCTCTGGCAATGTCAATGGGTGATCAAGCTCAGAATCGACGGCAGTTGGTGGCAGTGGAGAGCGTTGATCCTCAAGGCGTGAATCCTGGCAGCGTACAAGTTGATCCAAAAATGAATCGTCGGGAATACTGTTACGGTTGGAATCAGTTAATCTTTGTAAAGAATTGGCTTGCAAACCAGGGAGATGAGGCAGCGCCACTCTCTGTTCATCCATGCGCTTGCTTTGCATGCCAGCAATCAAATCGATCAAGTCCTCGGGTCCATCATGGGGAAGATTCGTAACATTTGTATTTTCCTTGTTATCAACGTTTAAAGAGCATCGTTGGTCATCCATCCGCTTCGATTGAAACCGTGACAGCAAGTCGAAGAAAGAATCCTCATCTTCAGGTTTCGTTGGCGATGACGTTCTGGCAACTACTGGTGGTGCATGCAAAGTCAAAGCAGTTCTAGCTGGTTTGCCATCTGGAGTCATCTATTGTTTGAAATTATGATTAGTGAATGCTAAGCAAATGCAATTCTGACATCATGCAGCAAATCAAAAGAAATATATAAAAAGCAAAATTTTATTTACAGCATTATTTACAAAGACCACTGGCAGATATTTTTTCGTGAGATTTAAAAAATGACCACTTTAAAAATTTCCAGCATTTCTATTGGTAAATATTAAGACTAGTACTACTTCACTATTTTAGAAGAAGTGTAAAAATTTAAATACTTAGATTGCCTATTAAATTCAGAATTAGATTCAAATATATATATATATATATATAAGGACTAAAATAGAAATAGCTAAGCAAGGATTTATTGAAATGAAAACACTCCTCGCTAACAAAAGCCCAAATCTAGAAATCAGACGGAGATATTATTATACGGAACAGAAGCCTTCAAAATATGGTTGAGACAAATGCTCAGAATTACATGGACAGCCATGATCACAAACCAAGAGGTACTACAAAACATGAATTGTAAATGAGACATTTTAAATACTATAAAATAAAAATGTCAATAAAAAAAGGGAAGGGATGATCTAATCACAACGGAGATGTTAATGAACATAGGAAAAAATGGATTACAAGTTCTTACAGAGATGTATTAATAAGGCATGGAACCAAGAAGAAATACCGATGGATTGGGAAATTGGAATTGTACTGCCAATATTTAAAAAGAGTGACAAAACAAAGTGCGGGAATTATAGGGGAATCGCACTGTTGAGTATGGTTTCCAAAGTTTATGAAAGAATACTCAAAGAAAGATTACCTAACAAGGTCAAACCGCAGTTAGAAGAACCACAAAGCGGGTTAAGAAAAGGAAGAAGCATATATTCACAGTTAAACAGATAGTAGAACCAGAAGATTAGGACATGAAATATACATGGCATTTATAGATCTAGTCGAAGCTTTCAACAGAATTCCAAGAAGAGAAGTACGACGAAGTTTAGAAAGAAGAAATGTGAATATAAACCTAAGGAGAGCAATAATGAGCCTGTATGATATAAAAGCAGGAGCTATGTTAGAACCGACAATCTCTAGTTCAAAGAATTTACAGTGAAAGGACTAAGGCAGGAGGTGTATTAAGCCCAGTGCTGTTCAACGGGGTAATGGATGAAACCTTAAAAGAAAAATGAAAACCACAAAACTACGTAGATCACAGGAACCTAGCACTAGAATGAATTGAGGCATACGCATAGTTGTATTCGCAAGCAGTCAACGAGCACTATGACAGAACTTAAGAGATATGATGTAGAGTTTTAGAAGAACAGAACTTGAAAGTGAATGTTGAAAAGACAAAGATTATGAGAAACAGTACAGACAGATGCCGAAATAAAAGTAAGGGAGAAGAAACATTCATAGCGAGACTACCAAGTGCAGGAAATACCTACTATAGTATGAGAAATTCAATAATTAAGAAGAAAGAAATATTGAAAAGAACCAAAATAAATGTTTTTAAGTTGATATTTGTGCCTATCCTAACCTTTGGCTGTGAAAGCTGGATGCTCACAAACAGATGGAAAATTAAATTCCAAAGCCTCGGAGTGATACTAGGAATACCGAGGATATGGACTAAATAAGAAATGACATAGTAAGAGAGGAATTAGAGGCAGAGCCTGTTTTGAAAATAATCAAAAGAAGCCAGGTATGAACATTTTACACATATGGAGGACAAAAGTCAAGTGACAAGAGTATGGAAAATAAGAATCAGGAAATGAAGAAAAGAGGATGCCCCACGAAAATATGGGATGACAATATTGAATAGGCCTTAGAGAAAAGAAGATTCAAACATTGGCTAGAGATAAACAAAAGTGGAGTAAAGTGATATATAAAGTAAAAGAAAAGTGAGAGTTATAATATTAATAAATTATCTTATACTAAAGGTGACAGAAGGTTTATATATGCATATATAAGTACTATAAAAAGAAAAAAGACAGTCTACTTGGGACAATTAATAAAAAATGAAAAATACAAGCTACCTCAACTTATAATACAGAGTAAAGTTGAAGGGGAAGAAGAAAAAGAAAAACTTTCTGACTAAAGAAAATAAGGCAGTGGACAGCCATGAATTCTGAACAAATACTTAGGACAGCAGAAGACAGAGAAACGTTTGCCAATGTAATTGCCAAAACTCTAATGGCATGTCAACAAGAATTAGCACGATACTACAAGTAGTGAAATATGCTCTTAGCAATTTTTAATAGCCAAACTTCAGGAATCACTACAACATATCAAGATAATGAAAATTTACGTTATTAAATAATACTAAAAAACGACTTGTTTAAAAGATGGAGGCTATTAAAGATTACTTTTTTAAAGATAGTTCTCTGGTATTTTCAAAATAGCTATTAGTATGGAACACAAATTTACCATGTCTACTTGTTAGCTAATTTCCAATATTCACAAAGAATATAGCAGATAATGAATCGACAAATTTAAACTCTGCAGTAAAAGGGCAAATCTGGAATTCAGAATGTCCATTATGTTTATGTATTCCACATGGTAGCAGCTAATTCACTTATCCTACCATTAGAATTTATAAGAAATCATATATTGAGAAGTATTATAAAAATCTGCACATCCATAGACGTGGAAGTCCGGTCAGTGACCAGACAATTAAAACAAGTTGCTATGACGAGTGTTTTGTTTGGTTGGTTTCAGTCTGGTCTGTAAGTGAAAAATCCAACAGTAAAAAATAAGAGAATATCAAATGATATAATGATATAATATTGCTTACTTGATGTTTAACCACTGCACTACATTCTGATAAATAATTTTTAGATTATTATGCGTCTGGCGCAGTGAAGGTATCTCTTCTTGTCACAGTCTTCAAAACATTTTACGATCAACTCCTGAAATTACAGGACATGCTAAAAAATATTTACATTTATAATCTTTTGGTATATATTGAGATCTACTTGGAAAATTTTAATATTCCACAGTAAAAGTCAAAGAGCATTACCAATGATGTACTATAGGTGGAACAAGCAAGCAGAAAAAGTAATTTCCGTTTCTGACTTCATATTTTTGCATTAATGAGATTGAGGCCAATTGTAAAAACTGTGCAATTTGTTTAGAACTAGCGCACTCAATTACTAAAAATGCATTACTTTGCTGGATGATACACGACGACTTGAAATAAATAAAAATTAAAATGCTTGAAGTAAAGATAGATCAACTAGATAGTAACCCAAGACGGAAGAATTTAGTTTTATTTGGATAAAAAATGTAAGCAAATAATTATTGGAATCTAGACAAGAAAATAAGAATAATTGAAAATAGAGCAAAGATAGAAATTAAAGGAGAAATAGATTTTATAAAAAAGATAGAAGACTAATAAAAGTAACAGGGAACATATATACACACAGTAAGGTTGCCTTAAAGAAATTCTACAAGAAAGAAGGAAACTAAAACCAAAACTAATAGAAGCAAAAGTAGGGAAGCTGATTATATAAGGACAAGTCTACAAAACACGAGAAGGGGAAGATGAAAAACGTAAGACACAGAAGAATAGACCCAAAATGGGATCAACACCACAAAAAAGTAGAAAGTATTGCCATAATAGACCAAGAAAAACCAAAGGAAAAACAATTGTAGAAGACAAGAAAAGAGGAAGAATCATACTAGGATCTGGTGGTTTGGAAGAAAATCAATTAAAAGCAAACAAAGCACAAACAAATATTTTTAGATCATTTTAAATCATTTAGACCCAATAACAAAAACACAACAATTCAACAATTACTAACTTCAATAAGAAATGGAGGGTATAAGAACCACGGAGTAAAAACCCAAAATAAATAAAACCAATAACAATTCAAGAAAATTGGCGAAAAATTGAAGACAATACTAGCAAAAGATAACGGTAAAATGGATAAAAACAAACCTGTTGAAAACGATATAAATAACAGGAAATGGTAATAATAATAATAGTTTCCCGTAACAGGCCACGAAGGCCTATGGGGTCGTAACAGGATAGGTCTGCTACAATCTAGAGCCTACGGTACACAAGGGTACGTTACTATGGTCGGTATATAGCGCTAGCCACGTGGCTAGCGCTATATACCGCTATAGACCGCCTAGTATTACCCCAGAGTTTGACCTCCAGGTACTCATTTATTGCAGCCTCAGTCGAGCTGGGCCGTAAAAATGCTAGCGACCTATCCCCTAGGCTACCACGTAACTGGAAACGGTAATAGGAACATTAACAATCAATGAAAAAGAAGAATCAATAGAAGAAACAAATAGGAAAATAAAGATATTGGGCATTAGTGAAACAAAGAAACAAGGAAGAGAGTAAGAAATATTAAAATATGGATATACATTATACTACTGAGGCAATCAAGAAAGAAGCAAAGAAGGGGTTGAGCTAATAATAGCAAAAAAACAAACAAACAAAAGAGTAATAAATTAGAATCCAATATCCTCAAGAATCATAGAGATACAAAAGGTACAAAAATAACAATAATTTAAATGTATGCACCAGTAGAAAACGAAATTTTAAGGAAAGAAATTAAAGTAAGATAATAACGAAATCAAGACGAAATTAGGTTTTATCAAGAAAAATATGAAATTGATGAAAAAGGAAAAAAAGGAAGAATAATGTGGTTCTCAGTGGACTGAAAATAGATTAAAACGAATCAGCAGTACTGAGGGAGGCAATTGGAAACTTTATGAACCCGAAAATAGATGTTAAAATTAACACGGCATATAAAGTTAGAGAAAGGTTATGTCTAATCGTACTGGAAAATGAGAAGGAGAAAAGAAAAGTTATGGAACATACAACAAAGCTGAAACAAATTTCAAAGAAAGAGATATTTATTAACAATTATCTAACAAAATGGTAAGAAAACAGATAGAAATAAGGAAGAAGGTTACAGTTTAAAGAAAAGAACAGAAAAACGTTAAAATTGGATACAATAAAATAACTATAAATGGCAAAGAATGAACGTAGAATGCAAGAGCACAACTCTAGAAACTAGATCAAAAAAGTTACTGTCCAAAAACTAGGATGAAACTATAAATACTGACCAGATATGAGAAGGGAAACAAGGAATGAAGTACAACAAACTGGAAGAAAAGAGAATAGTATGTGCAAATCTGACGAGCATATAAAAATAGGAACATGGAACGTAAAAGGAAGGTACGAGGAAGAATTGCTAAAGCAGTTATTATGGAAAATTGAATAATAGCGATATAAGAAAAAAAGCAAAAAGGAAATCCAATTATAGAAATGGACGAGCATGTATACTTTAATAATGGAAGAGAGAATATTATAGACAGAATCTGTTCCTTATAGAGGGAAATACCAAAAGAGATTACATTTATAAGTATAGATATCCCAACCGAAGGAATAGGAATAAGAATAAAGAATACGAAAACATACTTAAACATGATATCAAAATTGTATTAGAAGATGCAAATGCAAACGTGGGGAAGGAAGAGAGAATTAGACCTACTATAGATCAGCACAGTAAACATGAGAACTAATGAAAATGGACAATTACTAATAGACTTCCCAAAGGAACTTGGAAGTCGCCAGATGGATCCTACATTAACCAAATAGATCACATCCTAATCGAAAAAGGACTTTTAAACATATGGAGAGCTAGACGCAGACACCACTTTCTCATTGTCATGAAAATCGAGCTGGAAATACCAACAAAAAGAAACATGAGAAAAACGAATAGGCGCCAAGGTACACTAAGCAGAATAACAAAAAGCAAAAATAAAAAGATATACCAAGAAAAATTAGATAACAACCTATAGTCAATTAAAAAAATCAATGTATGTAGCAGTTGTGGCTGAAAGTGAGCAAAACAATGAAGCAGAGTGCAGATAAACACAGTGAAAATAATGTAAAATGTGAAATGGGACACAAATAGAATTGAAATACTTAAAACAAATACAGACTAAGCAACAGACACATTCAGAAACAAAAGAGGAAATGCAAAAAGATTTTGAGAGAAGAAAAGAAAATACAAAAAAGAACTAATTGCCAGTATGGAAAATAATTATTAGAATAATGAAATAAAGCTATCTACACCAATAATTGAAAGAAGAAAAGAAAAGATATCAACCAAAGGAAATATTTTACAAAAATAGTAATGAAGAACTAGACTAGTAGGAGGATAAGAAGACATACTACAATTAGGAAAATGATATTTTGAAGAGGAATAATACAAATAATTGATAAAAAAACAAGAATTTGCAGTAAAGAAAGTTGTGACAAAATCGACAGAATAAAAAATGCCAAAAACAAGTGGGTTACAAAATCTTGAGATCTAAATAAATAGATTCATTGGTAGATACAGACAATATAGTCCTAATAGCAAATGAACCTAACAGAATGCAAAAAAGAATAGTTAAATGATCAGAAAAAATCAATAAAATGGGAATGACCGTGAACACAGAAAAAACAAATAAATGAAAACAAAAAACAACAAAACATTATATTCACGTGCAGTGGACAAAAGTCTCTGAATACAACTATTTAGGAATAATAATTAGCAACGATGGAAACATTGGAACAGAAATAGCTAATGAAATTTAAGAAAGAGGAATGAATGTTTATTATGCCACAAACAAAAGTATGTAAAAAAATAGTGATACTAAAAATATTGTACTCAGTAGAAGTGTCACTAACAGATCGTCACACATAAGGAAACTCATTGCTATTGAAATGAAATACCACGAAATTTAGATGTATAAGAAATGAAGAAAACCACTATTACGAAAAATCGAAAAAACTAAGCTTAAGGGAAACAAAAAACTATTTACAACAATTAATAGAAAAAAAAAGATTAGTTAGACGAAGGGAAACTTTAGAGAAAACAATAGAAAAAAGTAGAGGAAAAATATGGCAAAACACTTGAGAAAATAGCGAGGGGGGGGAAGTTGAATAGAGAAGTTTTTTTTGCGCTTAGGGTATATCTTCCTTAATGTTCTTCCATGTTCACTGCAGCCTATGGCTTATTGTGATTACCCTAATTAAATAAATTCACAACCAGTGTGTAATTGATATCCCCTGAATCAGCAGATACAGGTCCTATACAGGGTGTGTCTGGAAATCTTCGGATTCCAGGATTGGTTTCCCGAATATATGTTGCCTTTTCCTGCACAACGCATCGCACTTGCGAGGATGTGTAAGGCTGTTTCTGGTTCCTTGTTACAAAGTCTGCAAGCAAGGTCACCACTGAATTTACCAATTTTCCAGAGGTGCTCTTTAACAGTTGCATGTCCTGTAAGAAACCCTATGGTTGTCTTTAGCTGTGGCCTACTTAGGTTAAGGAGTTCTGCTGCTCTCTTTTGGCAAGGTCCCTTATTGAAGGTTTTGCTGAAATAAGGTCCTGGTCGGTTCTTCCAGTACATTCGATGATGAGTGCGTGTCCTCTCCTTAATAAAGCTTCGGGCAGCACTTCCTGAAATTCCTAATACAGGTTCTGGGCCTATGTAAGCCTCACTAGATCTCTGCTTGGCCAGTTCATCGGCTTTTTCATTGCCGTAGATACCGCAATGCCCAGGTGCCCATAACAGTTTTACTGTGTTATGTTCTGCCTGTGCATCGAGTTCGTTGATGCATTCCGATACCAGTCTAGATGATGCTTTTGTGCTTGATAAAGCTTTTGAAGCTGCCTGACTGTCTGATATAATATAGATCCACTTGTTCTTGTAAGCCCTCTTACTGTTTTCACATACATACTGTAGTATATTTCTGTCTGAAAGACAGAAGCGTACTGACCCAAGCAAAAGCTTGCTCTACCCTGGAAGCCTCAGCATATATTCCAGCTCCGGTACCCAGCTCGGTTTTAGAACCATCTGTGTACCAGATTAGGCTACCAGGTGCAATTGCCTGTAAAAGTCTCGCTCCTATTTCGTTCCTGCATAATCACCTCGAATATAGAGTCGTCACATATTTTTGAGGTCATGTGGTCCGTCCTCATTTCAAGCAGAGCCCCCCCACCCCAGACTGTCAATTATTCTTGTATGACCTGTACCCGTGTGTGTCTTGTACAGTGAATGATACAGCCTGTAGTGACCTAATCTTGCCTCCCCCTGAATTACTATGTGAAGTGGGAGGTCTAGAAGAGTCTCCATTGCTGCAGTAGGCATAGTTCTCATCGCCCCTGTAATGCCCAAACAGGCAAGTCTTTGTACCTTGCCTAGTTTTAGTTTGGTGGTTTCTTGTGTTACTTTGGGCCACCAGACCAAAGCTGAGTATGTAAGAGAGGGTCTAACCACTCTGGTGTACAACCAGTGCACCATACCTGGTTTTAACTCCCACGACTTGTCATACATGCGTCTGACAACTGCTAGAGTTGTCACCGATTTGTCGACCACTTTCTCAATATGACGGTTCCAAGTAAATTTAGAGTAGAAAACGACTCCTAGATACTTCGCTTCTCCCGATATGGTGATTTCTTTTTCAACAAGGAAAAGAGGTGCAAGCCCCTCTAATTTTTTCCTTCGCGTCCTCCCTGAAGACACCCCCCTTCCCGCAACCTGGACGATAATAGTTTTGTCATACATAGACGAATAAACCATCCTTCCTTTGAGCAGCAGGTTTCCTTCAGGCCACGCCCACTCAGGGCCGAGGTTATGGAGTTGAAAGATGTATAATAGAGGAGTTGGATAAATAGATATTACCTGACGCCATAAAGGTAAAAGGGATAGTAGAAAGATTTCCAAAGTGAAATAAACAAGAAAATTGTTGTACGTATCTTTTATAATGTAGAGTAAAACATTTATAAATGAAAAAGAAATCACGTCTGTAATGAATATTAAGAAGGGATAAATTACCATATGGTTGTAAATCATGTACTTTAAAACAAATTAATACAAGTCTGTAAGATGAACCAAATAAGGTTAATAGTGGGGGTATGGATAAGAGTTAAGTCTGAACTTAAAGCAATTAGAAAAAACACCAAAGCTAGTTTAGATATCCTGCCAAAATGTCAGTAAACTACTTGATCAAGCAAATATAAATGATGCAATAGATAAAAATTTAGAGGATGCCCCAAAACAGCTAAATGAAAATTATATAAAATTTTGTAAGGGCGAAAATAAAAGCAAATTAAAGGAATTTGTATACCCACACCCCCAACACCAAAACCTTTTTTGAGAAATTTCCATTAGAATAATAAAAATCACGTCAAAATCTATCTTGCAGCTGGCCATAGGACCAAATGTGGAAGTCGATACTTGAAAATACTAAATATTTAAAAAAAAACAACACACAAGAAATATACTTACTACAAACAAGCAAAATATACAACACAAAGCACAGCTACCTTAATAAGACTGAGTTGTTCCATGCTTTCACGTCTCACCCTGTGAATCCGCTGACTACCCGTTAGGTGTTCTGGAGCAACTAGCGAGAGAGGGCTTGTTGCATCTGATGTGTTGGTAGTATCAGTGAAGTCAGGGCTTTCTGGGAGATTCATAATTTTCCGCAAATCTGCGATGTTTACTTTGGCCGTGGACTCGCCTACAGCATCACCCAGCTACAAAAAAACATTCGAATCAGAAGTGCATAATATTTAATGAATTCATTCATACCTCTTTGCTAATTTCGTAGTGTTTGTTTGCAAAATAAAGAGCCTTCTCGTGATTATTGAGTGCGGCATACGCGTTTCCCAGTGACCAGCATGCACGGCCTTCTCCAACACGATCTGCTAGGTGTTGTGCAATCAACAGATGCCGTAGGTGATATTCTACAGCTGTTTCATAATCTCGCAGCAAGGTGTACGTATTTCCCAAGCTGTAACAAGCTTGTGCTTCAACTGCATGGTCACCTAACTCTTGGGCAAGAGCCAGAGTACGCCTTACAAAAAATAGTGGCAATGATATTGATACATTAAACAACACTATTTTTTTACTTGTAGTGATGAGCAGCATCTTCAAACTGTCCTAGAAATATATGAGAATTTCCGAGATTACTATGTGCCCTCCTTTCCGCAGCTTTGTCGCCAAACTGCCTTGCGATAGAGAGACGTTCCTCATGATAACGAATTGCTTGGGCAAAATCTCCTAAAAGATAATATGTGTTTCCGAGATTGCCACATGCTCTTCCTTGTGCCGCTACATCCTCCAAATCACGCATAAGAGCCAAATTTTCTTCATAATAACTGACTGCTTGTTGAAGACAGCTTTTAACATCGTCTGCACATTCCCCAGGCTCCCGGTTTCCCACACGGCTAATGTGCTTGCCTTTAGCGTGATATACATTTCCCAGATTGTAAAGCGCTCGACCTTCGCTTTGCCTGTCATGCAATTCTCGTGACAAGTCCAGATGCCTCTTGCAACACAATACGGCCTCGTCAAACCGACCCATCACTTTTAAGGTGTTACCTAGATTACCCGAAGATTTAGCCTCGCCCAGCTTATCACCCATTGTTCTATGAAAGAAGTATTATAATTTAGTGATCCCCAATACGATCGCAGTTTACCTGGCCAAAGTGAGGTCATGTTTATGATATTGCATTGCCTTCCCATAATCCCCCAAATAAAAATACGCGTTTCCCAGTTGGCTGTAGATTGCACTTAGAGTACGAAGATCGTCGGTGCCAGCCTGGATAGCAGCTTGAAAGAATGCCACACCAGCCCTGCAGTCACCTGCTTTACACAAGCGTTCGCCTTCTAGGGCGAGTTCCAAGCACATGTTGCTAGAACCATCGTAGGCCTGCAAATACTTTCTGAATATTGCAACTGCAGAAGCAAAAGAAATATTTAGACCTGCGAATCGGTTGACAAATTTTCGGCGCTGGCGCTCAGCGACATTTTCGCTACATCAACGACGACGATGAAATCAAGCCATTAAATTAAGAACTTAATTTTTATGATTCACATTATAAACAGTGCGATGGCGTCATTGGCGAACCCTTTAACGGGTACTGTATAAGAAGCATTCGTTTAAAAGTCCTGGCTGCATGTTCAACAGCACACTGTCAAAATTTAATTATTAACGGTAGTTTTACCTCGGTTGCCACTAGTCGGATTAGGAGCCACTATTACGCGAGCGCGAAATTTAAACTACAGCTTCAATATAAAATTTTAATGGAAATTGTAAGGCAGTTCTCTTAGCAACAGCAACTTATCCGAATCTGTAGGGTTGTCTACTGATATCTGATCATCATTTGACTGAGCTTTGTTAAAATCTTGAGGAATGTACATTTTAGTAAAAAAATCTTGATTATGCTGAAGCTTCGTCCACCGCTCAGCTACTTCCATTCTGAGGCTTTTTCTAAACGCCATGCAATGAATGTGAAGTAGTTTATCGTATTTGATTCTGGAGAAACCTAACGAAGCTAAAATGTACCTCCAAGATTTTACATATTTCACATTAGCACCAACATGTTTAGAATCCGGCGTTATTATTATTAACAAACCCTCAAATTTTAACAGCTTGTACGCACGAATGCAACACAACAACCTTTGATCTGGACATGGCAAGTATTCTAATAATAAACAAAATGCAACAACATCAAACGAATGAGATGGGAGTTCAAAAATTTCTGCTTCCTTTTGAACTACATCTGTACATTCAGTAATTTTCACATTAATAAAATCACAGTAGCATACATCTTTCGTAGCAGGCGCAATGTCTATAGCTAACACATCAAAGCAATCGAAAGCTTGAAAGAGATTGCAGCAGCTACCAACGTCTAACATTTTAATTTTGTTATCATTGACCGCCGGCCACTCGTCCTCTATTCTTAGATTGATTTTGTTCGCTATTTCCAAATCTCGAGCACGCTGTCGCAGCATTTCACCTCCAAAGAAGTAGGTATCGCAAAAGTCGCGCACCCACTGCACTCGTGATTGCGGTGTGTTGCCGATATTATTTTTCCAGTACTTTGTGGAGAGTTCCTGCATTGCCTTCGAATACTTTTTCAGCGTAGATTTGTTCGCACAGTGCTCTTGCCATGCTTTTTCCGCCCCTAATCGCTTAGAGTTATTTCGCAGGTCTTGATGGATCGCTTTAATAAACTGAGCTAGTTCTAAATGCTCAACCGAAGCCATGTCGATGTGCCACTTTATCAAACGGCAAAGTAGCAAATGTAAACTAAAAAAATAAGGTTATGTTTAAGCTGGTCCATAAAACAGGATTGATGCTTTGTTACCGATTACATAATGGGTGCATTTAAAATGGTTTGGAGTCTCGGTATTTTAACTTAAAAATACTCATGGAGTGCTTTTCGGTTAGTTTTAGTGTGTTACACATAGGAATCAAAAATACTTAGTCATATCTCCCCACTCCTCTATCCAATCCCCTCAGTTTTTAGACTGTGCACTTTTATTGGTCTATTTTCATTTCCTTTGCGTTGTCTTAGTCTGTTTATGAACTCTATTGCATCCTCGGACATGATTATTCTCATTTTTCTATTATTTCTTTCAATATTTTCGGGTCTTACAACAAAAATAAAAAAAGTGAAATATTAAGAAAACTAATAAGCTTGAAGGGTTAAAAAACAAGGGTGAGCGAAGATCTGGATAAGAAGACAAGAGAAACTATGAAAAGAATAATACCCCATATGATAGAGACTAGAAGAAAAGTAATGGGAGCAATGATCATAACAGATAAATTAATAATAAATGGGGAAGAGATGGATGTATCAGACAGGAGAGAGGAAGAAGTAGTATATACAAGGAAGATCGAAGAAAATAAGGAGGAAAGGAAAAAAGATGAAAAGAACGACAGTTCCCTCAAAGCAATTTCAAAAAAGAAAGAAGAGGAAAAAAGAAAAGCAAAACAGAGATGATAGAAAGCATAAAGAATAGGTCACTGGTAGAGGAAGACAAATTAATTGCAACCCTCAGGAGCATTACGAAGACAGCGAGAAGTCAATAGTTTTAAAAACTAGTAGAAGAGGGAAGCCGAACCGAAACAACGAGGAAGGCAAAAGTAGAAGAACAAGGAGTGAACATAGAAAAGAAAGCAAATTAAGTGATAAGAATAATGATATCAGACGAAATACACAAGCTAATAATAAAATATAAGGCGTTAAATTCAAGAATAATATTAATATTTATCCAACTTGAATAAAGTGTTAATATTATCCAAATTTACAGACCAATAGAAGGAACGTCAGGGAAAGAAGTAAAGGAATTCTATAACACTCTACAAGAGAAGAAACAGAAGCATCCATCATAATGGGAGATTAGAATACAGGAGTAGGAAAAGACCAGAACAGAGGCATGGGATGTATGGGAAAATATGGAGAGCAAGTATTAAACAGAAATGGAATAAAGATGATTGAATTCTGCCAAAAGAACCATCTATTAATAGGGAACACTTTATGAAGACCAAAAATGGAAGATTTGCGGTGAAGGAACGTAATGAAAAAAGCCTAATAAATTACATAGTGCACACAAGAAGCCTCAAGAGATAATACAAGGGGTACAAACGAGAAAACAGGCATAAATAGGCTCAAACCACAGATTAATAGTGGCAAAAGTCCGAACTGGAATTAATAAGATAGAAGAAATAACATATAGCAGAATAGCAACATATAAACCCAGAAAGTCAAGAAAAATATTAAGAGATGGCAAACAAAAAATTTCGTACACTAATAAATGAAAAGAAGGAAGGAAATCTGGAGACAAAATAGACAGCCTTCAAAGAACCCATCCTAAACACAGCAGAAACGGGCGTGGAAGAAGTATATCCAAACGAAATCACAAGAAAATAGAGGAGATAATAAAAAAAAATGAAACGAAGTAAAACAAGCAGTTAGAAATGCGAAAAAGGAAAGCTGAAGGGAGTTTGGACAGGAAATCAACGATAAATATAAAGTAGATAAAAAGAAGTTTTGAACAATAATGAAAAGAGAGGAACGAAAACCAATAAAAAATAAGAATTAGGAACTAAAAGTGGAAACCAAGGAAGTATTGGAAACTTTGAAAGAGTTTTATGAAGAGGAACCGTAACAAGAAATGAAAACGAAGAAAGGGGGGACGTAAGTACGAGGAATTTCAAAAGAAGAGCTTATCGCTCAACAAATAGAAATAGGGAAGCAAGTGGGGAGATAAAATAACACCAGAAAAATGATAAAGTGTCTAGGGGAAGATGGGAAGGAGTGGCTATGGGAAATATTAAAAAAAGCCTGGAAACAGAAGAGGACTTTCAGAGACTGGGAAATTATACCAATACGTAAAAAGGAAGAAACAACAAACTGACAATTATAGAGCGATTTGCCTGGTCCAAACTACATTAAAACTATATACAAGAACATTGGAAAAACGACTAAGAACATACATAGAATACAATCTAGAAGAAAAACAAATGGTTTTCAGACCAGTAGATAAACAAACGACATTTACATACCAAGAACCCTAATAGAAAGAGCAATAGAAGAGAGAAAGGGGATTTTTCTGACATTTATCGATTTAAAACTGGCATTCGACACGGTAGCCTGACAAGTAATATGGAGTAGCCTAGTAAAATTAAGTGCCAAGACAACTCATTCAAATAATAAAAAGCACATTCAAAACAGTGAAAGAACTTAATACTATAGTTGGATATATCATTCTAAAAGTCAAATCAATATTGTATGCAAATGATATGGTGCTGGTGACAAGAAAAAATGCAAGCACTAAGAAATATCTGGTCAGGGAAAATAGACAAAATAAGTATGAAGATAAACACAACAAATCAAAGGTGATGATAATAAATGAAAAGCAGTGGGAAGGAAACAACAAAGTGATAAATATCAAAAAGAACACAAGTTTAGAAGAGGTAACATTTAACTACCTGGGCACTATACTAACAAATGATGGGAAAATAGACACAGAAATTACAGATCCAATAAACCAACCAAACTGTATTATACAATAAACCACACAACACTAGGCCACAAAGAAATAGAGATTAAAGACACAATACAACAACCATACCAATAGTTACATATGCAGCAGAGAATTTGACATGGCTGAAAACCACAAAAGCAAATACACAATAGAAACTTAAAAACCTCGGGAAGATCGTGGGTATAACAAAATGGGATACTTTAGAAACGAAACCGTTGAGGAAGAGTTGAAACAAACGCAAAATCTAGGAATTAAAGAAAAATAGCCATTCTGGTCTGGACGTGTGGCCAAAATGAGCAGATACTAACAAAAAGAATAATGAAAATAGGAAAACCGGCCAAGAAAATGATCAACCAGATAAAGAAGTTTGAAAAAAAAAAGAAACGAGAAGAAATGGGTAAAGGGATTAGCCTCAAAGGACATGTGTAACATAAAAAAAAGCTTATTAGGATTGATCAAATTAGTAGATTCAGAGTTAGTTAGCTTAAAACTTCAAAGACCTGGTTTACGTTGATCAGATTATTTTTTTTTTAGTCCTGGCAAATTAAAATGTTAATTTAGGTTCAGATCAAGTGACGGGCTGAAAATTTTGTCTATGCATGCCTTATATTGTACAATATATGCAAGTATGAATGCACACATATAACACACCAAATTAATAAAATGTTGTATTATATAATCTTTATTAAAAAGACATTTCCTTAACAATATTAACTTATGCTTCTTTCTTGGGCCGCTGCTTCTTTGCACGTACAGGCTTCTGGGACCTTAAGATCGCGCTGGCTCTGCGAAGGGCAGCCTAAAACAAAAGACAATTTTAACAACGCTATCAACATGTACATGTCCACGTAACGTTAAGTAACCATCAGTAAAGAGAATCGTCACAACTTTCGGAGATCTTGGTGGTAAGATATCATCATTCAAATATTAGATTGGTCTTGTAAAAAAACACAAACTGTACCTTGGTCAAGTCGGTGCGATATCTGTTCTTGTCCATGAGCCGTTTCAGCTTCCAGAGCGACCGCCTGGGGCCAGCCTTCATGGTCCTCTTCACAGTATTCCGCTTGGGTTTATACTAGAAAAAAATACAACCATAAAACTGCTTGCTTACTTAACACAACAAAAGAAAGACCATTAAAAATCATCAGAAAGATGGGTGATGAGTAATGTCTTCATCGTAACTTCCAGAAGTGCAATTCATAATTCATCATTTGGTTAAAAGCATAAATGGAGAACGACTAGAAACGTGCATTACCTGTTTTTTAGCCTTCTTGTAAACGACAGTGAAGCCTTTCTTGTCGGGAGTGTCGACGATGCCGACAGACTTCTTGTGTATTAGCCCGTTGTATCTGTAGGAATTCAAGTTCGTAAGATTGTTGGGCTCCTGTCAACGAAACCGAAGATTACTTACAGCTACGGAAGGCGCTCGAAACAAACTTACTGTGCTGAACGGCTTGTTAATATTCCTCTTCTTGGAAAGGAATGCATTGTTGTTACGGATAATACCCCATACCAAATGCGAAGACATGATGCCGACTAAAATGTGAGAACTGGAATTAGCACGTGGTATCACAAAATGTGCGTTATAAATGTGGAACCGGGAAAGTTCAATTATCAATATACAAAGCGTTTAAAGTCCTTTCGAGTATCGTAACTAATTGAAAACCATACATTAAATAAGCATAAGAAATATTGCGCTATTAGCACATTACCTGTCTTAAACACGCATTCAGAAAGGAAGTACCGCCATCTTGGTTAATTTCAACGCTGCGCGGATACGCTAGCGACATCTACTTTACATATACAAGGTGTACTCAAAATTTCACCATTTTACTGTGGCAATACTCATAAATATTGTATTTTTAACTTTTTGAATTTTAGTCAAAGTCAAAGAAACATAATTCTAATTATTTTAAATAAATTTTAACCATTACAATGAACTACTTATATCGGTGTGTTAGTGTAATCTAAAAATTCTAGAATTTTTATTCTCCAAATTACTTTGGTGTAATAATAAGAGAGTAATTTAGTACCATGGCGCATTTAAAGCAGTCATGTTATAGAAGTGGTTGTAGTTTTAAAATATCCGTTAACATTCAAGAAATCTGCTCCAACCATTTGAAGTGCAACATTCTGGTTTAAAGTTGGGCAATGCACCCTAATTTTTTTATAACACTCTAAGAATATTTCAGCTCTTTTTGCAGCCTTTTGGTAAAACGCGCGGCTTAAAGTCTGTACAAAGGGGGCTAGAAGGTTTTAGACGCGTTGTGGACAGAGGGGAACCCCAAAACATTTCTTTAAAACAACTTGCAAGTTTTCTAAGAAAATTCAGAAACGCCGAACTAAAAATTTGTAATGAGGGGTGAGCTATGGGGGGCGAAATTCGTTTCCTAAAGGCTAATAAATATGTTTGTACTACAACTATCTCTATAAAAGAATTACTTCAAGTGGATCAAGGTGCTAAACAACTACCTACTAAAATATTATTTGATGTGTAGTTGGTATATGTTATATAGAGCATTCTGAATCAATTTTATAGTTGAAACAATAAGTTTGAAATGTTAACGCTTTAACCGGCTTGGTTTTGATTAAAATTGAATTTTTTATCGATTTATTATTTGTAGCCTCTGTTGTTGTCCATAAGTAATTTTAGATTACTTCTAGACCCCATACAACACTCTCACAATGCAAATAAAATAGCGGATAAATGTGGCAATAGGTTGCTATCAGCGGGAGTGCAGTGAGGACAGATATAAGTCACTACTACCTTTATAAAAATGCTGCTTAAGTGACAAAACCTCTACAGATAGAAGGGAAAAGTAGAATAAAATCTTCAAGTGTGATTGCTCTTCTTTTTATTATTTTGCTGTCTTCATTAAACAAATTACTGTTCCAATAGTGCACTTAAGCACCAGTAAATAGGTAAGAAATGGAAAATAAGTCAATGTGACATGTCACGCACTCAAAAGGTCTAAGTATATATACTATGTTGAACAATTCTCATATTCATGTCAAATAATTAGTTTTTTAAGGAAACTGTTTGGAGAACATTACATTTCCTACTCTTGCATCGGCACTGTTGCTTTTACATGTTATACATTTTTTTTTATTAGTGCCATGTTGTACTATAAGGATTATCCTGATCGAGTTTTCCCAGTTGTCTTACCAGTTCATCTTTATATGCTCAGCAAGATGCTCACATGACTTTTAATATACAATAAATCCCATAAATTGTTGTCTTTCCCACAATCTCATATAGAAGCATTTCTAGATTTTTTTTGTATTTGATACTAATGATGTTCTTTTTAGGTACGGTTAGTATTTTGCTGTCATTTCTTGAGTTTCCTTTACCTGTTTTCATTAGGAAACTAGTGATTCTACATTAGTACTATAATAACAATAAAAGACAAGACGTCCTCCGATATGATGGAGTGAAGATAAAAAATGTATTACAGGAAACTGCATAAAACAACTATAGAGGCTGTATGATGATGACAATAATAAAAGAACACATGAAAATGAATTATTCCTGTCTGCCATTATACAAATTAAAATACAAAACTTTCAATTCTTTTATTCAAAAATGTTATTTTTAACAGCATAATAAATCAAAAACAACACATACAACTGAGATAATACTTAAACAATTACAAATGTAACATTAACTGTGAGAAATCATAAATCTGTGGGTGGATTGAAAAACTCCCAATGGTGGTGATGAACTATCACTTTCTCATCTCCACCAAGTAGTATTAAGCCGGCAATCAAAACCAACAGCATTAAAATCATGACGTGCAAGTCCTGTTTACCGTCCGCGTTTTGCAGCACATTGTTCGTAATGTGTTGTATCAGTCTCTTGAGTGACCTGTCTGCTTCCGTAGCACACGCGCGTATTAACTGCCCCGTCAGCTGCGGTATCGACTGCTCGGGCGAACGGAGGCGCCTCCTGGGTGCCGGGACACTTTCTTCTGAACTTGAACGGGACACCTTGTGAGCCTTGTGGTGACGATGTTTCCGGCGGGCAGGCAAAGGAATGTCTTCATCGAGGAAGTCATCGAACGGGGGAGATCTCAGTGCGAAGAAGCTTGCGGGGGGCTGGGAAGGCACGTAATCGACTGAAGGCTGCGGGGGCCGAGGGGGCAGCTCTTCTTCTGATTTCGAGGTGTTTTCAGTTGAAGATACTGGTGGTTCAACTGGCAACACCGGCAGTTCATCTGGGATCTCTGCAAGTGATTCCTTTTCGGGCAAAGAAGATTGGGATTTTGGATCTGCATCATCCGGGGACTGAGGGAGATCATCTGTTTGAAAGTCTGAAGTAACGGGGAGTTCTGCACTTTGACTGTTTCGTTCTGGCTGCGAAGCTCTCCTCGGCGGACGAACTGGTGGTGGTTCAGTTTCAGTTTTAAGCTCTTTAATTTCTTCCAGCTGCTCATCTAAAAGGTTAGTTTTTGAATCATAACGAGGAGGCACAGGAGGCGCATCTTCTTTCACATCGTCTATTTGTAAATCATCAATCGGAGTTTTTTTTTGGCCGACTTCTTCTATGTCTTCTGGTTCCGGAGTAGCTGTTTTAACATTTGTAGATTGATCGGTTACGGACGTTGAGTCTTGAACTGTTGTTTGCAGCCGATCCAGCATTTCTTGAAGTAACTGGGGTGGAAGCTCGATCCCACTAAGTACCAAATTGCCAGTCTTAGAAGTAATCTCCGATATCTGCAAGCTTACACCCTCCAATTCTGACACGACGATTTTACTGGCTTGTAATTCATTAACTCGCAATTTATCCACATCTAAATCTAACACTTGCATCTTCTGCGCTTTCAGTACTCCTACCTCTTGTTCACGGGGTAGCTTATTTTTAGTCACTTCAGGTTGAAGTTGTGGAGGATTTTTCAACTTTTTAAATTCTTCAGGTATCTCTGAAGTATCATCATCATAATCATCATCATCATAGACTTGTTGTTTCTCGCCAACACTAAATTCTTGAGTAACAGGTATTGTTCTTTCTACGGGAGGAGATTTTTGCTGGAAATTACTTAATTCTGAGTGTGGTAAAATTTGACTGTTGTCAATAGGTTGGACCACCAAGCTTGCATGAGTGATGGTTTCTTCTCGGTCAAACGTTAATATTTGCTTCTCTATTTCTGACAATTTTAAATCTGGTAAAAAATTCTCATTGCTAAATTCTTCATTTTGTTCTATTTCATCCATGTTTTCCTTGTTCTGCTCATCTTCGAAAGGTATATTCCTTTCGTGAGAAATATCTCGCAAAACTTCCCTTCCTGCACCTCTAGGTCTCCTTGGCGGCCGTGGTGGAGCAGGCAAAGGGCGATCTCTCATTTTTTGTATAACCTCGCCCGATTGCAGGTGTCGCACAGGTTCACCATCCTCAATTTCAATATACTGCCCTATGTCGATGTTTTCTTTCTCCTCTGTATGGAGACTTTGCGGTGATTTACTCCTGGAAGTTCGGGCGGAGCCTCCAAGAGTACTGTAATTTCTCAATGGCCTTATTGGAGGGTGTCGCTGGTAATTCGAGGTACCGTTGAAAACTTATCCTTTTTCTTCGCCCTTCTGGTGCGGGGAGGCGTCGAAGGGAACCTGGAAGGCGGGAGTGGGGGCTCTCTCGCCACGCGCGATTTATCTATGACAGCGTAACCCATAACGTCACGAATATCTTGCACACATGGTTCTTCGACGCAAACGACCTCGGCGTGCGCGTCCGAAGCTAAAGAATCGGTCTCGCGAGATATTCCGTCGTCCTCTTGCAAAGAGATTCCCGACTGCGATTGCGTTCGGGAACGTACTCTCTTCGGCCTGGACGGGGGTTCAGGAGTTGGAATAATATATTCCAGTTCTGCCCGATAATCAATCTGCAACATTACGCGGTAATATAAGTGCTTTAACGTATGAAAATACTTACATCTTGTAGGGAGACGTCTTTGCTTGTGTTTTGAAAGTCTCCTTGGATGAAATCCGGTTCGGATGTATCAAGACTTTTCAAACTTCTATGCTTTCGAGTAGGTGCTATTGGGGGTTCCGCGTCGTTGCGAGTCAGGAGTTTCTCGAAATTTTGTTGAAAATTTTCGTATCTGTAATATGGATTGGATTCCTTTATTTCATGTTGTGCTAGTTCCTCTATTTGTTCGTTCTCATACATGTGTTGTATGTTTCTGTTACTGAACATCTCGTCATCTCCTAGTATGTTACCCTTCAAAATATTAGTTTCATCCATTTGGTTTTCCATATACTGCTGCTCAATCGGAATTGTTTCTTGATATGGTACGACGTCGTCGCTTATGTGTTTTTTCTTTTTGTCCTTTTTACTTCTTCGTTTAGGTCTAGACGGTGGTGGCACATACGTTTTGAATTCCTCAAACACTTTGGGATATTCTTCTGGCTCGGTATTGCCCGATTCTCGATCAAAACTAATTTGCTCGCTGGACACGTGCGGGGTTTTCTTACGCTTGGATTTTCTCAGCGGTTTTCTTCTAGGAACTTCTCGTATGTGATCGGACTGGTCCGAAACATCTAAGTCATACTCGCGGTCTTTGTCTTGAAATTGCGATAAAGCATTTACTGGGTTCCTAAATGCCTCTCGAATTTCCGAACTTAAATATTTTCCCACTTCGATGTTTTCTTGTGATATTCCCTTTTCTCGTAGGAAGAATTCATCCGAATCAATTTCTTCTAAAACTCCTCGCCGATGTTCACTGAGGCTGCCAGACGAGTGCACTTCTTTACCGTTACGCGGTAAATCGATGTCAAAGCTATCACCTCTGGGTGGCGTTGGCATTTCTACGTTTTCGCTGTCAAGATCTGTGATTCTGTAATTCGTTTGATTTCGATCATCTTCTCCGTAGGGAAGTTGAGACTGATGAAATTCGCCATGATTCCATCTTTTGAGGTAGTCTCCATTAAAGGGCCTCGTATCTTGTTCCCGATCAAAGTCATCTTCAATATCGATATCCTCATTGTATCGAGTATGAGATGGCACATCCAACGGGTATTCGTCGTCAGGATGTAAAGGAATCCTAATTATGTCAGCTTTCCTTTCGTCGTCAAATTCTTTGGACTTCTTAGTATCTTCGTCAGTATGTTTGATGTCTTTGAATTTATCTGTCCATTTGGACCCGACACCGCCTTTTGTCCGGCTCATTCGCGGAACTGTCGCAAATTCAGGGGGCGACGGCGTGGACTGGTCGTCACTTCTCTCCTTCTCTTTTCCTTTCCTGTACTTGTCGAAGATTCTAGGGTACGTCCTAAAGTCGAACATCTTTTTCGTTGAATCGCCTACGTTCGATTCTGTTGATAACTGTCGATTTCGCCACGTATCTTTGGAGCTGTCCTTACGCGTGAGGAAGGAGGGCAGGGTTATTGACGATTTTTCGGGCAACTTCGGCATTTTGAAGTTTGGCTTCTTGAAGTTTGGTTTTTTCAGCTTCGTACTGGGAAACTTTGGACGCTGCGGCAGGGTGATATTGGGCGTTTTGATGCCTTGCAGTTTTGTTCTAATCTTGCCCGCCTGTTCGCGAAACGCCTCGTTGAGGCTCTTTCCAGGACTCGCATTTTTAGGTGTGGTGATACTGCTTGTGGTACTTGTGGTTGTCTGTTCGCTTTCTTTTTTTAGCGGTGACGTTTCTAAGGTCGAATAACTCACTTGGGTTATATTTTCTCGACCGTCGGTCTTGGAACTTGCAATTTCTGGAGATGCGTTAGGGAAGAAGCGATCTTCGATTATTTTTTGGACTTCTTGGGCGCTAAGGTCATCATCCAAGTTTTCACCGGAAATTGGCAGTTCGTTGTCTGGAGCCGGCACGTCGTTTAAGTGTTGCTTTGCTACATTTGCGTCTGCGGCGGTGGTCCCTATGTAAATTTGGGTTTTTATTTCTTCCGGGGGAGGATTGACCGGTTCGTACTCGTGGTCGCTGAAACGGAAAGGGAAAACATTTTACATAATGAATGTCACATGACACGTTGTGATCGCTTTTTAACATTTTAACTAAATAAAATCGGTACAGTGAACTCGAGTCGTTGCCAGGTTTCGGTTGCCTGCCGTAGCCCTATTAATAGTGTCTCGTCTGGGCTACAGTTATATCTGATTTTAGCATTGTAAGTTACAATGTATCTAAGATGTGAAAAGCAAGCGCGCAGGAACGTACCGAAAATGTACAACCGGGTTGCTCGAGCGACTGCTGGGCCGCACTATCCCCGCATTCGACCGTTCGGGAAGCAAGGAATCGCATTGGTAGTATTGACATGCACATCGAACATCCAAAGACATGACCGAAGATCCGGTAGACGATTGACGGGAGACATCGTGCGGGGGCGTGACGCGCTTCGTGCCCTCCGAGTGCGAACGCTTGTCGTTTTTAATGGACGCGGACGCCTTCCGACGCTTTCGTTTGTGGTTGGAGGTCGCGTGGTTTGCCGAAAGTTCCATTTCGGATGCATTCGCGCAAATGACCAGAGAGGCATTCGAAAGCAAGCACTTAATTATCACATGTTTTTGTCGTTTTTAGCACCCCGAGTGCTGCGCTCGAATATTCGCTGTTCACTAGTAGTTAGCCTCGTCTTGTTCTATTGTTAGTAGCCAGTAAACGACGGTCGCCGAAACGGCCACGACGGCGCCGTTATTTTTAATGCTACAGCATAGCGCTGCTGCAAGTCGGAGCTCTGTTGGCTAGCGAAACCGAATTTCCAAACTATTTACATTACTGCATTGACATTTCGCCAAGTTTGCGCGCACCGAACGCTCAAATCAATACTTACTTTGATGTAGACCATTTGTTGTAGTCTTCTTGAAGGGAAGTGTCTTTCAGTAACTTCTTGTCCAGGTAACATTTTTCTTCATCCACAGACATCGATTGAAAGGACTCCAATTCGGGCAGCTTTTTAGTTTTTTCCTCTGGTTCAGATTTTGGACTCAGCTGAACGTCTTCGTATATCCGCTCGCCATCGTCTGCTCGCGATTTCCTCTTGAACGACACCTTCTTCTTCAAAGAAGATTTCATCGCTTGCGCCTTTTCTTTCTCTTGCTCTTCCAGCTCCCTGGCCAGCTCCTCATTTATCATCGCAATTGCAGCGTCGCTCAACTTTAACCCATCCTCTTCGTCGACTAAAATCCGCTGGGGTTGTTCAACTTTAACTTCAGCTTCCTCAGGCTCGGAAGCGCTGATGTGTTCGTCGACCCCTTCGTCTTCCGCGACAGTATCTAGCGCGTCGGAGTCGGGACACACCTGATCAACGGCCGTTTTGGCCAAATGCTTGAGCTCGTCGAATTTCACCCCTTCGAAAAATTTCTGATCGTGCTCAGAAGGGGTTTCTGGAATGCTAGAATCTAAAATTTCGTCGTCTGATGGCGGAGTTAAGATAATTAGCTGCACAGCGTTGGGTGGGGCTTCGGGAGATGTGGGGACAGAGCTTTCGCCTTCTTCTGGTTCCTTTTGTGCGTCTTCCACTTCCTCTTTCGGCTTCTCTTTGGGCTCATCTTCTGCTAGATGGGAAAATTCATCAGTTTTCCCCGGGGAAGCTTTAGGGTATATGAATGTAAACGGGAGTTTGCGTTTGCTTTTTGGGTTCTATTTTTTTCTTAACTTCTATTTCCTTTGGTTTTTCGGTGCTTTTATCTTTTTTGTCGGCTTTCGCAAATGATGGAAACTTGGATGGAAATTTACTTGTAATTTTGTTCTTAGCTTCTTTTAGTCTTTTCATAAATGCCAGTTTTGATAAGCTTTTTCTACTATAACTACTCTCTACAGATGACTTTCTCTTTCTTTTTGGCTCTTCTGATCTTGCTCTTGGGCGTCGAGTATCCGAAACAGGCTCTTCCAATTGTGCAGGCGCAACGACTGGTTTTTTTAAAGCTGTAGCAAAAGAGGAAGTTTCAGGAACGTGTTTCTTCCACTTTGAAAGAGTCGCTTCGAGTTTGCGGACCTTTTCCAGTTCCGGCGCTTCTGCAGCTTCTTCTGATCTACTGACTCCCGCCTGGTTGACATTTTCACTACTGACGTTTGTACTTCTTTCCGAGGCGATTTCGCATTTGTCTTCACTATCTAATAAATCGCTTATGTTGTCATCCGCCGAATTGTCTTCTGGTTCGTCCACGATTGGTTCTGGTGTTTTTGGTTTGTGACTTATTTCTGTTTCGGATTTTGTGGATTTCTTATCATCGTCCGTTATTTCTTCTATAACTAACTTATCACTCTCTTTTCGCTGCAGCTGCGGCTTTTCAGGTTCGAGTTTATTATCTTCCGCCTTCTGCTGTTGTGGCTCTTTTGATTCGCTTGCCAGCTTTTGTTGTTTTAGGTCGTGCATTTTCTTTATTTCGGTGAGAAGGCCTAACATGGACATTTTTCTATCGCTACCAATTCTTTGCAAATTAAGTGTACTACTCGAACGTGAACTTGGACCCGGACTTTCGAACTCAAACTTTGAGTACTCGTCAGTTTCTCCCGGTGGCGGCTTAAGAGGTATGTGGATGTAAACAGGAGATTGATTGGGCGGCGGAGGCATCCAGTCTTTGGTTTTTCCTTGCGTTTCCCCAGAGCTTGTAAGTTTTGGCTTCTTTGTTGTTTTCTCAGATGCGTCTGATTTTGATCGTTTTGGAAATTTCGAAACTTTTAACTTGGTTTTGGCACCTTTAAATTTGTCTCTGATAACCTGCTTTGTTTGATTGATTTGTGCAAGACCGCTTTCAATAGGCAATTTCCGTTTTTTCTTTGGCCCCTCCGTTTTTGAAATATTCTCCTTGTCTTTTTTGGATGATGACACTGGGGGATGCTTTTTTGTTTCTTTGTCATCTCTAGGAATTGCAACATTTTCTTTATTCTCTTTTAGAGTAACCTTCAGTTCCGCGTCATTGTTTCCGTCTGCTCCCAATTGTTTTTCAACCTCTTCATTCGTATCTACATCTTCCATTGCTAACGTTTCCTGAGTGTCAGATTTATCCAACGTCGAAGAACTTCTACTTCGTCTAAATGCCTCCATTGTGTAATCTTCTGGATCAATGTCTTCATCAAACGGCGGCTTCGTTAGATGTGTCCAAGGATACGCGCCTCTAGTCCGCGACCTTCGCACGTCTTCCCACCTGTAAGTCTTTATTGGAACCTTAGGAATGTCTAGATGCTCTGCAACAAAATATTTATGCATAAATGGAACACGTATTTTCTAAACTCGAAAACACCTTCGACGAGAAGATTGTAATCGTTGAAATTCGCTTTAAGTTTGGTGAAAATTTTAAGGGAGCGCTTTTTCGCGTGGCTGGAAAGTCTCATGGCTGCTTTCTAGCAAATTAGTAGGCCGACTGAACCCCGTGTCGCTGATAGAAAGAGCTTATCTGCATATCTTTATGATATTTACCTTCGCGTTGGCTTACGCTGTTTGTTGGTACAAGATAAATTTTCAGGCTCAAAACGAAATATTTTAACGCATCTAGAATCAATCGTGATTACTAAATAAAGTGACCGCTTTTCCACACTGAGAAAATGGATACCCGGCGTC
Organism: Sinelater perroti; assembly: GCA_036346155.1. Taxonomy (NCBI): domain Eukaryota; kingdom Metazoa; phylum Arthropoda; class Insecta; order Coleoptera; family Elateridae; genus Sinelater; species Sinelater perroti. The sequence continues at coordinate 917,333 of JARFIY010000006.1, read as the reverse complement.
GGTTGTTGTTGAGAACTTAGCTGTAATAAATTAGAGATTCAGCTGGCGTGGGCGTAAAAGCTCTGATTTTGTAGTACGTTGAGGCAGTCAGAGCTATTTCTGTCAGAGATGTGATTTTACTTCAACTTGTGTAATTGATGCATCATCAATTCATTTTTGCTTGGCAATTTACAGAAAAATGGAAACGCTTGCTTGGCCCATTTAAATTTGAAAGAAAAACTTCAAATTACTCTAAAGCAATAGAACATGTGGTTGAGTTGGGCGCAACCTTATGATTCAAACAAATATATTTTTGTGTACAAAGGCACGTCAGTTATTTTTAGACTCGCCCAAGGAAGATTGCACAAAGCACTCCACACTTCCTCAATTAGGGATCGGTCTAAAATTTCTACAGATGTTTTTTTGGTTATTTCTTTTTTTACCAACGAGGACTACTATGGGGGTATTAATTAAAGGGTGTTTTAGTTTAACCTATATTTTTCGAATCAAGAAATGGGGACAACATTTGTTATTGGGTCTAAAAGACAAAGTTTGGTATCGGCTAAGCGGTACCGGTAGACTAATTTTAGACGAGCATCCCCAAAAGTTCTACGGAACTCACCTGTGGTTGCGCCTTCGCGGTCAGTTCGGTCCATAGCTTTTAGCAGTACGGCAAAATCGACACCAAACGGCCATCTTCAGTAAGTCGAGTGCCCGCAGCCCTGATCGACGGCGAAAAGGTTTTCGATATTTTTAACGTCGGTGCACACGCGTGGAGCGGCTCTGACTTACTTTCCGCCTTCCTCCTGGCAAGCGAATGGGCTGGATATTTCGGGCTATTTTCAGTGGCCCTATTTTTAAAAATAAAATGACGCGACACTTGCGAACGTTTCGCGGACGGCGATGGTGCGCAAATGTTTGTCTTTATTTTTGGGGCTGCCCTGCGTGCCGGTCTAGGGGTCTGCTTCAAAACCAACTGGATCCGGGGAGGTTGGAGCGCTCTTCTAGTGCATTCTTAATCCGGCCCCGCAGCCGCACTGGCGCTGTTAAATAATAAACGTGTTGATGCAAGCCACTCTAATAGCTTCTTAACTATATCAATGCGATGCAGCAACCTATGCAGAAGATTTAGGATTGTTCAAAATAGATTCAAAGCCAAATTAAGGTCAACAAGCAAATCCGCGTGTTCATTTTATACTTGTTGATGGGCGTCATCACGAAAGTCTTGAACGAAATTACAGGGCTAAACACTTTTTCACAGTAAAGACAGGCTGTTATTTGTGAGTTTATTATAAAACAATGTAAAACTAACCGCTTTAAGTACATAGTAACGTCAAAAAAATCGAACATAACCATAAAGTTATTTTGTTAAAAAGCTGTCGAAATTTATAGGTTAGAAAGCAATTTTCATAAAAAATCTACCTAGAGTTTGGTGAACGACTGATAAGGAGTCAGTATCAGTAAACTGAGTGGCGTCAATCATTAAAAGTTGGAAAACTCTGATCAATATAGAGCCTTCTCCGACAGGGAGAACGAACTGGAAAGATACGTTAGAGCAGCCGAAGCTGATGATTTGAGAAAAAATAAGGTAATTCGGAACGAAAACCAGGTGAATAGAAAGTAAGCAAGGAGAAAAAGCGCAAACAATTGTTAGGAAGCAACAAAGCGGCGAAATTTGAATGTTTACATTGAGTGGGGTGTTCTAAACGATATTACTGTTGCTGCGATGATAGATGGTGAACTTAAACTAAAGACCATTTCTTTGTAGCTCTCGATAATCTAGGTGATAAAATATTTATAAGCTACATGAAGATAATTTCTAAGGTACAGGACTAGCACAAAAGGACAAAACCTTGAATTAAGGGTGGGAGGCTAGCTTCACCTAAGAAGAAAAGCTGAAAAAAAGGACAACTTGTTGCATACTCCATTGACGAGGCGCCTCGGAGGCATCCTAGGCTTTTCATAAGCTGGGGCCTAAAGGGTCTGGGTAGTGAAGATGGTAATCCAAGTGAACTTACAGCATAGTAAGGCAGCTTCTGTCGTCCTTACTGCCTTTCAGGGAATGTGGACCTCGTTTAAGAAGAATAGGAGAAGTAATTTACAATCGATCTTCAGAGATCCCTAGGCTTCAAAGTACTGCTCTTAAATTCTTTGTATTCCAAAAACTCAATGCTAGTTAGATAAAGGACGGGGAATAAGGATGGGCTCGGATCGGCACGAAATCTACCGCCAACCAGAGAAGTAGAGGAACTGGTGATGGGATGCAAACAAAATAGCTGGTAACTCATCATCAGCTATGAAGCAAATTCACTACATTACCCTGAGAAGTACCAATAACAATGAACGAGGCAAGAGTACAATAATAATTTAGACATACTGAATGTAGGCGATAAACTTGCTTTTATTAATATACGAAGGAAGGAGGTCACGTATATGACAATAGGTACTGTTTGCTAGTAGCTTTGTCAGAAACTGACACAATAAACCTATCGTAACCATCGAAAGACAAGCTGAGAAGACTACCAGGAATTGGAACGATAAGGAATAGTACAGAACTGGAGATTGCAACGGGGCAGTGGCAGGATGGTAATAAGATAACTGTCCTCAGATGAAAAGAGATTTCAATAGGAGCGTGTCTTAGGTGCAATGAAGACCTTGTTCGAATGAGACAATGGGTAAGAAAGCTTTTTAATGCAGCAAAGAATTAGAGGGTACGGGATAAAAAGATAAAAAGGTTCTAATTTTTTAAATTTTTTTTTACATTAGCAATCAGAATACATTGTATTTCTACTTATTTATTTATTTATTTAAACTAAAAATCCTTATACCGTTAGGTGTCGGATTATAACCCAGTTTACAGTACTTATAATATAATATCTAATATAACCTATAAAACTTATTAAACTTAATTAACATTTCTTAATTAATTTATTCCAAGCCTTTCTGTCTCTTGTCAGGTTCCTTGCTTCTCTCCATTGTGTGTTCCTATTTTCCGCTGCTAATTTTTACCTGTTCCTCCCACTTCCTTCTTGGTCTACCTACTGCGTTCTTCCCCTCTGTTCTGGCTTCGTATACTCTCTTCGCTATCCTATTATCATCCATTCGGAGCAGATGTCCCATCCAACCTAATTGCCTTTCTTCTACCGTTAAATTTTCATTTCTCACTCTCTCCAGTCTTGTTATTCCTTTAATTTTCGTCAAATATCGCATCTCCATTGCTCTAATTTTACTCTCATTTCTTCTGTTGATCGTCCAGGATTCGACGCCATAGATTAACGAAGGTCTTACTACTTTTTTGTATACTTCCGATTTTATTTGTTCCGGAATTTCTTTTTTCCTGAGGAACGTGTTTTTCAGTGTGTTAAATATTTTCCCCACCTTACCTAACCTTTCCATTATTTCATTATCTATTTCTCCCTTGTTATCTATTATTGTACCCAAATATTTGAAATGTGTTACTTGTTCTAGTGTTTGTCCTTCTATATTGATATTGTGTTGAAGGTCTGTCTTGGCAATAATCATAGTTTTAGTTTTTTCTGTATTTATTTCCATGTTTATTTTTCTGAGCTCGCGATGATAGATATTGATATTTTCCTGAAGTTTTTCCGTTGATTCTGCTAGTAGCACCATATCATCAGCAAATAGTAATTCCTGTATTGTTATTCTTTATAATCTCCAACTTCCCACTTCCATATTATAGCATTCCTTTTTACAGATCTTCACTACATCGCCCATGAGTACTGAGAATAGGAGTGGACTAAGAACGCATCCCTGTTTCAGTCCTATTTTTGATTCGAATTGTTCTGACTCGTTGTTGTGTGTCCTTACTTTATTTCTATTGTCTTTGTATAGTGTTTTGATGACATCTATCATGTCTTTACTTACTCCTATTCTTTCTAGACTTTCCTAAACATCCTTTCTCTTTACCCTGTCGAAGGCTTTTTTTAGGTCAATAAAGCAAATATGAATTTCCTTCTTTTTCCTTATCATTTTTCCCCTAATTGTCTGATTGTAAAAATTAAGTCCTGTGTGCTTCTACCTCTACGGAACCCATGTTGTGACTCCTTCTTCTCTCAGTCGCTTCTCTAAAATTCTACTTAACACTTTGCCGGGTATACTCGTTAGTGTAATACCTCTATAATTTGAGCATTCTTTTATGTCTCCTTTTTTTGTATAGGGGTTGTATTATTCCTATATTCCAGTCTGTGGGTATTACTTTTTGTACTATTATTTCATTTATTAACTGGTGGAATTCCTCTACAGCTATCTCTCCCATATATATCTCAACATCTCAGCTGTGATTTCATCTTCCCCTGGTGCTTTCCCTAGTTTGAGTTTCCTGACTGCTTCCATGATTTCTTCTTTTGAGATTCTTTGTATCTTCTGTGTATCCCCGTGTCCTGCCCTTATTTCCTCTATCTCTTGTTCTACATTATTTCCTGCTTCTGTTAATTCTTCGAAGTATTCCTTCCATCTTTGCATTATTTCCTTCTCTTCAATTATCACTTTCCCGTTTTTGTCTTTTATATTTCTTAGTTTGGGTGGTTTCTTTTGTTTTAAATGCTTTAATGTACTATAGAATAGTTTTTGGTTCTCTAAATAGTTTTCTTTCATTCTGGTTCCGAACTCTTCTCGTGCCTTCTTCTTTGTTTCTTTTATACTTTTCTTTGCTTCGGTTCTTGCTTTCTTGTATGTGTTATAGTCTTCTTCCGATCCAGTTATTATATACTTTTTCCATTTTTCCTTCTTTTCTTTGACTTTTTGTTGTATCTCGGTTGACCACCATCTACTTCCCTTCCTGTATGTATTCACAATTTTCTTTACTCCACAGCTAGTTATTGCTGCTTCTAGAATATTTTCTTTAAAATGCCTCCATTTCCTTTCTATATCTTTACTCTCAATTTTATTTTGGGCAATTTTCTTATCTAGAATTTTTTGGAAATTTTTTTGTATTTCACTCTCCTTTAGTCTATAACCTTTGATTTTTTGTTTTACTATTATCTTCCTTTTTATCTCTTGTTTATCTTTCACGTTTCTTCAGAGTTCTATTTTTGGTAGATAATGGTCGCTTCCTATTTCAGCATTTCCTTTCACCCTCACATCCTTCACTCTCTTCCAATTTTCTGTATTTATAATAAAGTATTCAATAATTGACTTCTCGTTCCTGGAGCGGGCTTCCCTGGTGTATTTGTGTATATCCTTGTGCATGAATTTCGTGTTTGTAATCACCAAATCATTTCCTACACGTAGGTCTATTAGCCTTAAACCGTTGTCATTTTTAGTGTTTTCGCCCTGCTGCCCCATGTGTCTTTCTATGCCTTCATTGTTATTGCCTACTCTGCCATTCATATCTTCCATTACAATTACATTTCTTTCTCCTCTATCAATTTCCATTTGTAGTAATTCATAAAACTGTTCTTTCATTTCCTTCCTCTCATTATGATTAGGCGCATATGCTACTATTATCGTCCACATTTCCTCATTGTCTATTTTAATGTCTAGTGCCAGCAGTCTTTCATTAATATATCTTTCTTCCCTAATATTATTTACTTTATCGGATTTTACTATTAACCCTACCCCTTTTGCTCCCCATTCTTCTTGCTCTACTCCTGACCAATATAGCCAGTATCCTTCGTTCAGTTCCATTTCTCCTTTCCCTTTCTTTTTGGTTTCCGTTATGCCTAAATAGTCGATATTTTGCATTTTCATCTCATCAATTATTTCTTCTTTTCCTATAACACTTTTCACATTCCAGGTGCCAATTTTTATCGAATCTCTTTTTTGTTTTATTTTCTTCGGTTCTTCTTTGTTGTATTGTTTGTTTCTTTTCCTATTTTTATGTTTTTGATGTATTACCATTTGCGCATTTCCTTGTTCATTGCCCTTTTTGTCATCACTTCCCCCTATCCTATCTTTGTCTACCAGTTTTTTCTCCCGGTACGGGTTACTTTCCTCAATTGATCAACCACAGTGCTTCCTTCTTTCTTTGTCCGTTTTTCTTCCCTTTTTATATAATCGACCTTGTATATTTGATCGTTCACAATTAGCGTATTGAATTTTAATTGTGCATTAAATCCTTTTTTCCGTGCTTCTTTCAGGTGTGGTATTAATGTCTTTCTTTCTTCTTGTATTTCCTTAGTGTAGTCTTGGTCGATCCATATATCGGATCCTTTAAGTTTTTTCTCATTCTGAAGGATTGCTAGTTTCGTATTATCTTTAATTAATTTAACGTAACCCCCAATTCTTCTGACTTGGTCGGTTTCGGCTTTTATGTCTAAGTTCATACCTATTTTTTGAATAAGTGTTAGTAGTTTGGCACTTAACTCGCTTTCATTTTCGTTTTCATCTGCTACTCCTTTTATTACAATATTCTTTTTTCTTACTTCTCTTTCTAAATTGGTTATTTTTCCTTCTTGCGCTAATATTTGTGCTTTCAATTTTACATTTTCTTCTTTTATTTGTTTCATTTCTGTTACTAATGTATCTAATTTTGCATTCATTTGGCTTATGTTCCCCTCTATTATTTGAAACATTTTCTCAATTTTGTCGAACTCACTCATCTTTAGTTTTGTTTGATCACTTTGATTGAATTTTACCTTAATTTATTTCTCTGTTCAAAAATTTATACCTGGCTTTTAAACTTTTAAATTTTTAATTCTTATGCATTCCTGAATATATTTCCTTTTAAATATTTGATTTGTTATTTGGGTTGCCTATTTAGACGTCGTGTAGCGTAAAGTGTTATCACCCAAGTCGACCTTTCGGAGGTGATATCACTTATCTCCCGACGTTGTGTATTTATTTGTATATTTAATATTCAATATTTGCAAGTTAGTACTTAATTATCTCATTTAACTTCTATTTTTCCTTCTTAGATATTATTTATATAATCTTATGCTATTGATTCTCTTTATTGTTAACAACTTACGTGTAAATTCAACTCGTAAAGGCTCACATTTTGAGTTTGTTTACGAAGCGATTGACGAAGCGTGCACACACATCAATTGAACACAGTTAATTCACATTGTATTTCTATAAGCTAATATTTTGGTTTATAAATTGACATGTTGAGGACCCATCCAGTGATTAGTCCCCTTCCTAGAAAATAGTGCTAAGGTGTTGGGCCCATGTGGGATCCTCTTCAGTGGAGGTCTGTAGGCAACGGCGCTTGAGGCGTCTGATGACTTGATGGTGTGGAAGTTCTTGGAGAAGAAGATTGTCATGGGTGGTAAATTTTTCAAGATGTTTCCTGGTTCTGACCTGTATTACCGTATTGAGCATCGGGATGCCGAGGTCGTCGTGTATCATCTGATTGATCTGTACCAGGGAGCATCAACGAGAGATCTTAAGATTTTAGATTGACTTCGTTGCATGATTGCGAGGTTAGTCTTGCTAGCACAGCCCCAAAGTTCTATTCCATAGGACCAGATTGGTATAATGATGGTTTTGTAGATAAGAATTTTGTTAGAGAGGATAATGGGGAGTGTCGGCCTAGTAGCCAGTTTTTTTTCTTAGTAATGTGCTCCTTCCATGTGAGCTTGCTGTCCAGGTGTAGACCCAAGTATTTCATTGATGGGGATTGTGGTACCTCGATGTTATTAAGATGTAGTGGAGGACATATCCTTTGCGAAAGTGAAGGTCACATGAGTAGATTTGGACTCATTTACCTTAATGTTCCAGCGCTGGAGCCAGTCTTCAAGTAAGCTGAGGTGAGTTTGGACATATTCCACAGCGAGGTTTATGTCCGTGTGTCTCGCAAGTATAATTGTGTCATCGGCATATGCTCCTATAGTAGTGGTTGGGGAGGTTGGAAGGTCTGAGGTATATAACGTATAAAGAAAGGGACCCAGAACGTTACTCTGTGGGACCCCAGATTGAATTGGGTACACTGGAGAGACTTCGTCGTTAACGCGTGTTCGAAATTTTCTGTCTGTTAGATAGGATTCCAAAAGTTTATGAAATTGAGGAGGTAAGATTTGATGTATTTTGAGTTTGAGTCCTTTGTGCCAGACTTTATCAAACGCCTGGCGAATGTCCAAAAGAACAGCTATACAGTAGGCTGACTGTTCGAATGCTGTGTTAATTTCTTGCGTGATACGATGGCACTGTTGTATGGTAGAATGGTGTCGGCGAAAGCCAAATTGATAATCAGGGATCCAGTTAGTTGCCGTGCATTCTGGGTCTAAGGTTTGTAAGACATACTTTTCAAGGAGTTTGGAGCAAGCTTACGGGGCGCTTTGATGACGCATAGTTGGGATCTTTACTTGGTTTAGGGACGAGTATTATCTCTGGGATCTTAAATTCTTTCGGCCAATATTGAAGTCAGAGTATAGCATTAAATATGTACGTCAGCAGAACTATTGCTTTTCGTGGAAGCTCACGGAGCATTTGCGGTGTAATTTTGTCCAGTCCCGGTGCTTTCTTGAGATTTAATCTCTGAATTTCAGATTTTACAATCTTCGGTGTTATTAGTGGTGTGGGAGGTATATTCGGTTCAGGTGCTGGTTGGTGTGGGAGGTTAACGTTGGGTGGTCTCATCATGTGGTTGGAATACTCCAGATAGGTGAATAGCGAATAAATCCGCCTTTTCTTTGTCACTCTTGGCCCATCCTAGAGCTGGGGTAGTTTTCATATTGGTGGGATGATGTGGTTTGGGGTTTTAAAATCATTTGACTGGTCTCCATATTGAGTTGTCATATCGGTTTATGGTTGAGAGGTAGGTATTCAACGAGTCTTCTCATAGGATTGCGCTTAAGCTGATTTCCAAAGGTTATTGAGGATTGTTTTGTCTGTTGGATGATGGCTCTTTGCATTTGGCTCTGGCTTTCTCCCTTTGGGCAACTAGAAGTTTAACTTCTAGAGGAACATGTGTGAGTTACTTGCTTTTCTCTGCACCTTAGGCGGGGTAGCTTGCAGTGCTGTAGTTGTTAGCAGAGAATTGAATTTGGTAACTGCTGTATCGATTTCGAGAGGGATTTTTAAACTGACTTTCAACTCAATGCCTTCATAAAGAATTTGGCGATATAAATTGCAGTCAGTTGAAGCGTTATGGATCCGTGCGGGGGATTTTTGATTAGGACACTTGCGCTTATAGTTCCTATGATCGGAAAGTGTCCCGAGGAAAGGTCGTAGCTTGGGGAGAGATGCCCATGTAGTTTGGTGATATTCCATTAATGACGAAGAAATCGAGGAGATTGGGGATTTTGTTCTGATCGGATGGCCAGTATGTCGGGGTCCCTGTTGAAAGGTAGTCGTATTTATTGTCTTGTATAGTTTTAAATAGCTCTCTGCCTTTTGTAGTAACTAGGCGGGAGTCCCACGCAGTATTTTTAAAATTCAAAGGGTTCTAATTGAATAATATAATAAGGCTCCGAGAAACCAAAGAGATACGTAGAAAAGGCACTGTGCGGAGGTGAAAGGCACTTGAAAAATTGCTAGACTCCACCAAATTCTCTCAAAGGATCCTCAGAGCCCTATAACTACTCGGAAAACGGAGACAGGAAAATATACTAATACTGGAAAGGAAACAACGAGGAAACCATTCAGATACTAATGGATCACCGAATGACTGGAACCCCTAAAGTGAGCATCTAGGGAGAATTGGCAGGATGCGAAGAAAGTAATAGACGTAAACAAAGTAAAGTGGGGATTAACTCATTCCTGACAACATTTGCCCTGTTTTGTTGCAGAAGTGATCTATACTACAGGGTGTGCGACATACTCAGGGCAAGCCCTGCTCTGGAGTATATACCGGAGACCCTAGAGACTTATTAGAGTCAGTTTTATATCAAAACCTGGAAATATAGGACAAGGTGTGGTTAAGGCTCTAAGATCAATTAGTTCGATGTCTTTTGCACTGAAAATTCTAGAAAAACTGCTTATCGAGGATGGTTATCACTCTACCTTCTACATCAGTATGCATATAAAGCAGAAGTATCCACAAAAACACTCCCCCCACTCGTTACCAAAGTGAGGAATGCTGTAGAAAACAGAGGGAGCGTGCGATAATATCTACGTCGATTCAATCACTCTATTTTTGAGGAATAAAGAACTCGACGAAATAAGCTGCAAGGGAATAGACTGTATGCTTAAAGAAAGATTGGCATGTCTCTGATGAACAGAACAATGATAGGGAGGACAGGGAGGAGTTATGTCTCCTCTACTGTGACATCTTGTAATAGACGAGCTGCTAAAGGTACTCGAAAGGAACGAGTATGGAGCACTAGGATATACAAATGACTTAGTCATACCATTCCAGGGAATATACAGTTAGAGACTAAACATAAATCCCGCAAAATCTACTATAGTAGCATTCACAAGAAGGAGAAGCCTAGGGGAATTGAGGCCTTTGAGATTCTGAGATGTAGAAATAAAATTATCAGGCCAGGTAGTATCTTGGAGCTGTTTTAGATTTAAAACTCACCTTGAATCAGCATATTTAAAAATCTAAAGAAAGGCGGAGACAAGACTAGTGTTAGCCATGGAAAAACATGGAATCTAAAACCAAGAATAATATATTGGCTATACACCACGGTGGTCAAACCCATGATACTATATGCAGCTTTGGTATAGTGGACAAAAATGACCCAAAGCACCACTATAACCGCACTAAGTAAGATACAAAATCTTGTTTGTCTAGAAATAACGGGCGCCGTAAAAACAACACCAACAGCAACAATGCAGACACTGTTATACCACTCTCCTCTTAATTTTAAAATCATAGCTGTTGCTAGACTTCGCAGCGTACACATCCGTAGTATGACATATAGGTGAAGGCATACTGGGTATGAGAACAGACCATATAAAGCTAACATAAATTTAGATGTTAATATTATGGATCGAAATGAATGTACGAACGAAATAAGCAACAGGAACATACCCTCTGGTGTACAGACGGATCGAAGATCAGGTCTGGAACAGGAGCAGGCATGTACTGTGAAGAGGGAAACTTGCAGTTAAACTTTTCGCTAGGAAAATACAGTGTTTCAAGTGCTATACTGCAGTGCACCAAGCAAAATAATTTAAGAGCTTATCAAATTAGGCAGATCAAAATATGGACTGGAATGGGAATGTCGCGGAGAACTCAGTCCTTTGGTGAACCACAATAAGTTAACCCTATTGTGTGTACCAGGACATTTTTTTCATTAAGTCAGCAAATCTTAAATGTTTTTATCAGATGAAAATCTTTCAATTGTTCCATAACTCTCATTCGTAAGAATTGTCCTCTTCACTTTTTATAACAAGAAAATTCACATATACGAGGGGTGTCTCATTTTAGAGGTATAGGTGGCTGTAATACAAAGTGCGCATATGCAATATCGACGTTACGTGCATGACCAGACACATGCGTGTAGTAGTAAAGTCCGGAGTGTTGTTTTGTTCAAGACTCGATTTAGCGTTCGGGAAGCAAACAAACATGTCGTGTGCAATCGCAGAGTATTCGAAGCGTGAGGTGAGCGGAGTTATTAGATTTTTGCAACCGAAAGAGTTAATCGGAGCAAAATTACTCGAAAATTAGAGGACGTTTATGGTCCGAACGTTGTAAACCAAAAAGAAGTCAGGGTTTGGTGCAAAAAATATAAAGATGGACGAACGGAGCTGAATGATGATCCGGAGAAGAAAAGAGGCAGACCAAGGACCTCACACACGGGTGACAATCGCACAATTGTCGAAGATTTTATTACGGAAGATCGTCGCATTAAAATTCGCGAAATTGCTGGAATGACTGGCATTCCTACGAGTTGTGTTCATGAAATCATACGCAACCTAAACTTTCGGCTCACTGGGCGCCGAAAATGCACTCAGATGAACAAAAAACCAATCGAATAAATGCATCACTTCAAAATCTCACCCTATACCAACAGGAAGGGAATTACTTACTGAAAGCATCGTTAGCGGAGATAAAACCTGGATTTATGAGTTCACCCCAGAAGCAAAGCAGACCATGATATGGAAACGTCCAGCTTCCCAATTAAAAAAATATTCAAAACTCAATCATCTGCCCGCAAAACCATGGCCACCGTATTCTAGCATAGTAGAAGCCTACTGCTGTGTGAATTCCTCGAACCGCGCACAACCACTTACAGCGACAGATGCTGCGAAACTCTCCAGAAATTCCATACAGCCATTAGAAGGAGAAGGTCGGGACGATTATGCGAAGGAGGTAAACTTTTGCGCGATGGCGCAAGACCCCCATACGTCAAATCAAATCAAACTATACTCGACACAAGGCAAATTGAAAGATCCTGCTACATCCTCCATATAGTCCAGATTTTGGGCTCTTGGATTTTCATTTATGCGTACTTTAAAGAAATTTTTGGTGAGGAAACGCTTTACGGATCAGCATAAATCGCAAGACACCGTTGTGGATTACTTCACGAGCAACGTTTCACGTTACGATAAATGTCTCAATGTTTACGGAAATTATGTCGAGAAATAAACAAAAGTATGTAGTTTTTTGTGGAATATATCAAATATTTTCTTTAAATATAATAAAGACGGCCCAAATCAATGTGATGATAAATATTTTCTTGGTTCTTTGTCTCATATTTGAGGTACGTGTCAATTATGTGATGTTGCTTTGCTTAGGATAAATGGTAGTCCTTAAATTTAGACCTGATGAACCCGATAAACATCTGTATATGCGAGTGACGTTATTGTAGACCAGAATGACTTTGAATAGCATATGGTTTTTGTTGATTCTTTTTTTTTGTTCAATTTTCAGAAATTCCTAGACTCTATAATCCAATTTCTCCATGCTGTGCAGCGTAGTGTCTTCTATGGCTCACTTTTTTTGAACTGCCCATTTCTCAAGTTTTGATTATTTTCTTCATCGGTGTCGCTACTGATCTTTTTTATAATTGCTTGTTGATCTATTGCTAATTTTCTTTTTTGTTCAACTTTGTTTTCCTAATTATTATTTTTATATTTCAGAACTATCCACACCTCGATAGGGCTACTACAAAAAGAAAATAAAAGATACTACTTAATGAACAATTTAAGAACAAAAAATAAATTGAGAGCATAGAATACTAGAAGAACAAACAACACATTTGTGTCTAAAATCGCAATAGATCACACAGTCCAAACAGGTAAACTACACGTCTTACAATATACAATACACAATACGGCAAATAGAGATAGAAAAAATAGAATTGGTAAGAAAGTAGTAAGAACAATAATAAACAAAAAAACTAAATACAAAAGGAAACAATGCAAACTAAAGAGGATTAAGCAATGTAAAAAATAGTATATGTTTATAAACAAACAAATAGAACAATAAAATTAACTAGAAAAACATAATACTGCTGTCACATTAAAACAAAACAGAATAATACAAAACAATAGCTCAGAGAGTAAAAAATATAGAGGAAGAAATATTGGAAATTGTGAAATTAAATAAATATATTGAAATTTAACGATGCAAGAGAAGGAAATTGAAAAATCAAAGCCCAGCTGAGGATAATAAAAAATATCAAACAAATATCTATAATTAAATAAAAAATGAACAAGCATTCCATAAAACGAAAAAATAAACTAATATAAAACATATACAAGAAAAAAGAGAATGTAGAAAAGATTAATTTAAATTACTTTAAACATTTCTAATTAGAAAAACTGAAGTAATTAAAAGTCTAAGTTATTTAAGAAGAAGAAAGAATATATAACAAAACAAATGTTAACCAAAATTTTAGCTATTTTTGTTATTAGTAGTAGATACAACTAAAAATAAACAAAAATACAATATATTAATAGAACACAAAAAGCGAAATGACTTGAGAAGACAGAAATAATTAAAATAGAAGTAAACACATAAGATAAAAAGCACAGTAGAGAGATACTAAAACAAAGTAGACGAATTCTCAGGTGTTACATCAAAAATTAAAAAAATTTAAATATTGCCAACAAAAAAAATAAATAAAAAGTATGATCCAACTTACCAAGCTTTTAATAAAGAAAAACATGGATAAAAATAAAAATATGATGTATAGATAATTCTGAAACCTAAAAACAATAATGAGGAAAACAAAGTCAAACAGAAGCATTTATATATAATTATAATAAATAATAAATTTATATACAAATAAGAAAAGTAAGCAGTAGAAGACAATAGACTGCACAGAAAAAAAGAAGTTATTGGTATTGCAAAATTGGCCTCTCTACTTTTTTTCTCTCCTCTCTTTTCTCTCTCTCTCTCTCTACTCTCGTTTTCTTTCTCTCCTTCTGTCCTATATCTCTCTCTCCTTTATACTGTAACTTCTCTTATAGCCTTTATTTTCTCCAATTTTTATTCTGTTATTTACTTCTACTTTTGTTTCTATCCATTTTATTACTCATCGATATTTGTCTCTCTCTATGCTTTCAGTCTTTTGACTGGTTTAACACATGTTTCCAATTGCTTTTTCACAGCTATTCTCTTCATTTCTTTATAATTACTCGTGTCAACGTTGTCTATAATTAGGTTGATAATTTATTTCTGGTGGAGGATGTTTCCAATTAGCTCTTGTCTTTTTTTATTTGTTTCAACATTCTTCTCCAGTATTCCTACATTGGAACTGTCTCCATATAGTATGGATTAATTGGGTTGCTATTACAGTTAACTTTCATCTTACAATAACGGGATATAGAACAGCGAATCTATTTAAAAGATATTTTAGCAGTTGTTTTCCATGTTTTTACGTTAGCACCAAAGTCATCAAATGCCTTAAGTCAAAACAGACTGACACTGAAGATTATCTGTGCTGAAATAGCATTAACTGAAATCTTACTGATATCAAACAAAAAGACGAGACCATAAAAGTCATATAAGTTGTTATATGGCCATATTATTAAACACCATTTAAGACAATTAGTGTGTGAAATCATCAAAATGAAGGACTTCTTTGTACTCCTATAGATAGTTGAATTGCTTGTATGTCTTTTGCGATTTCTAGGCTAGTGTAAGTGATGAACCTACAAGAAGGACTATAAACCAGTGCAGTTAAACATTTTAGTGCCAAAAACTTGTTAGCTGAACGACGGTTTTCAAATATTGTAGTTATTGGTCACTATTACGTATGGTTATCTCCAATTATAAAGCAAAAGTGCGCTTTTACAAACGTCAGCAAGACAAATAGGTTATACACTAGAACGTTAATTATCCGGATGACCGATTTTTCGTAAAATAAGGCATTTTAATTTTGAGATCGAATTCTGGAGTTAGAGTTGAAGGAAAATACCGTAAATGGCGGCTATTATCCTAGTTTTTCACGATATGTAAACCCTTGTGATTTCTACTTTGGAGCTATCTCAAAGATCGGCTGTACAAAGCAACCAAAAACACTCAAAGAGTTGCAAAATACCATCGAAATTGAGATCAAAGCAATTCGAAAAGACACCCGCCACCGCTTAATATTGGCGTTCGAGACACCCCCAGTATTTGATAACCAGTGAAGACAGGCACTTCGAAAAATCATTAGATTAATTGTTACAATGACTTTAATAACAAGAAACAAATTAAACATTCGGTTGATTCTTAATAAATATTTTTTGTCACTTGCATACTTTTGGAACACCCTGTGTTTTTGCAATTATTAATAATAAAAATGACGCATCAATGCGAGTTTTTAGCAAAACCACTTTGCGTTTAGGTTTCAAATAAAGACTGCAATCAAATTTGGTCCGGATAACTGGTCATCCCGATGATTTGCATCCAGATAATTGGTCCTCCATTGCATTGTTAGTGTTAATTAATGTTTAACATGTGCATTAGGATTACAATTGTTTAAATCTTTATTTGTTCTTTTATCGCTATTTATTAGTTGTTGTTTCCATTGCGTTAATTTCCGATGCCCAAAAAACTGTTCATTTTAACATTCTGCCTCAAAACAGCAAATTTGTCCTATTTAGCCGATAACGAGCAGGTGTTGCGGGCATTTGGTAAAAACTTGACCACCTGGGTTTACGTAAAATACGTCGCTGCGCTTTATTCGAGAACGTTGCATCCGGATGTCCCCAAACTTTTTAAAGTTTAGTTAGTTTCTAAAGGCAAAATTACGTGTGTAGTACACCAAACACCGCCATTATTAGTTTTGGAGGAGCTGATGATAAAACTGATAAGGCTGAAAATCAGTTAAAAACAAAAAAATTAGAATGTAAAAAAACAATGAAACCAAGAGACTGTCTTGTTTTTTTTAATATGAGGACTGCGCGGAAAGTTTACAAAAAATAGTCTTTTTTTATTTGGAAGGAATTGAATGCTGTGCTTGCAGGCGCATCATCTTCATCTTTCTCCACGAGTTTTTGGGTTTTGAAGGAAGCCGCATGCACACAACTGACGCCCAAAAGTGGCGGCCACGCCAGAGATTAAAGAGAATAAAACTGCGTGAAATTGGCACAAAAAATCTGCAAGATTTAATATCCGCCTTTAAAAAGGCGATAGAGGCTGCGTGTAGTTTTTGAGCGTGTTAAATGTTAATCACATTTATTTTGTTTTCATTATGATAGTCATAGGCGTCAGATTTGATTGATATGGTGGATGTCCCAACAAGAGAGTGTAACGCTTTGCCAAGAATTATTTGACAGGCAATAGATTGCATGCTACCGCAACATCCGACTGTTTTGGCTGTTTCTGAAGCCACTAAAAATTAATACAAAAGAAATCAGTTCGATTATTTTTTAATTGGACCCCGTAATTATAATATGTAAGTATGTAACATAGATGTATTTTCTATAATAGCTTAATTTGCCCCATTTAAAGATGTTCGAACTTATTTATCATTGAAGCCCAAATTATTCATTTGCTTTACATTTCTCGCCAATTTTTGGTCCCATTATCGTTTCCGATAACGTGCAGCCCTGCACATGGCCTGTTTTGCGTAGGCAATTTGTGCGAATTCTAACCAGGTGTTCTTTGCAGGTTCGGGCAGGCTTGCAAAGGGCCTCAAACGTGCAGACCTGCTAATCTTACTTCAGTTGTGATACGAATGCGGCAAGGTGCGATCGAATGTGCTGCATTCGAGTGATTGCGGGGGTGACTTTTGGTGCTTCGTGGTGACTGACGGGGGTGCTGCTGTGCCGATGTCAACGATGGTAGGACGCAGCCATGCAGCCGTGTGATCAGAGAGGAAGGAAAGAAGAATTCTCCTCAAGGTAGGTTCCTGGAAGCAGATGCGCGAGCTGGAAAATGGTGAGTACATATAAAGCTCTTCTAGTTCCGGGCAACATCGCGACTGAATGCTAAACCGCGCTTTTGACTGTATCAAAAAGAATGAAAACCAATCTAGGGTTCGTATATAACAATCGTAGTTACTCGTAATCGCTATATTCGACTTTAATCGTCAACGAAAAGAACGCGATGTTTATTTAGAAACACCCTGTATTATTTTAACGTTTAGTTAAAGTGCTCTAATTTGTATATAAAATTAAATTTTTTCGGGTAAAATTTTTAACTTACGCAAACTGTCGAGCACATGCCCGCGTCCTACTAAATTCTTAATGAATGCCCCTTCAATCGCTTTAAAATCGGTCGAGACTGTTACGTTTTACGTGATTTCACGTAAACGAGCGCTTGGTGCGCTCGCGCCAGCGATGGACAGCATCGGACGCAGCAGTTGGAGACTGGGGTCTATGGTGATGCAGCTGGAGCAGAAAGTAGTAAGTGTCTTTAATAATTTCTTGGTGTCGGGTAAATTGAATTGAATGTTAGGCTTTCATAGAGAAATCGGCACTTTTGTGACCAATTAATTTTGAATTACCAACTTTCTCATATCGACTCCAATAGAATTCTCTTCTTCGATTACATTATAATTTTATTTCGGTCGGTCGGTGCGTTATCGGGTTGTCCGTTCAAATTGTGATACAGAAACACGTTTTCGGTAATCTGTGTAGTTACTTAAAGGACAACGAAACCTCTATCAGCCAGGTAAGATAAAATTTTTTGCTACATTAGAAAGTTTTGGATTTAAATACAGGTGATAATTATGTTCTGTTGTTTTTTACAGGTTTCAACTACGGCGAGTCTCCAATGTAAAACATTTTTTTTTAATTTATATTTTTACAGGGGTTCTTCAATTTGATTTGTTTCTAATCAACTTACTTGGTTTTCCATTTTTTTTAGTATCATCCCATAGGTGTTTGTTGAATTTATTTCACCCCATCGCTTCAAAATTCATCTGTTCTTTCGCCCTGAAGAACTGTTCAATATTTAAAAGTTTCTTGGAGGACTTTCAGTAATTAAACCCCTGTCTTCATGACTGTCAAATCTGTAACTTGCAAAGGTCCATCGATATTTCTTCCAAAGTTGCCCTATTGGGAGCGGACCTTCTGCACTTTTGTTAGCTCTTTGGGTTCTTTTTGGTTACTTGATTGTAATATCATTCTTCTGAAGGAGAACATATATTTGTTATATATATATATATATATAGATGTACATTTTTAGTCGCTTTTTTATGTTTAGCCATTTTCCCCTATTTATCTTGGAAGCTATTAGAAAATTTTAAAATTATAATTTAACCCCCCCCCCCCTTAAGCTTCCCTATAGGAGTTTGACGGTACATGATGCTCGCAATCGACCGAATTTATTATTTGTCTTTACCTCCCCCTCCCCCACCACCTCACCGTCATTTGGTATATTTTTTTGAACTACTTTTTTGTAAGAAATTATTTTTGTAATAAACTCCCCCCATTAAATTTGTCTCTGATCAGTTGGTCATCTCTACTCGGCTCTGCTTTTGGTAATTGAGTCCGCCCCTTTCCCCCATTTTTAAGTTAGTCTGTCACAGACAAACGATTCGATTCGTACAGAGTTTTCTTTCCTGTCTTCCGCCTTTGCATTTCTATGAGCTTGATTATACATTTGAAAATGGCTTTTCTCCCCCAAGTCTTTATTTTTTCCCATTACGTTTTTATATCTGATTAGAAAGTTGCCCATTCCCAATCAGTCTAGAATGTGATATGTTCATTTCTCTACTCTCTACTGTTAGCATTCTTACATCGGTTTATTTATCACCTTCAAGAGCTTGACTAACGGATTTAATCCCCTGTTCAGGACCCTGGTGTATGGCCTATTCGGTCACTAACAAGATCAGGGGGCGAAACGGTAATATATACAAATGTTGAAACTCATAAACACCTTGGAAACTCAAACTTAGACCAACCAATCAACTATGAAGGTCTCAGCACACTATCGTTCATGAGATATGTCACTTTAAAATAAAAAAAGCGAGAAAACCCCCCTTAGGAGTGTTTCAATGGGTCGGGTTTATGAGACATTCCTATTCTACTTTTTAATGAGGAGTTCAAAAAAGGTGGTCAGAAGTTTCGACCTAATTGTACAATTGATTACTATACTCAATTGTATATATTACCTCCAATTACCTCTAAAAATAATTGAGTCCCTGCGTTCACTTTGAACAAGGAATAATAATGCGGTTGTCTAAGGCGCAGTGCCTACCATATCTCAATCATCAGTGATGGTGCGCGATGACCGAGCAGAGAAGACGTCTTAATCTATCAATTTGCAGACCACCATCAGTAAATTCAGTAAATATCTCTCATCTTGAGATTGAAAACTACAGGACTTTAATATATGGTCACAAACATCTCAATTTGTTTAATCGCCTCTCCTCGATAGCCTTTTTAGAATTTTATCGCCACAAATTATTTTTATAAAAATTGTTGTACCCTGCCCCCTTTATTTCTGTGGTCATTACGTTTTTATATCCATTTATTGAATCGCCCACCCCTCATCTCAAAAGTTTATAATTTAGTTTTTCTAGAAATTGAACTTGCGTCCCCTAAATATGAGTAATATGAAAGCTGCAACTATATAAATTTATTATTTGTCTAGCCCCCCACCTTACCCCCGCCAGTCATATATATTGTTGTGTAATGTAGTACTGCCACACATATACTAATTTTATTTTTGGGCCCATTGCATTTTTATATCCGTCCAGAGGTTTCCTCGGATTGATCAGTAATTGCATCTTCATTTTATATTCAAATCTATAATTTACAAGAACCTTATCGGGGGTGGGTACTGCGATAAACTAATTTATTACTCATTCACTGCTTCCTCCCCGTCTCTGTTTTTTTATCATTATAGTTTTGCTTTGCCGCCACAAATTAATTTTGTGAAAATTTTATTTTTAGCGATTGAACCTCCCCCTTTATTTTTAGATTAAAACCTGCAAACGTTGAGGACTTTTTCTTTTTTATAATACCTCATCGGAGATTTATTCCTTGTTTATTTTTTTACCCCCCCCCCCCTTCTTCCCGAACTTTATTATTTCTTCAATATTATGCCTTTAGCTTTTTATGATTTTTACTGCAACAAGTTATTTTTGTATAAATAATTCTCCCCTTTTATATATATTAATCCACTTTAGTAACAATGACTTGGAAAGACTTTTCTTACAACACCCCATCAAAAGTGGGTAATACGATATACCTAACCATCTGCATCGATTCTTTGTTTATTTATCCTCCTATTATTCTAATATTTGCCAATTTTTTGTGATATTTCTTTTTCCCAATTTTCATTTTTGTTCCCATTACATTTTTATATACACGCAGATGGTTGCCCATCCCTATGCTCATTTTGAGATTTAAAGTTGCAACTAGTCAAAGTTTTTCCTTCCTCTAATTAACCCTTCTAGGGTGAGTAATATATGTATATGAAACCATTTGCTTTTATTGCTTGCCCCTTTTTCCCACCCTTTCGTAACTGCAGCCATTTATTTATCTTGATAAGTTTTCTCATGCCCTTGCAATTGCAGGCATATTTACCCATCACATCAGCGATTGCTCAATTCAATCCATTGCCCTTATTTTCCCCCACCCTTCAGCGGCTACACCGAATTTATTAGAATTGCGTTGGCGTAAACAGCTATGCATTGTGTAATTATAGGGACGCGTGCGCAATTTTAAGCTTTGCGTAAAGTGCTGATTATATTGAGCGTACCTGCTGCATTTGTGGCGCGAAATTCAAATGCTGAGCTTGCGAGCGCTTTGGCGAAACATTGAGCATGCGCTTACGGTGTGGGGTAAGCATGTATTTAAGTATTATGGGGCTTAGAATTGCATGCTCTGGTGGGGTGTCTTTAGGATGAAGGTTATTTTTTTAGTTTGGCATAATATTCACTTAATCGTCAGCATTAGCATGGGAACTGGAAAAAACAAAATTTAAAAATTAATAGAGATTGGATAACGGAACTTTGAGTAGAAACCAAGGTCGATACGTTGTTATACCCTCAATACCAATGGTATGTTGCTGTAATTTTGTTTACAAACTTGCTAAATATAAAACGTCTCTCCTTTTGTCTTCAGAAAAATATTACTTGCTACTGCTGCTTCTTTGATTATTGCCGGAAGGTACTTTACAACCAATACAAACTGGTGTCAAACAACTTTGTCAAAGTAAGAATTTGAAATCAAATTTTTTGTTATTCTAATTGTTTATATTTCTAGAATATGGGAAAGTAGCCTAATCCACAGATGACGCTAAGCATATAGAAAATGTTGAAAAAGCCGAATTAATATGCTACCAAAATGAAAATCCAACGATTCGGGGCGGATTTCGACAAAACCATTTTTTTCAGGCTTTTCAGGTTACTACATGAATTGTATATTGCTGTATACCAAGATGAGTAAGACTCCACTGGTGACTTTAAAACAGAAGAACTTGTAATAATTTTCCAAGTTTCCATCGGTAACCTACAGCCAACGACCAAGGTGGAAAATGTTAAATTGGGTTAAATGAAGATCAAAACATCCTGCAAGACTAGTAAGTTAACATAGAAGAGCTTTTTCTCCAACTTAATGCTTTAATCATAGCTAGGTATGGAATCATCGGCAGACAAAAGAGAGATCTACTGGATTAAGCCCTGCTGGCTCAAGACTATTTTTAGACCTTTTCCGTTACTTTTTGTTAAATTGTATTTAAGGTATGTCAATTAATTCTGTGCTTTTTGTCAAAATTTAATCATGATTTGAAAACATGTAAAGTAAGATAAGGTATCAAAATATTTTTCCTTTTCTCTGAAACGAGAAAGTTGTCCACATTTTCTAATTGCTTAAGATGTGTATTTAGCTAGGTGGTGATTTGAAGGAGTGGGAAAGTTTGTGGCTCTTCTGTGTCTTTCCCAAGGACATATCATAGAGTTTCGTTAAGGTATAGCTTAGTATTAAAGGTCTGCGTTGATTGTCATTTGACGGTCTTGTCTCGGTTGTTGCTGCAGAGATTTGGGTTTGCAATTGATGTCTTCAGTTGGCCTGGGCCCTCTCATTTTTCAACGTTTATAAACCTGAAAGGTTGCCAAGATCAACATCATCTTGGGAAAATTTTTGATACCATTTCTGATAAATTATTGAAAATAATGTACTCCACTTGAAGTAGCAGCACAGAATTAATTTGCGTACGTTGTATAATGCGTAGTAGCTTTGTAAAACATGTGACTGATAGGACTTTCTAAATTGTATTTTATAATTTGAATTATATTGCTAATTTGTCTAATTTTCAAACAACAATTTGATACAGTGGAGCTTATCGTTCTGAAACATAAAATAATTTGAATCTACCTTGTATCTGGGCACTGAAAATAATTTAAGCGAAAGTTTTAATAAAATTTTGCAAAGTGGAGTTAATGCTTTTATTTATTTCTTTGAAAAACCTAATTTTTGGTTTATTAAAAATACAGTTAATGCTACGAGGCGTGTCCAGAAAGTATGTTCGAATACTTGAACATTTACATAGGACGCCTTCCCTTCGTACAACCTATAAGGTGAAACATTAACAATAAAAATTTTAGATTTTAGCATTTTCGTGTTTTTTCTAGCGTCTTAAAGTTTCTGTATTTGTTCCCTGTATGTTTTATGTTTTGTTCTCAGTATGTCTCGGACATGCAATTAAATAAGGAACATTGCATGTCAGTTCAGCACCTGTTGACCTTTACTCAAAAGCTGATCTCACAAGTTGGTCAACTCTTTCGTTATCTTTATAACCTTGACATCCTGGGACTCATTCTAAAAGTCTTTGTTGCATTTGACTAGTGTCAAACCTTCTTTTCGCCATACTTTTTGCACATGTCGTTATGGTTGTTATTTCAGCTTGAAAACCTGAGATGAGTAGAATTCAGGTTTACACTACTTCATTGTTTTCGTTTTTTGTCACTCTTCTTTCATAAAAAGTTTTTTTTTTGATCATATATTTAAAACTTCTACCACCAAGTAAGATGGAGGATTTATTATTCTTTCCATTGACAATGCAGATGTAAACGATATTGGCACAGTTATCCTTACGCAAGGAAGCCTTAGTAATATATTTAATTGTTGATTATCATTCTGTTTCTGGTTTTAAGATACCAAAGAACGGAGATATCTGTGATTATTAGCCATGCTTTCTTTCTTTCCAGGGTTTGATTGTTGGGATCAATCTTTTGGTCCATCAGCCGGTGTCGCTATTGTCCCATAGTTGCTGCCAATTTTCCATCATGTTGGTTTCCTTGTTGGAACCATGGTTATACGCCCTCTGTCTTTCCATCAGATCTATGGGAGGGATCGTTGCTATCACTTGCAGAGCCGCCGTGGATACCGTGCGATATGCGCAGCTGATCTTCATAAGCGCTGGTCTTTGTACTTTCAGTAGCATATTTATATTTTTCTGATACTTTAACTCACCTATCCATATTGGCGCTGCGTACAATAGAATGGAGTTTGTGACCGAGTTTAGTGTCTTCCTGCTTGTGGTTCTTGGGCCCTTTAATCTAGGCATTAGTCTTGCTAGCTTGGTTGTTGTTGTTTGGGCTCTTTTGGTGGCTAGTAGCTGGATATGTTTAGACCATGATGTGTGAGTATCTAGCGTTACACCTAGATACTTTGTGGTCTTTTGTATGGTTAGCTTTGTTCCTAGAAAGTCTATCTCCTTAATTTTCAGCTCCCTTCTCCCAATTATGGCTGCTACCTCAGTTTTCTGCGGTGATAGTTCCAGTTCGTGTTCTTTCATCCATCTGTTCACTTTTTCAAGTACGGTCACCATCTTACTTCTCAAATTTAGTTCCTCTCTGTCCGTAATTATCGCAACCAAGTCGTATTAATTTGCAGCCTGGGGGTAGCGTCCAATTCAGCACCGTGTCATATAATATATTCCACAGTATGGGTCCTAAAACTGACTCCTGTGATACACCGCATGTTCTTTGGTATTTATTCTTTCTGTACCTTATTTCCCTATCTTTTAGATAATTTTTAATGATTTTTTGATTATCTTTGCCCACGATGCGGTGTTAAACGAATTTTTGACGTCTAGCGTTACAACCACGCATAGTTCCCTCTGTCTTCGGTTTACCTCGTTCGCGCTTTGTAATGTATGAGATAATTTCTTTGCTAGCATCTATTCATCTACCGACACCCCTCTTCTAGTGTCTAGGTCGTCTGTGTTTTATTAAAATATTTCATAGACTTCGGCCAGTGTGTTTAAGAGGCATATAGGCCTATAGGCCTATAGGCCGTTCCTATTTCCTTCCCGGGTTTCGGGATCAGCACTAGGTCCGCCGTTTTCCACATTGTTGGAAAGATACTCTTCTGTCATAGTTTATTTAAGGTGTTTTTAATTGTGGCCGGATTGGCATCCACGGCGCACTTTATCGCTTCTGGTGGAATTCCGTCTGGTCCGACAGCTTTGTTGCTTTTAAGTTTCTTCGTTGCAGCCTTAATTTCGTCCACTGTGAAAGGAAGTACTGCGTCGTTTGGGGCATCTTGCTCCCAGTTGTTAAGACTCCTGGTATTCTGATATATTCTGTTCGTTCCGTTGGGGCTGGCAAATACCTCCCGAATTTCCCGGTGACGATTCTGTAACCATCACCTCATACGTTGTTGTCCACCTCGTCCAGGATATTTTGCCATATTATCTGTTTGGCTGCTTTGATTTTTTCTTGATAGCTTTTCCCACGTTTGCAGTAGACCTTGTACTTTTCGTAGGTAATGTCCGTTGGCGCCTTATGTTTTGAGCGTGTCCATATTCTTCTGGCTTCTATGCATTTTTTCCTACTTTCGGCCACATGCTCCCCCACCAGTATACTGGTTTCCTGCTATTGGGGCTTGTGCGTTTTTTGAGAATTTTATCACAACACATGGTGATAATATCTTTCAATTCTTCTGGGCTTGGACATTCTGGGCGTTGCTAAAGGCTGTTTTTAATTCATTCTGGATTAGTTGTGCCTTTGTGGATTGTAAGTCCAACCGGTCGTTTCGTTTATTTCTGCTGGTGTTTCTTTGTCGATTTTAAAATATATAGCTACATGGTCACTTAGCGTTTCATCATCTAGGACCTTCCATGTGATAACTTTGTCTGCCAGATTGTGGCTCACAAAAGTAACATCGATGACGCTGCTAGCAAGCCCCCTTTCGAATGTCGGTACGTCTCGTTGATGGCGATGAGATCGTTTTGTGCGGCCCATTCTACCAGGTATTTTGCTCTCCGAGATCGTTTAGCTACCAACCCCATATATGGCTTTTGGCGTTGACGTCCCCGCCAACAATTAGTTTAACGTTCCTCGGTTACCTCTGCCTCCATTCCCCTAATGTATGTTATTTTGGTGTTCCTTGTTCTGTCGACGTTTCTTACTTTTAGATTGGTGTCCTTCTTGATTGCGTTTTCGAGTAATTTAATTTTGTTGGTTTCCTTTTTGCATGTTAAAAGTAGTTTGCCCTCCTTGGTGCATACTACATCGCTAGCACCTTCCCCTTTGATGTTTTCTTTGATACTGTTGAGTAATTCTCTTTAGTTTTTCCCCTGGCCTTCCACTATCATAGCGTAGGAATCCCTAGATTGCACACGTTCGTTTTTCTTCGGGTCGTTGGAATATATGGCTATTCTCTGCTTAGTATTTTTGAACAGGCACTGTACCATCTTCATGAATCTTTTATGCCATCTACTGTGTTTAAAGCAATGTAGCTTGCTTGTTTTACTTCGTTTCTTAGATTTGTTAATTTGACTCATATGTCTTTCGTCGTTTTTATATGTGATTTTGACTATTTCCCTCATGCTTGTTGCTGCGGCGCTGCTCCCCTCGCCTAGAATTGAGCTTGTTTGTTCTAGGGTAACAAACTCGTCGGGTAGGGCGAGTAACTCAGGGTATCTGTCCTTGTACGACTTGGCCAAGTTCTTACTTATGGTTACATCATCAGCTTCTACCATCACTACTTTAACCATCTCGTCGTTATTATTGGCTGGATTACCTTGTGTCATTTCAACATTGTTGTAGATTTTGTTGTCCCATTTTAATTCTGCAATATCAGACCATACTTCATAGCTATCTATTCCTACTAGTGTCTGTATCATTTTGCAACCTAGCAGTTGGGTTTCCAGTGCATCCAGTTGCTCTTGTCTTTTGCCTATCTTTTCCCATTCCTTATGTATTTTCTCTTTCTCACTCCTAATTTCTTCGTTGTTTAGGTTTGTCGTTGTAAGGTTGTGGTCTCTGTCCAATTTTTTTGTTGAACTGGTTTTACGTCAGCTTCCTGCCTTAGCGCCGTGATAGTTTCCCACCTGTTGTCTTCCAACCATTGTTTTATGGTGGTCCTGTTTAGAGCAACGCAGCTCCTCTGTAGTCTAGATGCTAACTCTTTAATGGCCTTTTGGGTTTTCGGGTGCTCTCTACTCGCTCTGTCATTTTGGTCGTTATTTTGGTGATTCCGTCAATTGGTTCTATTAGCGAGGAGACTATTGGGTTTTCGATTTTGTTGATAATTACTTCCGTCGCTTTGCCAGGTAGTAGGTCATCAGCTTTACTTCTTCTGTGCTCGCTCAGCTCATTCGGTCTACTGTATATGTTTGTTGCTATAGCTCTATCTTCGTTGTCGTTGGTTATCGTATCTTTGTTACCAGTATTACTTTTGTATCTAATTTTATTGTTCTTAGTGTTTCCACGAGTTGGGTAGACTAAGTCGGTCGGCCCCAGGGTGACGCCCTTTCCTAGGGAAAAGCATTTATACTATGGGGTGCGCCAGGTGCCCCATAGGGTTTTAGAGGTGTTCTCCTCCTTTTTATAGAGGTGTCGTCCTCGCAGGCCGGCCGATTAAGGCAAGTCTCCCGGTCGCGGGTCCCCAAGCACCGTACCACAGGTACGCCCTCCTGTAGTTATTGGAGCATGGCCCGCGGTTACGGTGTTAAGCGGGAGCCTAGCATTCAGGCTGCCATAGCTAGTATCCCTCCGGGTGCGCCAATTCCCGTTGCACATAGTGCCTCCTGAAGGGCGAGCTGTCCTTAGTTTCCCCACTCGCCGTCGACCTTGCTGGCATGGGTGACCCTACTAGGAGACCGAAGTCTCCCGCCAGCATCTCTCTTGGGGTCATCGAAGGTACTACGCTCCCCACCAACGTCAAGGTCTCACAGCTCCTTGAGAGGGTGGGGGAATAAACTGTGTCTAACATGCTGGAACACTACATTTTGGAACAACAAAAGCAAGAAGTTATTTTAGAAATCACCAAATACAAAATAAACATTTGAATGCTATCGAAAACAAAGAAAAAATGTAAAGGAACTACCAGTGGCATCGATAAGGACGCCAGAGCTCAAGCAGGCGTGGGTATACAGATTCATAAACTATTCGAACGTCTAATAAAAGACATAAAATATATAACTGTAAAATTCACAAATGAGATGTTCATTTTATAAGCATTTACGCGCCAGACATAAACTAACCTAAAGCAGAACAAGAATTATTCTACGATAACCTGCAAAGAACGGTTGGACCAGCTCCTAAGTCATAACAAAATCGTCGTGATGGGCGATTTTAACGCCAGATATGCTCCCATAATAAATTACGTATCAACAACACATACTTTAATTGCAAAGAACAACACAAATATATATTTTACAATACAAAAGGAGAGAAGATTATTATTGACTACGTCCCACCATAGCTGTATACTGGAAGTACGCACTAACCTCAGCAATTGTAAGACTTCTGAATAAATTAATTCTCTATAAATATCGTGAATTGAGCAGACCCAAAAAGACCCTTCTCCTCTCCTAGTATGTTTATAAATTTAATGTAGAGTCTTTACAAAACGAAAGCACAGGGATCATTTACCAACGTAGACTTCAAGAAAAAATTGACCAGATTAACATCAAACAAAAGGAAGTAAACGTGATAGTGCCACAGAAGCTTTAGAAATGAGAAGAATCAACAAATATCTTGGAAAACGAAAAGAAAGATACATACATACGTAATCTAAAAACCTTTTACCCTAAGATGTAAGGTGGAAAAGAAAGATACGTATATAAAATACGTTAATAAAACAAGACAGGAAGGGTACGAAAAATACAAAGAAACAAGAAGCAAAAAACTCAAGAAAGTTCTTGGTCGATATGGAACATGATCTACTTGGAGGTCAAAAAAAAGCACGGAATATGCTACGAAATAGGAGAAAACCAATTAATGAAGAAGTACCAATAAACACTACAGAAATAGAAACCTGGGTGGCATATTCTGAAAACCTCTAACGTGGCGCTGAAATATACAACGAAAAAAAAGGAACTGTAAAACGAGAAAAACATCACCGTAGAGGACGAACAGGGAGCCATACCCAAAAAGGTAAAATAATGATCCAACTCTCGAAGAATAATACTGCTGAATTCCATGCTCAAACTACAAGGATTGAGATCAAAAAGATTGACAGTAGACGCAATATTCGTTCTAAGACATCTAACTGATAAATCATTAGAATTTAATAAACCGATGTTTATATATTTTGTAGACCTAAACCAAATGTTTGACCGAGTGCGATTAAATGATGTAATAACAATCTTGAGACAAAACAACATTAGCAAAAAAGCATTTAAAAAAATAAAGGAGCTCAATAGCAACAAGTCCACGCTAAGAGACTCGCACAAGAAGTAAAAATAGTCATGGGTATTAGACAGGCAGACAGCTTAAGTTCGACTTTATTCAACATCACCATGAATCAAATTATCAATAGCGTAAATGATACCAATGCTGGAGATATGCTGGAGTATAGCTAACCGATCAATAAAAATATTGTGCTATGCAAACAACGCGATACTTATCACACCTGATCAGATTTAAACTGGCAGTGGACAACAAGATTATCTAACAAGTGATAAGATTCAGCTATCTGGAAGTAAACATATCAAGTGACATCTAACAGAAGAAATTAGAATACAAAATAAGAGAACAACAAAAACAATAGCGAGCTATGTTAAAGAATATGGAGAAATAAACATATGAGTGCAAAGAGCAAAATCAGAATATATAAAACTTACGTCAGACGTACTTACGTATATCGTAGAAACAAGAGCAAAAACGAAAAAAATAAAAAAATAGCGAGATTAATGGAAATTGTTAAATTTATTTATTTATTAATTATTATTTATATAGGAGCTTGAAGAACAGGATGTAATAAAATGGACGAGATCGTTCCAAGGGGCAGGATGATCAGAACTAAAAAGATATTGTCTTATCAAAAGGAGGAAGAAGAAGAAAAATACAGAACATTTAGGATTACTAAAAGAAATGTCTTATTAAAATTAATTGCATAGCAACAGCAATAAGGCTGCCTCTTCGGTTCTTATTTAGATAATATAGGATGGCCCAAATTAAACTTTAGATTTAAATTTTAAATGAAACGACTTTTGAGTCGATCAAAATATCCGAGTTGCCGAGCGTAGAGCAGAAAACCAGGGCACCAAAGTTCAATTTAGGCCATCCTTTATATCTTAAAAATGGGTCTGATATTTTTAGGCAATTCATTGAACATCGGTTTACACGACAATCGTGTGATATTTAAATTGATTTGTGATCGTAGTCTTACGATCAAACTCCATTGAACTTTTTCTCCTATTTGAAGGAAAGAGTTTATATCAACAAATAAACTATAATTCCAGGGTTGAAAGAGAACATTAGACATGTAATTATTTAAATAGAGCCTCATTTATAAAAATATTATTATGGAATACTTTTATAAAAGAATGATAACATATCAGCAGAGTTGTAGAGGGCATTTGTCTGACATAATATTTTATATGTGACCCTTAGTTGGACGGTTCCAACATTTTGTTCTTTATTCTGGTCCAATTCGGATCACCCTATATAACTTTTACTTTGTTATTTGGCATGTGTAATACAGCCTTAATCTTAGAGACTAACAGCGATGGTTTATGTATGGTTTACATAACCATGTAGTTATGAATCATGTTGGTATTGTTCTAAAATTAAATTTGCATAAGT
Organism: Sinelater perroti; assembly: GCA_036346155.1. Classification (NCBI taxonomy): domain Eukaryota; kingdom Metazoa; phylum Arthropoda; class Insecta; order Coleoptera; family Elateridae; genus Sinelater; species Sinelater perroti. Next base: position 887,130 of record JARFIY010000006.1, on the reverse strand, counting down.
TATCTGGGAGTGCATCTTGGAGAATAGTACCTTTTTGCAAATATGTCGCAGGTGCATATACCAGTCAGTAAAATTTCGTGGACGATTTAACGCAACCATCATTTTTAGACCACCAAACGGAAACTGCCTCCTCTTCTGCAAAAGATATTAGAATATGATGCATATGCGACAAAGCGATTTGTATTGTGGGCCAATCAATTTTTGCCCTTTCGAAGCCTTAGGATTCACTACAAAGTCTTGGAGGTAACGTTAATGTGCTTGTCTCTACGGACCGAAAGCATTTGTGAATGTTGCAGATATCATGCCACGGAATACCATGGTTTGCTTGTTGGTTAGCTTTCATGTGGATATGGACGGATCAGTCTTTGGTTCAGATGCAAATTAATATGCTCCTAGGTATCTCTAAGTCTGATAGTTCTAATTGAGAGCAGTGCAATGTTAATTTTTAGGCCTCATCATTGATGTGGTAGCCATTGCACTCATAAAGGCTTACACTCGCCGGAGGCGGCCCCAAGCGAACGCTGATGACATGCTAGGTCAGATGGGCCCTGATAAATTTAGTTTTCCATCGGGCCATGCCAGTCGCTCCGTATTTGTGGCTTATTTTTTTATGAATTTATATCCCGTATCTGTATTGTTCTACCCCCCACTTTTGGCCTGGGCCGTGTCGATTTGCATGAGCCGGGTGTTACTTAATCGGCATCACCTTCTAGATGTGGCAGCTGGAGTTTTGCTGGGCTTGCTTGAAGGGTGCTTTTTAGGACTTTTGTGGTTGGAGCAGGACACTGCCGTCTGGCTGTGGTCATCATTATCTGATGAAAAGTTGGACGGTGGGGACTTCCACGTATAAAAGTTCTAATCTTTATTGGACTGTAAATAATGTGCGATTTATATTGGTTTTTAATTAAAGTTCCTTGAATACAGTCATGATAATTAGTTGATATTTTAATTAATTATAGGTGTATATTTTTAATACATTTACACCTCAAGTAAGCCAAAAAATGTACCAAATCTATCTGATTAGAATATTTATAATGATGTGGTTTTGCTATTAATATAAAGTAGAATGGTTAATGGCGGAAAAACGTGAATATAATGTGAGAACAGAATACATTTTTATTTCAAAATATAACATTGATTATTATGGAAAAGTCCAAATATTTGAGTTTTGGACAGGAAGAAGTTCTGTATAATAATGGGACATGCTGTTTGCTATAACCTTAGCAGTTCCAGTACTCATGGTACTAAACAATTTATATGTATGTATTGAAGGAAGATGTAAATTTTATCACTTTGAAAAAAAAAATAGAATTCAATGCATGAGACTAACATTTCAACAGGGGCTCTAGAGGATTATGTGGTATGGTCTATAGACTGGGGGACATACGGCTTAGCAGTCAATTCTAGTAAAATTCGGCCTCAGTTTGACATCATTACATTAATGTTTTTCAAGCTTTGCTTACTTTCAAAATTCTGTGAATATAAATTTTTATGGAAACCTCGTCATGTTAACAAAAAGTGAACTGATGTAAGTGTATACAAGATGAACAGGAACAAAAATTTTCATATGAAGGTAGGTCTGAAAATGCACGTGTTCCCTGCTTTAGAATGTTAGTCACCTTCATGTTTATACATATATTTTCACTTTGCAGATCTGCTTCAAGCGGATGTTGTAAAGTGTTAAAATCACCCGTTACTAATATTAGGAACAAAGGTTGGACCTTCACAAAAAAACATTCGAATTACAAAACTTGCAGTAGTGTTTTATCATTTGGGTGAAATAGCGGCGTTTGATTATAGGAGTGAACATAGAGGATGGGCATGTTATGTTGAAAAAAAGGGTTTTATAGGACCCTAAAAATTAACCCCCCAGTACAGCTTGCTGGCAAGTACCCCATCGACATGATGTATGTTAAGTAACTGCATTAAGTACCGTAACATGTGGATGAACTATTACAGGTGGATTTTCTTCTAAGAAAGGTTTTGTTTTGTTTTGTGACAGATAACTACCGCTTTTGTCTTCAGTCCTCTTCATAAATGAAGCAACTTTTACCTAAACAATAGTCATCTGTAGACTAGGCAGAATTGCCACGGAATGGTTGAAGTTCATTATCACCAAAGGCATAGTACTGGTGGCCTGGGATTATTGGTGACCACTTAGTTGGACTAGTTGGTCTCCTATAAGACGTCAATGGCTCATTCTATCAGCAATTTCTAAGGGACATTATGTTTATTGTTTAAAGATGGTGGTATGACAGATCATGTGGCTGTATAATGGAGCTCCAATTCTCTTCAATGTTAACATTTGCCAGTATCTCAGTATTGCCTTTCCTTACAGATAGATTGGTGGAAGTGATGCATGGTTTGTCCAGCCTTCCTTTTAATTTTTTGATTCACCTTCTGAAGTTCTGTCCCTCTAGTTAACAATCATCCTGTAGAGATTAATTATTAGCAATTATCAGTTTTTCTTCGAAAAATCTGACATGCAGAATTTCTTTCTAAATTGTGTTGAACCATTGGTTTTTATCTGTTGTTAATCAATTTTGAGCATAAGCCTCCTTAATTTTCTTCCCTCTATATTTCGTGCCCGTTTAAACCACCGTAGACCAGCGACTCTTTTGATGTCATCAACCTATCTTGCTATTGGTCTTCCCTGTTTCTTCACATAAACCACACTCTCTTTTGTAGCATCTTGACATTCAATTTGCTTTTAGAGCTTGCTCTTACAATATGACCGGCGAAGTCTCATTTCAACTGTATCACTTTTTTGACATCTGTCACTTTTGTTTTATTGCGGATCCAAGCATTTCTCTTTTTGTCTCTTATTGTAATTCCTAACACCATCTCAAATTGGGGGGCGCTGATAGAAGGGGTTGAACTTTCAGTGGTAGAGGCTAAGGACCTACCCAAGCGCCCCAAAGTTCATGTTTGGCTTCCCGGACCAGTCGACGAGAAAATTGCCAGAACCCGATTTGGGGTTCAAAACCCAAGGTTAAAAACGGAAGACTGGCGACTCCTTAGCCAGAAGGTGGACAAGGATGGCCTAACTTCATCGATGGTGCCTCTTTCAAGGTCCTAGAGAGTAAACAGTTCAAGGCCTATTATGGACAGAGCTGTTACTTTCAGGAACATTCAAAGTGTTCAAGATGCTGAGGGTACTTCAGATAAACCTCCAACACAGGGTAGGGCTGTTTTGGCTGCCCTATGTAAGATGATGAAGGGTTACGATGTTGCCCTAATCCAGGAAGCTTGGACCTATCAAGGCAAGATAAAAGGTCTGGGAAAAATTGGAGAACTAATATATAGCAGATCCTCAAATAGACCTAGAACTAGCATTTTAGTTAAAAAATACATAAAATGTCTGCCATTACTGCAATTCTGTTCTCAGGATATGGCAGCAGTGATGCTAACAAGTGGAGGAGGACCGAGGAAGATCATACCAGGATCAGTGTACCTCCCTGTTAATGAACCGGATCCCCCACCACCTAGGGCAGTGGATGAGCTTGTGAGACACTGCAGAAACATTGGTCTGCAGATGCTCATTGGCTGCGACCCCAATGCACACCACCTCTCACTGTGGCAAATAATTTAGACATATTGAATAAGGGTAACAAACCAACCTTCGTTATCAGACGAAGAAGGGAAGTAATTGATATAACATTTGGTACTTCTTTCGTAAGTAACTTTGTTAGAAATTGGCAAGTATCTGATGAGGAGAGTTATTCAGACCACAGATACATTAAGTTTGAAATCGCTGGGATTCAGCGAGTGATAGAAAACTATCGTAATCCTCGAAAACGGACTGGGAAGCCTATAAGGTAGACCTAGACCAAAACTTGGTGAATATAATAAGGAAAGTTCACAATAACCTTGAGCTTGAAATGGCTGTGAATCAGTTAACTGAGACAGTCATTTCAGCGTACGATGAAAACCGTCCCCTGGTTGTAAAGGCTTCCAGTAGGAACATCCCCTGGTGGAATGAAGACCTTGCAACCATGAGAAGGCAAGTAAGAAAACTGTTTAACAGGGCTAAAACATCAGGTGAGTGGGATACATATAGGGCATCCCTAACTGAATATAATAAAGCATTGAGAGATGCCAAGAGAGAATCATGGAGGAGGTACTGTAAGGAGATTGAAAATACTCCAGCATGTGCCAGACTCACTGCAATTGGATTAGTACTCTGGAATCTAAATCCGGAAAGTACACAAAAACAGGAAAAGACACATTGACCGAACTTTCTCGGATACATTTTCTTGGATCTGTAATTATACAACAGTTGCCCTCAGACTGGAGAAACCAGGTATCCCTTGATCTTGGCAACACAACATCAAGGGAAGACTGGGAGACTGCGAGAAGAGTGGTAAGTTTCAATAAACTCAAATGGGCTATAAACTCATTTGAAGCCTATAAAAGTCTGGCCGGGCCCATTATTTGCAGCAAAAGAGTTACAGACCAATTAGTCATATCTTTTTTGCTTAAGACGTTGGAAAAACTGCTTGATAAGCACATTAGGGGAGGTATACTGGTACACCATCCACTATATGAGCACCAATTTGCCTATCAAGCTGGTCTCTCAACTGAAACAGCACTTCACTACCTCACTTGGAGAGTAGAGAAAACGCTGGACAATAAAGAGATCCTTCTATGTGTCTTCTTGGACATAGAAGGAGCCTTAGACAATACATCTTTCAACTATATAACCTTGGACCTGAGAGGGCGTGGCCTGGAGGAGACCTGCTGCAGGTGGATAGACTGCATGCTCAAAGGAAGGATGATTTATTCGTCAATGTATGACGAAACTATTATGGTTCAGGTGGCGGGGGGGAATTCTCTCCCCCCTGCTATGGAACCTGGTAATGGATGGACTTTTAAAGAACTTAAAAGGCGAAGGATTCTCTTCTGTAGGCTACGCCAATGACCTAGTTGTCTTGGTGGAAGGGAAATTTGCAGGCACGATCAGGGAATGGATGCAGAGGGCCTCGAACGTGATAACTGAAGGACCAAACAGGAAGGCCTCCAGGTCAGCCCCGTAAAAACCAAAATTATACCCTTCACGCGAAGGAAAATATTAGAGGGCTTACACCTCTTTTGCTTGGCGAAAAAAAAATCGCCATATCGAGAGAAGTAAATTATCTAGGAGTCGTTTTCGACTCTAAACTTACTTGGAACCGTCATATTGAGAAAGTGGTCGACAAATCGGTGACAACTCTAGCAGTTGTCGGACGCATGTACGACAAGTTGTGGGGCTAAAACCAGGTATGCTACACTGGTTGTACACCAGAGTGGTTAGACCATCTCTTACAAAGTGTGGCAGAAAAGTAATGAGACTAGCAACACTGCAAGCGATCTGGCAACGCTACGCTGTCGTCCTTGATAGAGCTCAGTGCAAGTTTCAACTCGTTCCGTTAACTACGTGATTTTTGTGACTGCTATTAGTGAAGTTGTATTATGGTTGTGCGTCGCGCAAAATGGAACGGCGGAATTTCAGGGAAACCTTCAACTTCGAAAACCGACGAAAACATCGAAAGTGTGAACACTTTTGTGAGATTAGACCGTCGTTTAACATTAAGAATGTTGAGTGAATAATTAAATTTGAACAGATTTAGCGTTCATCAACTTTTGACTGAATATTTGCACATTCGAAAGGGACCTCAAAAGGCATTCCTGTGGGTCCCCAACCCCCCCTATTCACCTGACCTCAGTCCCTGCGACTTTTTTCTTTTTCCAAAACTGAAAAATGTCCTCAAATGACGTCATTTTGGGACTTTAGAAAACATCCAAAAGAGTGTAACGGGCATGCTGAAGACCATACCGGTTGAAGACTTCCAGTGCTGTTACCAACAGTGGGAACGTCTCGATCGGTGTGTAGCTGCCCAAGGGAACTACTTTGAAGGGGATAACATTGATGTTTGAAGAAAATAAAAACTTTGGTAAATAAAAAATCAGTCTCATTACTTTTCTGCCACACCTTGTACATACTCAGCTTTGGTCTGGTGGCCCAAAGTAACACAAGAAACCACCAAACTAAAACTAGACAAGGTACAAATACTTGCCTGTTTGGGCATTACAGGGGCGATGGGAACTACGCCTACTGCAGCAATGGAGACTTCTAGACCTCCCAACTTTGCACATAGTAATTCAGGGGAGGCAAGATTAGGTTACTACAGGCTGTATCATTCACTGTACAAGACATACACAGGTACAGGTCATACAAGAATAATTAAGTCTGGGGGGGGCCCTTTGTTTGAAATGAGGACGGACCACATGACCTCAAAAATATGAGACGACTCTCTATTCGAGGTGATAATGCAGGATCAAAATAGGAGCGAGACTTTTAGATAGGCATCTGGTAGCCTAATCTGGTACACAGATGGTTCTAAAACCGAGTTGGGTACCGGAGCTGGAATATATGCTGAGGCTCCCAGGGTAGAGCTAAGCTTTTCCCTGGGTGTGTGCGTGAAAATGGTAAGAGGGCTTACAGGAGCAAGCGGATCTATATTATATCAGACAACCAGGTAGCTTTAAAGGCTTCATCGAGCACAAAAGCATCATCTAGACTGGTATGGGAATGCATTAACAAACTCAATGCACTGGTAGAACATAACACAGTAAAACGGTTATGGGCACCTGGGCATTGCGGTATCTATGGCAATGAGAAAGCTGATGAACTGGCCAGGCAGAAATCTAGTGAGGCTTGTATAGGCCCAGAACCTGCATTAGGAATTTAGGAATTAGGAAGTGCTGCCCAAAGCTTTATTAAAGAGAGGACACGCACTCATCATCGAATGTACTGGAAGAACCGACCAGGACATTATTTCAGCAAAACCTTTAATAAGGGACCTTGCCAAAAGAGAGCTGCAGAACTAGTAGTCTTTTTGTTGTTTGTTTTGATTGCCCATGTTTACACGCCGTAGGTCATTGATTTTTGTAACTGTTTTGTGGTGGTAAACTCTTGAATTTGATGTCTAAGCCTTTATTTCTGAAATTTGAGTTAGAAGTTACCAAAACATAAAACCAAAAGAGCTTTCCTAAATAAAAAGTCTCTTGCAATAATATCTCGCAAAACGTGTTGCTTTGTATGGGTGTGAATTATGGACCAAGAAATAAAAAAAATTGTGAAAAGAAAATTGGAAACATGTCAAACTTGGTTAAAAGACCGAGGGCGAGGGGGGGGAGGTAGAGAGAACTACAAAGTAAGTTATCACTTTAATTTTTGAATTACTTTTTTAAAGTTTCAACAATTGAAGTGGACTTGTAATAAAAATGAATTCTGATTTCTTGAAAAATAAAGATGCATGCATTTGTATTACAGTTCTTGTAGTGCATTTTTTAGTTATGTGCAAAAACCAGTCCAATATGCGATAGTTTTAAAGGATATAGAGAAATTAAAAAATTAAAAAAAATACTGTTTGGACTAGGTATTGAAGTCGGTCGGTCAGTCAGGATCAAGTAAACCTTTAAAACTTTACATATCACAAACTGTTTTATGATAATTTTTTTAATATTAACTATAAGCAATTGTTACAATACAAAGAAAATTAACTATCTACATACAGTTTAGATAAGGCACGAAACGAGATTTTTTAGGAGATTGATTGATTGTGATTTATTTAGGCATCATATTTTAGGTCAATGACCCCACACTCTTTTTATTGTGCAGTCAGTTGCACAGCTACAGATGGTCGTTCCAGTAAAAAAAATATATTTCTAGATTGTTACAGAAAAATAAGTGTAACGTAACTGGTAACTGCCATCACTTATTGTAAAGGAAATTTTTTTTAAAAATACACACGACACCTTAGAAACATTTAATTATGTTGTTGCATACATGATACAATAGGTACGGCAAATTAGGAAATAGAACATAGTGAAACAGTTTGCGTTAAATTATTGCACATTTGGCTCAAAAGCATAATCAGAGTCTTTACTCCGAAAAAGGATAAGGGACAACATGTACCCTTGGTTTTGAAATAATGTCTCAAAGTTACCACTGCCGTTCGATAGAGGAAGTCAAATTATGTGGCTTTGTTTACTTTCATCTTACTATTCTTTTTCATGGTTTTTCCATTAGAGTTTCAAGCTTTAAAATTTTGGACATTTTCTATTTTAGAACACGGGACATATATACATGTATACCTATTAAATCATTCACGATGATTCAGACTCAATATTCGCAATCAGCATGATCAATTTAGCTCGTGTACATGTATGCATGTTTCATATGATCTATTTGAAATTTTTTGGATACTTTTAATGGACGATTAAAAACGTTGATAAAACCTCTTATGAAATGGCACCAGTAATTTCTTTTTGGACATATTTTCAAGGCCAGGAAAGCACACTGTCTTGCAGAGGCGCCTTGCGAGTTTATAAGTAACTTAATTGCTGTAAATGGAATCTAAGAATACGGCAAATATATTGTGCTGCTTGATGCTTATGCACGTTACTGCACATGACAGAAACTAAAACGAATTTAAAGCTATCAGCTGCATGTTGATTTAGTCACTAATAACCTACCAGGGCCTATATGGTAACCTAAACAAATCTAGGACGCATAAAACTAAGATGCCCTTGAAAATAACAAACTAACGTAACCGTTGTGCTGCGAGAGTGCAACTTATAATTCAATAAATAATGGACAATAAATAAAATATATATGTGGAATAAAAATACGTAAGTACTATGCAATGTCTTTTATAAAATTTAATTTTCGGCGCAATATAAAAAAAGCAAGGTACACCGAGATCACAAATAGCTGCACAGGTATTAAAAGTACAAATGTATATATGCATCAGAACCTTAACTTAGTCACATAAATTTGCATGAAATCGCAAGCTGCCAGTCGCTATGCCTTACCACAGGCGGGAATGATAGAATTTAAGATCAAAAAACCCCTGAGCCGTCAACGCATTTGGAGACTTCGATCTGCTGCTGTCGGAATCTTCGCTGCCAGCCACACTGTTCTTGGTAGAAAAGTTGCCGGCTTCTTCCAGGGGAACGCTTTGCACCACGTCTACCTTCTCCACGTCATTCTCCATATTGCTGAGATCCTGCTGCTGTTCGACTTCTTCGACGTGCACCTCGCTTTTGACCTCGGAAACCTTTTTGTCCACGCTTTCGGAATCCTCGCTCCGTTGTATGGACAGCGAACGGGGACGTTCTAATTTTGGCGACTGGCTTATGGAATCGTCTAACACTTTGCGATGTTCACTGGAATATTGGAATTTCTAAGCTACGTTATCTTTATTGGGATGCTATTCGAGGCCTGTGGGGGGAGAAAACAAAAAATAGTAACGAAAGCAACAAAATCAAATGAGTGATGAGGAAAAACTAAGTGTACTGCACAACTCTAAAATATAATCAAATGATAACAAATAAAAGTGATGGACAGACTTGTCAGGTCAAGATTTTTTTATAATTCTAGAGCGGCAGAGAGCAATTCAAACGTTACCACTTTGTCCAAGTTTAGGTAGTAATTGGTTGTGGTATTGGTTCTCGATCAAATTTTTCATTTTATTTTAAATTTTTCTCGCTAAAAAATAGGAAGGAGTTTTTGAGGCTTAGAAAAAGTCATTAATTTTGTGTTTGATATTCTACAGAATTCGTTTCTTATGATAATGCTGTCATAGTTATTTGGTCAAAAGTTGGAGATAAAACGATAGCTTTTGTTTTCAGCTAATAATTAGTGTGAGAACCACATTTCTTATCCATTGATCTTCTCTATCTTTTGGAAGTGCTTTTTAGCAATATATTACAATGAATTGTTTTGATAATTCGTTTTTATGTAGTCAGGAGTTGATGAGTCAACAGCTCTACACAAAGAATTTGTCTTAATGGGGGGTATTAGAGATACTCAAATCGTTTAATCAAAATTTGGTGAACCAACGCTAATATTTGTGGATATTTAATATATGAGATAAACACTAGGCATTTTTATTGATCACTGTTGCACTCTTCGCATTGACCAAACTTTTATTTTTTAGAGTGAAGCTTCACCAAGACGAATGAGTGGTGATAGAATGCTTTCAAGCTAAATATTGAGAGAAAGAGGACTGGAAAATTCAAATAAGGTACATGTTCCGACTCTTTACCGCCATTGCAGTGAGTGTTGTTTTGCATACTTCAAATGGAGACGTTTAGTGTTCAAGAACAACGTGTTATAATCTATTTTCTCCTTTCGCATAGTGAAAGCCCATCGAAATTTATCTCCAATTGAGTGAGACATGCGGTGAAGGCGTTATGGATGTTAAAAATGTTAGTAGTGGATGCGAAGATTTAAAGAAGGTCGAAATTTATGTGACAATTAATCGAAGCAGCTGGACTGAAACTATCATTGCGCGAGTGGAGCAAGTTGTTATGGAAAACCGTCGATTAGGTGTCCGTAATATTGCCTCTAAACTTGGCATTTTCGTAAGATCTGTGGAGTTTACTTTGCATGATGACCTGAAAATGCGGAAGATTTCTTCAAAGTGAGTCCCACAAATGCTGACCGATGAACACGAGTGCGCGCGTGATGCCGTCATGAATTTCCAGTCATGAAGGACACTCTCCGTGGCCGCTCATTTTCTATTGGAGCCGCTATTGCATAAGCGATTTTCCAGTGGGTAAAACACTTCCAAAGAAGTGTTCTCGGCAGCCATGAAACTATGGCGACGACGTTGTGAAAAATGTCTAGACGGAGACAGAAATTTCAATTTTCTTGGGTAAGTACTTTTCCAGGAAAAAATGAAGACCTTTGAACTTAAACGCACCCCTCAGGTATAGTTTGAATTGCCCAAAATTTGATTGACAACATTTTAATTACCCCGCACTCAAGGGCTGTTCCTGTGACTGCAGATTTTGTACAAAGATTTGACCTGATTGATCTTGAACAGGAACAGGGCTAGGGAAAAGGGATGGGAATTAAAATGTGCTTGTGTGATGCGGCCAATTTGCATACCTGGTTGGTTCTTTCTGGTTTATATTTTGTGTCTGAAGTTGCTGATGCTGCATAGATGCGCTGAGGTGCAGATTTTAGGATGCTTATATATACCATAATTTTATATATATGACGTTACCTGATATTAGGCATCTGTTGCGCTGGAGCAATTGTACCATTCCTAAGGTTATCATTTGTGAAGGCTGTAGTTAATTGTTTAAAACGTTACTTACGTAGCCATTTGTTGATAGTTGTGGTGGTATTCGGGTTGTTTTTGTACTACAGGGGACATGTCACTATGGAATGTTTCAGATTCGATTAAAAGTCTAACTTACAACAGATAAGATATAATAAAAGAAAAATGGTAAATATACGCCATGATCAAAGAAGAAATTAAACAAATTGATGAGAGGTTCGATTTTTCTCTTTTTTCCCCATTGATGATATAAAGTACTATCTGGTAAAATATGCCAAAAAAAGAAAGCTTATATTAACACCATTAAAAACTACTCAACCTGAACGTTTAAATAATAAAAAATCTTTGGCAAAGGGTAATGATAGTATTTATGACCTTGCATATTTTTGAAAAGCAGTTGAAGCCTTGAGATGAAATAAAATAAACAGGCAAATTCTTGCAAATAATTGAGCAGTCTAGTCCACTGTTATTAGATTTGTAAGCCATTATGAAGCTTTTGAGTGAGATATCAATTTAAAGTTCACACAGTGGTTATTGGTAGTACAAAAGAAAAGTTTGAAAAGCTAAAATGAGGTCGATCAAAAGTTAAATGATGACAAGATTATTGTGATCTTCTCTAAAATAATACTTCTGAATAAAGAGGACGCTGGTAATCGTCGTATATAAAAGTACAAGAAAGCTTACCCTTCCGCATTGGGCATTTGTTGCGTTTGGAAATTAAAGTTCCCTTGTTGAAGATTTTCAAGAGGTCGGGTGTAGCGATTCTGCATTGTTGTTGCCATGCTAAAAGTAGCGTTCACTTTCCCACAACATTTTATATTAATTTAAATCTTGTACCTGTCATAGTACTGATATGGTACTGGTGCAGTCGGCTCCACCTTTGCCTGTACAACTGGTGGAGGTATGTATTGTTCAGATTTTATTTGTACGGGGTGTTCAGAATTTGGCGGTTGCACATACTGTTGTGGTTGATATGGAGGGTACGATTGGACTTGTGTCAGTGCAGGTAAACTGTGCACGGATTGCATCATTTGTGGATATTGAGTAGAGGGTATGGTAGGTACACTGTGCTGCAGTGTATTTTGCATTACTGGTTGATTTTGTTGACTACTCATAGTCTGTTGAGGTTGTTGCAAATGTGAAAACTGCAAGTGCTGGGACGGTGATAATTGTTGAGGTAGTTGAGGTTGCTGAGGCATTATCTGTTGCTGTTGGGGAGGTAATGTAAATTGTTGTAACTGATGGTGAGGTTGTTGTAGAACTGTTGGCTGTTGTAGTGCAGCAGTAGGTTGCTGCAGTACAGCAGTAGAGTGCTGTTGAGGTTGAACTAAATTAGGACCATAAGCTGTTGTAGGTTGAGTGAAGTGTTGCATTAGCATTTGTGATTGTTGATCAATTTGTGGTTGTGAAAAGTTTTGAGCTTGTGGTTGTACATATTGTTGCTGTAACGAAGGTAAGTTTCGTAATGGTGCCTGTTCTTGTCTGTACATGTCTACAGGCTGATATTGTTGTCCATAATGTCCCATTGATTGGCCATATTGATCAACCCTCGATGGTGTCATGTTCAGGTAAGGTTGCTGCTGCTGCGATTGATAGTGCTGCATCAAATTCATATTGTGTGGCATGTTTTGCGTGTGCATTTCAGGAGCACTTTGGCAAAAAGCTGCCGCTTGCGCTTTGCTACTAGTTAAATTAGCCTGACAGTAGAGGTTATTAAAGAGACACGCCTTAAATTGTTACCTAACGTCTTGCAACTGCGGTGCTTGATAGGGGTACATGTTCGCGGCTGATCTCGTGACTGTAGTCGTTGCCGGAGGCAGCGTATTCAGACTAACACTACATAAAACAAGCACGTGCTTATAGGTTGCAAAGGGAGGTTTTATAAGGAAGGGATTATCTATTATTTCAGTCTAATATTCATCTTCTATAGTTATACTCACCCTGTTGTTTCATTTGACTGAACAGGCGACTGATTGTGTATTATCTGTAATGAAGCATCTTTTATTATTATCAATCTTTGTTGAAACTAATAAGCAATATTATCGGGGATGGAATTAGTTTTTACCTGCCCCATACTGCAAGGTGGTCTTGGTGCGCCATACCGGCCGTATGATCCAACATTTTGTTGTAATCCATTAGCTGACTGCTTAGACTTGGTTGGTGAACCGCTGTTGCATGTTATTAGTGGAAGTTAAATTTATTATTAAATTAATCAGTAAGTAGTGAAAGTAAATTGTGATGTAATTAATGATGTAAGTTTACTTTGGTATAAGTTTGTTACATTATACTATTTATAAAAAATGTTACCTTTGGCTTCCTTCTCCATTCATGTCGTTATTTTGTGGCTCAGGAAAGAACCCATCAAATACCACATAGTTGTTCATCTGACGAAGGGCATTACTGAGACCGTAATGCTTGTTCAAGAATGATAACAGCTTATCGCTTGGTCTGTCGACAGCCATCTTAACTGGTTCTATTTTCTCTTTCTACAACAAGCCGAATAAACAAATCATCTCCAGTTTCATTATGCATTAGGGTGAAACACCTACGTCGCGTGATGTAAGAACATGGGGTAAATGCGTGCGTTGATCAAATACAGACGGAATTAGATTCGGAAAAGTGGGTCAACGATCGGAGTATAATTACAATTTCTATACCGGTCTCTTTTGCAGGAAAGATCGTTGATTAATTTTTCTTGGAGAAGCGAGTAAAAAACATTGGCGAAAATATTGCAAATTTACCGTTTTCGATTTATTAACGTGCAGTGAGCCAGAAAAGTTATTGTTTACAGTAAGATGAAGAGTTTGCAATTCTCGGCGAGTCTCTGAAGTGCTCTCACCTGGAGCATGTGCTCAAAAAGTTGCTTGCCTAGACCCATTCGCTGTCGAGACTCGTGGACGTAGAAGTCGAGGACACATGGCGGGGCCACCTGGTAATGGTGGCCGTCGCGGTCGAAGACGTACAGGCTCTTTTTCCCAGTTTTTAGCATTCCAGTTACGACGCCTTTACCACTAAAATACAAAATACAAAATTAATATCAAATATTTGGCCGTGTAATCTACTCCATATACAAAGGTTGCTTGAAAAATTCTGAAACAACTTTGTTTCTTAAAATATCTTCAGCATTTATACATTTTGCATGCGTTTAAACCGATTTCCCAAACTTTTCCCATTCATAATTAATTATATATAGTCAAAACGTGTAATGTTTCAATGGCCCCTTTATGCGTTGTATAACGTTGTTAGCAATGCAGAAGAATGAAGCAATCATTTTTTTGAAACATTTTGATAAAAAACAGCGGGATGGCACATATTTTTAGGTTGGGCATAAAAAATTAAATCTTCACAACATTTCACAATTGTTTGGGATTATGATGTTGTCAATTATCAATGCTATCAAGACAAAAAGTCTCCTAATATGGTAGCTAATCAAAACATTTGCATTATCTGAATGTTTTATAAAATATTGCTATCTTTTTCTTTGAATCAAATAGATTTTTAGTTGCCAAATTTGCCATATACCAAGTAGACTGGAGAACAAAATTATTAAGTGTATCTAAGATCTTCAAGATCACTACAAGCGTTGTTAACACAATGGTGAGCTTCCATGAGCGAATGCGAGTCTTGGTCTGAAAAGTTGCATGGTTATTTGCCATTAAAAATTAAAAATAAAAGGAGTTAAAAGAATTATCGCAATCTTAGCACATTACACAATAGACAAAATGTCTACTTGCCCTCAAACAAAAATTAGGCATATAATGAATTTACACAATACGACAAAGATGTCTTCAAAATGGCTTTTCAAATATCTACGCGTTTTGATTGCTTTTAGATTGTTTATATTAACGTGAGTCTAAAATTATCCGTTTTTTATTATTGGACAACACGAACTTAGGTGTCAAAAACCAGGAAAAAAGATCTCTCCATAGGAACTTAAGTAGAACAAGTCGTAGAAGGACGCCATGGGCTAAGAATTGTGCATTCTTTCTATTAAGTTTGCGTCAAGTCTCTTATAAGGATGGTAAATGGTAGCGTCTTAATACATAAAGAAAAAGTCAGTCGCCATTTTGTTTTTCAGAAACAACCGTGTTGAAAAAATATCATTAAAAAGCATTTTTTTCAAGATACACCATGGCGTTTTTCGTTTTTCTTTTAAGCTAGTGAGAAAACACCTTAATTTGCGTGACAGGCAAACAAAGAAAGTTGTTTGCCATGTTGTTTTGAAAGTGGATGGACTCGGAAAAATTACCTACAAAAGTTGTTTTAGTCACAGCATAATATGCCGTTCTGCATTTGACTTTGCAGAGCTGAGGAAAAATATTTTGTTATCTGGGTTAATACATAAACAAAGTGAAGCTTTACATTTTTGAATATAGACAGACAGAACGGAAGAAGAACGTAAGAGAGCTGGAGCTAGCGCCTCTGTCTCTCCAGCTCCTCGGAATTCATGTGCTGTTCTTCTTTATGTTATGTGCGGTCTTGCGTTGTTTCTTTGTCCTATTATTATCCTTTTAAATGTCTCTTCTATAATGGCCTTGTTTCTTTTTCTCAGTATATGATCGATCTACTGAGTTTATAGTGAGTTTTGGTTGGTTAGCTTCCATATTTTCCCGTTAGTAATGATATCTTCCCAAAGCATTTATAAACATCTATCTTTTCTGATTTGTCGGCTACCATATATCATAAGACTAACTGGATATTAATATTGAAAGTTCTCAATTTTGAGTTTCGATTAATTTGTAGTTGTGCCTTCCACAGTCTTCCTATTTTATTCGAATAAGTATGGGTTTTCTTTGTTCTTCTTCGACACTTATTCTCATTTCCTTTGTTTCAGTTAAATATATTTATTTATATGTTTATAAATAACAAAGTATTATGATTTTTTCTACTCTCTTTTTTTAATTCATCTATTTATAACTATATAATCTATATAAGATATACCTCAGATGTTATCAATGTTTGGGTTGATTGTGGTGCATCGTGTGGTTGTTAGGGGGTTATAAGGCCGTGGTCGGAGTTTGGAAACTCTTGACGTTTCGTCCGCAACTACGGCGGACATCTTCAGAAGAAGAAAATCTTCTAAACCCGAGAACCAACCACACCATAACCGCGAAAGCCTTCGCATCTATTTGGGTTGATTCCTTGATATATCACGAAAGTCAATTTTTTCATTAATGATTCATAGAAGTGTAACACTTAAATTTCACATTTTTTTGTATTGCCTTATGTTGGGTATTATTTCCATATTTATTCTCAATTCTCTAGGCATGCATTTTTTTCTTCATCCCAGATATCTTCTAACAGTGATGTTAACACGCCTGTTTTAGTTACAATGTTCACTTTCAATAGCTCTACTGATATGTCATCTATTCCTGCTGATGCGCTGTTTTCTTTATATGTTTTATAGCTTTACTGATTTTTACCATTTTTCCTGAAATAGGATTTTAGTTCATCAAACGTGCTTTTACTTTTTTATTTAGAATAGTGCCCACCACGCTGGCCCTTTTTTGATTTTCGTCTTTTTCGCGTGCCGTGTGATATGTGACTCCATCTTGTTGAAACCACATGTCATTCAAGTTTATTAAGTTGTTGATTTCGTGAAAAAAAGTTGTTTGGCATTTCTTGATAAAGTACACCATTGATAGTAATAGCGTTGCTAGCTTCGTCCTCAAAAAGGACAGGCTGATGATTCCTCCAATCCATAGTGGACACCAAATAGTGTATTATTATTTTCACTACCCTAGATGCAACAGGTTTAATGATTTACAAAAACATTTAAAGAAAAACCAGCTTCATATTTCAATGAGTTTTTTTGACAAAAATCGGCATCTACTGGTGTGTTCTTTAACACCAACAAACATTTACGACGTTTCTGGTAGTTTTTATGGATTTCTCCATATATTTAGTATATAAGCTATACACATGCAAGCTTCTAACGTTCAGAATACGCAAACCTGCGCGCAGTTCAAATCTTAATATAATTAAATTAATTTGGACTACCCTATAACTTCGCAACTTAGAACTAAACTTTAGTGTATTCATTTCAGTAATTGGGCCAAGACGGTACTACCTAATAATGTACGTGTACTTAATAGCGTTTTCCTTTATAAACACCTCTTATTGTTTTGCTTTGTGATGGTTTGTTTGATGTGAGAGTTTAAGGAGAGCAAGTCAGTTTATGTTAAACTTCTCCTTGGTAGAACACGAACTATACAGTAATTTATGCAATGGTTTTTAGGGTAAGTACATATGTAATGTTTAAAAAGTTAACAATAATTGTAATACCTGTGGTAAATTGGCTAAAAATTTATGTTTATACGGGGCGTTATCATAAAATGACGTCATGCATGTTTAGAGATAGTTTCGCTTGGTGTAACTATCGTTTCTAATACTTGTTTGCGTCACATTTCGTCTCCAAATTCATAATTGAATAAATTTGTTCTGGCCGGCTCGGAGTTATATTATTTGTTTTAAAATCCACCTTGGGAATTAAAAAAGTACAATGCAACTCTTTTGTAGCTTATTGTTTCACAACTATAATGAAAGGAAACGTAACGGCAGCTCAACAAACGTTATAGTTCTTTTGGAATGAATTTCAATAGATTTATGGCGACGTTGTTAATAGTGGATTGAGAACATATAATTATCTTCCAACAAGGTCAAGAGCGTATCGACGATATCATTAAATGATTAGATATTTCATAAGCGCATAAGCAATTTAATTGATTTTAACTTTTGAGCTTGTAGAAAAGTTTTGTCCCATTAGCAATTTTCGCGATAATTGCAAAACAGCTTGTGTTAAACGCAAAATAAATGTACCCGGTAATTATGCACAACAGTTTAAAGTATTTAAGTGGGAAGCAGCACGCGATTGTAGTGTGCGTTTGAGGCACGGAGAAAATATAGCTACTATAGTCGGCTTCATTGAGAAATGACCTACAGAAGACATGTGTGGTTTAAAAAAGGGGAAGAACTTAAAAACAGGGCACGAAAAGCAGGTATTTTTCCTAATACGTCATTGTTCACATATTTGGACTTGATACCCACACACATATGACTAAATAAAATTATCATGTTAATGTTCAGCCACATTTTGCGAGTCTATATAACCATATAACAGCAAATAAAATGGCACTTTCTTCACATTGCCTAGGTATGTAGTTACTTAGTGCCTTTTCTACAATCAAGCTTTCCCTTAAATTGACATCAAAGTGGCTTAATGCTAGCACGACCTTATAAATAACATCAAGTTTTTAAATATTTCTCTGTTTGGGCAAACATGAACTAGAAAGTCTTATTAATTAAGCTGGTACGCGCAGACTTTTCATTACACGGCTCTAATTAGATACATCATTGTGGCTCTTTTATTGCCGTCAATAAAATGAGAAAGTCCCGATTTTAATGATTGGGTATAAACTATTGCCATTTTTCTGCCACCCAGTATTCGCACAAACATTGCTACAAAATTAAGCATGGCGATATCTATAACATTAACACATGGTCGCGATAGTGAATTATTGGAGTTGAGTAATGGTTCAGTATCTTGACGCACTTATTTTACTGAAATAGTTATAATACGAAAATGTTAGATGTATTTACACGTTTGCGAGTTCTATAACAATGTTTCTGGTGCAGATTTATGCAATACACCTGTAAAATTTGTCTATTACTTTTTACAGCCCACTCGCGCACTCCAAGCCTCCTGCTGCTACATTGTCGTCTATCAAAATAAGCTGCAAAAAATAACTAGAAGCATTTTAAACGCCCTGCAGACGGGATTCATAGATTGTTAAAGTAAGTAGAAGCTAACACCAAAATCATCCCTAAAAAACAATTCGAGAGCTTGTTAAGGCCGTTCAGAAACGCTAAATTTTAAAGGAGAAATAGAAAAAAGTGTTTACTTTAAGATTCTACAATTTCTCGGCATTAGCCGTATATTTGTGTCTCAGATATTGTTTAAAGATACTGAAGATGTCAAAGATCTAGAAGCCTACGTTCATTTCGGACTGCTTAAGCATTCAAAGCCATAAACGATCGTATTAAGCATAATCATCTTTGTAAGTACAATAAATATGTCTTGGGAGGAACTCAATCAACAATTAAGGAAAATCATGAGAACCGAACGAAAAAACTAATAACCGAGGACAGAGGGATGGACAAAGAAGAAAGATAAGGGAATGAAAGGCAAGAAGAAAACACAACAGTAAGAATAGGGACCTAAAATATAAAAACTATGTTAGCTATAGGAAAAATGGAGGAAGTTGCTAGAGAAATGAATAAATATAAAATAGAAATACTGGTCCCGCGGGAAATAAGATGGAAGAGAGAAGATAGGACTGATAAAGAAAAATATACGCTGCTGTACGGAGGTGAAGGTAAACATAACACAAAACTGTATAGATATATCAAAAGACAAAATATGAAAAGGAATACAACAAACATAAGTAGCATAGAGTGAAGAAATCATGTTAAGGATATACTAACAGGCAGCAATAAGGTGGTACAAGAGAAAAAAGAAGAACATTTAGAAAAAAACAGAAAATGAAGAATTGGATATACCAACGGAAGAGGAATTCAATGAAGTAATAGCACAGTTTAAGACGAACAAAGCAGGACGAAATGATAACATGGTCAACGAAGTGATAAAACACGGAGGAAAAATTTTAAGACAAAGCATATTCAAACTACTAATCAAACATCTGGAAAAAGGAAAAGATGCTTAGCGAGTGGGGAAAAAGGAATAATAGTACTAATAAAAGAAGGGAGACCCAAAAGTCTGTAAAAATTACAGGAGTATCATCTTACTTAACATTGTGCATAAGAGATATTGACAACGCTAATAAATAAGAAACTAATGAAGTACTTCTTCTTCTTCTTAGGGTGCCGGCTTCTCCCGAAGGTTGGCGATCATCATTGCTATTTCCATCTTATTTACTGCTACTCTGAATAGCTGTTTTGAAGAGCAGTTAAACCATTCCCTTAAGTTACGCAGCCACGACATTCGGCTTCTTCCCACGCTTCTTTTTCCAGTAATTTTACCTTGTATAATTAATTGTAACAATTGGTATCTCGTGCCTCTCACAACATGGTCCAGATATTTCAGCTTTCGTGTTTCAGTTTCTGAATTCAGTTCTTTTTATTTTGTTAATATTTCTAAGACTTCTTGGTTGATGACTCTAATGAAGTACACGGAGACACAAATGGGAGATTACCAATAATACGGTTTCAGAAGAGGTAGGTCTACCATAGATGCTGTACATATATTGAGGCAAGTAGCCGAAAAGTTATATGGGCATAGAATTGGACTGGAAATTTGACTTCAAACAAGCATTCTTAAACGTCTAAAACGAGAGACGGTAATAAAAGCCGTAAAGGACATGAAGATATCGGGGAAGCTAATGAGATTGATACAAATGATGTTGCAAATGACGATGCAAAACTCATAAGTTACGACAGTCGAAGGAGAAACTGAATATTTTAGAATCAATCTAGGTGTAAGGAAAGAAGACGGGTTATCAACATTGTTTATTCTAGCACTGGACGAAGTAGTTAAGAATGCAATTTTAAGGGAACAGACATCAATAAAGCGATACAAGTAGTTGCGTATACAGACGACCTCATTGTGCTAGCTAGAGATAGGAGAAGCCTGGAAGAAGCAATTGAAAAAGTCGAACAAGAAGCAAAGAAAAGAGTCCTAACAATAAACCAAGTAAAAAGAAAATAGGAAAGCATCACTTAAAGAAATAAAAATAGGAAATATCGAATTTGAAACAGTAGATAATTTTAAATAATAATTAACAGCAAAAGTGACAGAAACATCGAGAGATCATAGAGTACAGGCGGGACACAAAACCTATTATAAATACAAAATAATTATTTAAAGTAAAAGTATAAGCATAAATACAAAAATGACGATATACAGAGCGGCAATCAGACCGGGAGTGACTTATGGTAGAGACGATGATCTTAATAAACTCGGAACAGGAAAAGCTGAGAATATTCGAAAGAAAGATTGTAAGAAGGATATACGGACTAAAGAAAGTTGAACATGGCGAATATAGACGGCTAATGAACTATAACTATAAAAGTGCAAAGACTCTGCTGGCCGGACATATAAGAAAAATGGGAGATAACAAATAAGTAAACAAAATTACATTATGGACACCAGACATCAGCAGAGGAAGGGGAAATACAAGAAGTTGGATATACAAGCATGAAGGGAAGAGGTTCAGGACCGAGATTGGAAGAAAATAACGGAAGCAGCAAAACACACTAGACTAAAATAAGGCAGCAATGGAAGAACGTGGACTAACTTCTCACAAGAAATGTGTTTCTAGAACTAATTTCTAAAACTCTCATGTCTCGCTCTAACAATTCTTGGCGAACGCCTCGAGGAAAGATAAGAGACAAAAGCCTAAGAGATTGTTGATTGAGAACGAGATAGTAGACTATTAGCTTTTTGGTAGCTCTGACCTTGAACTTTAATTCTTTAACTCATCTATCGGCAGTACTATACACTCAGCTGACGAGTTCGTATTATTTTAGAACTCGGTCAAGTTCTACGAGGGAAGAAGATTGTCTAAAAAAACAAGATGTCTACAGAAATTGTGATATAATAAGTAGCAATCAATAAATTAATGAAAATAGAAATAGAAAATCTGTGCATAAACCCAAAACGTTTTGAAGCGGTCAATTTATGGTCTCTATTAAATAGAACATGCAAGTAAACTTGCAAAATTCACAAATTGGATGACGTGGCTCATACACTATGAACCACCTGACCGTTATATGACATGTGAGAATCCATCTAATAGAAAATTGCATCGAAATACAGTTTCTCTGTCGTACATTGAAGATTGACAGTATATCATCGACAGTTCTAAGTCGTTGACATTATGAGGATTAACCAAACTGATACAAACCATCATAAACAATATGGTCGCTGCGGGACATTTTCTGGCTTAATGCATGTGACCACAATAGCAACCGAAAATGTCAGTTTGTCTTAGTGTGCTGCTGTCACCATGTTGTCAGATTTGGCAGTTTTAAAATTGCTGCGTCAGTTGTATTTAGTTAGGTGCCAAATTCAAGTAAAGATCTTCGACATTCAGAATGGGTGTATGTTGCAAAGAATCTTCAGCCAACTGCTCTTGCTTAAGCGAAGAAGGGAACTATGTGGATCTGCATTCGGTGCAAGAGTTTATTCAGGAAATTCAAGATGACTTGAAGGACTTGCACGATCAGCTGCACAAAACGATCGTGAAAAGCTGCCCGTCTGCCTCGCAATCTTGCGAGATGCAAAGAATTATAGTTCGATTGCAATTCATCGACAGCAAACTGAGATCGGCGCTCGAGCAGATAAAAGCGGATCCTGCCAGTCAAGACGATTTGGTCAGCAACTTCGGCATGTCCCTTAAACTGGACGCGGCCAAGGAAAACTTGAGGAAAGCGCGAGTGAAGCACGAAAACCTGAAGAAAGAATGGTACTGCCAAGAGGGGCACCTAGACAAGTTAGCAACGCAGATTAAGGATAAGGAGAACGAACTGAGGCAACAGAGCATTTATTGTACCGTTCAGGGATTCGTTTTGAGCAAAATGTTGTGGAAAGCAAGCTGTTTCGATTCGCTCTTGGACGAAATGGTGAAGCACGATCAGTTGGTCTTGCAACTGTTAAAAACTCTAGAGGGTTGTCTTTATGCATTTTCTCAAACTTACTCCGACGTTATGCCGGAACCGACAGCAGAAGAATATCAATATGTACTTTGTATGTGTGGAATATTAAGTAATTTAGCCTCTATTCCTGACGGACGATTTTTTTTAATAAACCAGACAATTTGTCGAAATTTATACGACGTGATAATAAAAATTCTTCCAAACATATTGTCTCCAAAGGCTGAAGATTTGAAGTGTATAATGCTGCTCTCCATATACAACCTATTGGTTTGCGATGAAGGGCTAGATTATGCTAAAAGTAATCGTAATCTCTTGGGAAGCCTCTCAGAATGTATCACAGAGCAAAATTCTAACAAAATTATTACGTTGGCACTGAAAGTCATGAACGGATTAACAAAAAATTTGCCCATCACTAGAGCAATATTAAAGAAATCTGCGAATGCATGCCGATTGGACGATTGCAACAGTTGCAAAAAGTCAAACATTCGGACACTGTGCGCAAGCAGGCGAAAGTAATTTTAACTAGCATTATGCGGATAAACAAGTCGACTAATGTGAATCGAGAGAAACTCATAGGAACTACACGATTAAACGACAGCAGGTTAAGGTGTGAAGAAACGTGCACGCAAACGCTTAACACTAAACCGCATGACGAGCTTTTTGCTTTTTACGTCTTTACGGATCAGAGTAGAACCAACAGCTCGCTTTCTTCTTCAACAGAGGAGTCGTCCGATTTCGAATCATCGCCGCCTTCCTCGCGCAGTAACAAGGATAATTCGAAATCGTTAGAGAAATACGAACCACCGAAGCCTCATTCTGCACCACCTTTATCGCCTCGTTCTACAGAGTATGTACCTCAAATTCTATCAGCTCCCTTAACAGGTACCACCATTTCTTATTCTAAATCGAAGGAATTACCCTCAACGTCTAGCGTCACGCAAATTTCTAATGTCCAATCGTCCACGACCACATCTCTTAATACAACATCCACTAAAACAACTTCAAACACAAACCACATCGCGAGCAGAAATGGCAATTCTTCTAGCTATTTCGATAGGTCGTTCATTGAGAACATGCCGGGAACGTGGACGCAAACCGAAGAAGAACAGGTGACTACGAAAAATAGCGAAGAAATTCAGAGCGTTCAGTATCAGCCGCCGTATATTAATTTCAATAAGTTCTTTTCAATCACCATCGGAGATAATATTCAAAATTCTACGCGACACGTCAGCAGATCGCTCGGACCAGACGGGCATAATCCAAACGCTTCCATTCTTACCATGTTTAGAATTAGTCCATCCAAAGCTATTCTGTCGTCGGATAATTCATTTGCACCCTATTACACTTCTATAAGCACTAATACATCTCTACTGTGGGAAACAGCCGTAGAGAACATCCTTGAACTTGAAAATGCATACTTAATTTCCTTGGATAAAGCTCCTGCCAAGGTGGACCAATGCTTGGAAGCCAAATCTGAAAGCAATACGGACGAGTTCGATATTGCATATGGAGGTTTCGGTTCGTGCTTTGGTGAATTAAAATCGTCCTCGGCTGGATTTGATCGTTTACCATACTCCTGTAGAGATTTTTATAATGATGTTCCGTCAACTTCAACCGGGTATTACGGCTACGAACAGCCCTTTATTCCTCTTCAAGAAATACATCCTTCCAGTTCCACGGGCGTATCGCCTTTAGCCAAGATGGAAACTTTGCCGAAATTGGAGGAAATTCCTTCCGAGTTTGAGAAGTCTGATTGGAGCGATGGAGAAGAGTGCGAGGAAACGAGTATGCACCAAGCGAAGTGCGGAACCGTGGAAAAATATAGAAGTTATGACGATAAGAGGAAAAAGAAAACGAAAACGCGGCCCACATTTCCTATTTTCAGTTTTAGAAGAAAACGGTGACTTTTGTGGTAAAATTAGTTTTGTATCGGTATATATGATTATGTAAATTGTTACACTGTTTATCAGAGAGCATATAAATAAAATATAAATATTACGTTTTGTTTATTGTGATATGCTATTATTAACCAACATTTCCTATTGTTTAGTGAAATAAATTCCACTAATGAATGTAATCGTAGATAGCTAACAGCTTTGGAGCAAAAAAGTCAATAATCTTTTACAAAAGAAGCTTACCAACTTACAGTGACATTTTACAAAATGTTATGTTCCCGCCTGCGAAAAGTTAGGGGATTTCGATATCCATTTTTCTTAGATGAGGTTGATAGTTTCCACAAAGTTTCATTGAAAATTTAACACAAGTTCAAAAGTGAATGTGATATGGAACATGCTGCGACCACCTAGCACGCTGGCAGTAAAAAGGAGACTACTACCTCTCAAAAATCATCGCTATTGATGAATTTTGGATCAGGAGGGCTATTTTGAAAGGCGAACGCTGTTCTAGTCGAATCACATTCATCCTGCAAGACTGTTTAAAAACTGATTTAACATTGCTCTTTGGGTGCCATTATAAAACATCACAGATCCATCTTGTGCTGTGGACACGCCCCATGAATGCACGGCTTCCTTAAGGCGTACGATATTTTCCGATACCATTTCTTACCCTTGAAAAAAAATAGTTGCCATTACTTATGCCTCAACCCTCGTAATTCAGAAACCTGTTCCCATTATTGGCACCATAATTAATGGCAATACAAGTTTCATACTATTTGTTGGCAAAGGTTCGTCCATACCAATTCACCGGACGTTACTTCATCTCTTCATGTGATGTTCTTATAGCAAGCAATTTTATTTTTTCAACTATTTTATTGTAAATTATCATTATTACTGAAACTTGTATGTACATGGATATTAAAGTCTCTTAACTTTTTATGGGTTTTCGTTTAGAACGTAGCGTTTTTCCAATAGTCACAATGAGTTAGTTGGTGAACCTTCCTTGTAACGTTTGTTCTTCAAAATAGGTGGTAATTTAAGGGACTGTTGAAAAGTTCTTGCATTGCTATTGATGTATGTGGTTGAATTGCCTTATGGAGTGATTTCTTTGATTGGTAAATTCGAATCTTCAAATATTTCTCCTACAATAATGAGTAACTCTTGGTAATGGTCTGTCGTAATTTTCCCATTCTATAACAGCTCCTAATAAATACACAACACTATTCCTATTGTACTACACGTAGAGCATGTTATAGATAACGTACCTCGCAGATAGTATTGACATAGATTTTGTCGATGATTTTTCATTATTAAGGAAACCATTTTTGCATTTACTGGGTTCTCAAGGATTATTTCTGTTTTGCTCTTTAATCGTTCTCATTTGGTATAAATGACAGTAGTAAATAACCAGACAAACTTACCATTTTTATATAGTAGTACCTCGAGCTCATTCACTTCAAAAGTGAAAAGTTGGTCAAAAGAGTGGTTTGGTGTGAAGATCAAAATTGCCGTTAAGAAATTTTTAGTACTCCGTCCAACATAGTGAGGCAAAACTCCCCCTAAATTCAAAGAAAGATTTTAAGCAATGGATAATTCGAGGGTGGAAAAATGATTTTTCCTAGAGTGATCCTTAGTAGCCAACATAACGTAAACGAACAGACAGCTTTTGTTATTGAACTATATATTCGGAACAGTGACTCTGTTGCAACTACGCAATGTGCATAGCCGGCGCGCGTTGAGCTTGCGCTTCGGAGCTTTGTTACCGATGGAAAACAGATTTTGTTGCGATTTGGGAACTTCAGAAATACTGGAGGAGGAATACTTTGGAGTGCGCGAACGCTGAAAAACATCGATGCAATAAAACTTTTCATTTAATAGTCTTCGAGATGATCTGCCCACAAGCATATGGCAAATTTTGCACCAAGATATAAGACGCTTGAAGTACTGATACTTTCCGAATGTGATTTCTAAAATCGCTTAGAAACGTATAGAGACACATCTTGAAAAGTATGCCACATGACGCAGTTTTTTTTTAATGACAAAGTGCATTTTCACTTGTTGGGGTGCGTTAATCAACGTTCATTATTAGAGTGATAACAATCCACGAAATATCAATAAAAGGCCTCTCCACAACAAACGACGAGTAAAGTTAGGGGCATTAGTCCTTACTTTTTTGAGAAGTGAGGCCAATGTGTTACTGTCATTTCCAGTCGATATGTGAAAATGATTATATCAAATCTCGATACACTCCAATTAGAGAACGTTTGGTTCTAACAGGCAAGCTAGCGGGGTCCCGGACCGAAATGCTGACAGACACGGGTTCAATTCCTGGTGCTCTCTGATGGCCGGCGGGTGGCCTACTCAGTCATTAAAAATAATTGAGTACCTACGTTCACTTCGAACAAGGGGTAATAATGGCGGTCGCCTTGGGTGCGGTGCTTGCCACACCGTCCCGCATCAGAGATGGTGCGCAACGACTGGGCAGAGAGAGAGAGAGAGAGAGAGAGAGAGAGAGAGAGAGAGAGAGAGCAAATGCACGAGAGCCCTAATCTCTCAGTTCGCAGGCCGTGTTTCCTCGCCGGGCGTAGAGCCTTACATTATTATTATTATTGGTTTTACCAGAGTGGAGTCACAATCCACACAGCAAGTGTTTTGCTTTAAGTACTGCAGGAGATGTTTCCTGGGCGTCTAATCTCTCAATGCAGTGATGTCGCTTGGTCAGCCCGCTCACCGGCTCCTTCGACTTCTTCCTACGGGGATATCTTAAGGCTGAGGTTTACAACCATAATCGTAGTCTCTTCCAAATCCTACGAAATGTAGCGTGTCAAGAAATCAAGTGAATTCCTCAACACATACTTCAAACAGTAATGACTCACTTCAACAGTATATCGAAAATAAGGGACACCTATTGGCCGACATTCTCTTTAAAACACATTGAAATAAAACTTCCAGTTATGTAGTTTATTTTATAAAAATAAATTTTATTTACTTTCTATTTTTTTCCTTCATTTAAAAAAGAGGTAGTAGAAGGTGCTATTTACTGTATCTTTATTATATCCAACCATATCGGTAGCTATGCTGCGTTTTTCTTAAGATGAAACGTCAATGTGTAGTATGGTGAATGCATTTTTTGCTGAAAGTTATTCTTACACTGTTTTTGGTGGTTACTTAATTCAATTTTTACTATTCTATCTGACATTGAGTACTATAATATATACAACTGTTTTGGATCGTGGTGTTTTTTTCGGAGAAAGAATATTTTTATTGTAAAAATAAGAATTCTTTCTCACCCCTTATACGTTATCTTTAAATCATATTTGGACATCAAACCGAACTCAGTGGTACCCCAGGGCAGCGTTCTTGGCTCGATTTTATTTATATCTAGTATACCCAAGCAGACATTCCAAGTCAACGCTCCCTCACTGTTACCTTTGCGGATGATAAGATCATCCGGGTGAAACACAACGATCTAGTACAAGCTGCAACTCTCCTTGAGCATAGCTTAGATCAAATAGTGCAACGGATCAAACGATGGTGTGTCCAACTCAATGAGGCTGCATTCACTAAGCGTATGAGTAATTCACCATTAGCCTTCAAAAACATCACATTAACTTAAGCAAATGAAATAAAATATCACAGTATTAGAAGTGCTAGTAAAACTAGAACATTATCCAAATGCCTTGGATCTCAACCTGTTCGATAATAGTGAAGGCCTACATAGACTAAACAGACATAAATGGTTAGACCTTCCACACCAGATTCCGTTAATCACATCTGTATTTATAAACAAAAATGTCTATATAGAAAAAAAATTCGTTGTAAATCGATTTCAACTACGCCCCTATTTAATTACATATGTTTTGCTTGAAATAAAATATAAAAGTTATTCGGCTTTGGCACATAATTGGTATATTTCTTGCAACACCGTGACTTACTTTTTAGCGTTTTGGTCCACCAGTAAGTAGATGGTCTGCTCCGAATTCCTCAGCCGTTCAGCGTTAGTGATGGGTTTGGTCAGACCTTGGGCCACAGCTGATGCGTCGCCCATAGAGTTTATGATCTCGGAAATTTTCGTAACAACATCCCTGAAACACAATAAACACAGATTATGAAAGGTGCTTTATAAAATGTTTTTATATTGGAAATACAGATAACATATGTCTAAAGAAACTTACAAACTAAATTTTAGAATAAAAACTAACTCTAAACTTATTATTTAAATAAGGAATTTGTTGGGCAAATCATTTGGAGTCTCCCATTTTGAATGGAAGGGGCTGTAATGTCCGTTGCTAAGTTGTTGGGATGTGCTTTAAGCCATTAACTATATTTTGAGCTGTCGGGTGATCTCTTGATCATACAGGCATCTGGAGTTTTTCATGAATGACCAAGTTTGGCACAAACCATTGCGCGTTCAAGGATCTCGAATTGGAATTGGCAGCTCTTCCTCAAAGTTGTATGCCATAATTCTATACAAGTTTAAGTATTGCCTTATATAGAAGGAGTTTAGTGTCTATTGAAAGCATAGATCTACTTCTTAGTAACTAATACACTTTTGATAAAGTTAATTCCAACTGCTTTGGTTTTGTAAAAATGAGCTTGCACCATGTAAGTCGCTTATCTTCCAAGATACTTAAGTTCTTACAGAGGAAGTTGATTATTTTTTAGCTGTATAGGAGGGCAGGTCCTTCTGCACGTGGTAAAGGTTACATGGATGGATTTACCTTCTCCACCTTTTTAACCATCTTTCAATAGTAGTTAATCTGATTTGTAATTTCTGAGAGTTCATAGGGCAGAACTGTAATGTCATCAGCGTTGTGGTATCCGAAGTAGTCGCTAGATCTGCAGTGGTCCGAGAACACTGCCTTGAGGTGGCCCAATATTTATTGGGAAGAGATTTGTGTACTCTGTTTCATATTTTACTAAAGCGAAGCCAAACTGATGAGTAAGTATTGATTTAATTTTCTCAATGATTTTAATGATTCTTTTTAACAGTTTTAAGTGATCTTTAGCGACAATAGGCAAATACTTATCGGTTGGTAAAAGATTTTAATTTATTAAGGTTTGCCTGGTTTTAAAATATGTAATATTTAGCCCACTTTCCGTTGGGATGGGAAATATCCGGTGTCTAAAACTGCGTTAGGTATTTTATGCCTGTGGCAGGTAGTTCCTTGAGAGTTTTACCAGTTATCAAGTCGATTTTTGGTTTAATGACTTATCTAAGATAAGGAGCTTTGAAAGGTTGCGGAAACAGTTTAAGTTGGTACGGGATCTCTAATATTCCAGTGAGCTTGTCTTCGTCATGGGGTCCATTGTCTGAAGGTTGTGGATGGAGGACTTTGGTAAGTATTTTGCAAAACACATGCCTTTTAGTTGTCGTTTTTACCCAATTTCCCCAATGGGTTCTAATAGGCGGGGACGTTTCCTTGCATTTTTAGTTTTTTTCGCAGACTTTTAGAAAGAACAGTCCTTGGTTTCGATAGGTGTTAGGACTCTTTAGAAATGTTTCGATAGTAGTTCTGCTATATTGAGTAGTCTTTGCCATATTCTTCAAAATCTTCCTTTATCTTAGATCTTTTGTTTGATTAGTATAGGCCAGTACCATGCTACGATATTTTCTGTTTTTTGCCGCTGTCATAAATTTGAAAATAATTTTAACAGTAGCAAGGGCTTTTACCGACCCAGATCTTGATTTGCCAGATCCTTTTTTAAGGGCTAAAAACGGACCTCCATGCAATAGAAAAGCTAAAACAACCAGTGATATCAACAATTTACGACTATACGATATCTCTTCCCTCATTATTATTGTCACTAATCCGGTCGTTAAAAGATAACCGAGCGGTTTTCATGCTGCTATAATTTCTTGCACATTGAAGTATGTAATTGTTTGTTAAATTCATATAGATTTCTGTGGAATTATTTTTTTCATGAAAACACTGCTCTTGTCTAAACGGGCATCTAAGACATTAGCCTGAAAAAATTGTTTAATTTTTGGATTCCATCTGGAAGTTTATGAGCTTACAGCATCAATAGTAACAAATAATATTGTTTTTATCTTACAGAACGATTGAAATGAATTTTATGTCTTCTAGAACTGTAACAAGGTTTTTATTGTATAAATAGACTGGCATGCGATTATCACATTACCACGGTCAGGGTACCAGCAGTATGCGTGTTTTGTGTTCTGAATAAATCTCAGCTGTGGTTTGGATAACTGGACAATAACCTCAACTATAAATAATTTTTTCTCAACTTATTCGTTTACAAAATATTTAGTGTTAATGTTCTGTGAATGCGAGAATACATTTACGGATTAGCTCAGTTCCACTAGGTCTTCAATTATGGCATACTTTATTTATTGTGCTATTTAAGTTAAAGATGAAAGGCCAAAATAATTTTTTTTTAATTGTGAGCTATTTATTACTTCTGACGGAGTGCAATATTTTGTATAAAATTCTTCATTATTTCGTTTTTTTTATTTGATTTCTTTGGGAAATGATTTACGAAATGATTTACGAACTGATTCCCCACCTGCCAAAAAATTGCTTTTCTTTTCCTATTTTTAGCAGTTAATTATTTCTACAGACGTCGTAAAAATACTTAAATTTTCTCTAAACAATTCGAAACACAATGAACCTGGAAATATAACACTAAGGAAAGTTTATGCCAAGTTGTGCAATTTTTCATGTGCGACTTATTGTTAGACAACTCCTACTAAACTTGTACTAAATTCCAAGATAATTATGGACTCCGCGTCATTTAATTAACCTTAATAATAAATCTTTATCGGTATATGCGGACGGCTCACTTCTAGAGTAAATTGACACCTCTCAGCAAGACTTCAGGATATCTTTATTCATCTAGGCGTTTCTAGAACAGAAACGTGTAAGGGACCTGGTAATAAGGAATTTTATAACGTTTCTTGGAAAATTTTTTGTTGCGAGGATGTTCGGCAAAAGGAGAAAAACTTCGTTTTTTTTGGATGGGAAAGAAATTGGAGCCGAAACAAACAAGGAAGAAGTTTACAAAATACTTATCTTCGAAGACGAAAGCCTTCGAATTTTCTACCAACATAGACTGAACTTACAATTACCAAAGACGGAAACAAGCGAAGATATTGAGGTAGAAGAGAAACAACTATAAAAAGAGCAGCTCATGAAGCACTTGGAAGAAAGAAAAACTCAGAAAGAAAAACGCAGAAAGACTAAGGGTTTTAAGAAATTAAAGAAGCAATAGAAGCAAAACAAAAAGCATATAGAAATTTCTAAGCAATCCAAATGAAGAAAACAAAAATATTTAAAATACCAAAAGAAACGAAGCCAAACAGAGCGAAATATTGAAAATAATTTGCATGGAAACATCGCGTACAAAATAAGAGGCCAGAGAAAACGTGAGAGTTTTTCATAGAGAAGAAGAACAATGGACCAAACACTATGGAACAATATGGTAAGATAAGGACACACCTAACGAAGTCCCTTTACAAAAAGTTACAGATATAAGAAATTTCGCAGTAGGTAATACAGAAATGCAGAAAGTAGGAGAATGTAGAAATAATATAAAGAATAGAAAATCAGCAGGACTGGGCGGTATAAATATGGAACTTTTGAAATATGGAGGAACCCTACTGCATTTAAGAATGCTACATCTATTTTATATGTGTTAGAAACAAGGAAAAGTCCCAAATAAAGGAGGTCGAAGCAAAGCAGATAAGTATAGATGAATACATTTGTTAAATATCATATATAAGATATATGCTGCAATATTAAGAAGACTTACAACAATAACAGAATACTAAATAGCATAGGAACAGGTGGGTCGTCAAAAAGGACGTTCTGCACGGATGCCGTTTTTACAATGAAGCAGACAATAGAAAAAAGTAGAAAAAGAAATCTTGAAACATTCATTGACTTTATCGATCTTGAAAAGGCTTTCGATAATGTAAAATAACGTAAATCCTGGGGCACAACTACAAAACAAAATAAAAGTAAATGCAATACTACATGCAGATGATATGGAATAATTCAAGAAAGTGAAAATAATCTACAAAAATCCGTATTCCAACTCCAAACCGGTATATCTAAAACAATGGAAAATTTTCATTGAAAATATCTGATAATATTTAATAATTCAATTATCTCGGTTATGACTTGGAAAATACAAAACAAGACCAGACACCAGAATTGAATCCTATAAAACAACAGCTGCATCTGTGTTAGTCTACGGTAGCCAGTCTTGGTCATTAACCAAAAGAGAAGAAGTTAAAACACAATCAAGCTAAATGGGGTTTTTAAAAGCAACATAAGGATGCATAAGACTTGATATGAAAATGAAGACATTGGTACCGAGCTAAACATCTATATCATTAAAGAAAATATCAACCCAGAGGAAAAAAGATAGAGGGAGGCGAAGACAAAGATGTGGAACTGGTTAATCAGCCTAATCCTTGAAGTGTAGAAGAAAAAGAAGAAGTAGGAATTAGGAAAACGTATCTTGTCCATGAGGCGACATAACAAAAGTATCGTCAGCGTACCTTACCTTATCCAACAGGTAGGTTTTAAGGGCAAGGAAGCGAAGGCTTTTATTTCGAAGTTGGTTATGAAGAAGTTTGCTACGACAGGTATCAAATGATGTTCTACAATGTAAATTGGCACTATTGATAGTAGTTTATTCATTTGAAAAAAGTGATTGTTTATAGTGTTATACAAACTATTGAATACCCATTTTCAGACGTAATACAAAAATGTTGTTTGAAGGAGCAAATATATATCATTATGGATATATAAAAATTTTATAAAAAAAATATGAACATAGTCGGTTTCATTATGCGATATATCCTATCAAGTAACAAAGATTCGAAACTTCTAATGATAAATAGTAGTAAAAACCTTTTCTCATGATGAAAACAGCTGTAGCAAATGATTCTACTCCCTACAAAAATTAAACAAAGCCAAACCAGTAAGAAAATGACAAGGAAAAATATCGAACAGCAAAAAAATATTACTTTTCCCATAAGAACCAAATTTGACTCGATTATTTCACCACACGGTTGTCTCCAGGATAAGGTTAGCAATAGAAATTAAAAAAAAAACTTGAAGATTCTAAGAACAGATTAAAAAAGGTACGTCAAAAAATCGGGAGTGGTGGCTTTGACGCAATTGGTACAGAAGAGAAGATAATCTGTTTCATTAGTATCGACAGTATCGATTTTTCGACACAAAGTTGAATTAACGAGACTCAAACATTAATCAACCCAATTTAATGCTTAAATTAGACAATCTGGTAAATTATAACGATTATTAATTGCATTATAGTAAAGAATACTGCGCTTATAGGCGGCACATTTAATAATTACGGCTTAAGATGGCGGGTAATTCTGGGCGTTAAGAAACCGGACAAATTCATTGTCATTTGTGTTTCCTGGTGACACTTTTTTTTACTAAATTAATAAAAGTTAAAGCGTTTTGATGCAGCAGAATGTATGTTCTTATGCGAAATCGATATAATCGTCGAATAGATTAAGAAGCACCAAGTACAGCAAAATATTCCGACAAAGTGGTGCATGTGAAGTTCGAGTTGCGCTTGCTGGAAACGGTGGCGTGGTCGCACAGTGATTTGAAAATAAGTAGTACACCACTGAGTCTTTTAGCTACAGCACTGATGTAATTACTGAATATAATAGCTATACGAGGAGTCTTATACTAGACGATGTATGTGCGCTTATATGGATACTTAAGCAACACAGTTTCTTGCTAACAGTTTACTATTTATTATTAAATATGAACTCGTAGAGAAATCAATGGATCCAATTTAAAATTATTTAATATACATTTCTATATTTGGCACATACATCACAAATCTTTTAGTTTTAAATGAGCGATGTGCTTTGCACAATTTTCATGGAATCTCACATGCTTATATAGTCAACAGAGCAGGCTGTTATTCATCTTGTAATATGCTGTAAGTATTTAGGTCGGAAATGGAAGCCATTTAATTATAAAAAAATCTTAATTTAATTTTGCCTTGCGCGAGAAGAATCTTGATGACTCGCTATTAATATTCAAAGGTTTCTGATATGAAGCTTTCGAAAATGTCACTATAATAATTCAAATTTCCATTTCTTAATTTTAAAGAGATTTCGTTTTCGTTCTAGCATAAATTTTGTTTCATGTGCAAGTTGGGCGAGACTCGGAACATCGCGGCCTGTGGCGCCATTAGGAAGATTTGAATGGGTGCGTCAATCCGTCATAATGTGACGTGATTGCATTGGGGCCCATGCGGGGAACTTCGAATATTTGCTCTAAAGTCGGCATAGTGCATTGTGATGATCCAACATTGCGGACTCACTGTGCCTTTCCAAACATACGTTTTCATATGAACTTTCTTGTTCCCTTTTTTGCTAAAGTTCCTCCCTGAAGTTTGCCTCTATAGTTAACATTCACCCCGATCTTCGAATTGACCTTTTATCAGATCGTTGGTTAATATGTTAGATGTACATGATGGGTAAGCTTCAAAGTTGTCTTCTATAAGAAACATGCAAAAAAAATTAGTGCACCATTCTCTTCTTTTTTTAAATTAATGGTTCAAATCATTATTGATTATCGTATTTTGTTTTTAAGTTGACTTTTATGATCCTGCTGAGTTAGTTGAGATTAAAGATGGCGGGTCCACTTCTTCATACTTCTCGTATTATCTAGATACCACACATTAAAATATATTTAAATTAGATCTAGAGCCTTCTGGTTTCTCCCTGATCTTGCGTAGTACTTCGTATTGATCTGCGTTCGCCTGCTACACCCCAACAAAATTCGAGTTCCGCTTTCTCTTGCATTTCTCGACTCCACAAGCGTTCGAGGAGGCAACTGCCTCGTTCAAATGTAAAACGTAACAGTTGGAGCATCGAGGCCAAAAGCAACATGCTGCCTCGTTAAAACTGATTGCTCTGCTGGGTTTCGTCATTAATTGAGTGAATTTCTTCATTTGGAGGAGCTGGAATAATGCTCCAATTAAACCGCAACACGCTTTAGCAATTTCACTAATTTCATCGACAAACGAATCCGCGTTTAAATTAAACTGCTGTGGCGTGTCGCTATCAGCGCTTCCACGCCGGCCAAATTGCCGAAGCCTTCGGACAGGTCTTCATCTTGAGTAAAGGACCGTGAACGGTTTAAGTCTACGTTGGCGGTAATTGCATACATTTGGGTTACTGCAAAAAATCTACGTATATAATAAAAATAAATAATTTTTATATTTATGACGTATTTTGCAATTGATAAGCAAATTTATTATTATCGTTATGAATTAATTAAGATCCATAAACTCGAAAAGTATGTCAAGATCGAGAACTATAAAGCGTGACATTCTTTATTCAGCATATACTACATGATATTCTGAATTATTGGTTACAAGCGCATGTTTATATTACGAATTGAGCAATAATAGCTATTACAATAGTCTGTAGGAGAGCAAATGCGAACTGAAAATAAACTTATTTTTTATCTTACTTCGTTTATACATACATGGTTTGTCCCGCAAATATCGAGTCAAAGTTAATATAAAGAAAACAATTTGCGTGGTCGCGAAGTCACCTGACAGTCGATGAGAGTGGGCTGTAATAACGCGCGTGCGCGAATGAGGACGTTTTCACTCGCCCGGTTCATTGGGATGCCAATGATTGAGCGAGTAGAGCAGTAAATCTGCAATGTGCAATATTTTGTGAAGCATTCGTTCGCAGAACTATTTGGATGATTTTGGAAGTTTTTGGAAACTAATAAAGGCATGGTACTAATCATTCCGAGATGGCTGGAAATTTTCTGCAATTGATCCAAGTACTGGAAGACCAGCAACGAAGAACACGGAAAAAAGTGTATGAGTTACAATCAAATAGGATCGGCGACTGACAGTCTAAGCACTAGAAGATGATCTGAGAATTAAAAAAATGAAGTGACGGAATAACCGAATCGCGGCTACTATTACCACCAGAGCAGAAGAAATACATCGTGATATGGTTGCTAATTACTTGCTTTAGATAGTTGTTAAAAAATTAGATGTCCTCAAAAACAGCACAATTTAAGGCGAACCGTGTTTGCATTATATGGTTCTATAGTTTTGGGACATGTGGTCACATGTATTTGTAGGATGACTATATTTAAGACAAAAAAATGGTGTTAGGATGGGAACAATAGAACAGATTGTTTATTTTTTAAAGGTATTCTAAAGATGTTGAGCCTATTATCATTTTTGGATTATTATAGAAGAAGATTTTATGTCCCAAAAGCAACAAATTTAAACTTTCAATATCTCACTTACCACAACAATTTTTATAGCTATAATTGTTTCAACAATTAAGTATTTTTTCTTTTGACCACAGGGTGTACATTACAGAAATGTCTCAGTTTTTTTCTCATTTTAGAAAAATGTTTGTACTAATATTTAGGTGTATAAATAAGTTCTCAGCTTTTTTCTGCAAATTTGAAATTTTATTTAAAAACAAACAAAAAAAAAAAAAGCTTAAGTATCAAAGTATTCTCCGTTGGCATCGATGACCTTTTGCCATCTTTCGGGTAGCTTGCGAATTCCCTGGTGATAGAAGCTCACAGGCTTCCAGACGATAAAGTTATCGATGCATTTTCGGACTTCTTCTTCTGTTTTGAAGTGCGTATCAGCCAAGTGATGCTGTAACGACCGGAGTAAATGATAATCGGAAGGGCCCATGTCTGG
The DNA here is from genome assembly GCA_036346155.1 of Sinelater perroti. Classification (NCBI taxonomy): domain Eukaryota; kingdom Metazoa; phylum Arthropoda; class Insecta; order Coleoptera; family Elateridae; genus Sinelater; species Sinelater perroti. The sequence goes on along the minus strand of JARFIY010000006.1, from coordinate 849,731 downwards.
GATATACGCCGCATGTGGGAGAAGTTCCCAACCTAACGCGAAGATGTGCTCTTGCGTCCCCTTCGCAACATGTGGTCGGGCATTATCATGGAGCAGGATGACTTTGCGACTTCCTTGTCCAGTAAATGGCCTCTTTTCTTCGATTGCGTCGCTCAAATTGATGAGTTGCTTGCTGTTTGTAGCGATCCACCGTAACTGTTTCACCTGGTTTCAAGAGTTCATAGTACAGCACATCTTTCCAATCCCACCAGATACAGAGCAAATTCTTTTTGGCGTGGATATTGGGCTTTGGAGTCGATGACGAAGGTTTGCCAGGGTCTACCCATGATTTTTTCCGCGTGGGATTGTCGTACAAGATCCATTTTTCATCGCCCGTAATAATTTTATGCAGAAAATCCTTTTTTAGGTTCCTTGAAAGCAAATGAAGTGCGGTGTCACGCTGTCGATTTTTGTTGTCTTCGGACAGTTTATGCGGAACCCATCTGCCTTCCTTTTGTATCTTACCCATTGCATGCAAACGTATGGAAATGGCTGGCTGAGTGACGCCAAGGTGTTCTGCAAGCTCTTTTTCAGTTTGCGCATTGTTTTGATCCAGCAATGTCTGCAGCTCATCCGTGTCAAATGTTTGAGGGCGTCCAGCGCGTGGTTGATCTTCAAGACTAAACTCTCCTCCGCGAAATCTATGGTGCCACTTTTTGCACGTTGCATGACTTACAGCATTCTCACCATATGCAGCACAAATCATTTCGGTGGCTTCAGCAGCGTTTTTCTTAAGATGAAACGCGAAGTGGATAGAAAATCGAATATGCTCTTTTGTGATTGCCATCGTGAACACAGCTGATTATTGAGATTATGTGCATCAAACGCCAAATTGCATGATGTTTCGAAAGACCAAATGTCATTGCTTTAAAACCGCAAAAGAGCGGACTAATACGTTACATGTAAACGGTGATTTGCGTCCTGTGAAATATAAAGCTGAGAACTTATTTATACACCTATATATAAGTTATAAGAATCGATTCCTTTATAGTTTACTTCATGCATCTTAATAACGAACATAGGTGCGATTTTATATTCAAAAAATGAAAACTTCGTATTAGGCTATAATGGGCATGTCACAAAAACAAATCCAAATTTCCTTAAATCAAATCAAATGGTAGGATGGATGCATTTGATATACGGAAAGGTTCCATTTTAAAATTTATCTCGTAGTACTGCCTATTTACGATAAGAGGTACTCAAAGGGAACAAACCTTTCTTATTTGAAGATGGTTGTGTAGAATGATATAAATTAGCAGAGCAGGAGTATTTTCTATCCGGTGATAGGTCACATGTCTGTTGAATTCGAGTATTTCTCTGGAAGTAGATATTTTTCTTGGTGCATCTTCTTGATTGAAATTATCTCCGATATTTCATTTACCATCCATATTTGTAGAACAGGAGGACAATTTTCTCATTTTCTCCAAACATTGATTAAAGCTCAGTATAAAATTGCTCGTACTCTGTTTTTGACCAATATGGCATCGCGAGATTTTTTACTGCCACTCAGGCATCGTCCTGTCGATTATAGTGTAGGTTTGAACCTATCTCTACTGGTTGAACTTGTCACGACGTGCGGTAATAGCTTTTATTAAAACGGGACAAAACTAAGTATTTTACTAAAAAGGAGAACAATCAAAATTGTAGATAAAAAATAAATAAAAATCAAATAAAAATATTTTTTTATGAAATGCAAACTCAAGTGGCAATAATAATAATGGTAAGATTCTAATGCCCCGCGTGGAAGCATGGTCCGCGAACTGGGTGGTTAAGGCTCACATATGTTCGTCCACTGTGCCCGGTCGTCGCGCACCATCACTGCAGCGGGGCGATGTGGTAAAAACCGCGCCTTCGACGGCCGCCATTATTACCCCTTATTTGAAGCGAATGCAGTGTGAATTTAGCGACTGAGTAGGTCACCCGCCAAGCATCAGAAAGCTCTGGGAATGAACGCGGGTCCGTCCGCACCGCAGCCTGCCCCTCAACAACGGGACCACGCTGGCAAACTAAGTGGCAATAATTAAAACAAAATAATGCTACCCTATTATTTTAATTACTTTAAAAAATTTAAAATGCACGGCATTATCTCGATTTCTGCTAAGTGATGTCATGAATAATGAAATATTTGTAGCGCAAAGCTATCAATTAAATTTAAGAAGCTTGAACCATACGGACGGTCAATGAGCTCAGGTAACAGTAGGTTTTTGATGACTCTCAACAATGAAAGAAAGCGTATTGCGCTTACATAAGACAGATATTAATGTTGTATGTATTTGTATGACAATTTCGTAATCAGAATTAAAGCGTGGTATCCACTTTACGCTATGGAAATAACCAGTTAATTTGTGTTTATTTACCAAGAACCTTAAACCAGGATTGTTTTTGATATCCCATATATACAGATTCTACTCAAATAAATGTCTCAATTATTTAGACACGTGATAGTCTAGAGGAAAGAGTCGGCTAAAGACATCTTTGAATTAAGATGGTTGATAATAGACCTTTTAGTCCGATAGCTTTGATATTCCCCAACTTTGTACTGTTTTATGGTTTACCATCGTTTAATGGACTTTTCTGAACTAATACATCGTGTCTAATCCTAATTATTCTGGTATTATTCAATCTACCTAGATTGAAGCCGCGAACAATGCGAATACTCTCCTCAGTAAAACTGGTCTTCGGGAGACGTTGGTGACCTTTATTTTCAATTACTTCCCATTCTCTCAAAAATTAATAATGAACCGTTGCGCAATGGGCGAGGGAACTTTTCGTTCTGATATTGTAATATTGATTGAAATAGTAGTAGTGCGAAGTCTCCGTGGAATTTTCTTTAGGCATCCCCTATCTGCAATGCTTGAAAATTAAAAAAGAAGTTCTGATTCATATTTGATTCATCTACGTACTCATGTGGTTGAGATTTTTTTCTCCTTTGCCAAATTTGTAATGCTGATCTCACCATATAGATTTTCAATTTCTTTCTTTTTGACTGACTATTTTTCTCTGAATTATACATTCTTGCACTTCCAGTTTTTAATATTCATTTTTGCTCAACACCCCTACATTCGTGGTATAATTAATAATTGACTCATCACTTAATTTTTTAAATCTGAATACAGTATTTAACATTCCTGCGCTTTTATCGCTGTTTCATAAAGTTTACTTTCAAGATCTCTAACTATAATTTTCTACTGTCTTCAATTTGATCTTCTTTGATGCTCTATCTCTAATTTTACGTTGCTCTCTTCTTAGCTTATTTTGCCCCTCCTTCCCCTGTGGACTATAATGATTTCTTATTAATTTGTAGATCTCTTCACTTTTGTTGCTTTTTCAACTTTTTGTTATGTATATATATTTTATTATATATTGCATTCGCCATCCTTAATTCATTTCTTGCTAATTAATCTCTCAGAAATAAATTTTCTTTACATAGTATTTTGTTTGTAACTCGTTAATTGAAAACATTGACCCATAGTTGAATTTCTTTCTGCACTGCTGGTTACTCCTTCTTTCACGTATTTTATAAATCCACTGAACTTTTCTTACTCTCCACTATTTTTATTATCTGGATTATTTCTTCCTCTTTATCTTCTCTTCATCTCCTACTTTATTTTTATTTCTACATCCAACATTTCCACATTCAAGACCTTGTCAAAATATTCTTCCTTTTCTCGTTTGCTATTATTTTGATTCTTTTGTTTCTATATATCATATTATTTTCTTTATTTTTTTAAATGCTCTTCGCAATGGATGTTCTATATTTTCCTTGAAACTGGCTTCTCGACTGTTGTGTATTTATTTTAATTTATTCTCTCTGCTTCTTCGTGTCCTTTTTATTGCATTTAGTTTTCAGTATTTTATCCTGGCAGCCACCCACATTCCTTTATGTACAGTACAAGCTATATATTTGCGATTTGGCAGTTTTTCAAGTTACAAAACCAATTAATTTGAAACCATTTTCATTGTTATTAATGTGTCAGCCGTGCATACTTATAGTTGAAAAGTGTCTTCATTTTTGCCAGTCTTTAGATTCTAGTTGCTTTGTTGTCTTACTTCTTCCGGTATCTTTCTTTGTTTCTCTGTTCTCCTTTCTTTATACCTCTGCTTTTCTTCCATTATTTTTTTCCCGTCGCTCCAGCTTTTCCCCAGTCTTACCTGTTTTCTTCAGTCTCGGAAGATCCATTTGATTGATTTTTTCGGAATGCGTGTCTTGTTCGTCCTTTGAACATCCATATCACCTCAAGTGTACCTTTTTACATCTGCTACTATGTCTTCCTCTACTTTCATGATATTTGTTGTTTCTTTACGAACTTTATCTAATTTTAATATTCCTGATACATGCCAAGTAATCCATTTCTAATGTGCTTAATTGTTTTATTCCGTTGATTGCTTTGATCTCGTCCCATATAACGTTAAATATTTTACTATACTGTTATATACTGTATTTTACTTTCTCCAATTATGTTTCTATCCTGCAGTACCAAATTAAGTAACCTCATAGCTTACATTCCTTTTATTATTCTATTTTTCACTCTACTATAGGACATTCCATTCTTATTTATATGTACTCCCTATTTTTCGTACTCTTCGACTAATTTTTGTATGTCGTCTTGAACTTGTGCTATAAGAACTTTTATCTCTCTACATTTATTTCTTCACACTTCTAATGCTTTGTGCGCATATAATTTAAAATAGTAAGTGGTATTATTTTAAAGTCTTCCCATAGCTTGTTTCCTATCTCTACTCTTGATATTTGGTTTTTAAGGATTTTAAGGATTAGTCTGACAATAAAGATGTCATTTCAAATTTAGTTACTATCCATACGGGTATACGTGTTGAAATATTACTAACTAAATAACAAATAAATGTTTTATGTAAAAAAATCGATTTATTTGTAATTTTTGACAAGGGGTGTGAGATTTCGGGCAAGCTACGGGGGTTCGAGAGCGTTGTCTCCAAGTTCTTGGTGTAATTGAGCATTGCGGATAAACCAGGGGGCATTCACTGCAATTATCAGTACCTTGTTTTGGTGTCTTTGTAGTTTTAGGAAATCCGTCTTGGATGTTGTGCTCCAGATTGGAGATGCACAGAGAGCTAGGGGTCGCAGAAGGGATTTGTAAAGAAGGATGGTGCACTCAGGTTTAAGGGGGGTGTTGCGATTTATGATGGGATAGAGTTGTCTGAGTTGGTTATGGCACTGAGCTAAATTCTGATTGATGTGATAACTCCAGCTCAGTCTAGTGTCAAGAAACACCCCTAGATATTTAACTACTAAGTCTTTAGGTGTCCATCGTATAACTTGTTCGTTTATAGTAAGAGAGGGGAAATTTGCAATATTTATCTGTTGCGTTTTGTAATTATTCGATTGCTATCTCTAGGTCGGTATTTTGTTATGATGGCCGTATCATCGGCGTATGTGGCTAATGTCGGTATGTTTGATATATTCGAGGTATATATATACTAAATAGAAGTGGCCCTAAAATGCTCCCTTGGGGGACTCCCGATCTTATGATTTTAGTTTTAGAGATTACACCATTGATCTTAACAGCGAAGGTGCGGTTTTCCAAGAAGGAGAAAGTGATAGCTTGCAGGTATCGTGGGATTTCGTAGTCTAGGAGTTCTTTCTTGAGGCCTTCTATTCAGACCTTGTCAAAGTCCTGGGTGATGTCCAAGAAGACTGCCGTGGTGTAGCATTTATTTTCAAATTCCTGCAATTGATGGAAGGTCGAATGGCCTTTTCTGAATCCGTACTGAAAGGTCTGGAGGATGTGGAGTGCATTGATAATTTTGATTGGGCGTAAGTGTATAAATTTTTCGAAGAGCTTAGAGATGGTGGTCACCAGACTGATTGGACAATAGCTTGTAAGGAGTTTTGGGAAACATGAGTATATGTGCGTGTTTCCAGCTTTGTGGGAAATAAGCTAATCGTAGGCATGCATTCATCAGATTTGCCAGGTATGAAAGACATTTTCTAGTTAGATGTTGGAGGACAAGGTTGGGAATTAGCCATGTCCGGGGGTTTTTCGTTTGTGTAGTCTTTATTAGCTCCGTTAGTTCGTCTGGGGGTGTGGGTTGTTTAAAGTCGGAGCTGATCGGATGTAGTTCGTTATGTAATTCACTTAGTTAGTTAGATTTTTGTCGGTAGTCGAAATCAGCGCGCGCGAGCGGACGCGAATTATTTTTCACTTAAACAATAAGAGCAATTTTTGAAAAAAAGGTTTGGTGTTTCGCACGAGACGTTGATTTTACGCCGTTGACAGCTTGGAAAACATCTTTTAACCACCAGTCGAGTGCTTTCATGCGCGCCCTGGTAATGCAAATGGTGAGTAAACACACCTTCCCTCGACCTATCAGAAAATTTAATGTTTGCTATGGGTTAGGTCAACGCAGTATCCCTCAACTCAATTGGTAAGTCTTTTTATTTTATATAATACTAACGATGGGGATGCATGATATAAATGAATTACGTTGAACATGTCGATTGCAAATTATTTCCCTACTTTTAGAACAGATAGTTTTTTCGTAATTAACGCTATTGAATAGAACAGAAAAATTAAAGAATTTTTTTAAAAATTGTTTAGTTCGAAATGATTTGCAATACAGATTCGTCATTGTGTAGCGCTACACAAATATTTCTCATAATTGGTATACATGGGTTACTGATAAATGGTTATCAAATATAATATCCAAAAATGTGGATAGTCACAAAAAAAATTATAAAATAAAAGTTTTTATGATGTTAACGCTGATTGATTTTGCATAATATATTGTAGGACTTATAGTGGCGTGGTTTAAAGCGGTATCCCAATAGCTCGACGAATTGTTTCGCTATTTGCTTAATTTTACTAATTTATAATTCATTGCATTATCGAAACGTTTTTTGAATTCCAAAAGTTGTCACGCATTTTCCCATCGGAACCACCATCAGTTAGTTCACCATTTTGTTAAGACAAGTGCCGCACATGTGAGTGTATCAACACTGAACATTTGTAGTTTCTTTCTACAAAATAGATTGATGTTTGATAAGGCTGTAAAAGAATCAATCAATCGGTCCCATCCTCTTCTTTTGTGTAAGTAGGAGCAGCTTTTAGCTCCAAATCCGAATCAATCTGGTCAAATTAACTAGTCTATTATATGCAAATCAGTTCCAGTATGGGCACAATTCATTGCATCGATAAAACTCTTTTTGGATTCCAAATATTGTTTCATATTCTCCCTTCTAGACTTCCGTCAGTTGGTCGACCGTCTCTCCACGACAGGTACCACTCTTATGGGTGTGTATTAAACCTAAATGCTGTAAGTCCTGTCTGCAAAAGAGATCAAAGTCAGCTAAGAGTTAGGTATAAGCAGCACAGAAATGTTCTCCCAGTGGTTGCAAAATAACCAACGAATCGATTCCGTTATCTTTTTTTATGTAATTAGTAGCTCGTAACTCTAAACTCGAATAAATCGACCTATTGTTCATAACTGAATGCCACTGCACTATCGAAACGCTTTTTCAATTTTGTAAGTTTCTTACATTTTTTGTATTCTTTAAATAATAATGGTCGTGTTAAGTACGGGCAAGTAGTCTGGCTCCCGTAACATATCCCCAGATATCCCGATGGCGATTGCCAATGGTCGTGTCCAAGGTCGAACTCCTCTCTGTGAGCATGCCGCATAGTTCAACCTCCACAAGAGCAACACTTCCCATTTCCTCAAGCACTGAAGGATCCAAGGAGGAAGTCTAAAGTCGGTCATCCCCAGACTACCTCGAGATTCTTTGACAGGAATGCCTCCCGACAGCCCCCGCCTCACGGCAGCCGATATTTCTCGCCTATTATGCGATCTCCTGAACCCAAAACCATCTGTTCGTACTGTACGTCTGTAGCAAGCTGGATTGAATGGATTTCGTCTGGTGAAGAAGCCGATGATTTCGCAAAAGAACAGGAAGGCACAAATACGCCAGAACTGGACGAGGAAACAGTGGGAAAATGTGCTCTGGAACGAACGTGATCTCCAGTGCATTCATCATCCTCAAGTGCCAGATGCTCGCAATCAAGCACGAAGGCTGAAGTGTCATGGTCTGGGGTTATGTCTCCGGCCTTGGCAGGCTTGGATCGCTATCTGTATGAGGACATCTTCGAGAACACGATGCGGTCCATGTACCACGCAAAACATGGGAAAAGGCTTCATTTTCCAACAGACAATGATTTCAAACATCGTTCGAAGCATGTTCATGGCTGGTTCGCTCGCCGTCGCGTGGCCGTCTTCGATTGTCTCAGCCAATCCCCCGATCTGAATCATCGAGGGCCTCTGGGCAGAGCCAGAACGTCGTCTCGTTGGCAGAAATGCCAAGAATGCAGATGAAAAGTATTCCCAACTTGAGGAGGAATGGAAGACTCTTCTGGACTCCATATCTCGCAGGTGCCAGGCCGTCATCGATGCCAAAGCATTAGACTGTTCACTTTTAGTCGATTCCCGGTGGTTTAGAGTTATTTCAGTGTTTTTATTTGAACTTTGTTGGTTGCTGTATTTTGATCATTTTTTGATGTGCTAATAAAGTGATTTCCAGTTGAGTTACGTTTTGAAAAATCGGTTGAGAAGCCGATAAAGATTTTCTGAAAATTTTAGCGGAAAATGCAATTATGGCAAAAATATTAAAGTTTGATATATTTTTGATCGGCACTATACAGAGTTCATAAGGAGAATTGGTATAATATTTGGACTGCTTTCGGCAGACAGTTTATTTTTATGTAACGAGATAAGTGTTTTTTGGTTTTTATAACAATTTGCACTAGTACGCAAACAAAAGGTAATACAAAACTAAAATTGTTCGCACATTGTTTTACTACTTCATAATTTGCCAATGTTTTGTTACTGGTGAGTATTCATATTAACCATAAAAATTTAAACAAACGATTGACTTATCAATCAGGGGCAGATTCACGACCCATATAAATTATCGAATTGCGAAATAAGCGTCAGTGATATGCATACATATATATACTTCAATATTTCCATGACGTGAAATGTTAGGGGTAACTGATAAAGTGAAGCAATGCGTTTTAGTGGTTTGAGTTCAAATATTTTTCGGCTTATATGAAATTGAATTTTTACCAGTCAATAATTTCCCGTTTGTAATTATAAAAGAAATTTTCAAATTTTAAAATCTGATTAAATCTCGTTTTTTATAGACAGAACAAAATTGTTTTTTTCTGCAGAGAACTATGGTATGAGATCATGTCTATTGGTGCAAATGCTGCTATTGTTTGTAATGCAAAAATTCAAACGGAAATTATGTGAACTATATGAAAAGAAAACTTATGATGATGACGAATGTCCATTTCCTTAATAGCCTAGCATACAAAAAAGATTAAACTCGTTCAATGAAACGTACAAGGTGAATTTTAGAAAATGTTAAAATTTGAACAAATTCCTCGTGAAAGGAAGTAACTTTCTAACGTAAATTGCTAATTATAGCGGTTGCTCACTTTTTGGAGCGAAGCGAGTATAGTGAAAACGGGATTCTGTTTAGAAACCAACTGCTCCTAGATCGTCTGACTAACTGCCGCAAAATTCTGCATAATAAAATGAAAAATTGGATTTCTCCATTAAGCCACGACAAATTTCGGGTTCCTGGTAAATGATTACAATAACTAACGTATCAAATATAAACTACAATTATTTGAATTTCTTACATACTCAGATATTCGTTTTTCTGCTATAAAGGGTGTTGCAAATTGATCTTTAGGATTTAAATTGCGCGCCGTTTGTGTTCTGTGGACGTTGGAAGTTTACATTTGTACAGTTGGTATCGAAGCACATAGCAAAACCAATATGGCGCCGTATGATTACTCAATAATTTTAAAGTTTATTATAAAAGTACGCTATTTGTTATAATTACGCGAAGGACATTTCCATCGTTGTTTGGATTCAATAATGTGGCAAGTGGGCGTGCAATTCGTGATTTAGTGCAAAAGTTTTAAACAAGTGGCATGCATATTGACAAGGCAAGGGTTCGCTAATGACGTTGTGGAAGTGATAGTCTGCATGAGAAACCAAGCACATCAATTCGTCGCCGTTCAAAGCATGTGCATACGGCACTACGCAACGCATTTTAACAAAGGAGATCTCCATTTACAGGCGCATAAAATTTAATTAACCCAAGAACTTAAAAAAGGACCATCAGAAACACCGTACATTTGTGAACTGGCCGAGGCTGATTATTGCAAAAAACTCATATTGAGCGAAGAAGCTAATTTTCCTTTAAATGGCTATGTGAATCGTCAAAATAGTCGCATCTGGGGTGGTAAAAATCCACGTGCTATTCAAGAAAAACCAATGAACCAAAGGAATCATTGGATCTAAGCTGGTATTTATGGGTCACATATCAGCAGTCGTGGAGGGCATTTGGCCGACATCATATTTCATGCGCAATTGTTAATTATATATTTATAATGAACAATAAAATTTGTATTGTTCCAACACTTTGTGTTTTGTTTAGGAAGAACATCATTCGGCTCTACTGTTCGATGGAAGAATCAAATATTTACTTATTTATTTTAATGTATGAGAATAAATCAAATAGTTTCGCCATAAACGCGATTTTTTTGTTCAAGGATTGTCTACAAAAAAAACACAATTTCAGCCAAATTGAATTCTTCAAATTTCTTTATTATTCTCATCTGTATAACACCAAACCTTGTAAACCTCCATAGATCCATAAGCCTGTTACCAGTGTTGTTTGAAGTATTAGAAAGATTATTATTACACGGATGAACTAATTCCTTTGTCTCAGTTTGGGTTACGCGAGAATCACTCGACTCTCCAACAATGCCACAAAATGGTTAACTATTATATATCAAAGACAATCTTGAAGGGAAGAAATGTGTGCTCTAGTGTTCTTAGATGTACAACATGTCTTCGATAAAGTCGAGCTAGCCCATCAAATCTGTCTTCCAAAATCTTACCTAATTAATAGACACTTACCAGTCCAGAGAAACTACCGTTATATTAATTTTGGTGTTCCTCAAGGCAGTGTCCTTGTACCGCTGCTAGACCTCCTCTATATTGAACTATCAGATATTAATCCCAATAGTGCACCCGAAAAGCTCACATAAAAGCCAAACGACAACAACTCTACATAAAAATAAAAAATATGTACCGATTATAATCGGAAAACAAACTGCTGCTGTATAGTTATCTTAATACCTGTATGGACCAACAGGATAGAACTGTGGGGAAGTAGTAAACACTCAAACATCAAGATCTTGTAATCCTTTCCCGATCAATGCTCAATGATTCATGAGCAATCAGACTGCATAATGACTTCAGAATTCTCTTCATCAATGATGCCATCAGAAATGCGGTTAGAAAAAGCCAAGATAAGCACTTTAAAACCACACCAATCTACTCATCGTCGACCTTTACAACCACCAGCCCTCAAATAGACGTCTAAAAAGGCAATGGGTGGAAGATCCCGGCGCCCAACTCACGACATATAGCAACTCTGTCGATCGAGTAGATTGAAAATTTGCAATAAATTATTAAAAAATCGTAGTTATTGTAAGATGGGTTAAGTGGATAGAATATCAGACGACCAAAATCTAACGAGAATTAGAAATTTGTCCCATTCCTTATAAAACTATACCAAATGACTAACCATTGTGCATGATGATGCAGGATGTTCTAATTGCGGTTTGAACAATATGCAAAAATAGCAACGCGTTATACAATAAAATGGGTTTTGCGTGCGTGGTTACAATAATTAGGACATGTGTTTTATATGCATAAGCTTGAATAATTTCTTCTCATAAGGAACTCCAGCTACTCTATAGAAAATTTTACAAACTATTTAAAAGTCAACCTACAAAAATATTAAGGGGTATTTTTCTGTGTTTTGCTGTCACATAGTAAGTGTAAATTTTTAACCTTCATTTGTGTACTTTACCAACGGAATTTTTTGGAACGCCCTTAATTTTTAATTATGCCTATACCGTGTTACCCCAACTGATTAGAAAACTAAAATATAATTAGGTATTCTCACATAATATTTATTGATCTATTGTTAATAATCCAAAGAATTTATTCAAAATGACGACCTTTAACTTCTCTGCGATCCTTGATACTTTTGGGCGAATCATCTATGGCGTACGCATTATATCCATTGGAAGTTGTTGACTGCAGCCGTCAGGGTTCGCTTCCAAGAATCAATACTGGGATGTCTTCTTAAGCAAACCACTCGTTCTAAATTTATAATCCAAAGTATTAAGTTTGGGCTGGCAGAAAATCAATAGCCTAATTTTAAAAAATGAGGTACGGTGTTGTCAGCCAAGTCTTTGTTAATTTTGCTTTGTGGGTCGATACAGAGTCTTACAAGGAAAAGCGCGCGATTCAGAGGTTTTACCACATCTTCTAAAATTTTATGTTGGAACACAGCGACCGAAGTTTTGGAGCCTTTTTCACAGAAATGAATATCGTCAACTCCACGGTAACAAACTCCCTGCCAAGCCATCGCAAATGTTGAATGGTTGTTCTTGAATTCCCAGCACTAATTAAACGCTTCTTTAGAGCCAATAAACACCTCATTCTGGTCATTGAAGGATTTTTCTGCTGAGGAAACTTTTTCATTATTAATACGAATTTTTATGTGGCTTTCATAGGCGTACTCGGTCAACAACCTTCTTGATTTTTTTTCTTGCCTTTTCTTGAAGCATCTGTCAATAAATGTTCTTGTTTGATATACACATTACCGCTCATGGAAGTATGAGCACCAAATCAAAATTGAGTGTATACACTTTAATAAAAGAAAATAATTTATTATATAATATATTATTATATATCACGTAAGAAACAAAGATCATCATGAACACTGGAAAAAATAACTTGAATACTAAACATTTGTTTCACCATTTCTCGAATGGTAAATCTCTCCAGACACCTTGAAGAAGACTCCAAAAATAATTGTTGGACGTGGGAAATGCTCCTTTTTCTTACTATTCTGTCCAGCTCATTCCATAGCAACTCTATGGGGTTTAGGTGTAGACCTTGTGGTGGCCCATCTCGTCATTTTGAAAATTTCTTGTTCTTATTGGTTTGTTAGAGCAACGCTTTCAAGTATGTTTGGGATCGTCATCTTGCATAATCACGAATCCTTCCCTATTGAGGGCAACTCAGATGGTATTCCATTTTTCGTTCATAATGCCATTGAAAAATCTAGTAATAATTAGGCAAAATATGAGAATAGTAACAAATGTACGCGTAATGAGAGGGCCAGATATAAAATGGACCATTATATGATGGTAAAACTAAAAATAAAAAATATTACGAGTAAAAAAAACATTAACAATAATGTGGAAAACATATTGATGCAAACAAATTATGAATCAACTCGCAGACTAAGAGAAGAAATAGCAACAAATATTCAAAACGTAAGAGATAAAAATATGGACGAAATGTGGAAATACTTTAAACACAACATATTAGGAACAGAAAAACAGGTATGTGGAGTATTAAAAGTTAACAAAAATAAAAGACAAATTTCATGATGAAACTAAGAGAGGTAAACCAGAAAATAAAACAAAAAAAAAATGGAAAAGTACCTAATAACACATAGAACAGAAGAGAACTACAAATAATGTAAAGAACAGACTAATAGTCAAAAATAAAGTTAAAGTAGAAAAACAGAAGAGTTGGGAAAACTTCAAACAAATACTAGAGAAAAACAGTAAAGACAATCAGAAATTACTTTATAAAACATTAAAAAATTTAAGAGAAAAAAAGAAAAGCAAAACAATTAAAACTAAAGAAGGAGAAATACTAACTAAAAATATTGATATTATGGCAAGATGGAAAGAGTATTTTCAAGAGTTCTTAGTCATAACCCCTAGAGAAGAAGAGGTAGGAGAAACCGAATCAACGAATGATTGACTAGAAGAGGAAGAAAACTTTTCACCGAAGGACATCCCGGAAGCAACACACCAGGCTATGATAAAAAACAGCTGAAATGCTAAAAAATATGGGATAGAAGGGAGCAGACCGTCTACTAAACGTATATATAACAGAGCATGGATGGAAGAAAAGGTACCAGAGAATTGGCAGAGAGGAATAATATTGTCCATACATAAAACTGGAGACGTACGAGAATGTAATAATTACAGAGGAATAACACTATTGAGCACAGTTTTGAAGGTATATGAGAATATGCTAGAAGTAAAACTGAAATTACAAATAGAGCCTGTTGTCGATGAATCACAAAGTGGATTCCGAGCTAATAGAAGTGCACATGATCACGTATTTACGATAGAATAATTCGTAAAATAATATGGGACACTCTAGATACAACAAAATTAATACAAGCTATGAAAAGCATTTATAAGAAAAACATAAATTACATAAACAAAAACAACAGAACTTTGGAGGAATTTGAGACTAATGATGGCTTAAGACAACTTTTAAGCCCAATCCTGTTCAATATTTTAATAGATTTCATAATTAAAGAAAGCAAAGCAGACGTAGAAAAGATGCATGTGCAGATGAGAAATTTGCAACCGGTAACGATACAAGAATGAGCATATGCCGATGATTTGGTCATTATGGCGAACACAAAAGGTGGACAAACAATATAAAGGTATGGAATAGAATAAGAGAAGCAAATGGAATCAAAGTAAATATAAAAAAGTAAAGTAATGATGATAGCAAAAGAACAAGAGAAAATGAACATACAGATAAACGGATATAAAATTTACAATGAAAAATCAAGAACGAGAAAAAATTTCGAGAAAACCATAATGATAGTGTATAGAACAGTCTTGGGTACTAGATAAAAGAAGAAAAGGAAAAATACAGACAATAGAGATGAAATACTTGAGAACAGTCGAAAGGACCACAAGAAGAGACAAGATAAGGAACAAAAATAAGAGAAGAGTTGAAAGCAAAACCAATAATAGAATTCATAGACAACTAGGACGGTGGGGCTACATAAAAAGAATGGAGAGAAAACAATTGGTTAAAAATATATGGGAAGTCAAGAGATAGAGACCGACCAAAGGAAACATGGAAAAACACAATAGCAAAAACAATATAGAAAAAGGAAAAACAGTAGCAGAAGGAAAACAAGCGGCACAGAATAAAAAAGAATGAAAATAATTTAAAGAAACTAAATGAAAGACTATGTCTACACCGAAAGATAAGACAGGGAAATCGATTATATATAAATATATATTTTTTATATTTGTTTGTATTGATTAGATTTGGTTGGATTAGATTAAATTAGGTTAGGTTTTTGTCGCTTTCAATAATGCAAGCTTAGGTTCCAAGTTGTACGGTTGGGTTAGGTTTTCAGAGAAAAATTTTTCTTAATGTTTTTCTATGACCATAGGTGTCTACTTTGTTTTGTCAAGTTTACCCAAAGAAATGTTGTCTATGGACACAAAAAACACATTAGCAATGTATCCGCAATGGAAGCTTTCATTGCGCGTAACTTTTGCCCCCGAAGTTTCCTAAAGTTGGGAGACTCGGCCCGTCGATACAAGTCTATTGACATCAGAGTCGACCGATTTGGTCACTTTCGCTAAAGCGAAATGTAGCCCATCCAGCTACAGACACTACAGGTTTTATCTGCGCTAAACTGAAGCCTGTGCCAAGAAAAGCCGTTGCAACTTTTAAACGGCCATTCAGCCGGATCTAGAAGTAAAATTGAGCTTGGAAAGCTTTTTCGCAAAAACGGGCGTGTTCTTTCCGTTCCTACCGTTACCAATAGAACAATTGTACATTACATTTTTCTAATTCCGATGTTATGAAGAAATGCTCCATATAAATTTGGAATTGTAACATTCTATATTCTTCATCGTCTTAACCTATATAATTGATTTATCATCGATTTAACTTACAGTAGGAATGGGCTACAGGGTAGACAATTCCCAACTTTTCACCTTTTGAAGTTTTACAATATGCTTTTGTGAACACCCTCCAGATTGTTTCAATACATCCTGTAGTCTTACCTCACCATCGCTATTGGTTTAGAAGATATCGAAAAACAAAAATTTTATTTTCATCTCTCTCTCAACATCAAATACACAGATGAAAGAGTAATGGCACACCATGGGCCATCCATGTATTTAAAACCCTTTCGTCAGACATATACTTTGATCCAGATATCTCCAAAAATGGATCACAGTCATAAATTTCTAATTAGTGATTTTTAAGTTGCATAGTTTAAGTTCATGCGCAGTTTTGGATTGTTTGATCATCATAGTGATTTAAATGAGTCATGGAACGAAACGAAACGAAAGTTTTGAAATAAACCTTCACCTTACATAATGAGAGTATTCTCATCGTTATGGTATGTAGAAGAAAGGATGTGACAAAGATTCTCACAGTTTCACTCATTGTTATCCTTTTTGCTCCCTTTCTAGGAATACGCGATGTTAGAAATAGGCGTGACATGCAGAGAAATTCGGGTACTCACCACAGCGCCCTCCTGTCTCCGGAAAATCCGGGCGGCACCAGGCTGGACCCGATCTCGACAATGGGGCTATGGAAGATGTCGCTCACCGCAAATTTGAACTCCATCTCCGGTGCGGATCACTCGACGACTTGCGGAAAATCAACGGCGAAGGTCACTGCGCGTACTCTCAGCAGCCTGACACTAGCATCGCTCAAAAGAACCAGACGTGCAGAGCCAAGCTGTGCCTTCGGACGAGCTTGGCGAGCGAACCGCTTTGACGTGACGAATGTTTTGTTTTTACAGCCTCCTGCGCGCCAGGCGTGACGGCACCCGTTACTTTGCGCCAAGGTGGAAAGGAAATCGCAGTGGGCACGTTGAGGCATAGGCGTCCGCGCGGGGCGCCCCCAAATGATCCCCTCAAATTTGATTCGTCGCTTCTGGCTCGCGTAAAAAAATCGCCCTCTTTCATGGCTTCCGAATTTATCCTAATTTTGGGTTGAACGCGTGGAAAACGCAATTTAACGAGTGGAGCAAAACTCAGCTTACCCACCTCTGTGCGGTTTATTGATTTTGCAATTGGTTCGGCTAGAATAGACCTGCGCATTCATTTGATGTACACATGGCTAATCTTGTAATTAGCACCGATCTGAAAAGGCAATCAATTGAAAATTTTTTGGAAAATCACATATTGACTTTTTGAATTCTAATATGATCAGTTAATCGATATTGCATGCGTCGTAATTTTTGGAACGAGAAATCAAAAAAGTCACATTTAAATAAAAAACTTTGGAAAATTGTAGAAAATAGTCGATCAATTGGAGTATGTGTCATCTAGCAGAATTTTAGTTAAACAAATATAGAACTCTTTAATACCTAGATAAATATTTCTTTACGTAATATCTAAAACTACCAAGAGGTGGCACTATATGTCTTAAATACTTATTACTATACAAATTTTAGCTAGTTGAAAGAACTGTTAAAATAATTTTAAAAATTGTTAAACCGTTACTAATACTTTTACTTCTTATTTCCTAATTATCCCAGGGATGTCTGATATTAAAGGTACAAGCCAAAATTACGTTAATATTTATATTTAAAATTTTATATATTTCACAAAGACTACATGCTTTTGTTTATTATTAACGTTGAGACAGCGTGACGGTAAGTACAGACGAATTATAACAGAAGAAGAAAAAGTGGCGATTAAAGAGATGCGAAACGGAAAAGCAGCCGGATATGACCAAATACCACCACAGCTAATTAAATATGAAGCGGCTGGTATGGTAGAATGGATGACAAGATATACAGACAAGCATGGGAGTCCGAGAAGATACTGGAAGACTGGCGAAGAAACTACATAGTGCCGATACATAAAAAAAAATAAATAACGGAATGCCACAACTATAGGGCCATATGCCTCTCTTCTTGCGCTTTAAAGATATACTCAAGAATTTTGAAAAGAAGGCTGAGAGAAGAAATAGAACGACAGCTAGAGGAAGAGCAAGCAGCATAGAGAAAGGGACGACAGATACAGGACCATATTTTTACACTAAGAATGACTACGGAAAATACGACAGAGGAAGGAATTTATACTTGGCCTTCATTGAACTTAAAACGGCTTTCGACTTCATGCCTATAGAACAGATATGGAAAGTACTAGAACAACTAAAAGTAAATCAGAAGCTGAGAAGAGTAATAGAGAGTGTATATAAGGAAATAAAAGGAATAGGAGAACAGACGAAAACATTCAGTATGGAGGAACGGTCAAGCAAGGTGGCAGTCTCAGCCCAGTGCTATTTATCGTAGTTATGAACACGGTGATTAAAAATAGCAAGCAGAGCACCAGAAAGTTAATGTTAGGTGATTGAAACATGGAGTCGGTGGAAATCCAAAATATGGTCTATGCAGATGATATTGTGGTCTTAGCAGGAAGCAGAGAACAACTAAAGGCAGCAGTAAACGTGTGGAAAAAGAAAATAAAAGCAGTTGGACTAAAAATCAACATCGAAACAAGAACACTAACCAGCTCAAAGACTTAAAATAGACAACATAGACATAGAAGAAGTACAAAGATTTGCGTATCTAGGAACAATAATTTCAAATGATGGAAAAATAGACAGCGAAATATTAAATGGGGCGAATAAAGCAAGTTAATTGTACTACGCTGTAAACAGGAGTATAAAAGGAAAAAGAGAGATGAGAACAAAAACAAAGCTACACATATATAAAATGCTCCAATTTTGACCTATAGGGCAGAGAACTAGACTATGCTAGACAAGCACAAATCCAAGATAACTATGGGGAAAATGAAGTACCTAAGGAAAGTAGCAGGAAAGAGATAGAATAAGAAATACCATGATTAGAGACCAACTGCAACAAATACTGCAAGTAACCGAAATAGAAAATAAACAGTTAAAACGGCACGGGCGTACGAAAAGAATGGCAGAATATCGAATTCCAAGAATAATTCTAGCAGCAAAAACGGAAGGTAGACGACCAAGCGGTAGGCCAAAGAGAATGTGGACAGACAACATGCAGGGATTGGCAGGAAGGAAAGAGATTGACGGGAGATAGAAACAACTATAGGAAATGGATAGAGACACCCGACGCCGCTTAGGCAAAGAGGGAAAAGGGAAAGAAGAAGAAGTAACAGCAGTTTGAACATCTCTTTACGGTACTGATGCTTGTCAAGTTCCTTGAAGTAGTCCACAACGGTGTTTTGCAATTCCTCTCGATCCGTAAAGCGTATCCTTACTAAATATTTCTTTAAAGGTCCAAATAAATAAAAATCCGCGGGGGTTAAATATGGACTATACGAAGGATGTTGCAGGACTCCCTAATTCCGTTGTGTCAGTCACAGTTTGGTTTGGTTTTTCCTAATAGCTGTATGTAATCTAGAGAGTTTCGCAATATCTGTCGCTGTTAATGGTTGTGCGCGGTTCGAGAAATTCACACAGCAGCAGTCCTTCACTATCCCAGAACACGGTGGCTGTGGTTAAGTTTTGAATTTTTTTTGAACTGGGGAAGCTGGACGTTTCGCTTCTGTGGTGAACTCATAGATCCAGGTGTCATCTCCGGTAATGATGTTTTCAATGAAAAAATTCTCTTCCTGTTAGTATCGGGTAAGATTTTGAAGTAAAGCACTCATTCGATTAGTTTTTTGTTCATCGCTACTACAGCGAGCCGAAACTTTGCAGAAGTTTAGGACACATATGCCAGTTATGTCAGCAATTTTACGAACTTTAAAGTGACGATCTTCTCTAATCAAACGTTCGACAATTGTGCAATTGTCAACCGTTGGTGAGGTCCTTGGTCCGACTCTTTTCTTCTTCGGATCATCATTCAGCTCCGTTCGTCCATCTTTAAATTTTTTTTGCACCAAACGCTGACTTCTTTTGTCTTAAAACGTTTGGGCTATAAACGTCCTCTAATCTGCAATGAATTTTGCTCTGATTAACTCTTTCAGTCTGTAAAAATCTGATAACTTTACGCAGTTCACACTTCGAATACTCTGCGATTACACACGCCATGTTTGTTTGCTTCACAAAAGCTACATTGAGCCTTGAACAAAACAATGTTTCAGACTCTACTACTACACGCACGAATGTATCTAGTCATGCATATGACGGGGATTATCCGTCAAAACGCCAGACTAAACTGTAAAGATGTAGAAATGCGGGTTGGATCACCACTTACAAAAAGTAGAAAAACCTGGCGGACAAAAGAAATAAAAGACCTCATTGAACTGAAAAACATTTTGTTGTCCAGCGATCTTTCTATCCGTTCTACTACCAAGTGTAGTGCATATTTGATAACCTCCGTGGAATGTATGCATGCTGATTGGAGTGTAGTGGACTAGTTGCTAGTTTTTCTGTTACAAAGTCTTTCTAATGTCTTTAGAAGAAAAGACATAAAGCTGAGTGGGTTACAAGATTTGACCTAAAAAATGTCCTTACGTCCTGATTTTACAATAAAGACTATTTTTACTTCCCTCCAATTTTTTAGGGTGTATCTGAAGGCGATACAGCCTCTAAAGATTTCCAAAAAATGTGGTGGCAATATATCCAAACTCCATTGTAAAAGAGCTTGAAATATGCCATCTTACTCTGGCGATTTGAAGCGTTGAAAGGTAGTTGGTTCAATCAAAGAATGGTCGGAGTAATGTTGGGATGGGACGGACGAGTAGTAGATGAGTGGTTTTGCTAAATTTGAAAATCTTTTGAGTTTGGTTTTAGTTCTCTGTTCTAATTTTTGCATAATATTTTTGGATTTGTTAAACGGTTTGTAGTACCTCCTTGCCCCAGTCATTGTGGGCTTGTGTCAATGTGAGCCGAGTGTAGAGCACACGTGCCTAAGTTGGATCATTGTAAAAAGGGAAATTTAATTGTTAACTTCATTGAATGTGTCCGAAGTACGTTCATTCCTTGGATTGATCAACTTTTACGGAAAGCTTATGCCATCAGATTATTGCGAAACACTTTACAATCTCGCAGGGAAAGGAGCAAATTGGAATTTGTCATCAAATTGCCAACAAGCATTTGAACACTTCAAATCGATGCCTTCGTCAGCAGAAGTCTTTACTCACCATGATGAATGTATCTTGCAGTAGAACTGGAATTGTTTTATTCGATTGTTATCCAGTTAGAAAGGAATATCCCATAACGTACGCCTCTAAAATCCTGTCTGATACGGAAAAGAGCTACTACCAAATTGAGAACGAAGCCTCATCGATCATCATTGGAGTCAAAAGGTATTTTAAGTACCTATGCGGTCAGAAGTTTATTCTGGTTATGGATCATCGTCTCTTCCTGGCCATCTTCGGAACCGATCGTTGTACCTGTCATAGTTCTGTTACGATATCGAGTATTGTAATACCAAGGATCATGGAAATGTAGAGGCGTTGTCTTGTTGTCCAGCGCTACTTGGAAGTCTCAGAAGAAGAATGTAAGGCAGACCTAATTGCGGGGAAGTATCAGGAGGTTTTTCAAATAAACGCCGAGAGCATTGCTACCGCAACGTTGAAGGATAAGGTTGCATCGACCAAAATCTTAGAAGCTCACTCGTTGCTGCAGCCAAACGCATCAATTCAAATAGAAGTTGGAGTCCCTGCTCTAGGAGTTCCAGAGAAAGCACTGAAAATTGAAGACTCGCTGCCAAGAACATCCGTACCATCATATCCATTCAAGTGGTACCCTCAAAGTAGTAATCGTGTACCATGTGGTTGTCCTAATTGAGGTTTGTTATGTTTTCTGTAGTTAAAATAGTTTTGAAATGGAGGGGAAGTAAATGTAAAAAAGAGAATCAAATTTTTAACTGATGTATCTTGTTAATTTTAATTGAAGTCTTTAATAAAAAGTACATTAGCGTGTGATGTGAGAATTATGGCGTCCGCTTTGGACTTTAACTGCACATACTACAGGATTCTTAGTATCACAAACATCTGAGGAAATTAAAATGGCTATTCAAAATTTTACTAATACAATACAAAATGCAGCCTGGAAAGCAACACCCAAAATCTCAAATAAGAGAGAGAGAGCAAGAACTTATCCATTAGCAGTGAGAAAAATTTGATGCAAAATTCATATAATCAGGGTACATTTGAACTGAAAGACGCAAAAAAGTTACAAAACGAGAGTTTTAACGAATACCCTGCCAACAAGAGTGCCATATAAGGCACAAAAATTTAAAATGTCAACAAAAACCAAAGCTCCCTCTTAAAAAAGAAGACGATTTATGGTCGCACACAGAACATGGAAGGGGTAGACTCTTGGTATAACATTCCAACCAATTCAATCGTAGATTAGTATAAACAAACAATTACAAATTCAAAATTCCAGCTTTCTCCGCTGTAAAAAAGTTAAAAGTGCAATCAAGTATAATTTAATCAAAAAAACCTTCTGGATGTGACTTAATCACAGGTCAGCTAATCAGAGAACTGCCACGTAAAATAACTATGCTTTATAACGGAATTTTAAAGTTTGGGTACGTTCTAATACAATGAAAGGTCGCTCATGTGATTATTTTTGCCAAACCTAGAAAATTCCCATATGAACTCAATTCCTACAGGCCAATTAGCCAATTATTGTCCACTTTAGGAAAACTACTTGAGAAGTTGTTAATTAAAAGAATTCTGCCAATTATAGAAGAGAAAATTGTTATCCCAGATCAGAAAAGGCTATTCGGCTATAAACTAAGTTGTGACATACGTGCTTGCTCTTCAAACTAAAAAATGGTTCCCTCACTCTGTATTTGTCATCTTAGAGTCTTATCTGACGGAAAGATATTTTAGGTACAATTTTGGGCAATGTCGAACAGCTCTTCCTCTAATAAATTCCGGAGTTTTGCAAAGCAGCATTCTTAGTCCCTCACCATATCTTATCCATATGTATACAGCTGATATTCCTACAAATCAGTATTTCCTTACTGTTTTTGCCAATGACAAAGTCATCATCGTGATTTGATAGCAGCTGCAACTTGCGATTCAGATAACATAGACTGTATGCTCCATCGATGCTGTGAATGTCCAGGGATTCTCGGAATTACGCAAGTGCTGGACGTTTTTTAGATTTCCTGGGACAGAACAGAGATCTCCTTACCAGCAAGAATGAGTTGCAATGGGACACCTGTTCTTATGGATTTCTCCGAAAATTATTCTTTTGTGATTCAGAATTCTATCCAGGCATTCTACTATAATAATAATCAAGCGACAATTCATCCCTTTGTAATGTATTTTAAAAATAAAGATGATAATCAATTGCAAGAAAAGAGCTTTTGTATTATCAGCAACAGCAAGGATCATTGGGCTTATGCAGTGCATGCATTCCAAGATGAGTTTTTAAAAATTATCAGAGTTGAATACCCATGGATACAGAAGATACGATACTTTTCAGATGGCGCTCCTACACAGTACAAAAATAAGTAAGATTCTTCTTATATCAATATATTGTATTTGAAAATTCTTGCTAATCGATTTCTCTGTTCCAGGAACAACTTTGCCAATATATGCCTGCACGAGAATGACTTTGAAATCAAAATAGAATCATACAATTTTTCGCAAAAAGCCCATGTGATGCTGTAGGGGGTGTGGTTAACAGGACAATCATGCGCCATTGTCTGAGATCAAGAGCTGATCATTAAATAGTAAATGCTGAAGAAATGTATAAATTTGCAGAACAAAATATAAAAAGCATAAGGTTAGTAGTAAAAAATTAAATGGATGTAACAATAATTAAAATTATAATCATTATTCACACAGATGTCTATGGGTCCCAGATGTGAAGGTTCAACAACATAAAAAAAATTAAATCAAAGATTTAATAGTGCAAGGGAAGTTGAGGGTACAAGAGGTCTTCATTGCATCATCCCAGTCGATGGTGAAAGTATACGTTTAAAACAAACGTCTTTTGATGAGAAAGAAAAAATTGTTGAGATTTTGTATAAGACAAATAAAAAAACAAAACGAGATGAATAATGGACTTATTTTGTTGACATTTGTACGATATTTCAAGATAATGTTAATCAGAATTGTGAGAACTTTCATATGTATGTAATAAAATGTAGGTAAATTTAGGGGAGGAATTTAATAATCTACAGTGTATTTATCGAGCAAAAATAATAAAAAATACGGTTTTATCTTGGAAAATACAACATCGACTGTTTTTTTTGACTTTGACCATTTTCCCACCCTTCTTGAGCCCCTGACTCGCCGTATAATTCAGAAATTCCCACAATTTCCGTCTATTTTCCCTTCGAAAAGAACAATCTGCGCAGTGGCGATCGCGCATGCTACAAGTTCGGGCCAAGGATAAAACCATTAAGAAATCATTGTATTCTAGTAAAACAACAATTCCCCCACTTTTCAAAGTATTTGAATCGGTCAGGCGCGATTGGTATCAAAAATGTTATTGTTAACTATACTGTAACGTATCTGAGTAAACTAAAATCTCACTATAATACAATGGTTCTAAATTTATTATAATATTGTTCATATACAAGGATTAAATAGATATAAACATTTGGATTTCGTCTATGAGACTTTCATGCCTATTACGTCTAAATGTTGCGTACTGTTGCTATAATCTGGGTCCATGGTAGTCTTTAAGATGAAAAATCATTGCTGATCTTTGTGTAATTGTTTCAGATCATTGCCAAAAAGGCAGGTGGACAATAGACCGGACCCAGGATGGCATGAAAGGTCTACGTTGCATGACGAAAAATGCGTTCCATTTGAAGCGATTGGGTACTTCGAAATATGGTATCTGGTTTAAAACAGCAAAATAAGTGAAGTCAATTTTCAAAATGTCATGCTCTGGATCCGGAGGGCTATCAATGTAGGAGATAATATTTTAAGCTCAGCCGACTGTTAGCTCTAAAATATTCAACATATTCAGTGACAACGTGTCGCACCGTATTTCAAAGTTGAACGCTGCCATATGTACCTTTCAGCAATGCTTGTTCAGACGTGCAATAGTGACGCAGTACGACTTGTGGTCTTAGTCTTGTCAATCTTTATTTTGATTGGCTGAAACTATCTATTAATAAATCTCACTATAATACAATCTAATTTATTAGATTCAACCAATTAATCAGCAAACGCATTATTTTCATAAGATTAGATCTAATCTTCACATTTTGCGTACTTGTTTTGAATATGATAGAAATGTACTGGAGTCTACGGTAACCATTGTAAAACCTTCATAGTGGATCTATAACTGTTAGATTGTTTTGATTATCATAGTAAAAGAAATACTAAATATCAATACAAGTGATTTATTTAACTTCTACAGATTGTTTATCTATAGTGCACTCGACATGCACCAGAAAGTTGTTGGGTGCAACTTAGAGCATCTTTGAAAGAAGCAATACTGGAATGCCTTCTTGAGCAAACCGTGCCCTTTAAATTGCCAATAATTTATAATTCAACGTATTAAGATATGGACCACCGGACGGCCAATCGTCTACCTTTAAAAAATATGGCACGTTATTGTTTACACAAAAATTGGAACAGGGTCAAACAACCGAACAGACATCGTTCCGACGATCTATTAACAGTAAAAAATATTATTAGAAAAAACAGAAGAGTACGACCTAGAGCTTTACATGGAATTTGTTCATTATAACTATAGAACATTGGGCCATAACGAAAGAACTTGATAACGCTCATAGACTATCGCTACACTACTATTAAGGAATATATAAAAAAGCATCAGTGGTACAAGTGTATGAAAAAACATGACCATTTCCATCGAAATAGAGGAAGTATACAAGGGGTTGAAATATTTCCGAGATTGTTTCCACTGGAATTGGAAAGAGTCTTTAAGTAACTATATTGGACAAAAAAGCAATCAACATAAATGGAGAGCGTCCAAACCATCTAAAGTTTGCGGTCGTAAAAATAATGTTAACATACCTGGAATCAGCCACGATAACGGTAAGTCAAAACGAAGATAATGCGCCGTAAAGGAACAGAAATAACATTAACAGGATTTGGTATAGAAAATGGTAAGCTGTATCAATGGGTAAATAAGACAAACAAATGGAAATAGAGAAAAAGAACGTTGGTCTAAGCCCCATTCACAAAATTAAAGCAAATATTGAAAACGAGAAGATCTCACAGCATCTTAGAACAAGGGTATTTGATATGTGGGTCCTCCCTGTTATGATCTATAACGCGCAAATATAAACAATCGCAACATAAATAATAAGAAAACTGCAATGTACACAGGGAGCCACAGAACGACTGATGTTAGAAAATACAATAAGAGACGGAAAGAGAAACAAATGGATCCTCAATAAAACAAAAGTGACAGATGTGATCAAAAACATGGTACAGTTGAAATTGGACGTTGCCGGTCATGTTCTGAGAGCAAGAGACAACGGAATGTCAAGATAATACAGTGGGAACTAGGTGCAAGATGATATCAAGGGAATCGCTGGTATACAGTGGTTTAATGTAGCACAAACTAGAGATAGATGGAAGAGAATGAATGAGGTCTATGCTCCAAATTACAAGAAGGCCCAAGAGGGCTAGAGAAAAAGAGTATGAAGAGGATTGGTTACAATCAGCGAAGTATAAAATAATTTAGCTCTGTTGGTTGATGAGAGTTAAAAATTTTAAGTACTTCAGTGTTTCAAAACCAATTGTTTATCCTTTTGTTCCTTTTATAGTTTGGATTACAAGAATTTTATCTTAGACTAAAAAACTATTCGTTTAAAGGCATCGAAAGTAAATATAGGGCGTTTGGTTAGGAACAAAATAAACAAAATGATTTTTTTGGTGATCAACAAATGGGCTTATTAAAATTTATTTTATAAGCTGAAGGTGACAATACTATATTGGTCATTAATAAATACACTTGTGAGTGTAAACGGTTTAATGTTGCTCTATGTATTATTGGTGTACAAACACATACTTATTAAGTGAGTGTTAGAGCTTTTCCCCAAATAATAAAACTTTATCTTTATTTCAGATAGTCTTCTGTTTTTTTTGTTTTTTTTTTGATACATACAACGTGTGTATTGGGGCTTCGAAAATACATTTATTTGAAAGTTCAGCATTTTAACATTGTACCTTTCACAATTAAGGCCAATCAGTTAAAGACTAACCGAACAATGTATTCTAAGAAAAAATTGGTTCAGACTGCTGAGTCATTTGCCTTAAGGTAAATTGAGAAGGGAGAGGCTTTTAATGGATGCCTGAAGGATATTTTCCCTGTGGTTGCCTCGCAATATCGCTTCTTTAATCGAAATTACAATTTTAAAACAAAAGTTGCTCTTGTCCGTTGCACAATCAATTATTATTAATATTTTACAACAAAGGGCATAAGACCGTTCGCAGTTTTGAAAATACTTAAGGTGTAGCTTGGGAACAACGCCTTTAAGAAGACTTAAAGTGCACCTTTTCTTCTTCTTATTTGAGGCCTAGTGATTTGTTTATTTCCAATGTCTTTTGGGCGGCCTACCAGGTGATCTGGTGTTGTCATGTACTATTTTTAGGAGTTTGTTGTTTGGTTCCTGGTGGTGTGGTTTATTTCAGCTGGACTTTGCGTCTTTGTCGAATTTTTTCTTTCGTACTCTATTGTTCAGTGTTATACCTGTTTTTTGACTTTACCATCCAGTCTCTTTTTTTGTCCATCGTTGAAAATAAGCCTCCCTTAAAAATTTCCTTGTCATCCTATCTTGTGCTTCATTCATCCAATTAGTTGTTATTCTTTTGTTGTCTGTCCAGCGCATGGGCAGTCTTCCTACACTTCGTTTATTAGCTCTTGGTCTCCATACCAGCATCTTCCACCTACCTTCCATTCTTTATCCTGGCTTTATGTACTGCCAAATTCTATTTTAAATTATTTATTTTTCAATAACGTCTATAAAACTGTTCTTATTTTTACTTCTTCATTGATCTTTCTATTTTCATTTGAGTTATTTGAAGTTTTTCTGCTGTATTTTGAGTCAGTGTCAAGCTTTCCGCTCTATATGTTATTACCGGGAATGCACTGATCAAATACTTCTTCCTTGAAATGGATAGGGATGTTACCTGTAGATATGTCACTTAATGATCCATAGCCAAGCTTAGATTTATTTGCCTCTGTATTCCAGCAGTTTGGTTGTCTTGCGATATTATAATCTCGTGACCTAAATATACACATTTTTCAGTTTTCTATGTCCATATTCTTCAGTTTCAGTTTCAGTTTTTTATTAGGTACTAAGGTCGTCATAAGCTTTCTTTTGCCAATATTTATTTGTCTTAATATTTCTACTTTGCTGGGCGGACGCAGATTTTCTATATTTTGACTTTGTCTTTGTTTATTTATATAGTGTTTTCCAAACGGCCCTACAATCTCGCTGCTTTGTTACTTTGCGTCTTGACTTCGTTGACTAATCTTCTGGTGTTTGAGACGTCGATGACTAGGTACTTAAAGGACATGACTTGTCCTTGATGGCTAATTTACATTTAATTGGGGTTGTTTTGAGACTACTGTAGACTTTGTGTTTTCTACTGGTATGTCCATGTTATATTTCTTCTTTTAGCTTCGGAGAGTCATTGGAGATTGTCTTCATTATATGATTTTATGACGACAAAATACTGAAGATCATTTGTTATGCAGACAACAGCAAATGTCGGTTATTTTGTATCCATTGCTTGTGTTCCTTATCTTTCTATTATGTTTTCCATTATTAGATTAGACAAAGTCAAGTTTAGAAGATTTCCTTGTATTGTTCCGGTATATATTTTTATCTTTTCAGAGAGTTTTTTATTTATTCTTATTTTGGTATTAGTTGTATGTTTAACTATTTGGTATTATTGCATTGTGCATTTCATTTTTCTCAAGTATTCTTATTACAATACAGAGTTTAATTTGTATATTATTTCCGTTAGGTCCATAAAGCACATGTATGTGAGTTTACTGTATCTAATAGTTTTTTCCTGAGAGTTGACGTATAATTGCATGGGTGGTAGATCCACTGTTTCTGAAGCTTTGTTGTTCCTCAGACAATTCTATTCTGTTGATTATTATTGATTGTAATATACTGGTAAAAAGCTTTATGGTTATATTGAGGAGTGTTATTTAGTTTTCTAAGCTTTTTTTATTTTCCTTCTTTAAAAATCTAGTATAAGTTGAAATAGTTTTTTCAGTTACTTTTGTAGATCAATTCTTTTGTATTTGAGGAGTTCGTTTGCTACATCTTTTTGGTTTAGGAGATTTCCCATTTTTTAACATTTCTACTGTTTGTATCATAGTTTCTTCTGTTACTGCTGTACTCTTTTGTGGTCGAGTATTTTTGTGCCAGCGAGTCTTCTATTTATGTTTTATCATCTATTGTTTGCATTTCTATGTGTTCATTAACAATTCGTTTTCTTCTTCTTAGTAAGAATGGATCAAATAAAGAAAAATTATTAGGTATGGGAAACCATACTTTTCTTTAAGCACTCTATAACAAATTCTACTTTTTTTGGGAACTTAGTCCAATAATTTTTTTGCTCCATTCTTTATTATAAAATAACTAACATGTTCTTCTATTCTCCTCTTGTTCAAATATTTGATATATGACTCCCATTGCTTCTTGCCAGTTTTTTTTTAATTTTAAAGCTAAACTATGGTTTGGTGTAATTTTGCTGCTTTATTTATGTTAGTCGTGATCTTTTTGTAGCTCACTTCTATGTTGGTTTCTGTCATCATGGAGTTTGCTTTGATCTTTTCTAGTAGTCTCTTTAAATACAAGGTTATTGTGCTTTCATCCACTAACGACTCAAGATATATTTTATACATAAGTATATTTGAGTTCTGTTTTTTTATGTTGATCAGTATGTATGATCAGTTTTAATATTTTCCGATGTTAACGATTTTGTGTCCAGCATTTGCTGCATGTATTGCCCTGTTAATTATTATGTAGTAAATAGTTGAGCTCTAATCTCCTGTGTTGGACCAATTTTTTGTTGCGATTTATATTTTAGAAGATTTTATTAACACAAAACTTCACTAAATATTATCTTTGTTAAAGCGTTCTTTTATTCTAGGTAGCGGCACATTACTTATTCCTGCATTCATATCTCCCATTATAAGATTTTTGTTCTTTTAGAAATTTGTCAATATCTAGCTGTAGTTGTTCGCGCCAATCTCAAATTACCTTTTATTTAATTTTTAAATTAGGACCGGCCGTATTTTGGTTCCCTCCTGTATATATATTTAGTTTTGATCGGCCGCGAATTTGCACGAGCACGCGAGCGCTGTTATATAGGCCGCGGTTTGGGCCGCGGGCCGCGCTTCGCCTTTTGCTCTATTAGCGTTCGCGCTTTTTGGCCTTTTCTTCGGGCTTGGCCTTTTGCTATGTTCTCGCAGGCGTCTTTCTTTTTGAATTTAGTTTGTGATAGTTCAAATTTTCCGTAAGTCGAGAGCATTTTAACCGAGAGTTCGCCTGCGTATTTAATTGTCAGCAGAAATTTTCATTTCTGCGAGGCTTTTGTCAAAAGCTAATTTTGTGGCGAAATTCAATATTTTGCCGACCAGATTAACCTCTTCCCGGAGTTACTTTTGTTTCCCGGTTGCATTTTGGGGTTGAAATTTTTGCTGGTAAAACTCTATCCATTATTTTCTTTGCTTTGACTCGGCAAGGAACGGCGAAGAAACCTTTCCACCAGGAAAGACGCTACCGTTCGGCTCCACTGTGAAGATTGGGGTAACTTGTCCTATGTTTTTACCCACACCCTTATTTCCTCTTTCTGCATCCCCTAGGATTAACAGTACAGGGAACCGATATCTGTGGGAAAGCGCCGTTTCCACAGGTTAGTGTTTTTAGCTTTAGTTTTGTTTGAAGTTCCTTTTGTTAAAATTTAAAACTACTATACAGTCTACTTTTCGGCCGTAACAGTAGTCTTTGGTAAAAGAATTCCATTTCGTTCAGGAGCTTACATACTAAATAATAGGTGTATAAATAAGTTCTCAGCGTTTTTCTGCAAAATTAAAGTTTTATTTAAAAACAAACAAAAAAAGCTTAAGTATCAAAGTATTCTCCGTTGGGATCGGTGACCTTTTGTCATCTTTCGGGTAGCTTGCGAATTCCCTGGTGATAGAAGCTCACCGGCTTCGAGACGCTAAAGTTATCGGTGCATTTTCGGACTTCTTCTTCTGTTTTGAAGTGCGTATCAGCCAAGTGATGCTGTAACGACTAGCCTAACGCGAAGATGTATTCTTGCGTCGCCTTCGCAACATGTGGTCGGGCATTATCATGGAGCAGGATGACTTTGCGACTTCCTTGTCCAGTAAATGGCCTCTTTTCTTCGATTGCGTCGCTCAAATTGATGAGTTGCTGTTGGTAGCGATCCGCCGTAACTGTTTCACCTGGTTTCAAGAGTTCATAGTACAGCACACCTTTCCAATCCCACGAGATAATAAGAAAATGCCTCGGTAGTTTTCGCATTTCTTCTTTCTTAAAGAGTGGTAAAATAATTGTTGGTTCCAAATCTTCCGATATTTATTATCTTTGTACATTTTATTCATTCTCATATTTTATTATTTCTGTGGTTATTTGGTCATGAATTTTTGCTCTTCCTCTTTGACTTTTCCACTTCACTATTTGCTATTTTACTACATCTTCCGTATTTACGAATTTAATGCTGTCCTTTAATGTTATCATTAGTCAACAGAGTTGACATTAGTGCACTAAAATAATTACAAATTCGATTCTTGTGTCTGTTAGCAAAGTCTCGCCGACATCCTTCACCTAGGGAATTCATAGATTATTGCGGATGATTTTGTTACTGATGTATCAATCTGCGTTTGCTATCATATGGAGAGTTTTGTTTTGGAAGCGTTATACAATTTTAAAATTGCATGATTGGTACCATATAGATTAAACTGGTAGTATCGCTGTTTTATAAAGCAAGAGATAATCTCACTTTCTGTCTTAATATCCAGTGTACCTTCCTTACTTTCATATCGAGCTGTTTTCGTTTGGATTAGCTTCTTCCACGTTAGTTTGCAATCTGGATGCCTTACTTTTTATTTAGGGGGTATAAAAGCTCCGTTAAGCGTTACTTGGAAGGGTCTATTTTTCGAGTTGTGAAAGTGAATGCTGTCAATTTATTTTCACCGACTTTTGTTTGCCTTGCAGCTGTATGTTTCAATTTGGTGGGTTAGTTATGGCTTGGGCTGGATTTTTGTGGGAGGTCAGCTTGGCCGGGTCGTCATGTTTTCGTGACAAGGTAAGTCAGCTGTAAATAGTTGGTGGAGGTAGGACTTAATATGCTGCTTTGTGGGAGCTGGACGAATTGGAGTAGCTACCATTTAATTTGATTTGAATAATCTGTCTTTATGTATGATCTGAACAGTAGATAATATATGGGGAGGAAGTTACTTCTGATTTTGTATCAAACTCGCTCAAATGCTTAGATTATATCTAAAAATACTACCGTACAGATTATTTTTTCTTAAATATCTCTTTCTATGCTGCCTGCTATTCCGTGGATTTGTTCTGTTGTCACGTATTTTTGGCGGAAACCAAACTGGTTCTTCAATGATGGTGGTTAATCTTGTCAAGAGAGTACCAAAAGTATCGAAATGAGTCTATGGTATTTGAAGTTGGTAGGTGGGCTGGTTCGTTGGGTTTCTGCATGAGAACTTCTTGAGCGAATTTCTATCGTATTGTAAAATGTTGGGTTCTCAGGACTGTATTGAATATTTTTGTTATTAGTGATAAAGCTTTTCTTGAAAGTCACAATGTAACTCTGTTGCAATTGGATTATACCCTAGCACCTTATGGGGTTTGGGGCACTTAATTGCATTTATTATTCTTTCGCATATATAGGGTGCCAGCTTGAAGTAGGGATTTAAGGTATTCCGATTGCAGTACTCTAGTTGGTGCGAATAGTTTTCCCCGAATGTTTCTGATTTTTCTTCGTTACTACGCGTCCACGATCTGTTAGTTCTAAGAATGGGGGCAGGAACTTGGGGTCTTTTCATTTTCCTGGTTGGGTGCTAGGGAGTGTTCCTCGTGTTGGCCAGGCGACAAGTTTTGTAGGTAATCGTTGAACATACCATTTTTAAACTCTTGGACTGGTTTTATCAGCACAAAATTTAAAAAGTAATACATCGCTTTTAAAGTTAAAGGAAAAAAATTAATTCCTTAATTTTTTATTATGCTACTTAATCTGCCCCCCTTTCGCCATTTTTTATTTTAGGTGTTTCGTGTATTGTTATGAAATAATAAAGACTGTAATATGAGCACGTCGGATTTTTCCAAGGGGCAAAAATTTAAATATTTAAAGTACATCGTGTCATGTTTTAATTAATGAACACCAACAGAGATAATTAGATTTTGTGTGAACGTGGCAAGTACAATGCGTTGGAGGAAGGTAATACGCTGGAATAGTTTCGTGCACCGGTACTGAAAGGGATTAAACTTAGAACAATTTATAGCTACACTGAAGATGAATATTGTAACGAAACGCTTTGGAGCATTTGTTATGCTTCATAAATTATAATGTATTCATTTTCTGAAATTTCTCTCGAGCAAAATAAAGCAGATGTATACCCATGATGACCAATACGTTCCCGACTCCGGCGGTCCGGAGTCCGTTAGTGGCCACACTTATCATTTAGGTGGTATCATCTGTACACATCTTCCTTGAATTGTGGTCCATATATCTACATTTAAAGCGTATATTTTGTTCCATTTTTTTGAAAACAGACCAGAATAATTTAATCTTTTTATATATTTTTACTAGAAGGCAGCAGCTACATGAGGCGGCTCTCTGTGTTATTAGTTTCAGTTTTCGGTGATGGAGAGAGGACTAAAGCTCTAAATTTAGGGGCAAGGAGCGGCGCGTTGCTGATGAGATACAGGATTATTAGCACTAGAGCACTGGCGCACTCAAGACGAGATATTTCTAGTTGATGTACGACGGCCTCGGACTGTGGTCTTTGGAGAACTGACCGTAGGGTCGGATTATTATGATTTATGTATGGCCCCATATTCATTCGCACGAATATTATGCCGTTTATATTTCAATATTTACCGTGCGACCGCCGCGCCTCATTAAGGCACCTCCGCACACGGAATATCTTAATAATAATCCTTTCAATTACCGGGCGTTGCCGGCCTCAATTAAAAAGGGCCGGCGAGCATTCGCTCCAGGAGCGGCTGCAAGGCGGCAGTAAAGGCATACAATTTGCAGCCAAAATGTTCGGGCATGTCGTTGAGGAGCGCCGAGGAGCGCTCCCGTTTCCGCTCCCGCTCTCCCCCAGTTTGTTCTTTTTATCTGAGGCACGTCCGCGCAGGACATAAAGCCGGGTTGGAATTAAAGAAAGGAATGGCCACACTTGTCCCGCGGGTCTATAAACATGGCCACATAAATTTGATGCCCGCTGCCGACCTCCTGCTTGAATATTGATGGTACTGCCGCACTATATCGCTCCAAGGATACAAAGTCTTCGTGGTTTCTTCAACAGTTAAATTGCTTCGCCGTATTTATGGCTCGAATTTGCACTCGATTCGCCGCGCTTCCAGCCGAAGTGGCTGTTAACTTTTGCCTACGCCGTGCGATAATTGATTAGAGCAGTTAACATCCTTGATAACGTTTTATGGACGACCCGGCACGCCAAACGGCAAATTTTGCTTTGCAACGCAGAATACGTCTGCCGCATGACACACTCAATGGCGTTAGTGCTTTCGTGCTTTTTATTGCATGATTATTAATTGATTACGATATTAAAACGAAATATACAAAATTGTCTGTTTATTTCACTAATGTAATTTGCCTCCATTAAAACATATCGCAAAAGAAAATTTGTAACAAGCGAAAACGAATAAAAATTAATGTAAGTAAAAAAATTCATCATTATGGAGGACGGTTTCATGATGCAGGCAGCATCCCCACGTTGAACTTCCAAACTAGTGTGCACTGATATAGATACGAACCAGAACGTAATTCATCAGTGATAGTTTATAGGCGTAAACTTATATCATTAAGTAAAGTGATAGCATACTCACACCAAGGATTGAAAGTTTCAACAGCAAAAGCAATGAATAGATAACTTTGATCAATGATGGTTTTGTAGATAGTCTTCTTCTTTGTAGCAACTAGTTCGGCAACCGAACCAGTTTTCTTTAAAGAAATATCCAAGTCACTGCATGCGAAATTTCAAACCAAAACTTTCCCTTTATTCCATGGTACTAAAATCATTCCGTCTGGGCGCTTCCCATCATGGCAACACAAGCCATTATAATTGCGCACCTTAAAACTTCATTAATTTTTCTAGAGTGTCTTTATGCACTCTTTTTACAATGGATAACCGAGGCTATCCGCTTTTGCTGCGCAACCGCATTTGTGGGGAAAGCAGATGTTTAATTCAAGACCAAGACCATTAGCAAATCTAAATGAGTTGTCATCAAGAAATGTGTCTAGAGCCAAAGAAGGTAGTACGTTGAGCCAAGCGGAGGATTCATGACAATTAATAGTTTTAAAACGGATCCTCTGTTGATCACTTCCAAAATTCAATTAATTGAATAAATTGTTTGTTTCAAGTTGATATTATGCCAATCCTTTTGAAAAGCGGGACATTCCGGAATTGGTTCTCCATTTAACTTCCCAAATTCTTAAAGCATCAACACTAACCAAATCTTGAGAGAAAAGAGTTTAAAGAAGAGAGAAAGGCGGGTGGAGAAAGATCCATTGTCCTCCTAATTCCTATAAACGGGTGATGATGCTTGTAACCATTAATTACTTAGAGAAACATTAATTTGAATCCAGACTTGAATAAATTATCTACGCTACTTAGGAACCTCGAAACTTTGAAAGCAGGAGTAGTACGAAGAAAGCATACTAATTTTGGTACGAGTAGGCAATGCCGAAGAAGATAATATGCAAAGTGAGATTTGATGATCTTTAGGAGAGAAATGAGTAAATTTATCTCCGATAATTTTTTTCCAAACATGGAAGCTCTGAGTAAAGAAAGGCTTTTCTTGACTATTGTTATCTCTGGTGGAATTCGGTTACCATAGATGGATCAACGTCATCAAGAAAAAATAGCTCACATGTGTTTGGGTTGATGACAAGTCCCAGGGACTCAAAATGTTTCTGAATGTATAGGAAGCCTCGTAAAACAGTATTGGGGTCTCCTGCTATTCTGTCATCCAGATACCACACGTTTATCTCTGATTCAAGTTTCGTAATTATAGGATGGATACACAAGCTAAAGAGTAGAGGTCCGAAAAATCCTTCTTGTACACCAGTATTTTGAAAGTTTTTTTTTATTTTTTATTTTACAGTGTCAGCGTCCCGTTTTTTATTCACCTTTTCAGTTTTTTTTAGAAAAAGTTTACTATTCAGACATTTCACCCCGTTATTCTCTAAAAAGAATAAAACTTGATTACAGCATTGGATTAATGTAAAAATTCAAAATTTTTAAAAGCATCATCATTATGCACAATAATTCTTTAATGTTTAGTAAGCTTATGGATTTCTTTGTAAAAAGAAAAAGACAGTTTCCGCAAAACCGAACTTTTTGCAACGCAAAATGCAGAAACTGGAACACATTAGAATTTAAAGGAGCAACGTCTGGAGAATATGGTGGGTGTTGAAGAACTTTTTAATTTTAACCCCTTTGCTTTCTGCAGCATTGGTTTGGCAATATGCGAGATCGTATTTATTCAACTGATCAAAATCGTGTTTTTCCTCAATTTTTACATTGAGCTTGGTAAGTTGTTTACAGTATCGCCAATACGTTATTTGTATATAAGCTAGCTATTACTAGGAGTTTTGATGAAGGACCCTAAGCTGTCTTTATTATTATGATGTCTTTATCTCAACCACACTCCATACCTAGTAGTCTGGGCTAGAAGGTGTCCATAACAGGAAACCAGTGGTAAACTGATGTATAACCATGCCTGGGTTTGTCATGCCTTGTGGGTTGGAGCGGGGTTTTCCTGAAACACGTACTTCCGCTCAGCGGCCATGTCCTCTGTCCAGGGCTTGACAACTGTTTCCAGCACATTTGTGCTGCAATTATCTTTAAGTCTTCCTCAGAAAAGTTTTGCTCATAATTAAAAAACACCATTACAGCGATGGAAAATTTTGTATGCATGATGGTATGTCATTCAGATTCAACGATCATTTTGGTAATTCACTTTCCTGCCCTTGATGAAGTTTTTTTCGTCCGAAAAGAATCTCGGGAAGCCAAAGCTGTCATGCTTGATGTCGTTTAGCACTTGAGTCTTTCTCTCCATCTTGTTTGTGATTGCTCGGAACGAAAGACTTGTAGTGCATGTCTTGGTGCACTGATTAATCTTCTCTTTGACAAATTTATTATTTATCTTGCGATCGGATCGCTTGTTCTGAATTGCCCTGTTAGGAGTTAGCGCTTCCTGTACTTATTGTTTACATCGTAAACTTTATTGATCGTTGCTAGGCTATTCAAAAAAGACTTTTTTCATAGCCTTCAAACAAAGAGATGGTCGTAGAGCGGCGTTCTAACTTACTGTTGTCCATCAAAGAATGAGGCACCCATTAATCAAGCTTTTAAATGGAGAAATGCAGATGAATTGTGAATATTCAGATTTTCAATTTTTTAGTTGTAATCTGAAGACTATTTTGCTAAAAACATATACATCTTTATCATCAATATTGAAATGTCGTTAGGAGAGAGGTCAATCGTTCAGGTTAAAATCACCATTTCATAATCTGTCAAACTAATTTTTACCATTTTAAAGGCAAGAGCACGATCTATATAAAAGCATAGCATATTTTTGTTTTTCTTATTTAGTTCTAATTTCTTCTCTATTAGCTTTTTGTTCCAGAGTTACAATTTTTTTGCTCTAGTTTGTTCCTGGGTGGGCTGCGATGCTGACGGACCTGGGTTTATTCCCGATGCTCTCTGATGCCTGGCGGGTGGCCTACACAGTCATTAAGAATAATTGAGTACCTGCGTTCACTTCGAACAAGGGGTAATAATGACGGTCGTCTTACGCGCGGTGCCTGCCACATCGCTCCGCATCAGAGATGGTGCGTGACGACCGGGCAGAGAAAGGGAACGTACGAGAGCCTTAACCTCTCAGTTCGCAGGCCGTGCTCCCACGCGGGGCGTAGAGCCTTATCATTATTGTTATTATTTTGTTTCTAGCAAATATAACGAAGTAATCGGCAAATCGATACTCATTTATTTAAACTGGTTCTAAGGTTCTGTAGCTGACAAGTATTTTTAGTGACTTGCTTTTCTCCTCCTTGTCGTATATCTTCATGCACTGAAAAGTCAAGTGATTACATATTTTCTGTTCTTATAAGATTTTTGTTGTTTCTAAACATACTCATTATTGCTCTAATTCGTTTTTTTGTTTTTCTTTTTTTGTAAGTCTTCTTGACAACTGCTCTTAATAGTTTATTAGACGTTTTCTCTAAATCAGAGAAAGCTTGGCCTATTAATATATTTTTTGTCCCTTAATTTTTCTACGATCTGCTTAATCATAAAAATGTGGTTTTGTACGTTCCTATCCTTTCTGAAGCCGCTTTGTGATGTTTTGAGTTGCGGTTCTAGTTTTTGCGTCAATTGTATTACTAAAATTCTTTCATATATTTTCAATAGTAAGCTGAGTAAAGTAATTTCCCGATAATTGTTACAGACTCTTCTATCTTCAATCTTGGGGTATATTTTCTTCATCCCATGCCTTGTTATATATTTCTGTTAATGTCTGCATATCCTTCTTACCTAAATTTTTAACTATTTTTTTTGTTATATTTTTGTATCTTATAACTTTTATTGAGGCTTTTTATAGCATCTTTAATATCTTCAATTTTAATATATTCTTTTTGTCTCTCTTCTTCTTTTACATCCACATAATGATCTTCATTGATCTGGCTACTCGATGGATTCTTGAAATACGCTGTCCTGTTGATATTATTTTTATTTGTTAAATTTATTTTATTTCAGTTTCTAATTTGCTTGATTACTTATTGTTTATTTCCAGATCTTAGATTTTTTAGTATCTTGTAAAAATAGTTTTTGGTTTGTATGGAAATTGGATTCCATTTTCTTACCGTTTTTTTCCACGTTAACTTAGCACTGTTTCATTAACTTTTTCCTTTTGTTTTTTTTATATCGTTGGTATACTTCGTTATTTGTATGGTTTATTTATATTTTTAATGTCTACTTTCTTCTTTATAAAAAAAAAGACCGTTCATGACGTTGATCTCCGTCTCTGGGCACTCGAAGCTAACAGAACGGTAATTCATTTTTTCAAATCATTTGTATCTTGTTCCTTACTTTCTATATTTGACGTCTCTATTCTTTTTCTTCTTTCCATCTTTATCTTTTATTCATTTATTTTTTAGGGAAAGCTTGAAGGATTCCAAGCCGAACATGCATCGGTGGCGAAATTCAAAAAAACTCGTGTCACGCATAATAACCTGCTTCTCGGCCCGGAGTGTCAGAGAAAATGAAGAAACGATCTACGAAAAAGCCCAGGCATTTATTCAAGAAATTCAACCACTCATCATTACGTATGGGCCTAAAAATGTTTTTAATGCTGACCAGTCGGGATTTGAGAAGGAGTTTCATACAGGTCGCACTCTAGAAGCGAAAGGCAAAGTTTTCGTATTCCTGGTATATTTCGTTTTTCTATGGTTTATTTATATTTTTAATGTCTACTTTCTTCTTTATATCTCCGTTCTACCACGTCGTTTATTTCTTGTTTTTATTCCTATTAACTTTTATTATTCTACATATTTTTTTCTGTATTAATTAAGATGACTGAATATTTTCCACATTTCTTAAATGTTGTAATTTTTTATGTTTTGTGCCTTGCCAATTATTTCTTCTAATATATTCTGGTATTCTTGTATTACTTTTCTATTTGCCAATTTATGTGATGTTACCGCTTTCTTAATATTGCTATTTTGTTTTTTAACTTTGATACTTCTACTAGCATTTTCCTGGTTCTAGTTTTCAATAGATAGTGATCGCTATGTATCTTAAAACCTCTGTTTATTAATACTTAATTAATTACAGATCTTTTATTTTACTTATAACCTCTTTCGCAAACTTGTATATTTCCTTGTATTTAAACAATGAGCTCTATGATTTTCTGTCCATTATTATTTCTGGTTTCTTCACCATGCAAACCGATTACATCACTTGTTTTGTTATCTTTTGATCCCACTTTATCATTTAGATCACCATAGGATTCTATTTCTGCAACTCTTGACAATTTCCGATACCTGGTCTCAAAACTTTTTTAAATTCAGCTCTGTCATTTTCATTCGGCTAGGATAGTATTAGTATGTTTACTTTATTCTTATTTTCTAGTTGTAAATTTAGTTTTCGTTATCCTTTTAGTGGTACAATCCCATTTCTTTACTTACTTTGTTATATTTCTGAGCTAAACACCAAACTCCTCCTATTGTCTTTTACGATCTAATTCGGCTTAACACCATGATATAACTTTCTTTTCTTTTAGTTTCGTCTCTTCAAATTTCTTAACTAATTCCATTTCTTTTCCATTTGAGTCTTAAACATTCCATGTCACTATATTTAATCCTCGTATACATATTCTTTGCCAAGTCGCAGTAACCTTGTCATTGCTATTTTTATTTATAAGTTGACCATAAAGTTTGGATCCGTCTTTTATAAAACCTTTATTTTCACATTAAGTTCGAACACAAAACAAATTCAATGATCAAAGTATTCTCCTTTGACTTCAATAGTTTCTTGCCATTTGATGTCGCGGCAGTAGAATTTAGGATTTTTGGAGTCTGAAGAGCTTTCTTCTTCTGATCAATGGTCAAGTTGCGTGGCATTCATTGTGACTTCTTCCGTTGTTTTTCTGTTTCCTGAAGGATGTTGCAAGTCATGGATGTATTGCCTTCAATAGCGTTGAGCTCTTCTTGCAGGCCTTGATGACCAAACTTTTTCGCCTTCTTTGAACTTTGCGAACCATCGTCTAGCAATGGTTTCTCCAGTAATACCGTCTCCCGAAGCTTTTCAAACATTTATTTGTGCATTTAGTGTGTATTGAAATTGCAGCAACAATCGAATATCTTCTCGTGAAAGTTACATCCTGTAACATTCGTGTAACTGTTGCATACAAAGAGATGCACAAGAAAATTCTACATTAGGTGCTGCAAGAAATAAAAGAATTTATATAAATTACATTTTAATGGGCCGATCAAAAGTTTGTGGACAACCTATTAGTTTTTTAAAGGACTAGGTTTTTTTACTTTCTGTATTTTATTATCCGTTTTAGTTAGTCTTACTTTTTCGATGTTCCATTTTCGTTCTTTTATTCCCCTTGGGCTATTTTTCTAATTTTCCTCGTATTTTCCTGTCTTTTTTCGTCATATCATTTCTGATATATATTTTCTTGTTTATATTCTTTTAGTTTACTTTTATTTTTTCATAATTTTTCTCTTTAATTGTATTTTAAAATTCTACGGGGTTTTGTTTATCGCCGTCGTTTCTACTTCAATTCCTAGCTGTTTTTCATGAAATTTTTATTTATGCCTTCAACATAGCTGGCTCTTCTTCTACTAACGTTAACCTTTATATTATAACGTTATTTATTTTTTTCTTTTTCCATGATTTCTAATTTCTCGTTGATTAGCTTAATTTCTCTTTTTAGCTTGTTCTTTCCTTTTTTGTTTCCCGCTTTTAATTTCTCTATCTCTTCTCTAATTGTGTCCGATTTTTTTTCAATTCTTTTACATCAACGGTTAGAACTGCTGTCATTTTTAGTATTTTATCTTGATTTCTCGGAGAAACACGATGGCATCCTACTCTTCTTAAAAATTACCTCCTCATCCCAGTTCATTTTAACTTTTATCAGTTGTATATTTGTCACTTTCTATTTTTACTTTTCCTACTCATTTTACATTTATTTAAGCATAGCGCCGAATGTCAGTTGTTTATTTACAATTTTTTTGTATGTAGATAGCCTTATCGTATAACACGGCGTGAAAAGCCTTCATCCTAATCGATTCTTCTAAGGTTAGGCTTTTCTTCAGTTAAGTTTCTGCTAACATCAACTCTATTATTGGTCTTCCCTTATCAGTAACTATAGGAACATCACTATTATCTACAATATACTATTTTGCACTTAATTTGTAAATTTAAAGTATTTGAAACTTCCTAAAATTTGAGTTTCATTTCGGAGCTATTAATTATAACCGCACGTCTCGCAGAATTGTGACCACAATTTTTGCATAAATAAAGCATAAGCGATCAACAGTAGTCACAGGCAGAGAATGTGTGCTATATTATGTTAAACATTCTTAAAACGTTTCGAAAAATTTATGTATTCAGTATAATTTAGGTTGTTGATAGTTTCTTTGATTTTTAGACTAAAATGGCGTAAATAATTCCGCAGAACTTCAAAATTTATGAGGTTGGCAAGACATGTTCAAAGCTCTATAAAAATTTCCCGACAGTAGGAAAATTTAATGAAGCTTGGTTTATCACTGCTTATTGACACATTGAAAAGGGTTTAGCCGGGGACGACTCTGACACTATTGACCTCGTTTATAGTTGCCGATGTGGCTTTAATCATTTAGCCCGTACTTGTTGATGCCAAAAGCGGAGCCGCTGTTCTGCTGCCGCGCCGCCGTTTTTTCCAATTTCCAGAAATTTGCAGGCGGAGAGCTGACGCGCAAAGTCGGCGCCGCATTAAATTACATTTAGCAGCAGAGCAAGCGCATAAAATATAATAACAATAATTTGGAGCGGTATCGTTAAGCGGGCGGCGGTATAAAAGCTCCCTTGTTTATGGTCAGTTTGGATATTGCCGGGCGACGGTTTCAGGAGCGCGCGCTGACCGCTCCGCCGGACTGGAATTGCCCGGAATGGTTGTGAGCGCGTGCAATTTCAAGCCGATGGATTAAATATGCATGCGGAGATGAGGAAAGAAAACAAGATGAAATACGAGTATAAACAGAAAATGCCTTAAATGAAGTTACTTTAAATATTCAGCAGCCGTGTGCACTTGCACACCGGCGCGATGAATTGTTTTTGCGTAATTTTGCGTCCGAAGTCGCGGAAGCGGGGACGAATTTCCAACACGGCATTCCAAGCTCTAACGATTTTTACCGAATGCTTGTAGGTTAAGTTCCATTTGGTTTTGCATTTCAGCTCCAATTATCCTCGTGCAATTTTGCCACCATAATTTCCATCGTTCAGGGGCAATTTTGTAATCTCGGAAAATTTGATAGAAACTTAAATACTTGAATGATTGATGAGATTGCCTATATTTTAAAAAATTGTTCAATATTTAATGCATGAGGATGTACATTAGAGCTACAATTTTAGAAAAAACTTCTAACGCTAGCTAGAGTATCAAATGTTTCTTGTGGAAGTGTTTGCATTGTTGATAGTAAGGAATTTCAATATATTTTATGTTATTATAGGGTGGTCTAAATTGAATTCGAAAATTTTAATTGAGCGCCTTTTGCTTTCTTTGGACTTTCAAGTGTATTATAGAAACAGGCGACCAGTTACAGCTAGGCGAAAGAAACTTCGACCATTGTTTGGGCGCAAGTGTTTAAAGGCTTCGCTATCAACGCGACGGTCGTTCAGGTGACAATCTTGTTCGCCATTTGTCGCCGTGCATAGCAATTGAATATTTCATATAATCATTTGCATTTACAGGCGTACAGAATTCGTTGATTCAACAATCGTATTACTAGACAACACAGCAGCTGATTTTGCATGAAACTCATAATGAGCAATAAAACTCATTTTTGTAAAATGGTTTTGGAAATCGTCAAAACTGTATTAAAAAACAGCGTGCTATTCATGAAAAACCAAAGCACTGTTTGGTGTGCATTGTAAGGTGAAGGAATCATTAGTCCGTACTTTTTTGAGAGCGATGTTGGCAACGCCGTTTTGTCAGTGATCAATCGGAAGATGCTAAATAACATTTTTTTTAATGATACCAACGATTTGAATTTGAATGACATCTGGTTTCAACAAGATGGAGCCACATGTCACATAGTACGTGAAACATTTACTTTAATTCTAACCGAATCGATCGTGTTATCTTTCAAAAAAGTGACATCGATTGACCACCGCGGTCATGGAATCTAACTCTAGACTTTTTGGAGGTTTATTTAAACGAAAAGGCTTGCGGGAACAACCCTGCTATGACTCCAGGGCTAAAAGAAAACATCAGACATGTAATTGTTGAAACTTTTTTTGTAATTTAATTAGAAATCAAAATACAGGGTTTTCTATAAGCTAATTTGCTATCTTACAATCTAAGTATTAACAGTTAGACTTAAATAAGACATTATGAGATCG
Source organism: Sinelater perroti (assembly GCA_036346155.1). Classification (NCBI taxonomy): domain Eukaryota; kingdom Metazoa; phylum Arthropoda; class Insecta; order Coleoptera; family Elateridae; genus Sinelater; species Sinelater perroti. Next base: position 805,493 of record JARFIY010000006.1, on the reverse strand, counting down.
CACCCAACGATGGGATCTCTTCCATTTTATAGGTCAGCTGGCCACTGTCTTTTGATTCTTCTTGCAGGGTCTTCTAATAGGGTCTGCATTAGAGGATTTGTATGTATTTCTAACTTTTTACGGTGAGCGACACTTCTCTCATGGATGACTTCTTGTACAGTTGGTATTTTCAGGTCATTGTGGATCATTTCATTGCTTATATACCATGGGCGTCAACTATGATTCTTAGTATTTTGGATTGACATCTTTGAATTATTGCGAGATTTGTTTTACTGGCACATCCCCATATGTCCATATGGGTTTGATAATTGATTTGTACAACAATAGCTTATTATCAATAGATAGTGGGGACCTTCTTCCGATCAATCAGTTCATCTCTCTCTGTTTTAAGTCCAGTTGCTTTCTCTGTTTGTTGATATGTACTCCAAGTGTAGCCCTAGATATTTTACTGTTGTAGTTTGTGGTATTTCTATGTGGTTGAGATAAATTGGTGGGCATGGGTCTTTGGTTAGTGTAAAAGATAGATGTGCAGATTTTGTTTCGTTTATTTTTACATTCCACCTTTTAAACCAGTGCTCTAGACTATACAGATATTCTTTGATTAGAGTGTATGCTCGAATAACTTCATTGTGGCTAGTCATGATGATAGTGTCATCAGCGAATGTACCGATTGTGACTTTTGGTGAAACTGGAAGATCTCGGGTAAATAAGAGAGAGGGTAAAGTAGAGGACCCAGCACGCTACACTGAGATACTCCAGATTTAATTGGAAGGAAAGCGGAAACTTCCTGTCTTACTTTTGTTCTAAATTGTCGATTATTTAGATAAGATTTAAGTAAGATGAAGAATGCTGGTAGATGAGTTTTGATTTTATATAGTAACCCTGGTGCCACACTCTGTCGAAAGCCTGGCTTACATCTAAGAATACTAGTATACAGTATTCCTGTTGTTAAAACTAGAGAGGATGGTTTGTGTTATGCGATGGCATTGTTGTATGGTAGAATGGGCCTGCCTAAATCCGAATTGGTAATTGGGAATCCATTCAGTATCAATTCTTTTAAGAACCAGTTTTTCTAATAATTTTGAAATGGCCGACAAGAGACTTATGGGTCGATAAGATTTTCCATTATTGGGATCTTTACCGGGCTTGAGGATTAGGATTATCTCTGCGGTCTTTAGTGCTTCGGGCCAATACTCAATACGGAGAATTGCATTGAAGATATAAGTCAGGAGTACTATACCTTTTTTTGGTAGTTCTTTTAGCATTTTTGCTGTTATTAGATCCATACCTGGTGATTTCTTTGCATTCAAGAACTTTATTTCATCTTTTACCTCTTTAGATGTGACGGAATTAATATATTGAGTTACTGGCATTGGTGACTCTAAGAATGTGATCATTGTTTCATCTGGATCGTTTTCATGAGGTTGGAAATAATTCTGTTTTCTCCTTATCACTTTTTGCCCACTGCTCCTGTGATGGTTGCTCAATTTTTAGAGGACGTTTGTTTGTTTTTTTGATCGGTTTCCATATAGAATTATCATATCGGTTCAAATTCGATAGGTAAGTTTTGAGCGACTCTTCTCTTAGAGCTTTAAGTTTTGATTTAAGCTTGTTGCTAAGTCTGTTTAGAATAGTTTTGTCTGGTGGGGCATGTGTTCTTGGCCATTTGGCTCTTGTTTCTCGTTTTTCACGCACTAATATCTTAATTTCCAGAAGAATATTTAGAATGTCTTTTTTATGTGTTATATTAGGAGTAGCTTGTTGGGCTGCTTCTTGAATGGTGGTGATAAGATTAGTTGTGGCTTCCTCAATATCATTTGGATTTGCAAGTTTAGATTAATATTTATTGTGTCTGTCAGCTTGTGTCTATATTTGTCCCAGTCTGTTTTTGTATTATGTAGCCTAGGTGCAGGTTGTATGTATATTGGGTATGTGCTGTAGGTGGATATTACCGGTGAGTGGTCCGATGATAAATCATAACTAGGTGTGATGTCCATGTAAGTTGAAGAAATACCATTGGTGACAAAAAGTCTAGTAGATCTGGCAATTTATTTATGTCTGCTGGCCAGTACGTTGGAGACCCAGTAGATAAATAAGAATAACGTTTATCTTGAATAAGACTGTATAGCTCCCTGCCTTTTGTGGTAGTTGTTCGGGATCCCCAAACAGTGTTTTTGCTATTGTAGTCTCCACCTGCCAAAAATTTGGTGCCTAGAGTATTGAAATATGGTTGAAATTGATTTTTTTTATGTTACTTTGGAGGATAATATACTGCACTGACAGTTATTTCACACGGTTGAATATATACACGAACAGAGGTGAATTGTAGGTAGTCTTCAGCATACTTAGGTAATTCGTAGTGTCTTATTGCTTGTTTTATTATTACAGCTGTGCCTGCATGTGTAGAACCATCTGGGTGATTTGTGTTGTATACGGAATATTGAGGTATTTTGAAGTAGGTCTTCTCGGTGAAATGAGTTTCACTAATTAAAAGAATGTCTATTAGGTTTTGTTTTAGAAATAACTGGATTTCATCTTTATGTTGAACCAGACCATTGGCATTCCACAGTGCTATCTAAGAACCATTAGTTTGTTTACCAATTAACATTGATAACATATTGAGAACCATATTATTTTGTTGAATTAATTGGTTGAACATTGTCTTGAATTCTTCTAAAAATTTGTTGAGTGTCATGGTCGAGTTGTCCTCTTGTGTTGAATCTCGCGGCTTAGTTACCTGTGCGTAGCTTCTATTTTGGTTTCTTGCAATTTCTGGCATCGGATGATTTTGTTGTGCTGTGTTGCTTTGTTGATTAGGCTGATAATTGTTTGTTTTAGATTTGTAATTTTTCTGGTAGAACTCGCAACCCCTATAGTTAGCTGGGTGTCCGCCTCCACACAATCCACATATTGCTGGCGTGCTTTTACTTTTTTTGCAACTTGCTGTGGCATTTTGGCCGCCACACTTAACACACATAGATAGGGCCGATTGCAGTTTGTCTGTATAGTTGACATCTAGTACACTGCACTTTTCTTGGTGGTTCAATTTGAATAACACTGTTTAACATTTTTTAATTTTTATATATATATATCCTTATTATTTTCTGCAGGTTCTAGGTCAACAAAAAACATATTAAGAGGTTCTTTGGATATTCGGTATTTGATGTTTATTATATTTTTCACTTTATGACCATGTTCTAAAATTTCATGTTTTATGCATCGCATAATTTTTTTCGTGCGAAAATGTCCAGTTTTGAGCCACATAAGCGTCATTTGCGGGAACTTTTAATTTACTTCTTTAATTTGTAGAAATCTGCAGCTGAGGTGCATCGATTGCTTGTAAAAGCATATAGTGGGACTGCTTTAATGAAAGAAGTTGTCGTGAGTGGTTTCATAAGTTTAAGAATGATGAGTTTGGCATCGAAGACAAAGACGTAGCGGAAGGCCGAAAGTGTACGAAGACGCGGTATTCGAAGCATTATAAGAGGAAGATTTCTGTCAAACGCAAGAAGAACTTGCAATTACATTAGGACTAACTCAACAAGCAATTTAACATCGATTAAAATTGTTGGGAATTATCCAAAAGCAAGGAAATTGGGTTCCATATGAACTGAAGCCGAGAAACGTTGAACGCCGATTTTGCACATGTGCAATGCTGCTTGCCAAGCATAAACGAAAGGGTTTTTTGCATCGTACAGTCACTGGTGATGCAAAATGGATCCATTACGATAACCCAAAGAAAAGGAAATCATGGGAACCATCGACAGCCAAGCCGAATATTCATGAAAAACAAACTCATGTTGTGTATTTGGTGGGATCAGCTTGGTATCGTGTATTATGAAGTGCTCAAACCGAATGAAACCATTACTGAGGCTTTCTATAGAACACAATTGATGAGATTGAGCCGAGCATTCAAGGAAAAACGCGCCCACTGCTACTCCAGACACGACAAAACCTACTTGGAAACACTCAATTGTGAAGTTCTACCCCACCCGCCATATTCACCAGACATTGCCCCTTCCGATTATCACTTGTTCTGATCGATGGCACATGGGGTCTCTGAGCAGCACTTCACTATATGAAGATCTCTTCTTCTTCAACCTTGTTCTATCCATTGTTGGACATAGGTCTCCCATTTTTGTTCCACTCGTTTCTGTTTTGCGCCTGTCGATGCTATTGCTTTCCAGCCACTCTTCTGATATCGTAAACCCATCTCTGTGGTATGAAGATACCAAAAATTAAGTCGATTTGTGGATAACCTCAAAGGTGAAGCGTTTTTCCGACGCCGTATCCGTATGCTGCCAGAAAGATGGGAAAAAGTAGTGGCTAGCGATGGACAATACTTTGAATAAAACAGAAGATTCCGTTATTTCACAACAAATGGACAAATTTTGATAAAAAACGACGGAGACTTATTTGTACTCCCTTTATTTTTAGGTGCAATTTAAATACATACATTTTCGGCTGAGAAATGTAATGCAGACCAAGTCCAATGTAATTACATCTCTGCCGACTTTCCACTTCGGCTCTCAAAACGATATTACTTTAGTAAGAATCAGATAGGAAACCTCTATCACCAGTTTTAGAGCAAGGGCGGGAGCAATTTATTATTCTGACTATAAATTGTTAAAGGAAAAATATAGTTAAAACTATACATAACAAAAAACAATGATCTAATTACAGAAGACAAATACCAGCCGGTGCAACTCTGAAACAAAATACTCCGAAACATTGGCTCTTTAAACCTAACACATGACTTAGAAAAACTATAGGGTACTGCAAAGAAATGGATAACTGAAGTTATAAAATAATGTAATAAACAAAATCAGACAGAGAAAAAGAACCCCTGGATCACGAATCATATCCTGGTTTTATAGACGAATGCAAGAAGTGGATGTCGACAAGAGACCAAAATATCGAAATCATTGAAAATACTAAAAAATATTTGGTCAAAAAATCAAGACAACGTGGAAAATGCAAAAAGGGTTATATCAGTTAATTTTGGCAGTAGTCAATTTCCAATTTCCTCATTTGTCCTATAGTTTTTCTTTTTCTATTTCTGCTATTTTTTATTTAGTTTTGTTGGTTTTCTCCGTCTTCTTATCTTGTCTCTACCAGTTTCCATTACTTTTTTAACAAGTCTTTTTTTATTTCTTTTGATTACATGGCCCAATCGTTTTAATTGGTTTTTCTCTATTCTCTATTACTAATTTTTGTCTTCTATTTTTAATTTTATTATTTATTACTTAGTATCTTTAAGTTTTCCATATTTTTTCTTAAGTATTCCATTTGTATTGCATTTACCCAATATTTATTTCTATATATAAGTGTAGATGGTGCTGTGACTATGTACACGCGATTGTTAATGTTTAGTTACATTTCTTTCTTTCCCATTATATTAATATATTTGCAATTTTACTATTTTTCACTTTTTAGTATACTTTCTATTTGTATTCGATCACCCTTTCTAAATTTCTATACTTACAAGTTACTTTTACATTTTTTATGTTATTTTCTCCTTTCATATTCGACATACACGACTTTTAAGCGTAATTCTATCTTTTTTTTTTGTTATTTTCTCAACAATTCTTAAATACACTTTAAAGTAAATATGTCAAGGACAAGCACAGTATTCTATAATTTTGCAGTCAATTTTATCTTCTTTTTTGTTGTATGTTGTGATTAGATTATTAGTAGATTATGTTCTCAATATTTGGGTATTGTGTTTGTGTTATAAGCTTTATTACATATTTTTTAAAACCACATTTCTGTGTAGTCTTCTTTATCTGCCCTTTCTACTTTAATTCTACATAATTTTGCAATTCCCCTTTTTTAGTTTTAGGTCGTTGCAATCTTTACTTTTATCACCTCTATGTTTATATATTTCTAACTATTATTTTAGTATAATTCTTTATGTACCCTATATGTAATGTATTAGATCTTGTTCTTCTTTCGATTTTTTTTATTAACTGCTATTTCAACTTTTTTTTTATCAAGTTGATCTTGTAATACATTTATTTATTCTTTGTGTCCCACCAACTTATTTTACTTATTTTATATAATGTGTTTTAAATGTATTTATTTTATTTTTGGCGACCAATCGTGTTCAAGATTGTTTATTAAAACAATAATAATTTTCGTACTTACATAGTCTCTAAATAGAGATTATTATTATTTCCACTAGATGGTAAAGGAAGTTCAAACAATTAATAATTGAAAATTTTAGTTGAATACTTTGAATAGATTTTGTATCTACTTATTCATTTTATTCTAACATCCTAAGAGAAATATTAAGTGAATCAAGTTTAAGAAACTTCGAGTGCTGAAGAAGTAAACATCAAAACCAAAACTAATATATGGTAATATCTTGGCAAACAAAGAGAATGTATTTTATTTATTTTTTTTTAAATACATCAAAAATAGTAATTATTAAACACAAGTTTTCATTACATTTTTTTTCACGTGTTTATTTCTCTGAATATTTACAGTCTGTTAATTATATTAACATTCAGTAAATTATTTGAATTTTACATAACATGAGGAGGCAATACTCAAAGGCGTTACTTCTTATCTTATAATAAATGATGTGTGTGTAAACTTGAGATTAAACTAAACTTAGAAATTCTAAAAACTAATCTTAGGTAAACCTATTAACCAGGTATAACGGATCGAACCTTTGGAGTGGTTTGTGAAAGTGTCGTTCTAAAAGATCAGCAGCCAAATCATTGGGATGGGCACTAAGTTTTGCTTGGTAGTTGGTATTTGCACGGAGAATTTCTTCCTTAACTGAAGGAACGGGTAGATCTTGTTGTAACAGCCAATTAGGGACGTACCTAGGAGCATTGGCTATCAACCGTATTACTTTATTTTGGAATCTGCAATATCTCTAGGTTGGAATTAGAAGCAGACCCCCATAACTCGATTCCATAGGTCCATATTGGTTTCAAAATTGTTTTGTAAAGCAGTATTTTATTTTGAAGAAATAATTGACAGTTTCGTCCAATACATGGAGCGGAGTCTTAACCCAAGTTGTAATCTTTTCTTCATTATGTGAGTCTTCGAGGTCAAGCGTCGATCTAAATGAATCCCTAAGTATTTTACGCTATCTTGTTGTGGTATAAGAGTGTTATTTAATGTTACTGATGGACAAGTTTATTTTCGTAGAGTGAAGGTTACTTGTGCTGACTTTGATTCATTCACATGTATTCGCCATAATTTGAGCCACTTTTCTGTTTTTCTGAGATTGTGCTGGAGTATCTGGGATGCTGTTTGGGGATCATTATGTGATGCAAGGATTGCGGTATCATCTGCATATGTTGCTGTCACTGTTTGAGGTGTTGTTGGCAAGTCCGCTGTGTATAGAAGGTATGGAACAGGACCTAGAATTCTGCCTTGGGGAACGCCTGCTTGAATTGGCCTTATGGATGATTGTGCGTCTTTAAATATGATGTAGAAACTTCTATCCGACAGGTATGTTTTTAGCAGCTCATAGTGTTCTGGTGGTAGTGCCTTCTTTACTTTATATAACAATCCGGTATGCCAGACCTTGTCAAAGGCCTGTCTAATATCTAGGAATACCGACGAGCAGTATCTTTTTCGGTGCAAATCATGATTTATTTTTGTGACTATTCTATGCACTTGTTCTATAGAGCCACGACCTTCCCGAAATCTGAATTGGTGCCTTGGTATAGCGTTTTGTTGGTCTAGTATTGGTTTTATCTTGTGGAGGAGTATCTTTTCAAAAACTCTGGACAGGATAGGTAGCAAACTGATCGGTCGGTATGAGGTGACCTCTTCTGGGTTTTTTCCAGGCTTTAGTACCATCACAATTTGCGCCACTTTCCACTGATCTGGGAACGTACGTAAACGAAGGGTGGCATTAATTATGTAGGTTATAAGTTTTGTTGCCTTTTCTGGTAACTCTTTTAGGATTTTGGCTGTAATTAGGTCGTAAACCTGGGGCTTTTTTGAGTTAAGACCTTTTATAATAGCTCGGACTTCACTAACTTTTACAGGTTTTATAGGTTGGCAGACGTTGTTAGGCTCATTGAGGGTTTGATGTATAAGTGTTTCTTCATTTACGTGGCAGGATCTGTCGTGTGGTTGGAATACTAAAGTCAAGTGATCTGCGAACGTGTTCGCCTTCTCTTGATTAGTTCTTGCCCAGGAGTTGTCGTGTTTTCTAATGGGTGGAACTGGAAGCTTTGATGTTTTCAGTTTGTTCGTAGCTTTCCATAAAGAGTAATTGGTATCCTCTGTAGGTGTTAGCTTTGTGAGGTATTTTTGCAATTGTTGGTTTTTTATTGTGGACAGAAGATTTTTTAATTCCCGAGTAGCTTGATTGAGTAATGTTTTATTCCGAGGATTTCTTGTGGTTTGCCAGATTCTTCGTAATCTTCGCTTTTCTTGTAGTTTTTGTTTGATAATTGTTGGACAGGATTCTGAAACTTGTTGAGTTTCGTGGTCTGGAGTAGCCTCCCAAGCCGCATTTTGTACAGTCTGGTTAAAATGTTCAATGGCACTGTATAGATCGTATTCTGTTTTCAAGGGGATGTCTAATTGTATTATTTCTTCCCCCTTTCTTTAATTCCCGAAAGTAATTTCAGTTAGTGTTTCCAGAAGATAGTGTTGCTGGCTTTTGGACTTTTAGTACTTCTGTACTATATGTAATAAGCACTGGTGACTGGTCAGAGGACAATTCTCAGCAAGAGTAAGCTCTTAAGTAGATTGACGAGACTCCTTTAGTGACACAGAAGTCTAGTAGATCTGGAATCTTATTGAGATCTAATGGCCAATACGTGGGTGGTGTAAGATGTGCTCTTCCATTGCTTTGTACAACTCTCTTCCGCGAGTTAATGTTACTCTTGATCCCCATATTTGATTTTTGGAGTTGTAATCGCCACCGGCTATAAACGTGGGCCCAAGTCTATTGAAGAAGGATGCAAATTGTTGTTTTTTAATAGTAGGTCGTGGCGGGCAGTATATAGAAGAGAAGATGATATCTCTGTTTTTCTCTTTCACTGTAATTGTAGTGGCTGGGAGATATTCGGATTGAAATTTTTGTAATTCATAATGTTTTATTGAAGATTTTATTATGAGTGCGGTTCCTGCATGAACAGTGCCATCAGGATGAGGGGTCGAGTATATTGTATACCTTGGTATCTTCAGATAAGAGTTAATTGTGGTATGGGCTTCTGATATTAGCATTATATCTATGTCGTGGACTGATAAGAAAGATTTAAGCTCCTGGGTATGTTAAGCAAGGCCGTTGGCGTTTCACAGAGCAACCTTTAGCATATTAGGCATTGTGATTCATTTTGCTGATCATGGTGGTAAGCAGGTTGAGTCCATTCTTTCCATGAGTTTGGTCATAAGCGTCTCCAGCTTGTTATCTGTTTGTAGTTGAGATCGGATTTGCATGGGTTGTTGTGGGATATTTGTTTTATTGTGATCTGGCATATTGTTTGATGTTTTTTGAGCATACGATACACGTTGTTGTACATAGTTGGACTGGGGATCAGACGGCCTTGGGCGCAAGGAGGGATATTTTCTTCTTTGTATTTCTTTTGCAACTATGCAGTCGCGATAGTTTGCTGGGTGGCTGCCCTGACAGTTAATACACTTCACATCCTGGCTTTTAACTTTTCTTTCACAGTTTTGCGTTTGGTGTTCATCTGCACATTTAACGCACCTTGGTGTTCTGTTACAGTAATTTTTTGAGTGACCGAATCTTTGGCACTTTTGACATTGAATTATTTCCCTTTTGATTCTTGGTGGTTCGAATCTTATTTTAGATTTCATTAGAAATTCTATGTCGAAGATTTTTTTATTGATGTCGGACTGTTCTAGTTCTACAAAGAACATAAGTAATAGATTTTTGGTGATTCTGTGTCTGATATTATGAATGTTCAGAACATTATGTCCTTGCTTATTTGTAGAACAATCATATCTATAACTAGAGCACATAACTAGAAAACAAAATTTTTTTCCCGTGTAACATCATTTAAGTCTACCACAAGCTAAGCCGTGTTTATACAATAACTTGCAGCAACGGATTAAAGAATGATCAGTGTTGAGTAGTTGTACCATATAGATTAACGTCAGTTCGTCTTAGTTTTACCACCCGAAAAGCACATAAAACATTAGTTGTTAAGAGAAATCCCATTATGTTGCTCCGACGTTATATTTTAGTAGAGTTGGATTGTAATTTTTATATTACAGCTCTTGATAATCCAAATTTCCAATAGATTATGTGGTTTAAGTCAACATAGAATATTAAATGGGAATATTTACTGATATTCTCTGTACAACTAACTACAATAGGTATTTTCATTTGTCAAAATTTTTATCATGTCTGGTATTAGTAACAGTTGTGGATGTAGGTTTTATTACTTTTAATATTTTAATTGCTTCACCTTCTTGTAATGAATATATAATTGCAATAACACTCAAGACAATAAAGTATTCCTACGTTATTTTTTCCAAACTCCAATTCCGCGAACGCACCCGAAAGTGGCGAATTAAAGGAATGGTAATTCGGGGGCCGGATGAAGTTCGAGAGATGGAGATCGAGATTGCAGGTGGAAGCGAACGCGGCAGTAACGGGTAAATAGACGAGTGAGCGAATGAAGAAGATTCGTTCGGTAGATGGTAGCCGTAGTAGTGTTGATTTCCCAAGAGCTCCGACCACAATGCAACGCGCAGACGGAACACACAAACACACGAATACATAGAGCCCGGCCGAAACTATTTGCAGTTTTCCCAGAAAATGACGCGCGCCGCCAATTCCGACTTTATCGACTCACCAATACTTAGCTCGAACGAGTTTTTTTCAATAGCTTTCAATTTGCACTTTGGCCAAATTACACTTCCTGGCTCGCGGTTTTATCGCCCGTTTCGCTCTTAAACTGACGACTCGAAGAGGCTCGAACTTGTCGCTCCTCATTACCCCATTTTTGCAGTTCGATTTCATTAGCGGTTATTATTAGGCCAGCGAGCGGGGAGCTGTGTTTTATTAACGCAAATTGCAACGCAGCAAAAAGAGCCCGTCTGCTCGACAACAATAATACGTTTGTTTGTATAACATGCACTCGTGCATCAAGCAATTTCCATGACGGTAGCGCAAACGAGCATCAATCAAGTGTCATTGGAAAGATGGTCAATTGCTTGCATGATATCCACAAAGCAGCTAGGGATTCGTGACTCGGCATGCCGGCGTACATCTTCGAGCGGAGCCTCCGGCGTACTTCAAAAACATACGGGGCTGATTAAGAATTTAAGGCAAGACGCCGTAATTCGTGTATTTACATGTCAGATCGACATGCTATCGATTCATAATTCAAGCAGTGCGCGATTGAAAACATGAAACGTTTTAATTTTTGTCCTGAAATAAAAATTATAGTCCGGAATTAGAATATCCGCCGCGGCCTATTATTAAAATATTAAAATGATAGCCCTTCTAGCATTTCTTTGAGCCCAAATTATAGGTTTTATAGGTGATACTATTAAAATTGAGCACCTGTTCATTCCTTGCTGAACGATATTCGAAGATACTTAATTAAAAGTATAGATAGAGCGATAATTACCCAAAAACTTGTTAGGTAATTGAAAATAAAACTTCAGAAGTGTAAAATAGCTAAACTAATTTTTTTAGGATATGACCGTACGTAAGTTTGCAAAAAATTGCTCAAAATTTTTGTTAGGTACAGTTTATTCTTGTTAATTCAAATCCGTTTCGATGAAAGTAATGACCAGACTTAATATGGGACTATAGGGGGATTCAAATTATAAAGGGTCCGCCAATAAGGACGCAGGAAAGTAAACGTCAATTTGACGCAAACGCCATGTCCTTTTCTGCCAACCCAGCGTTATTTTTAGTTTAAGATTTGTCATTTTTTGTTATGGAGTCATATTCGATTGAAGACAGTGTTAAAGTGATTAAAGAACATTATGAAAATGACAAAGAAATAAAAAACACCTATCAAACTCTCTGCGATTATTCCGGTCGTCATAACGTTCCAAGTGAGACCGCCATCGATCGTTTGGGCACTGGTTCTGTTGGTGATCCACCAAAGAATGGACGATCCAAAAGTGTTCGCACAAAAAGGGCTCAAAACTGTCAATAACTTGTCGATCGCAAGAATTTGGCATTTTGGAGACCAGTTTACGCTATATTATGCACAAAGATTCGAATTCACATGCTTACAAGATCCAATTGAGTCAAGAACTTAAGCCAGTTGACCATTTCAACCTATGTGTGTTCTCTAATTGGCTCCCCAATATCGTGAAATTAACCCAAATTTTTCATTAAAACTATCTTCAGCGATGAGGCGCATTTCACATTGAATGGACGATGAACAAGCAAAACTGTCGCATTAGGGCCAACGAGAATCCAAAAGAATATCAAAAACAACCAATGCATCATCAAAAACTGATTGTTTGGTGTGCTCTGTGGTCAAAAATTGTCATTGAACCATTTTTTCAAAAATAAGGCTGAAAATGCGATTACCGTAAATTCTGAACGATACCATGGCATGATTACTAACTATTTCTTCCCAAAACTTAATCAAACTGACAGAAATGATGCTTATTTTCAACGAGACGGCGCAACATGTCACACGAGTTATTGCAGTCGAAGTTCGGTAAACGTTTAATTTAGATAAATGGATATGTCAATTAGCTTGCTCATTTGTGCGATTTGATGCCTTTAGGAGTTTTTTTGTTGAGATATTTGAAAATAAAGTCTACGTCAATAAACCAGACACCATCCAATGACCTCAAGAACAACGCAATTGCCGAGATAAATGCCATTGAAGCGACTCTATGTGAAAGTGTCAAGAAAATTTCGACCATCGTATTCACGTTTGTAAAACCAGTCGTGGTGAACATTAGGGTAATATAATTTTTTATAGACAAATGCCATACATGAATGTTTAAAATAAAACACCTTACTTGATTATATAATAATTACTGTAGTTTCAATAAGCGCTTACTTTCCCGCGCCTGAATTGACAGACCTCATACCTTATGACTTAAATTGCGCACAGTTTGTGTTCTGTGAATGTTGAAAGTTGCATTTGCATAGTTGGTATCAAAACAGGTGGCAATATTATTCAAGTGTATTATAAAAACAGGCGATCAGTTGCGCAAAGAAGCTTCGACCATAGTTTGAACACAATAATGTGCCAAGTGAAAGTGCAATTCGTAATATAGTGTAGAAGTTTCAAACAACTGTATGACAAAGCAAGAGTTTGTTATCAATTCAATGGTCGTTCAATAAGAATAAAGAACCAACCATGTCAATTCATCGTCATTCACAGCAACCGAGTCCGAGTCCAGGGATCATTGAGCGCTTCCCATCATATCCTTCTATAACTCTCCGATGCACAACCGGCGTCTGCTGCTAGAAAATCTGACTTATCTTTCAGGACAACATCATCACTGTTCTTATCGGTGATTTAAATGAAAAGCACCCTTCTTGGAACAGTCGAGTAACCAACGTAAATGGTTTGATGCTGTATAGGTACACCGAACCACGCGCCCTGGTGGTAGAAGCTTTTGTGAAGCCCACCCACTACGAGCTCCTCAACGACACTCATATGAAGTATATCTTAGAGAACCTGAGCGAACTTAATTTGGACCACAATCCTATTCTCTTAACGCTGGAGAGTCCGGATAAAGTCGAAGATGTCTCATTTAAGTCATCGGTCTCGTGACCGGCTTACACCAGTCATTTTAGCTAGACCGTGGAGGAGGTCCCCATCTTCGTCTCCGAAGATAACTTGGACACTACCACCCAGAAATCTATCCGCTTCGCCATAAAAAAACATTGCCTCTAGAACTCGAGGATCCGCGACAAGATGCGCCCAGAAGAAGACCGAGCGTACAAAAAGGTTACTTAGGAAGTCGGGACCGCCGTCGCTGAGTTGGAGGCTCTTGATGTGGCTGACAATTTACTTTAGAGGACGGTCCAGGTATTGCGCAATAAGTTTTTTTTTTATTCCATCTATCAATATGTAAAATAACATGGTATATATGTCAATAGAGAAAGCAGATCACTTTGACCTCGTTGACCGCGTCGTTTGGCGCCTACGAGGGTAAGTTACCGAGGAGCAAATCGAACTAGCGACCGATGTAGAGGTCCTCTAAATGTTAGAAGGGATTAAAGCCGCAAAGAGCGCCTGGACATTTCCAACCTTGCCATCATAGCTCTCTCAAAGATAGCTGTCATATACGTAGGCACAATCACCAACGCTACCTTGAGGTTAGAAAATTTTTTCTGTAAGTGGAAAACAGCAGATGTCGGGCAACGTGAGGTCACAGGACAGGCGATTTCGCGCAAAAATATCGCAAAAGTTTATGTTGTCCCGACTCTTTTTAACATTTATGTCAGGGAAATGTTTACCACGCCCTCCACGATGCTAGTTCATGGCGTTTCTCTCCCACGTGACGTTAAAAAGTCTTCAACAACCTCGAGGATTGGTTTGACCGATGGCGACTTTAAATGCTGTTTATCAGAAGAAACCGACGAGAAAACTTAGGTCCAGTCACAATTTTTGACGTTACTATGAATACCAAACTTACCTACAGTTATCACATTGAATATGTAGCGAAAAAAGGAGCGTCCTTTGGTTCGCTACTGTATCGAGGAAATAAGCTATCACTTGAGAATAATATGCCATAAAATTACTCTTTAAAAAGCTCCAAGTGATCCAAAATTGGACAGCCCTCCGTGGCACGTCAGAATCATAATCTTCCATAGAGATGTCCAACTTTCCATCATCGAGGAATGAATACACGCCTAAGCGACAAACTTACACGACAGCCTTCAAAATCATCCAAACCCAGCAATTAAGGCCTTTGAAGGCTATGATGCAGACAAGAGTAGTCGCTGCAAGCATTCGAAAACTACAAGCCTTCGTAGTCGACAATCAGAACGGCCTTTATGGTCCACATCACCGTCCACAAAGAAGTTCTCCAATAGTGAATGAGGAGGTTAGGGGCTTGGATCCAGGTACCTCAAGAATAAGAGTGATAAAGCGAAGTGTTCAATATATTGTATTCTGTATGCATTCGTATGCGGGATCGTTTAAGGTACTATCATTTTAAATTGATTTAATATATGACTTGTAAGTGATCGTGACTATTAGTACAATATTATTTAACAATTATTTTAATATTTGTGACACGTGAAAATACTCTAGAATTATTTTGGGGGCCTAGTAAAAATATTTTTTTGTATGCGTATAAAATTTAATTGGCCCAAGAACTTAAAAAAAAAGTACGACCAGAAACACCGTACATTTATGAACTGGATTTTAAAGAACAGCAGTTGATTTTTGTAAAAAAAATTATATTGAGCAATGAAGCTCATTTTTCTTTAAATGGCTTTATGAATCGTCAACATTGTCGCATTTATATAGGTAAAAGTACATGAAAAACCAATGCATTTATAAAAATGCAGTGTTTGATGTGCATTGTGGTTTGGAGGAATCATTGGCCCGTACTTTTTTGAAGATGCAGCTGGAAATACTATCACTTTAGATGCTGTACGCTATCGAAAGATGCTAAATAACTTTTTCCAATTAAACCAGTGATTTTAACTTAAGTGACATATGATTTCAACAAGATGGTGCTACATTTCATACAATACGCGAAACGCACACTTAATTCAACCCAAATTTTTTTGGTCGCGTTATCTCGCAGATGTTTTGCGATTTAACCCAATTAGACGTCTTCTTTTGGGGCCATTTGAAAAAAAAAGGTTTATGTCAATGAACCTGCTACGATTCCAGGAATAAAAGAGAATATTAAATGTGCAGTTGCTGAAAGCATTATAGAAAATTTCGTTGTCGTGGAGGGTATTTTGCTGACCGAACCGAATTTATATGTCCGCACAGAAACTAATACTGATTTATATATTAGTATCTTGCTTTCAGCGTTAATTTAGATTTTCGCCTCAACGGCCTGTACATCTACTTCAATTTGATGTCAATTTTTTTTCTTTTTTAATGTAAAGTGGGACATCCAAGTTAAAATTCTGTCTAAATCCATATCAAGGGTGGCCCAATGGGCGTGCTAGATGAGATTTTTATTTTAAATAGTTGTCTTTAACCCCCTGATTACAAATCTACCGATAAAAAATATTCCTTATCTAGCACGGTACTTTTTCCCGCTTCAAAGGTCAAAATTGTAAAATTTAAATTTTCTGCCCAATGGGTAGGTTATATTGTCCAAAAATAATGGTTACCAAACCTCTTCTTGAATTAACAAACCGTTTCAGCTGGGGAATGGTCAACATGTTACACCAAAATAATGAAGAATTTGTGTTCTGTGGTGTATTTTTCCGTTAGTAAAAGAAGAGTAACTTTTTTGAAATCTAACTAAACTGGACTAATAGTAAACATAAAATTAACGTTTAAAGGAGCATAGTTAATTACAAATTTCTTCTGTCTTTGATTTTACAAGACTTTCTATCGGTGGATTTGCCAGACAATGATTTAAAATGAAAATCTTATATATCGCACTCAATGCAATTTTGACCTTCAAAGCGGGAAAAAGTGCCGCGCTAGATTTTGTATCTGTTTTGTTGCTTTTAACTGTGAGTAATCGTTGTATGAGAAAGGGGATAAGTTACTAATGAATGTTTTTCTCACTCCTTAGTTAATCTATTCTTGTCTAGAAGATTTTTGGTTTGCTGCCAAATGCTTCTTCCAAGCAGTTTGTTGTATGTTGTTTGTTAAACGTCTTACTGGTACTTCGATTAATTCTTCGATTTTTAAAGGAACTTTAGTTTTTTGTTGTAACTTAGGTACCTTTTTAAACATTTTCTATTATAGAGCGATGAATTTATTTGCTGTATAATTACTAAGGAGTTAATTGTAGACCACTAATAGGTATGTCCCTTTATAGATAGCTGATTGCAGTTACTTCCTTGTGGCAGTTGATTCTAGAGTTCCTTATAGAATTATTTGGATTGTAGTCCCTCTTGGCTATAAACCTGTTTCCTAATTTATAAAACAATATTTAAAATTGATGACTGTGGCTTGAAGATAATTAGCTGAATACTTCTCCATTTTAGAGTCGTACAATTTGCTGTTAAGGATAATTGCAGAACCAGCATAAAATGTGCCATCAGGATGGTTAGTGCAGTGTGTTTTGTACTTGCTGAATGTTGATATAGCTTCTATTGGTAAACTGGGTTTTTGAAAATGTAGATTTTTTGTTTATTGTTCATTGCTAACTGCTCAACTAACAGCCAGTTTTGCGCTAGTCGATTTGAATTCTATATTGATGTCGTAAGGAATCCATTAATGGGATATATTAAGTAAGCAAACTTAATATTATGTTTTGATTCATAAGTTGATTAATTAAATTTTGATTCAAATCTAGATAAGAATTGAGATCTTGCTCTTGATCAGTCATAATAATTGGAACAGGTTGCATTGTTTTGGCTAGCGGTAATATTACCAGGGCCAGATTTTGGGCCATTTGATTTTTCTTTGTTAATTTGCAGTTGTAGTTGGTTGGGTGTGGCCTATCACACAAACCACATTTGGCAGGGGTATTTTGAGGTTTTTTGCATTGTATTTTATGTTCTTCTCCGCATTTGACGCAGTAACTTTTACTATGTTCGCATGTTGGCACCTCATGCACTGTATGATCGCATTTTTCTTTTGCGGTAGTTCCACCAATATTTGTTGACAATTTAAGTGCCTTATTTTATATAAATAAATTTATATAATGAAATAAAAAAATTACCAATATTGTAGAAAAGCAACAATATAACACAAATACTCTATCATAATAAAGATAAATATACACGGTGATTCATATAGAAAACCTATTACACATCTAGACACTGAAAATCATTTAAATAAATATAAAACCTACAGGGAAGTTATTAGAAACATACATCACACCGTCTCTTTTACTACGGGTGTGCATTCGGTGTCTTAAGTTAATGTTGTCGTCGATATAGAGCTGGAATTGATCCCAGTCTGTTTTGTCGGTGCATAACTTTGGTTGTGGAGCTGTTCAAATGAGGATTGTAAGCTAGTATTATTGGGGAACGATCAACTTAAGTCAAAGTTGTTTTTTGTTTTGCTATAGATGTTAGAGATGCCCTTGGTGATCGCAAAATCGACCAAATCAAGAATTTTTACAGGGTCTGTTGGCCAATAGGTTGGTTCACCAGTTGACATGCAGCTTAGGTTGTTCTTCTGGCTAGTATGGAATAGTGTTCTCTCCTTAGGTGATATAAGCCTGGATTCCCAGGCGGTGTGCTTGGCGTTTTAGTCACCTGCCACTAAGAAGCGAGAATCAAGTGGAAGTAACAGATCTTCAAATTCTTCGGTACTACTGGCATGTCTAGGTGGACAATATACAATTCCTACTGTCAGTGGCCAGAGAAATAAGTTAACTTTAATTGTAGCGCATTGGATTTTGTTTGTTTGTTGAAAAAGCCGGTAATTGATAATGATCGATTGCTGATCTGATTATAATGGCTGCACCTGCGTGAGCAGTACTATCAGGATGATTTGCATAGTAGACATTGTGGTAATTATAGAGTGGCTTTCAGATTTGAGTAATATGTCTATTTTATTAAAGTTTAGAAATAATGTTACTTTTGGGGATATAATTTTTTAGTCCGTTTAGGTTCCATGTCGCTGATCGTAACGAGGTAGCCATTATTGCGTTATTTTGCTTATGACGGTGGTGAGCATGATTAGTATCATGCTGTTCTGATTGAGTAATTGAGAAAACATATTTTTAAATTCACTTAGAAAAGCGGTGTGTTTGTCTGTAATATCACCATTGGTGCTGGATTTTCTAGTTAAGATTTGAGTATAAGTAGTGGGCTGCGTGTCGGGAATAGGTTGGGAAGGGTAGCAAGTGGCTGAGGTATGTGAAGGAGAATTGATTTTTCTGGGTGAATTTGAATTTGGCTATTTAGGCAGATTTCTGTTATTTAGATCTTTGTACATGGTACATCCTTTATAATTGGCGTTGCATAGTACACACGAGGCTATCGTGTCCCTCGTCTTTTCGTAAGTTGTAGTGGCGTGAGGTCCTCCACATTTGACACAGTTATAGGGCTTAGTGCGGTAGCTTTTGGAGTGGCCGTAGTTCTGATTGCGAGTGCATTGGATGGTTGTATTTTTTATTCGCGGCGCTTCTACTCTGATTTTTGTATTTTGTGTGAATTCTATTTTATATATTTCTTTGTTGTTAGCATGGGGTTCAAGATCTATGAAGAACATCGGCAGTGGGTCTTTGGTTACCCTATGTCGGATGTTTATTAGGTTTTGTAGTATATGGCGTAATTTTTGTAGCTCATCTTTGATATCTTGGGGAGGAACTGAGTGATGAAGGTCACGTATGACAACCCCGTAGGCTTGTTCTTGTTTGGTTTGATAGGTGTGATGCACAATGTTTTCGTCACGTAAATGCAAAATTAGTTTTTTATATGCATTAATGGTTTTCGTGTTTATTTTTACGATACCTTAGCTTTAAAATTTGTGACTCTGTGAATGAACACGGGAAGAGGGTTGGGGTCTGAAGAATGAGTTGTCGAGGTGGTTTCATTAGCATTTATGGTGCTTCTATTGGTTGAATTGTTCCATTCGTTTTCAGTCAGTTACTGAAATCTATTGTTAACGCTTATTGAAGATGCATTATCATTTGACATTGGTGTAGTTCTTTTCTTTTTTTTTTTGATGATAGTTTGCTAGGGATGTTTGGTAGTGGTAGACTCTTGCTGGTCGTTCATGTTTTCGTCTTCGTCAGTTTCATTGTTGGAGCAAAATTGTACAGGGTGAGAGTACGTAGATGTATAGTTATTAATAGTGTCGGGGATATCTGTATTAGGTATTTGAGGTGAGTATTGTTGTTAGGATTGGGGTGACGCATATTGATTTTGGTACGTTTGTGGTATTAATTGATGAGCAGATTGAGTTTGACTTATCTGGTTTACGTGGCTGATTTTGAATTGTTGACATCGGTTGAAAGTTACTCCAGTCCTTTGGAAATTGTTGGATGGTCCGAGTATAATTCCGGCTCCATACATTTTATCACATGAAAGTTTCTATTTCTGCGGTAAAAGATGAATAATATAAATATAAATTTAGTTGAACCGTAGCGGCGGTATCAGTGGTGAACACTTGACTTTAATCACCCGGCTGATGTTCAGAGATAAGAGAGTGGCGATTGACACGTCTTTATTTCGTGAAAGTCAACCGAATACTCATATAAAACATTTGATTAGCAAAAATGCAAGAATCTAACGAAAAACAGTTATTGGTAATATTTATTACAATTAAGTAAAATTTGCGACCATTACCATTTTCACCCTCTTCATCTACTCCTGCATACACCAACAAAGAAGGGAAATTGCTATAATGCGACGTATATAACAGGTTTAGAGTCCTTTAAAGAGAACAAGATACAATAACATTAAATTCTGTTAAAAAAAAAATAAAACAACCACAGTTCCTTTTAGACTTCATTATTGACAGTGATAAGGTTCATTAAAAACACAGAATATGTTTATTAATATACTTTACATGTCTAATAAACCAAAAAAAATAAACTAAGAACTAAGAATAACGATAAAAGTTGCCATTTAAATGTACTACGTACATAAAGAGTTGTCATCAAAAAACGTTAAAAACCAATCATCTATTAGACCTCTCGTGACAAAGTTATCTGTCTAAGTGCCCCTTAATCAAAGTAGTGCGGCTTTGCGGAAAATCACAAAACAGCATATGAATAACAACTGGTGTTTAATGCGCTTTTATAACAAGGGCTATAATCTGCGTTCTGGGGCGGCGCGTAATTGGCCGGGTTTTTGAAAACTCGCATCCGGCCGCAATTTCGCCTACTTTCGGCGTTCGCGCACGCGGCGGCGGCCGCGGGTTGGAGCGGGCGAAACCCATGCAAATTTTGACGAATGATATTCGGCGCCGCAACCATGACATAGGGAGTAATTTACAATGGTAATCAGTTGACTGGACCATGATTAAGTGTATGAATACGAGATTTGCTGCGAAATTGCTTATTTGCATCCCTCATTTCATCATGAGGGTCGATTTCACGGCTCCTGCGGACACTTCGCGCGCCCGGTTACAGGTTTGCGCAGGTGTTTGCTTATTCAGGGGGCCCAACAAAACCCAACCGTTGAAACGGAATATTTTATGGGGGATAGTTGGCGTCGCTTAGAGCGCCCGCTGTGGGGGACATTTTTCTCCGGCCGGTGCCAGTAAATCTACGTCGTAATCGAATATAGTAAAGCGCGTTACCTATGAATAGGAATAACAGTGATCCGAAAACGATTACAGCTACCAGAAATGAGCATCAATGGAGCCTCGAGGGGCTTCGCCCCTTACCCCTGGGAAGGGTGTGCTTTCATCCAGGGGTACAGCGTGCTCGTAACATACAAAGTGTATAAAGGTAATGCATCTAACAAACACTGCAGATAACATCTACAATGTAATGCATTTCTCTTTGTAATTCCGATGAGATTCGAACACTTTCGTTAAAATCGAGCTTCAACAGACATAAAAACAAAATGTATAGTATATTGGCACTTTATAAACAGAAGAACAGCACATAACATATTGTCTACCCTTTTGAAAACAGTAAGAGTAGTTGTCAATAACATTTGTAGGGATTTCTTGTAGAGGTAGTACCTTTTAATGACAGGCGTTCGCGTCTAATATCGTAGATAGAAGATTGGTCCTCACAAGATACCCAATCCTCAGCTTATAGCTCCAAGTGGCACACTAAGCTGCGGGTAACCAGATGTGGTAACCACCGATTGACTGCCGATATAAGTGGTCTCTCACTTGCTTTGACTGAAGGAACCAGCAGAGATAAGGTTCTCTTTGACCCTTAGGTTGAGAAATCGGCCCTTAAGACGGATGAACCAAATATGATAGTCAACGGAGTAACATGCAGAAGGCAAGTGGAAACTACTGTATTGAAGGTCCGTATAGATATCTTAGTAATACTATCGTCATAATCACTTCATGATAATGTTCAGATCTAAATTTTCCGATGTTTTAAGTTCCCCAATCGAATCTCCGGGAGAAACAGTTTATTTGCACCAGGTAAACTGCACAACGATTAGAAGGATTAACTCAACTTTATGAATTTATGCGCTTCTCTTGGAGATCATGTTAACAAATTAGTTCTTACTCTTACGAAATTGTGCAATATGATGCTTGTTGGTAAAATTCTTTAGTCAATAATCTCTATGTTGTGTGGAGAATTTCCGTGTGCCCTTTCTAAGAAGGATGATGGAGTTCGATTAAATTACAGTAGAGAGTTTCTTTAGAAGTTTCGCCTTATTTAAGACCTTAACAGTTAGGCTTTGCTTCTCGAATGTGAAGCTACTCTACATTCTCTAAGAAATTACATTACCCGTTATTCAGGGACTCAGAAAGTTATTCTTAGGTCGAAGTCACGACCGCCTTTAATACTCTCAAACGTGTGGATATGTTGTAAAATATTAAAGATAAAATTTCATCACTTTATCCCTTTTCCTGCAATACTATGGTCAAGATTTTTTACTTTTAATGGTTCGCAATCTGTTAACCAGAGGACTGGTGTACAGCAAGGTGATCTTTCGAACCTCTCCTCTTTAGCTTGTATATCCATCCTAGAATTACGAAACTTTAAATAAGAAATGAATGTGTGGTATCTGGATAGCAGGATAATGCTGTTTTACAAGATTTCCTAAACATTCAAAAACTTTTGAGTCTTTGGGTCATCAACCCAAACAAACGGTGACCTTGACCAATTTATAGTAACAGAATTCAACGCTATTTCCCCCGAGATAATAATAGCTATATATAATAATATTTCTTTATTTGGAATTCTAGTTGAACAGTTCCCGCCTGAAGACTATCAAATCTCATTTTGCACCTTATCTTCTCCAACATCTACCTACTGGTACCAAAATTAGTATACCTTGTTTGGGGGCTCCTAATTACTCCAGATAATCTATTAAAATCTGGATTAGCATCTCTTCTTAATGTTTCTCTTAGTAATGATTAATGACTACAAGCATCGTTACCTGTTCGTTATGGAGGTCCAGGAATAAGGAGGATAATGGATATTTCTCTACCCGCCTTTCTTTCTTCTTTAAACTCAATTCAGTACTATCTTTTTCTCAATACTTGGCTAGTGTTCATGCTTATCAGGAGGCTTTAAGAATGTAGGAAGTTAAATGAAGATCTAATTCCGAAATGTCTCACTTTTTAAAAGGATTAGGATAATATCAACTTGAAACGAATAAGTTATTCAATTAATTTTGGAAGTGATCAACAGATGATTCGTTGTCATAAATCCCCCACTTGGTTCAACGTACTACCTTCTTTGGCTCTAAACACACTTCTTGATGACAACTTATTTAGGATTGTTATTAGTCTTCGTGTTAGATTAAACATCTGCCTTTTCCACAAATGCGTTTGCGGAGCAGACGTGTATAGTCCTGGTTAATACGGTGTCCATTTAAAAAAGAGTGCCTAGAAGAACTATAGACACAGAAGAATTAATAAAGTTTTAAAGTGTGCAATTTCTTTTACTGGTACACCTTGTTGCTTGGAACATAATGGCGTGTATCAGCATGATGGGAAGTGCCCAGACGGAATGACTTTAGTACCATGAAATAAATAAAAAGCTTTGCTTTGGGATTTTACGTGCAGTAACATAATGGCCCCTTCGTCTTTGGACATTTCTTTAAAGAAAACTGGTTCTGTTGCCGAACTAGTTACTACAAAGAAGAAGAATATGTACAAAACCATCATTGATCAAAGTTATCTATTCATCGCTTTTGGTGTTGAGACTTTCGGTCCTTGGTGTGAGGATGCTATTACTTTACTTAATGATATAAGTTTACGCCTATCTCGTTCGTATCTACATCAGCGCACTGGTTTGGAAGTTCAACGAGGGGATGCTGCCTGCATCATAAGAACCTTCCTCCATAATGTCCTCATAGATGAACTTTTTTACTTATATTAATTTTTATTTGTTTCCGTTTGTCACAATTTTTTTTGCAAAATGTTTTAATAAACGCAAAATTTTGCTTTTAAACCCAATAAAACCAAATTAATGATGTTTCTTGAACGATTGATTGAAATCTATCCACAGATGCTTCTTAAATAGCTTTGAAATTGTCGCAAATAATAATAATTGTTAAATGACACTTTGTTGGAAGGTTTGCTCAGAATGCAAATCATAATTACGTTGGCTATCGTTTGGCTCATATTTTAGAGAAAAAGTTTACATTTATGATGAGATAGCTTTAGCATTTTTCCTTTACAAAAATCAATATGACGTCGATATTTTGCAAAACTAAAGCACCTTATTCATTGGAGTACGAGGCAATGTACAATTTATAAAATTTTGTTTAAACAGAAATCGAGTATTACAGCGTTTAATGTAGATTTTTGTAGAAGTAAGATATCATTCTGTTTAAACAATAAGGTGACTGTTTGAATAAAATACAAAATATTTATTTATTCCGTCATATTTATCTTCAAAGCAATCCCCTCCCATTGTGACACACATACTCCAACGTTTGATCCAATTTTGGAAACACTTTTGGAATTTCCCTCAGGACCTCTCTCGATTTTTGTTTTATCGATTCAACTGAGTCAAATCCAATTAGTTTGTTTAATTGACTGAACAGAAAAAAGTTGCATGGTGACATATCTGGAGAATATGGCGCTTGAAGGACAATAGTGTTGAGTTTTTGCCAACAAACTTACGTATAATTGCTAAATTTTGTTGACAAACGTTCGAAGCCCAAAACATCACTTACAATTGCACCAACAAAACCTTTTGATACGCCAATACTTTCAGCAAGCTCTCTTATAGTCAAATGACGATTTTTTATTATTTTGTTTCCAATTTTGTTATTGATGTTGATGATTCACGACTTTCTTTGCACAGGTTATGCCACTGCCATACATTTTTCTTAAGAGAAATTAATCATCCAATGCCTTGTACACCAGTTTAAAAGTTTTCGGTTGCATAAATTTCATTTTTAACGCAAAATTAAATGCAACGTTTGTTCTTCAATATTAGACATTTTAAAAATCAAAAAATAAACTGCTGTAATTTATAAACTATTTGGCATATCAAACTGAAATTAGAAGCAATGTCGCTGAAGCTTGTGCCATCACAAGAAAAAAGTTTTTGAAATATGACTTTCGCGCGAGTTTTAAATTAAAGAAGTATTTTGCGAGTAGCATTTTCATTTTTGAGGTATCAAAAAATGCAAATTTTTCTCTTTTTGTATGGTAACTATGTGCAAATTATTTTGTTCTATTTGTCCTTTTTAAATTTTGAGTTAAATCATAGAAGATGTCACTATTTATGGTTAGAGTCATTAGAAGAAACTTTTACTTTGCGAGTAAATTTAAAAATAGAAAGAAGATGGTTTTGATATTTTTAATATGTTTTATAAATTGGTCCAAAATTCACTACGGGAGTTTAATAATAAAATAACATTTTTATTGTCCAAAAATTGCATTAATTTTTAGGTATCAAAAATTACAGTTTGGATGTTTATATGCATAGCTTTTATTTTCTGCATTCACAAAGATCAACTCTTTCGATGCATCCTCTATTACAACTGTTAAAGTCGCAGGTTGTAGTCAATTCTACACGAATATTGTCTTTCAATTATGTGAGAGTTCAAAATTTGTTTATATGGATTTTCTTTTAAAGATAATCCTATAAAAAGAGTCTGGGGCCGTTAAATCAACCACATAACAAAAATGTCCTTAATCGCAGGCCGTATACATTTACTGTTATTCGATTATCGGCGTTAGCTTTGAAGAAGTAAGGCCCAAAAATAAGCTGTATATTTAAGTGGGTGAAGTTTATATTGGTAAGCAACCCTGGAGTTTTCGCTATCCAAAGCCGACCATTCTGTTTATTATGTAACCGTTAAAATTCGTTTTGCTTTCTGACTCATTTTTGAAATTAAATAGCATAATGGAGGTCTTATTTTTGGACGAGCTGTGTTTGATAGGGATAAAACTTTAACGATTTGCTCCGGGTACATGTTACTGGCTCTTCACTTACACTTTTTTCCACAAGGTCGATGTTCCCCTGTTTTCTAGCAGAACGTGGAAGATTACCCTGTCCACTTAAATGAAAAATCGTTAATTCGTTGGGTTTATTTTTGAGATTAAAATGGCGACGGTTGTGTGGCAATGATTAAATATTGATTTTCAAAATGAAATTACTTTTTATTAAAATGCGTATTTTCTATAGTAAATTCCTCAAGCTTCGGCTACAATTCCTAAAAATAAAGAACACTCGAAACCCCGCTGCGACTTTCATAATAGTAACATATGCATTCCACGAGCTTTGATGGATTCGCTAGGTATGGCCTTTGTTTTTAAATAAACAATAGGGGTTTGCCATTTAGCCCCATCGCAGTGCCCGAGATAACTCTTCTTTATGTGGGCGATTTTAGGGAAGTGTCAAAGGAGCGTCAGCCAAACGGCCCGATTTCGCCCCTGAAGCGCATAAAAGTCAGCGAAGACGTGTGGACGCCTGAAAGTCCGCCTTCAGGATTTAGGGTGCCCGCGGAGCCCGCAGGACAGGAGGCCGCCTTGGCTGGCTGCATATTATAAGAATAAGGGTAAGACTAGCGCGTGCGTGCACTTAGAAGGGCCAAATAGGGCTAGGGCTGCAGATCCTTGCCAATCTGTGCCGAGAATGGCGCGATTGTAGTTACGTCATTGTTAGAACCCGCCCCATTTATTATTCATGGTGCTGGGCCGCGGGGGCGGCGGGATTCTGCGGGGGCAGCTCGGCGGCCTTGTTTCATAGCGATGTGCCCGGCTATCCCAATGTTTATTTGAATATTTTTGCAGCGGCCCGGCCGATGCCTCCGAGCTGCGATTAAACAGTTTGCTGTTTGCAACAAATAAACCACCGCCATGAGAAATTCTACGAATTTATATGGCAATTCATAACCACTTACTTTTGAAGAAAATTACATTTTAGGTTTCTCAAAATGATTTCTATTTTGTTATAAACTGACGCAAACTTTTGTTTCTTAAGATTAAAACACCAAATATATTATTGTTTTAGTTTTTTTATAAAGTTTAGTTAAAATAGAATATCTTTGTTTTTTGTTTGTTGTCTTATTTAATGCTTTAATTACACATCAGAAACATTACATATTTATAAACAATTTACAAAATTTGGTAAAAGAGTAACTTTATTGGTTAATTAAAAAAGTATTATCTATTTGGAAGTTGATGCAATTGATGACTGAATAATAAGGGTTTCCAAATAATAGGCTGACTATCGTTTTGGGTATTGAAGCTTTAAAGTTTTCTTTTTATTTCAATAGTTTCACAAATATGAAATATACCCTTGCGCTGGTAGGGTAATAAATGAGAGGGAATGTTTTTGATTTAATTTTATACTCTTTTTTTATTATGTTTAGTCTTTTCCTAGCAAAGTATTGCCCTCCCGTGCAGCCAAATATCGTTTGTGACTCATATTTTTTCTTTAGGAGTAAATAAGTTGAAACACTGATAAAGAAGCGACTTTAATATCTTGAAAATAGAATCAAAATAGATGCCTAAAACTTGAGAACTTTCTAACAATTGACGCGGTTCAACCCGTGGACCAAGTTGTTTTTTCCTGAGCATTTTATATGCCTCTATGGGAAGGAAACCTTTAATTTCATTAAGTTGTATTAAAAGCCTATTCTCCTAAAGGCTAGATTTTTTGTGACCTTGCCTTTCTAAAATACCGCAGAGACCAACAAGTTATCACAGTAGAAGTATAACTAAGAATCCACTAATAGTCCTTTTCTCTCTTTCGTATCCTCTGCTTGACAATCTATTCATTCAAACCGAATAAACCTTGATCAAAGCAATCCTAAATTGTATAACATGGTCCATAATTTCAGCTTCTTCCATATTGATCTCGCCATTTGAAATTCTATTATTAGGATAATGTATGATAAAGTATTATATATATTTGAAGGCGAAAACAAAATGAAAAACATAAATTTTTCAAACCACAGAACGAGTTATCTATAGGTTTGAGTTCTGTGAACGTTAGAAGTTTGCATTTATACATTTGGTTTCTAGATATATAACGAAGTATACCAAAGACCACTAGAAACGCCGTGCCTTTATGAACTGCGTTTTAGAGAATGTAGGTAATGTTTGCTAACTTATATTAAGCGATGAAGCACATTTTTCAAATGGTTTTGTAAGTCGTTGAAATTGTTGCATCTATGGTATGAAAATTCAATTGCTTTTCACGAAAAACCAATGCATTCACAAAAACATACTGTTTGGAGGGAATTGTGGGCTGGAGGAATTATTGACCCACACATTGAGGACAAAGCTGCCAATGCAATTACTGTCAACAATGCGCGCTATGGGATAATGCTAAAAAAATTTATTTTTAATGAAACCAACGATTTGAACTCGAATGTGGTTTTAACAACATAAGCCACATATCCCACAGCACATAAAATACTCACTTTGCTACAAACCAATTTTCTGGTCTCATTAGACTTCTTTTCTGGAGTAATTTAAAGGAAGCAGATTATCCTAACAAACCTGCTGCGATGTCAGCGTTGAAAGAGAATATCAAACATTTAATTGATTAAATATAGCTGCATCTTTGAAAAAGCATTATAAAAAACCCAACATCGTGTCAGCGAAGTTGTGGCGGGGATTTGTCCGACATTATATTCTGGAGTGTAATCTGGATTACCCTATATTATCCTTTCGTCACCATCTAACGTCATTGTGCATAATCTGTCCGACTACGCTATCCAAGCTCTCTAAAAAAGGTTTAACTTTGTTGTCACTCTAAATCTTGTCCTCATCGAACATATGATATCCCAGACAGAATTATTTCTAATTTAAACTAATCTCCCGATTACCGACCAAAAAACTCTATACCCCAGGAAGCATATTTAAGAATCTTAAAATTTGGTTTTCTTATATACAAATATTAGCCAAATATTTGGCTAAAATTCTTTACCATACTTCCAACACATCTTAAACACTCAAATCCCTTCCTGTTAGTAAAGATGACATAATGGCCAGCTTTGATAATGTTTCTCTGTTTCCGAATATTCCCATCTCGACGAATTTGCATTTTCTGAAAATTAATCACAATTTAGAAGACCATCTCAACTTAATTAGCCATTGTCCATTCAATATCTACTTTACTTTTCAAAATAAATTTTACCACCAAACCAATGCTATTCTTATGGGTTTATAATATATTTTGAAATAAAAGCTCTTGTTTCCTTTATTTTGTAACCTATCTGTTGGATAAGGTATCTGGTATATCTGGTCTATGGAAAAGACTCACTTTTCCAATTCTTTTCCCACTTAAATAAAAAAATTCTAACACCCTTATAACAAAAAATGTTTCCAATGATAGTTAGACAAATACTAAGTATAGAAAAACATACCCATACTAGTTGTTATTTAAACGCTAAATCTTTATCACCACCCTCCTCAAATCCTTTCAGTTGCAAAATTATCTTCTTATCAAGTCGCTTAAACTTTCCCACACTAAAAACCGTAATACAAAAAGGATATTCCAAGAAATTGTAAGTTATGACATTAAGAATATTAATAAAACCACAAGTACCGAAGGTTACACATTTTCGAGCAAGTAAAATCGTTGCATAATAAACAAGCAAAATATACAAACGGTTTTTATGGTTAACAATAAAATAGTAGAGTTTATCCGCTCAACTAGGAACTAAGAATCCCAAGGAGTTTATGAAAATATCTTATAGTGACTACAAACAGGCAAATATTAAGCCTCTTCAACATTTGCCAAATCAAATAAAGAAACCGGATATGATTTTTTTATTAATTCAAACACTCGCTCCTTTCTCCCAACCCACCAGCAGAATTATTGGTGAAGTTGGTGAAATAGAAAAACACGCTCAAAGCTTTAATATCCGAGACAATGATCAAAGTTTTCTTATTATTATCACACGTCTCGGCCACAAACGTTTCATGAGCCAATATATTTTCTCCTCAAATTTGTTTCCGCCAAAATTTAATTTCAGATTTAATAAATAACGAAGTAGAGCTTGATGCCATTTCTCTATGACTTATAGTTCTTATTCAGAAGTAGGAGATCGAGGCTCCGAATAAAGAACTCAATCCAATAATCGCGTTAAGGTGGATACCGAAACGGCGAAAATTTTCCAAAATATCGTTGCGGTTTAACCCGTTTACACACACATGCATATATATGTATATAGACTTTACCCCCTCTCTCTCATTTTTCTTCCCCTGCACTTTCTCTCTCTACCTCTCACCCTTTCTATCATCGCTCATCCTGCTTTTTCCTCCTTTTCTTTCTCTCTCCCGATGTATTTAGTTTAAGGTTAGGTATATTATACGTGTATAGCAGATATAGTACTGGACCTAGTACATTCCCTTGGGGCACTTTTTCCTTAATTTCTTTTACTTTAGAACAAGCTTTGTTTTGTTTTATTCTAAAACACCTTTTTGATAGTTAGAATTTTTTCTTCTTTCTAGTGATGCGGTCATTCCAGCTTTTTCAATGTTCTCACATTCCGTACTTTGTAATTTTGTCGAACTTTTTCATACAGGTCTGTATCTGCTATTTGTCTTAATAATATTCATTTTCGTCCAGTGATCGATGTATCTGTCTAGCTTCTACTGTCTACGTTATAATTCGGCAGACGCAGGTTTTATACATTTTCTGTCTCTATTTTTTTATATGATGTCTTTCAAACATATTGACAATTTTTCTGTTTTGTTGGTTTGCGTTTAGCTTTTGTTGACTAATCTTCTGTCGTTTGAGACGTTGATGCCCAGGTACTTAAAAGACATTACTTGTTCGCAGTTTTTGACTACTAACTTACATCTATAGTCATCTCTTTCGAAATTATTGCAAACTTTGTTTTTCTGCTGTTATGTTCATGTTATATATGCGGGCTTCTAGATAGAATGTTTCTGAAAGCCTTTGGAGATTGCTATTATGACAGCATAGTATTCTAATCAAATGATTTTCAGTTCTTTGTCATTTATTTTTATCCACTGGTTATGGTTTTTACTTCTTTTTATTATTTTTTCTATTATTAGATTAAACAAAATTGGGAGATAACTTTCTAGTCTTATTTGGTTATTTATATTTCTTTTGGTATTAGTTTTTATGGTTGATTGTTTGATAGTTTGCATATTGTAGTAAGCATCTAATTTTACTCAAGTATTCCTATTATTGTATTCAACAGCTTTTTCTGAGAGTTGCCGTATACCAAATGTTGCTAGACATTTCTTATCTCCTTTCTTGAAAATCGGTATAGTATACTACTCTTCTATGTGTGTAATATATTTTCTTTATCTAGCATAAGTTGAAAAAGTGTTGTTAGATCAGTTATAGATCAGTTTCTCCGTATTTGAGGAGTTCAACCGTACGGTTGATGTGATGTTCTATTTTTTAACTTTTTAACTGTTTTTGATAGAGTTTTTTCTACTATTAATATGCTCCTTTGTGGTTGTGTATTTTGTGCTACCGAGTCTTTAAATATACCACCATCTTCTTCTTTGTGCAGGTCTCTGAAGTAATTTATCCATGTTTTCTCATCTAGTGATTGCGTTTGTATATGTTCAATAACGTATTGTTTTCTTCTTCTCAGCATTTCCCATATTTTTCTTTGAGCACTGTAGAAGTCGCATTTCATTTCTTTTGTGTGTTTAGTCTAGTAGTTCCCTTTTTATCTTTTGCTAGTTCTTTTACTTCAAAACTGAACCACAATTTGGTTTGTTCTATTTGATTTTAGTTTATCTTACCGTTTTATTTGTGTTAGTCATGATCTCTTCTCAGCTAATTTAGCCTATTTAAATATAAGGTCTTTGTGATTTCATTTGTTAATGACTCAATATTTATTTTATACATAAATTTGGCTTCTGGTTTCTTCTTTGCAAAGAACTAGGTTAAAATCGGTTTCGATATTTGCCGATATCAATGATCGTACGTCCAGCACTCACAATGGACGTACTGTTCCCTTAAATATTATGTAATTTAAGGTTAAGCTTTGATCTTGCGTTGAACCAAGTACTTTTGGAGTTTGTCTATAGAACATTTCCCCACTGTTGTTTATTTGATCTTCATTGAAGCGTTGTACGCTGTTTACTCTTGCATTTATGTCTCTCATAATTAGGATTTTTTGTTTCTCTAAATTTTGTTAATTTCTAAATGTAATCTTTTGTAGAAAAATTCTGTTTCGTACATTGCTTTATTTGTATCGGTAGGATATATATTATAGTAAAGCTTATCTTTGTTAAGTTGTATTGTTGTCTTAACGATTCTTTTGTTCATAGAGCATACGTCTTCTGTACTGCGTTCATATTTCCTGTTAACTAGCAGTCTCAATCTCGCTGTCATCCTTACTTGCTTTGCTCAGCCATCGCACAATAGCGTGTAGTCTTGATATGGTATTGCACCTTTGCTTTTCTTTTTAGTTGCAGACATCGCACAGAAGACTTGCTTTTAACTCCAGTAATATCTCTTAATCTTTTTCATTCCATGTCATTGACGTTTCTCGACTTTTCGTTTCGTACAGGTATTTCTCTTTGTTCATATTTTCCTGGAGTCTGTCGTTTTGTTATCAGCCAAGTTTCTAGGCTGATGCTTGGTTCAATGAGTAAACTTGTGGATCATCTCCAATTAATCGTGTTCTGTTTGACTGTTTTACCTCGTGTATGATATGATTTTTACTACACACGGACAGTCTTGGTATGAGGAGAAGCTAATGTTTCCTGTTAAAGAGCTATATTGCACATCCTCGTCTCTAGGGTGGTGAGGATCAAAGTTGGGCCAAATTCTTCAAAGGTGCTATCTGTCTTACTCTCTTAACTCTATATAAATATTAATAGCTGAAATATTAAAAAATCTTTTAAAGGTATGGTATGCAATCTTACAAAATTATTTAGTATATGACTCAAAACTGCTGACGTCGATGAAATCATTGGCACTCTTCACCCTAAGAAAGCTCCAGGATATGACCTAATTACTGGTAAAATTCTTAAAGAACTACCTACCATCGGAACTAAATATCTTACCCAGCTGTTCAACGCAGTCCTTCGCACAGGGTATTTCCCAGACCAATGGAAAGTGGCACAGGTCATTCTAATATTAAAACCAGGGAAACCTCCCAGCGAACCTACATCTTATCGGCCAATAAGTCTCCTGCCAATTGTTTCAAAAGTGTTTGAAAAGCTCTTACTAATAAGGCTCTTACCAATCCTGGAAAACAATGATATAATCCCCAATCACCAATTTGGCTTCAGGAGGATGCACTCCACGATAGAACAAATACATCGAGTTGTCCAAAGGATTAACGATACCTTTGAAAATAAAGAGTACTGTTCTGCTGCATTTTTAGACATCACTCAGGCGTTCGATAAAGTCTGGCACGTTGGACTTCTCTACAAGTTGCGACTACTTCTCCCTCTAAACCACTTCCTTATCCTTAAATCTTACCTAAATAATAGATCCTTCCTGGTAAAGTTTGAATCCGAATATACGGAACTTTTTCCAATATTATATGTGTTATATACTGCAGACTTACCAACTACGCCAGAAACTTTGATAGCAACCTTTGCCGACGACACTGCAGTCTTAGCATCTGATAGAGATCCCAACATTGCCTCGCAGAAACTACAAACTAACCTCACTGCAGTCCAAAACTGGTTGAAAAAGTGGAGAATTAAAGCCAATGACACCAAATCCGTTCACATAACCTTCACCACTCGCAGAAACACGTGCCCACCTGTTTATCTAAACAATAGCCAACTTCCACAACAAGATGATGTGAAATACCTCGGACTACACCTCGACAGAAGGCTTAATTGGCGCAAACAGATATTCACAAAACGGAAGCAACTAGGATTAACCCTTACTAAGATGTACTGGTTAATTGGGCATAAATCTAAACTCTCGCTAGACAACAAACTTCTGGTTTACAAAACAATAATCAAGCCAATCTGGACGTATGGCATCCAACTCTGGGGGACTGCGTGCACTTCAAATATCGAAATTCTAGAGCGTTTCCAAAGAAAAGTGCTGCGCATGATAACAAACGCACCTTGGTTTGTACCAAACACGGTTATCATAAAGGATCTTCGTATCCCCACAGTCAAGGACGAAATTAGGCGTTACAGCTCCCAATACAGTACTCGACTTAGCGCCCATCCCAACATCCTCGCAGTAGATCTTATGGATCCGCCCAGCGACAACAGGCGTTTACATCGACATGTGCCAAACGATCTGCCAACCAGATTTTGAATTCTTAGTTTACTTTAAGACTAGTTATAAGTTGTAGTTTGTAAGATTTTTCCCGTTTGTCACACAAAGCCTATAAGCTTATCTGTTATAGAAGTATTCTGCTGAGCATGCTTCTACATGTCTATTAAATTATCAAATGACTTTGCTAAATGTACTTGTACAGTTGCAAATAAATGGGATGTTATAAAAAAAAAAAAAATTAGTATATGAAGTATCAAAGAAACGTTTTTTGATTAAAAAATTTTACTCTCAATGTTATTGTTTGACTTATACATGTAGGTTTCTGATAATATGTCCAAATTCATGTTTCTTCAGGTACTGTTGCTATATCGGCCAACTGTTATCTGAACAGTTTGATATAGGTTTATTTATGTCATTAGTTGTCTCGCCAATAGCAACCACATATTATCACAAATTAGTCTCTTGCGTCTGTTATGGTCTAGTTTTACTGTAAAGTTAGATATAAACAAATAAATTAAGCTTTACAAATTATAGTAGTTATTTTTAAAATTTTTAAGATAAGAACGTTTGATAAGGTTTGGATTCCATATTATGCATATTGTATGTATTATTTTCATATTACTTCTAGTAGTCATTCAATGATTATTGTAAACAATAAAAATATATTTGCAAAATGCCTATAAAAAAGGCATTATGTTAAAATGAACTTTAGATTAATTATTTACAAACTCCAGAAGAAAACGGTATTTTAGAATTTACGATCGAGTTTAAAATTAATAATTCCGCCCGTAAGAATATTTTAAAACTTTTAATTTTTCTCTTCTGGACAAAAGTGCTGCAGTTAAGTAGGTTCAGTTACTAATTTAAATTGAAAATTTATGTAGATGCTTTTTTAAAAAATAAGGTGTCTTTTAATTTAAAATCTGTTTTTGTTTTGTTGACCATTTTTCATAAAAATTTCATTTCTGCCGCTTGTATGCGGCTTTTGTGTTTCTCAAGGATAGGTACATATACTTCATTATATATCTGGAGTTTCGTTTTCTTTTGAATTTCTCTTTTTCCTACGATGGTGTTCATTTGGTAATAGACGTTGGTTGCTTTCTTAATTCGGTTGCTGATTACTTGAGATGATTGTATCGAAGTATTCATACTCTTCTACTGCTTCTTCTACTACTGCTACCTTGGAGCAAATTCTAATATCCTCTTCATGTTCTTTGTTTGGTATTCTCATTATTTTACTTTTTGACGTATTTATCTCCATTTCTGTCGTTTTGATTTCTTGTGGGCACACGTTTATCGCTTGTAATTTTTGTTGAAAGTCTGTTATTATATATCAGTGCTAGATTTCTGTACCCGACTATGGTATTAAAATACTCGGTCATTACAGAAGGCAGGAAAAAAAGAGGTCGAAACAGTATTAGAACACTTTAATAATAAAATAAAAAAGTAAGAAATAGTCAACAGTAGAATAATAACCATTTACCTACAACTGAAAATTAACATAAATGTTACACAGATACAAGAACCCACCGAAGATGCAGCAAACGTTAAGAAACCTCAGTTTTAACAAACATTGCAAAATAAAGTAGATAAAGCAAGAGATGATGTGGGAAAGTTATATGTTATCGAAGACTAAAACGCAAGAACAAACAACGATGTAAATAGAGGTCAAGGAATAATAGAAAGATACAAGGGAGAAGAAACCCTAAACAGAAACGGACAGAGAATGATCAATTTCGGCATTGAAAACCTACTGCTTATAGGAAACTCGTTCTATGATCATAAATAAATTTACAAAATAACCTTTAGGTCAGAAGAAAAATGTAGAAAGTGCAATTAATTACATAACTTATAATACAGAAAGCAGAAGAAATGTTATAGATGTAAAAGTGATAAGAGGGGGGGAAAAATACAGATTATACACTTCTAATCGCCGACACAAACATCAATAAACTTAAAAAGCAAAAATGCAAAGTACATGAAAATCTGAATGTACACAAACTAAGAGAAGAAAACACAAACAGCATACATAACAAACATACGGGAGAGATTGTCAAAGACTGAGGAAGAAGATGAAAATGGCTGCAATGGTTGGGATATCACAAGAACATGTAACTGTTTTAAGGAGAACTTATGCAAAGCAACAAAATAAGTTTGTGGTAAACAAGGAGTAGACACGCGAAGAAGAATAACTGTATAGTGGAACAAAGAACTCAAGCAAAAAATTAAAGAAAGGAAAATAGCCTGGAAAGAATACACAAGGAACGAAAGTGATGAAACAAGAAACACCTATATACAAAAAAGAAATGAAGTGAAGGAAACATTAAAACAGCGGAAACAAAGATCACGGAAAAAATTCGGAAATGATATTGAAACAAAATTTCAGGCAAACAGGGAACACTTCTAGGGGATCATCAAAAGGCTAAGACGACAATACGGTAAGAAAGCTAGAAACATTCAGAAAGAAGACAACACCCTAGCAACAGAAACGATAGAAATAGTGCAGACCTGGAGAACATATTATAAGAATAAATTTAAACAATAAGGAGAGGTAGAAAATATGGAAAGAGGGGAGAAATATATTAATAAAAATCCTCTTGGCATGGAGGAAACAGTCAAAGCCATCAAAAATGTGAAGACTGGCAAAGCAAGTGGGAAAGACGGAATAAGCCCTGAAATGATTAAATATGGAGACGAGAAGTAAAGAGTTAAATACAAAAACTTTGCCAACTAGTTTTAAAGGTAGAACAAATACTGCATTATTGAAAAATGAACATAATTGACTTAATACACAAAAAGGAAAGCACAATATTATGCGAAAACTACAGAGCTATATGCCTGTCTTCTGTAATATTCAAAATATATTCTAGAGTATTGAAAAAAAGACTAAGACAGAAAATAGAAAAAAAACTCGAAGAAGAAAAAGTAGCCTTTAGACCAAACCGACAAATCAAAGACCACATCTTCAAAGTACAATATATGAGAATGCAAACGAAAATTATATCTATTATAGCTTTTATATAGAGAATAACTTTGGACAGCCCTAGACAAATTAGAAGTCACATTAAATCTCAAAACAGCCATTAAAAATTTATACAAAGAACTATATGGGAAAGCAAAGAATATTCAGAAATATTTGACATGGAACTGGACGTAAAACAGGGCCCTACTCTTTAATATACTGATGATAAAAAGATGTAAGGGAGTTTGCTGAAGATGTTGGTTTATTAATGGGTTCAGTAGACGCAATTTTAAGTGATGTTTTTGACTTGAAACATTTGTCAGTAAAGCTCAGTAATTATTATTCTTGACTTTTTCGTCAAAAATTCAAAAATATTTTTCTACAGGCAACTTATTCTCTATACATGTTACCATGCGACTTTTTCCTGTTCGACCGATTACCAAAACACTTAGAGAAATCCAATTTGAAACACTAAACCCATATTTTACAAAATTTTGTAATATCTTAGCCCCCTGAAAATTTTTTGAACACTAAAATATTACCAAACAACCAGAGAGG
The DNA here is from genome assembly GCA_036346155.1 of Sinelater perroti. Taxonomy (NCBI): domain Eukaryota; kingdom Metazoa; phylum Arthropoda; class Insecta; order Coleoptera; family Elateridae; genus Sinelater; species Sinelater perroti. Next base: position 767,665 of record JARFIY010000006.1, on the reverse strand, counting down.
TTAGTAGCAAGTTCTTATGTGTTTCAAAAATACGCCTAATTGTGGTTTGTACAAACAGAAGAAAATATTAAAGAAAAAAGATTTAAAAGTCAAAGTAGACTTTGAAAGAGTTTCTAATGGAGTTGAAATAGGATTCCAGGTAGTCTCTTTAAGTGGAAAGTCTTTTGTTACACAGGATGCAAAATATATGTTTGTAACGTTGACCATAGTTTGTTTAAAACAAATATTACTGTTATGTTTCCGTTCTCAGCAAATATACATTACCAGAACGAATTTAAAAAATTAAGAATTCAAAGTTTTTCCAATAGGTAGTAAACATTTTTTTTGAAAATATGGGCATAAGTCCAATTTAAAGTATAAATGATATACTGATATTTTAGGAAAAGGTATATTCTAAAGTTTACGAAGGCTCGTTACCAACTAAAGCTACAACAAATGTATGGCCAGAATTATTGGATAACTTTCTAACTATACAAAAGACTCACAGTTAAAAGAAAAAAGGTTAAATGCTTTTCTTTTGCATTTATTGCCGACAGAATTAAAAGATATTTGAAAAAATAACCGAGAAAAAGTTGATTGAATTAGATATGTGTTGATATAGCGATAACCTGATATTAAAACCAATCAAATAAAGGTGACTACAAATGAAAATTAGAATGGTGGGTAAGTATACCAACCATACCAAATATTTCTGATGTTTTACCATATAATCCTACCACTCCTGTCCTTCTCGTATTTATGTTTTTGATTTTGCAGACACTCATAAGTTATCTAGTGCTACTTTCTAAAGGCCACAATACATGGTAGATATAAATATTTATTTTTTCTCAGTTAATGCTTTGTAGTGTGTCTTCTCGGTCTATAAGAATGCACGCTTTTCTTGCAACCTGTGATCAATTTCCCATCTTAATTTCTTTTAGATGATTCTTGAAAATATTTTGAATACCACTGAAGGTAGTCATATTGCTCTGTAAGTTGTTATTTTACCCGTCAGGTATTACTTCACTGCTCCTAGCTTGTTGAAAGATTCCTTTCAGTCCTTTAATCGTCTTAGTTCTTTCAATTTTTAACATTTCTGGAATTATTTCATCCTCACCGGCTGATTCTTCGTCTTTTAGTTTCTTCAAGAAGATATTTCCTTTGTTATTTCTGTATTTTCTCTGTATTCATGATTTTTCTCTTGTTTTTACTAGTTTTTGAAAGATTTTCCTTTTTATTCTATTCTCTCTTCTTTTTCCCCATTTTCACTGCATAATGTTAATTTCACCTGTTTGCAGTTCCCCGTTTTCACTTTTAATACTCCTGACGTTTTGCAATTTGGTTTTCTTTAGTTTTTCAATAACATTTTAAAACTGTATTTGGTTTTCTATATAAGTGTCCTTGAGTTTCCCTCCATCTTTTTTAACCCTCCTTTTCTCTTTTATTTTACTCCTTTTTTCGTCGTTCCACCAAGTTGTCATTATTTGCTCTGGGTTGTGTCTGAATATTTTTAATCCACATTCCGCTATTTGTAGTACTGTATTCTTCAATTTATGTTATCTTTCATTGTCAATTTTTCTTCAAGGCATCTTCCTTTTTCTTCATTTTTTTCTAAACGCTTAATTGTTATCTCCAAGTGTTCTTGCCTTTTCTCGTATTGATCGAGAACCTTTAGATTGATTTATATATATATATATATATATATATATATATATATATATATATATATATATATATATATATATATATTATATATGCTGGGCTGTGCTGCAGGCTACCAGCGGGGTCACAGGTGGCGGATAGTGAATGGCCTCTAGATATAGAGGCTAACTGCGAAATAAGCAGATTATCTGACGAATAAGCAGTCCCCGACCAAGCAGACCGAATGATCGCCGGTATAAGAGATCCCTCTGTATGATACAGGCAGGGCAATCTCTTGCCCTTGGGATGGGAAACTGTCCCAAAAGGAGGAAGAATCACCACTGGTCAACGGCATGGGAATGCAGAAGGACACGGAAACCCACTGCATTAAAGATCCTAGTACATCAATATGGCAGATAAGCTTAGAATTGATAAATATACTGGTCACGGACTTCAGAATCCGAGATCCGGCAGTTGGAAAACAACCACAAAAGAATGCAAGGCTCTCTTGGTCGTCATCCAGCGAAATCCCTGCAAACTTAGCACCCCTAAAAAGAAAAAAGGGAAGACGTTCAAAATAAGTACGTGGAATGTAAGAACACTTTATGAGGTTGGAAAAACCCATAACGCTATCCGAGAAATGAAACGACTATCGACATCATGGGCATCAGTGAGATGAGGTGGCCGGGAACAGGTCAATGCCAAGTTGAAGAACATACAATCTACTACTCTGGCAACAGCGAAAATAAACATGAAAACGGCGTCGGAATTATAGTGTCCAAAAAAATGAATCAATTCATCGAGGATTTTGTACCAGTTAATCAAAGAATGTTAATAGTTACTTTAAACACAACACCAATTAAATGCAATATCGTTCAAGTATATGCTCCAACAACAAAAAAAACCGAAGACGAAACAGAATCATTCTATAGAATATTAGACGATCTTGTTAGAAAACTCCCAAAACAAGATATAAACATTATAATGGCAGCTTATAACGCCAAAATTGGAAAAGAGAAGAGCGGGGAGATAGTTGGCGATTATTGTTTGGGAGACCGAAATGAGAGAGGAGATAGACTACTTGCACTTGTATAAGAACACCAATTGGCTATCATGAACACCTTCAAACTACCTGTCAGGAAATTGTATACCTGGATATCGCCTCAAGATAAACGTGGAAATATGGTTAGAAATCAAATTGACTATCTACCAATAAATAAAAGATTCAGGAATAGCATACAATCAGTGAAAACTTACCCAAGTGCTGACATAGGACCATAACGCCCTGGTAGCCAAAATAAACTTAAGACTGAAGAAAGTAGAGAAAAACAATCGTAAACAACAATATGACACAGCGAAATTAAAAGACAACAACATCAAAATTCAAATAGCAGCTACATTGAAGAAAGGGATTGCAAACATAGATACCAGTAACAATATTGAAGTAAAGCTGGCAGAATTCAGAACAACAGAAAAAATTTACAAAGACCATTTGAAACCGACTAAGCCTAAAAAACATCAATGGATGACCGACGAGATTTTGTATATGATGGACGAGAGAAGAAGATATAAGAGAACCAACATAGAAAAATATACAGAAATACAAAGAAATATCCGGAAAGAAGTAAGAATAGCTAAGAGAAAATGGTTAGAAGAACAATGTAAGGAAATTGAGGAATTAGAAAAGAAACACGACCATTTTAACATGCATCGTAAGGTAACAGAAGCGGCAGGTATTGTCAAACGCAAATCAGTTGGACGATTGATAGACGAGGAAGGAAATATCATTATAGATAAAGAAGCAAAAATAAAACAATTGAAAACTATATTACAAAACTTTTCGAGGACGAACAGAGGGGTGATCCGAAACAAATAGCATGTGTAACTGGACCATATATAACAAAGGACTAAGTACGTGCAACAATAAATATTATGAAAGATGGAAAAATGGCAGACCCGGATGGAATCCAATCCGAAATTTTAAAACTTTTTGACGATGATGCTATCACATGGATAACAAGCATCTTTAATCAAAAATATGACTCAGGAAAAATACCCAGAGAATGGCTCAAATCAACTTTCATTGCCATACCAAAAACACCAAGCGCGAAATACTGTGCCGATTACCGTACGATTAGCATTACGTCACATCTTCTGAAAATATTTTTAACAATAATACGTAGACGAATATATAAGCTCTGTGAAGAACAATTAAGTGAAACTCGATTCGGATTCCGTAACGCCTTGGGCACTAGGGAAGCTCTCTTTGCTGTACAAGTTATGTTTCAACGTTGCAGAGATGTGAATGTCGATATTCACGCTTGCTTTACAGATTATCATAAAGCATTTGATAGAGTTAAACATGATAAACTTATTAATGTTTTGGAAAAAATTGGAATAGATGACAAAGATCTTTAAATCATAACTAACCTCTATTGGAATCAATCTGCATACATTACAATAGATGGAAATAATTCAGACGAGATAGAGATAAGACGAGGCGTGCGACAGGGATGTGTTCTGTCGCCCCTGTTATTCAACATTTATTCTGAGCAAATATTTAACGAACCTCTGCAAGGTATAGATGCTGGTATATTATTAAACGGAACTAGAATGAATAACATTAGATATGCGGACGATGCGATTATATTTGCGGACAGCTTCGAAGGTTTAAAAGAACTTATGTCAAACATTGAAATAGACAGGACTTGAAATGAATATACAAAAAACAAAATACATGGTTATTAGTAACAATACAATTCCACCCGAACCCTTAATCGTTAACTCTCAACCACTTGAAAGAGTAACATCAATAAGTTACCTAGGTACGTCGATAAATAATCAATGGGACCACTCTAAAGAAATAAAGTGCAGGATTGAGAAAGCCAGATCAACATTTGTAAACATGCAGAAAGTGTTTAAGTCTCGAGAACTAAACTTGAATACAAAAATTAGACTATTAAAATGTTATGTGTTCTCTGTCCTGTTGTATGGAGCTGAGACTTGGACGCTGACGGAAGCATCAATGAAGAAACTTGAGGCCTTTGAGATGTGGATGTATAGGAGAATATTGAGAATGTCTTGGGTCGACCATGTGACGAATGTTGAAGTACTACTAAGAATGAATAAAGCAACTGAAATCGTAAAAACTATAAAACTCAGAAAGTTACAGTATTTCGGACATATTATGAGGAATGAACAACGTTATGGGATACTCCAACGGATACTACAAGGTAAAGTGCTATCTGCGACTAGTAGCATATCTTGTGTTTAACTTTGTACCACGTATTGGATAATTTATTGCACACCTATTAGCACCTGGTTATTTACACATCAAGAAATTATCTTACTTCCATTATTATTCATTTTACCTTCTAGTCCATTTGACCCGTAGTTCCAGAGCTGTGTTCTCTCTTGCTTCCAATGTGCGCATTTAAATTTTCCATTACCAGTGCACGTATAATTTTGTTTTACACTCTCTTAACAACTCTCTGCAAGTTTCTATAAAATACTTTTTTATCATCTAGAGTTGTACCTATTCGTCCTTGGAGATTTAGAGTTATTGTTATTATTCTTCACTTAATAGCCTTCCATTTTTCTACCTTCCTTTCTAGCTTACTAACTGTAATAATTCCTACAATTTCCACAGCACGGTTACCTTTTGAGGATTCCGTATATATGACAATTAGTGTGTGCCCTTTTCATGTAAATCCATTATTCTATTCTATCTTTTTTTGTTTTTTATATGTCTAAAATTTGAACCTTGTACTTTCCTATTTTATCTGTTATTTTACTACCTTTTCGTGTTGTCGATGTTATATTTGAAACCCAATTGTTGTTTTGTTTTCGTCGTATGTTGTCTTCGTTTAAACTGTCCAATTCCGAGGCTCCTGTTATTGCTATGAATCTATGTAAGTACGTAGTACAGGTTTCTTATTACTGGCTCTATGCCCACGGCTGTTTATTAGAAATATTTTTAGTAGTTTAATTTAGAATATTATTAATATATTAAATAAGAAAGTATCAGTTTTTTATAAGTTTTTGCTTTCTACTTGTGTGTGTATTTATGTGGATTGATGCCATCATAGAGCAAAATAACTTTCTAACTTTTTGATCAGCACATGGTCCATTTTCATTAGTTGCTATTAATAACAGTCTACCTTTACTGTCTTGGGATGAATATAAAACTTTCAGTTTCCTACTAAATGCAGATTTGTGTTGATGTATGGCTTGGTAGACGTTCTTGGCGGTTTGGAGGAGCGATAATTACAGTTTCAATCAGTCAATTTGCATTTTGCATGCATTTTAATTGTTTACTTTATGCATTTATTTATGTGCTTGTAGTTATTTACAATTTTTAATTATAATTTTAGTTTACAGACAAGGAAAAGTAGACGAAATTGTTGTTCACCTTGAAAACGTTTTGATGACACCTAATGATTATATTTCTAATAGTGATGTTTTCTCTACGCTTCTTGCTAATTTTCACTTTCTCTGAAAGCGTTTTCCCCAAATGCGACTTACCAATTCTCGCAAACCCTTGGCTATGATCTAATCCTAGGAAAATTTAAAAGCTTTCTAGAAAAGACGTAGTCCTACTAGCCACCACATTCAACAGTATCTTCTTTCCCCATACAATGGAATTTTGCTCAGGTTATTAAGCCTGGTAAACCATCTGCACAATCCACACCCTACAGGCCAATACGCGTACTCCCCCCTACCTCCAATGTTTTCGAGAAATTGCTCTTTAAGCGAATCTACAAAACTGTGGACCTAAATAATGTAATCCTTCTGAATTTGGTTTTTGCAAATGTTATTCAACAATCCAACAGATAATGGAAAGCTTTGAGATACGAAAAGTTTCTCAAACGCCTTTTTTAGACACATAACAGGCTTTTAACAAGTTGTGGAGTTTGGACTTGTTTTACCAACTAAAGTTTCCTCTTCCTAGTCAACTTTATCTAGTATTAAAGTCGTAACTAAACGAAAGGGTACTAAGTTATTTCCGGAGTGCCACAGGGCAATGTGTTGGGATAACTTCTATACTTAAAATATGCAGCAGATCCTCCGTCCATCACGAACATCGCGAGAGCCACCTTCGCTGACGATACGGGTATCTTGGCAGTTAATGACAACGCAAAATCAGCAACGCAACAACTACAAGGGCAGTTCGACTTATTAAATCATTATTTCAGAAAATAAAGAATTACTGTTAATTACGACAAAGTGAGCATTAACACACGCACCGTATGTCGGCAAACATCAATCAACAACGCTCCGATACTAGTGGTAATTGAAATTAAATATCTTGGGTTGCACTTAAAGTGGATATATTAAGGTCAAACGTAAACAAGTAAATCTCCAAACAAAAAAAATATTATCAATTAATTGCTAGGAGTTCCCAGCTTTCAATATCCAATAAGTTACTTCTGTATAAAGTGGTATCAATACCTATCTTTTTGTTATAGAGGGAGAATTAACAATATTCGTATATACCCAGGACTAGGTGTTCGAGTAACCCGGGTATGTTGAATTCAGACCCAGAGGGTCCACCTACCAACTAAACCCATCTACCTCCCTCTCTTCGCCCCATCTGGAACCACGTGAGCATTACTTTAGATGGGGGGTGGTATCTCATTCTAAATCTTAGTGTCTGGTTTACATTCTTCCGTCTAATTTACATGTTACTTGCCCTTATCTATCATATCAATCAGTATCTTAGTACACATGATGTTAATCGCATCCCAGTTTGTCTAGTTTTGTACCATTATTTTGCATATGTTATTGGGGGTGACTTGGGCCTGCACATATGTTTCTGTGTTCTGTCTTAGTGTTAACCAATGTCTGCATTTAAAAAAGAAGTTCTTCGTCTTCCGTTTCGCCGCAGAATTTGCAGCTATCGTCTTGTGTTTTCCTAAATCGCATTTAATTCGCCATGGCCACTTAACTTGTGTTAAGTAATAACTTAATTGACCAAACTTCCTGTCTTCCCAACACCTTATATCAGGTATCAACTTTTTTTGGCCATCTGCCTTCGTTGCATGTGTCCCATCTGCTTTAACATCTTTTGATCATACTGGTATCGTTGAAGTTTTTAACCTCCTTGTTCGCTCCATAATTATGGGCTCTTAATCTCGCCAATAAATCCATAGGGGGGATCGCTGTTATAACTTGTAGGGCGGCCATTGATACCGTCTTACATGCACAACAGATTTCAATTAGTGCTGGTCTTTAAAAGATTATTAACATGTTTATGTTTTTTTAGTCTTAAGGCCCCCCATCCAAGCGGGCGCTGCGTATAGGAGGACTGATGTCGTGACGGAATTTAACATTTTGCTGCTTGCTGTTTTCGGCCCGTCTATCTAGGTTGTTTGATGTTCTTAGTGTTTTCCTTTTAACCATCTGGATGTGGTTTGACTATGACAAATGGCTATCTATCATAACCTCTAAGTATTTAATTTCTTTTTTGATGGGTATAGTTACCGCTAACCAGTTAATTTTTTTGATTGTAGTTACTCTTTTGCCGGTTATGAAGATAGCTTCTGTTTTATGGGGTGTTAGTTCCAGTTCGTGATCGTTTATCTATTTGGTCACTTGACCCAGTACTGTTTCTATCTTCATTTTAAGTTTGTCTTCTTCTCTATCTGTTGTAATTGCTATACGATCGTCCAGCTACCAGTTTGCAGCCTGGAGGTAATACTACTTCCATTACTGTGTCGTATAGGATGTTCCACAGTAAAGGTTTTAGCCTGGACTCCTGGGGAACACCGTATGTTATTCGTATGTTCTTATCTTTGTAAATTATCTCTCTGTCCTTAAGGTAGCTTTTAATTATATTGATAAGTTTACCTGTGGCTTCACGGTCTGTTAAACTCTTTATGACTTGACTTCAGGAGATTGTATTGAACGCATTTTTTACATTGAATGTTATTGCCATATAGTACTCTCTCTGTCTCCAGTTGCCTTCTTTAGCTAATACCTATTTGGACGTACGGGATACAACTCTGATATTGCGCAAATATACTATAGAGATTCAAGTCAAAGACTTTATGTTTTATGACAAATCTTACTAGTAGAACAATCCAGACATATTTACACATACCCTACGTAACCGAAGAAATACAGAGACTTTCTCGTGCATATCACGTAAATTAGTAGTCTACCAAAATGAAATAGTACAGCAGCTTACTAATAACCCCAAAATTAGAAAATTAAAACGTCAATGTCTACAAGACCTAGTTTAATGTAATCTATTGAGAAATCAGCATTGGCTGAATCCCAGCTTATGTTATAAATATTATAATATACCATTTATTCATGTCTGTAATGTCGAGTAGATCAGTTTAATCTGGATTATCCTTAGTTAATTAAGCTTTTACATTTCTTTAAGACATATTATAGAGGTTTATTCAAATATTATTTTATTAAAAATAATGCTGCAAAATCCAAATACAAAATGGTTCAAATATGGCCGGGACTGATTTGTGTCTAAACAAGCCGTACTGCGCAGCAACTGTGCGATTTTGAGAGTGGAGCCATAACCTCTACCCTCCCTCCTGCTTCGGTTAGAACTTGTTCAGTTTAAGAGTTGCTAGAATGATGGACGAACAAAAGGTATCGCGAAGCCTGAAACAATGTATTGTGATTAAATTCCTTGTTGGAGAAAACGCCCCGTCCACTGAAATTCTCCACAGACTCCAACAACAGTACGGAAAAGAGTGTCTCTCACAGACCTGTGTATTTGAGTGGTATAAGTGCTTCATATAAGGCAGAGAGCGTGTAGAAAATGAACCGCATATCGTCGGTCGCGAACATCCGCCACTAAGGCAAACTTTGATTATGTAAAGGCTCTTATTTCTGAGAATAGGCGCAGCACTATCAAGGAACTTGGAGGAATGCTGTCTATCACAAGGTGAATGCAGGGTGGGTACCACGCACATTGACGGACGTGAACAAAATGGTGCGCATGCAAGCTGCCAGTCATCTCCTACAGTAGTTAGACGAACGTGATGCATTTTTGAAGTCTATAGTGACCAATGATAAAATATGAGTGCACTACTTCATTCCCGAGTCCCAGCAGTAATTACGCGAGTGGTGGCATACCAGTTCTTCCAAACCCAAGAGAGCGCGGAGGGAGTGTGCGGCAGGAAAAGTGATGGCAACGTTCTTCTGGGATTGACAGGGGATTATTCATGTGGACTTTCTGACGGATGCCAAAACAGTCAATGCAGCTTATTACTCAAACCTCCTGGAAACAGACGCTAACGAAAATATCCAATCCAAGCGGAAGACAGGCGGAAAGCGGGTAGCTTTTCTTCAAGGCAATGCACGCTCCTGTATAGGAGCCGTATGGCCAACACAACGATGAAAACCACAGGGAAATTGAAATGGGACCTTTTACCACGTTTGCCATACAGTCCCGAGTGATTTCTACCTGTCCAGAAGGCTCAAATCAAACTTGCAAGGCATGCAGTTTGTTCGCCAACCAAAAGTCTTTTTTGAAAAGAGCATTAGGATGCTTCCAGAACGTTGAAAAAATTGTGCTGACTCTGGAGGGTAGTACGTTGAAGGCTGACATGTGCAAGTAAGTGTTTGGCAATTTTTTTTGTAAATAAATCAGTCTGGGTAATATTTGGTCTACCTTGTAGAACAACAATTTGTAAGGACTAATTTGTTTTTCTATTTAGATTTGCATTTCTTGCATAAAATGCATTTTAAATTGTCTGTTGATTAATCTTAAAATTGTTATTAGTTTATTCAGTCGATTATAATTATAATAAACGATGTACTAAAAAAATTTAAAGACACGTTAAAACAATCAAATGTAAATAAGTTAAAATTATTTTACCTTACATGTTATCTGTTTCATCCTGTCGGATGGATGAAAAGGAAATTATCATAACTGTAATTTATTATCATCTGCTTTAAAGCGCCGTTCGAGTTGGTTAATAACAACTTTAGCAAAACTATATGGCAGAGAGAGAGTTCGCAGTAGGAGCGAAACATTTCGTAACAAGTTCCATTGTGGGGTGCGTTAGGGGAATACCCGTTATTACCAGCCCCGCATAATCTATAGGGCCTGTCGGAAGGGTTGCAGCTCGCCGTTATGATTGCCACCGTTAATATTTAATCGAGTAATTAATGCAAGAAATTACCTATTATGTGTATGATTCGAGCCGCTGTAGTAATTGTGAAATACGACTGCTCGAATCTGTTGAGAAAAGCCGCGGCGCGGCGCGCCGCTCCCGCACCGCCGCCGTTGTTGCGGGAGCAAAAATTCAGTTTGCATTCCGCTTCATTACTGCCGATTTCTCCTTATGATTCTTTTGCAGCGTTCCATTAGAGATGATAGCCTGCTCGCCTAATGCACTCCAGACCGGGGGTAGCTCGCTACTTAAGGCTTGAAGGGCGAACGCAAAGAAACACGCTAATAAATATTTAGAGCAGACATATAATGCGCTTAAAATTGAGTCTGCAATTTGCAAAAATTATTGCGTACTTTGCCAGTTTAGGTACCGGCGCCGGTGAATTGCGGTCGCGTATTTGTTTGGGTCCGGATTGTCGTGTTTTACAAATATTTGCTCGTTGCTATTGTTAAGGAATGTGACCTAGGAGTTTGGCAGATCTCGACCTTTAGGATTCTTAAGATATCTAAAAACCGTTCCATTCGTTACTATCTGTCTATATGCGAGCCTGAACCTGAATCTGATTTGAGCTGCGTTTAGATAATAATAAGGTGACCCCTAAAATTAGAAAAACAACAATAAAAACATCTGGTACCACCATCTACATTATTGATTATAGCTTCACACCTTTTTTATGCTTTCGACGAGATTTTCTGCATAATAATTTGGCAAAGATTGCCAAATCTTCTTAATTTGAAATGACAGCTGCTTTACCGTGTACGCTGGCTTTCCATTGAGTTTGATTTTTTAATGAGATTAACATCTGAAGGCATTGCCGAACATTCCATCGTAATGACGTTATATTGTTGTTTCCAAGCACTAGATAGTTTGCTGTGCTGTTTGGGGTTATTGCATTTTCGCAGCTGGTTTTGTTAGAATCAAAATTATTTTCAGCAGACTTCAGCAAGTCTATCTGGTAGATGGTGTATAATTTCTTAGTGTTTTAATTTTCAGTAAACAGAAAGAGACAGCTAAAATTGCTTTTATAGAAGTGTTTTACAGGGTTTTATTCTTTGCTGAAGATAAATTGTTCCAATCTTAATCCGTAATTTTCTGATAATAAAGGTTATCCAAAAGATTTAATTGGGAGACTTAAATTCTTTTCTTGGGGAGTTTTATTTAAGCACTGTAAAGGACTTAACATGTCTTCAAAGAGACACAAGATTGCTTTATTATTCTTGGTTGTTGTGACGCAGTCTGTTCGTTTGCATTCCCAACCTCCAAATATCGCTTTATCCATTTCTTAACGAATGCTTCCAACTTCCATATATATTAGAGCCTCGCATAGCTTTAAAAATGTTGTACTCAAGGTAAAGTTAACAAATTCACTGACATCAACAATATAATGTGCCGGTAAACCATATACTGCGCAAAAGAGCCCGAAATAAAAATTTAGGATAATTAACACAAATGGTGCTGCGGTGCCTCCTTACCAAACGATAATTGTCACTTTCTGGTTGTGTGAAGAATAATGAGTTTTGTTAATTCTCATTTTATTTAGAACAGAAGTCTATGTTGAAACGTTCAATTCGGAAATGAATGTAAATATTTATTATTAATTGCTGAAAAGCTTCTTAAACAAAAGAAAGATTTATTTAAGCCTTAGAAATAAGATAATCTACTAGAATGTATTTTTACTAGTCAGATATTTGTATAACATTTTTCAGTTCTTCCTAAAGTAAGCATCACTGTATATATGTATGTATGTTTTACAACTATTTGCAAAACTTTTCTTTGTATTTTTATGCTCGGATTATTTTATAAATACTTTTAATGTCGTCTGTCCCTTCTAATCTTCTTCTTTTTTCTCTGGAATTCCATATATTTTTATGGGTGTTGGATAGTTTCTTCTTACCAAAGTTTCTATTTTAGAAGTATTACAGTTAATGAAATTTACTATTTGGGGGAAGTGATAGCAAATTGTTAATAAATTTTTTACTTCATGCAACATAAGTTTATGTCAGCTTTATACGGATAAAATAAAAGCATACTATGTAGCTTTTCAACCTGAAAATGTAGTAGAGGAACAATGTTTGCTTCTAAATGAGTGACAATTATTGATTAGCTCCTTTAGCAATTTTAAATATTTGCAAATATGTAGAATACTAAAAGTTTTTCAGTATGGTGCAAGTAATGGTCGTGACAAATTCAAGTGTATTGAAACGTTTAAACCTGCACTGAACGTCCTCTGGGTAATAATTACTCCTGAATTGTGGTAGTGAAGAGAGCTCGCATAGCTGTCTTGACCAAAAGCGCAATATTGGGCAATTTGAGTTACAGTTTTGCATATGATTTTTGTGTTGATTGGTATTTGGAAGAAATGACTCCTGTGGTGGAAGAGGAGTATTCTCATTTTATGGCCATATTTAAGTAGCATCAAAAGATGCAGAGAAATTGCAGTTTACAAAACGGTCTGAGGTCTCATCTGTTACTTAGAAAAACATTGCTTACTTAAGTTAACATATTACCATGTTAAAAGAATAAGGCGACTTTTTAATTTAAAACTCGCCCGAAAGTTGCAGGTCTTATGTTGACAAAACCTTCAGCGACATTTGCTCCTAATTTCTGTTTGATACGTTAAATAGTTTATAAGTTACAGCAGTTTATTTAAACCAATTGTTTGTCTTCTGTTAGTTTCTAAAATGTCTAATATTGTCGAACAAAGAAGTTGCACTAATTTTTTTATTAGAAATAAAAGTAATGCCATAGAAGTGTTTCAGTTCCGAAAGCACTTGGTGATCAATCTGTTGAGAAAATGTGTTGTTTAGGAAAGGTCGTAAATTCGTAGAAGATGAACCTCGTGTTTGTCGTTCATCAACATCAATAAGCGGAAGAAAACATCAAGAAAATTGGAAGCGAAGTCATTTAACTATAAGAGAGCTTGTTGAAGATGTTGGAATATCAAGAGCTTAACTAGACGCAATTTTAAGTGATATTTTAAGTTTGACAAGTTTGTCAGCAAAACTCAGCGAAGTTTTCCTGTTCAGTTGATAAAAAAACTACTTTGAGGAACCCGAACTCAGTTGAATCGATAAAATAAAAATCGAAAGAGGCGCTGATGAAAATTCCAAAAAGTGAATCTAAAAAGAATATGTAAAGAGAAAGAGTTGGTGAAAGTTATAAAGAAAAGAAAAACAGTCTGCTTTAAGCTACTACAAATAATAATAAAAGAATAATTTAAGAAAATAGACCTTTAACCAAGTGATAGGCAACTTCTGAAATAAACAGAGATGGTCTATAGGAAGAAGAAAAATATGAAAAGCGTTTCCAAGATACTTTAAAGGAGACAAAATAAATTTGGATGAACGAGTAGCATGGGTTTTATTTAAACAGTCGCCTTTCTTTCTGAACAGAGCAGTAACGTGATGTAGTGCCAAAACAAGCATTTGAGCATTTTTGCACCAGAAACTCAACCATACTATACGTTAACTTTCAAATGGGAAAAGTTTGTTTCTTTTAGGCACCCACCCCTTAATCAATGAGTAGATTGCACGAAATGTTCAATAAATTAAAAACTAGAGCACCTTGTTATGTAAACGACATCTGGATAAGTAAAGAAAACTAGCTTTATTTTTGCGACTGAATTTTGTCTTCTTCTTCTTCTTAAGTGCCGTCTCCTCTTAGAAGATTGGCTATCATTATGGCTGTTTGTATTCTCGAAGTTGCTGCTCTGAACAATTCAATAGAACTGCAATTGTACCATTGTCTCAGGTTACTCAACCAGGAGATGCGTCTTCTTCCTATATTCCTATTATCCTGTATCTTCCCTTGCATGATATTTTGTAGGATTTCATATCTTTCTCTCCGCATCACATGCCCTAGATACTGTAATTTCCGTATCTTAACTGTATTCAATACTTCTTTTTCCTTCCCCATTCTTCTGAGGTCCTCACCATTCGTCACTCTGTCCACCCAGCTGATTTTCAACATTCTTCGATAGGTGCACATCTCGAATGCTTCCAGTCGATCACTGATGTTTTTCTTCATCGTCCAAGCCTCCATTCCATAAAATGCTACTGAAAACACGTAGCATCTCAACATTCTGATTCTTAGCTGTAGACAAAAGTCTCTGTTGCATAGTATATTTCTCATTTTATTAAATATGTTCCTGGCCTGGCCAATTCTTGCTCTAATTTCCTCTGTGTATTCATTGTTCTCGTTGACAATAGTTCCCAGGTATTTGTATTTTTGTACCTTCTCCACTTGTTCTCCTCTAATCCATATATTTTCTTGTCGTTGTGATTTTGTGATTGTCATAAATTTAGTCTTTTTGATATTTAGTGACAGACCCTTTTCTTCACTACTTTCGACTACTAGATCTAATATCGTTTGTAAATCTTCTAATGACTCTGCCATGAGTGTAGTGTCATCTGCATATCTAATATTGTTTATATATTTCCCGTTAACTTTAATCCCAATTGATACTTCTTCCAGTGCGTTCTTGATTATTTCCTCAGAATATACGTTGAAGAGTAAAGGTGAAAGCACACATCCCTGCCTTACTCCTCTTTGTATCTGTACTTCTTCAGTTAACTCATTTTCCACTTTTACATTAGCAATCTGGTTGAAATATAACTGAGTTATTATTCTAATATCTTTCATATCTATATTTTTATCTTTAAGTAGTCGAATGAGGTAGTTATGGCGGACTTTGTCAAATGCTTTGTTGTAATAGAGGAAGCAGACATATATTGGTTGATTGATATCCATACATCACTGCGAACAGGGCTTCTCTTGTGCCCATTGCTTTCCTGAAACCAAATTGGGTTTCACTAAAGTCTTGTTCTAGCTTTCTGAAAATTCTTTTATGCAATATTTTCAGAAATATTTTAAGAGTGTGACTTATTAAACTAATTGTCCTATGATCATTACATTCTCTTGCGTTGGCTTTTTTGGGTAAAGCGATGAATGTCGATCTGAGCCATTCTGTAGGGATTATTCCTGTATTATATACTGTATTATATAAATCCACCAACACGCCTATTTGTTCTTCCGTGATTAATTTTATTATTTCAGCTGGAATTTCATCAGGACCCGGAGCTTTATTGCATTTTGCCAACTTTATTGCATGTATTACTTCTTCTTCTGTTATATATGGTCCACTGTCTCGTTCTGTATTTTCTTCTATTGTTTCTTGTTGTCTTTCATCTTCGAATAATTCCTGGATATACTCTTTCCATCTTTCTAATTTACCTTTGATGTCGGGTATTATTTTACCATTTCTGTCTAAGTGGATATTATTTTTATTTGATTTTGTTATTCCCGCCATTTCCTTTATTTTCTTGTGCAAGTTGAAATCATCATGTCTTGCTTGCAATTCTTCTATTTCTGCACATTTATTTGTGTACCATTTCTCCTTAGCTTCTCTAATCTTCCATCTTATTTCTTTATGTAAGGTTGTATACATTTCATTGTCTCTATTCCTATGTTGTCTTCTGTTTTCCATCAGTTCCAGTATCTCATGCGTCATCCATATTTTATTTGTGTTATTTACCTTTGATTCTCCTAATATTTCTCTACTTGGGGTCATTATTGCTTTTTTGAATGATTCCCATTTGTTATTTGGGTCTCCCTTCAAGTTTCTATCTATTTTTTCTTCTAGTTCTTTATTAATTTTTACCGCTAATTGATCTTTTGTTGCTTGGTCTTTTAATTGTGATATCTGTAGTTGTTTTTTGTTCTGTTGTGATGTAAGTTTTTTTTTTGTCTACTGAAGCCCAAAACAAAGTTGTCCAACATTGAAAATCGTCGATTAGCGCGAGATGATGAGTATGCTTAGATGTTTAAGAAAACGCAAAAGCGTTCAATGATTGCTTTTTAAGAGTGTAGAAACTTAGATTTTTAAAAATTAAAAAAAAACTGCAACGTTTTTTCTGTACCTTATGTACTACTGAAAATTATTCACCGCCAGCTTTCTCAATACCTGTGATATATTTCCAATAATATTTTTAGGGTCCGATCTTTGAGAAAAATAAAGAGAAGATAAAAAATTAAAGTGGGCAGGGGACATGATAAGGATGGACGATAAAAGACAATTTCAGATAGTCTAAAAGACGAGAAAATGAGGAAAGACCCCAGAGGGAAACCTAGGAAATCCTGGAACACAAGTATAGTTGAAAAACATGGCAGGATCCAAGAGAAATGGTTGCAAATAGAGAAAAATGGTTTAAACTTGTAGAAGCAAAAGAATTGGTATAAACAGGCTATGTTAAAAGTATTATTATCTTGACACCTATCGGTATTAAGAGGTTATTGTTTATGATCATGATGATATTCTTTACTTAAGTTAAAGTGTGCGCAGATGATAATTTGCTACCATAAAACATGTATTATTTTTCGCATTTCCAAGAATTTACAGTGAGATATTTCCTTTAAAATTATAATTGTTAATAATTATTTAATTGAATATGTATTTTAACATATTTTTATTTATATATTATAAAGGTTCTTTATTAGTAAATATGTTGTAACGTTTATGCTAATGGGGTGGAATTTAAATGGACTAGAAGTTAAAGGTCTAATCACTGTTGAACGACAACTAGCACCATAGTTTTGAGGATTTTTTTCGAAACTTTATCCAGAACAGGAAAGATAATTGCCATCGAAACAATTATTAGATTTCCCAAGATGCCTATAAAATGCCTACATTCAATAAAAAAAATATTTTGCCTCTGTGGTGGTGCTGGGACTTGTGAGCAGCAAAGGAGATATTATGGTGCTCCACTTCTTTAAGTATGGCTTGCAGGTGATCGCTGAGAAATATATCAACGTGTTGGAGACAGTTGTCAAGACCTGACTAAAGGAGGTCACCACTGGGCGAGAGTACGTGCTTCAGTAAGACTTCGCTCCAGCCCACTAGGCAAGAAAGGTCCACGCAGGACTATACAATCATTTGTATTACTACTCGTTCCCCGACTTGAGGCCACTCTGCAGCACCGACTTCAATCTCTTTGACTACTACATGTGGAGCGTGGTTGAGGCGAAGGCCAATAGGAGGTGTCTTAACAGAACAACTTAAGTGAGAAAATGACACATTAATTACTTTAATTGTACTTGTAATTAAATTTTAATGTTATCTTTATCGTTTTTTTTATTTTTTGGGATTTACCTCGACCTGTAGCATAAGTAGAATATATTTTACTTTAAAGAAATCTGACAACTAGCGGAAGCCAAAACTACTTTTTGAAAATGAGAAAGATATTCAACAGTAATAACCCAAGCTTACAACTACGTCTAAAAACATTAAAATGCTACGCCTATTCAGTTTTATTGCATGGTATTGAAGTCTAATCCATAACAAAAGCCGCATGCAAACCAATTGAAGCCTTTGAAATGTAGATATTTCGACGAATACTCGGAATAAAATAGACAGATCGTATAAAGGATGAAGAGATCCCCTAAAGAGAATTATTAAAAACCCTTAAAAATTAGTAAACGTATCTATTCGAGTCAAGTTATGAAAGATAATAAAACACTAAATCCTTCAACTAGTTTTACAAGAAAAGATCGAAAGAAAAGACTTCCTGACAGAAGGCGCATATTATAGTTCTGATAGAGTGGTTTGGGGTAACTTTAGTCGAACTATTTCGAGCAGTAGTTAACAACAAAACCATATTCGATACCCAGGAATGACACTAAGATGAAGAAGGAGAAGAGTATTATTGATTACATAGCTAAAAAATGCCCTTTATTGTAATTATTTTCTTATTAAAAAACTTATTAAAAGATTTCTGTTTTCCTATTACTTTACGTGTAACAAGTAGAGTTGTAATGTATATTATAAATATTGAGGGTTTTTCAGCCGATTTAAATTTATACTAGGTCAGAAACCACATGACGACATATTCTTTTATCTGAAATATTATAATAAATTTTATGTGTATTTAATTTTAGACAGAAAAGATAAATTTTGAAACAACAGTGGACGTACAGGAATTGTAGTTGTGATCAGGAAGCTAGTTAGAGTACATTTTATACAATTTTTATATACATCTGTCTTGCGGTTGTTTATTAAACTGCTTCTTTCTAATTAGACTACACTATTCGTTGTTGTTATTGGAAACCCAATGCAGATGTTGATGTTTCCATCGCTCTAATCGCAGGCCATTCTTTTCATTAAGACTTACTGCTAGACATTTAAAACCTAAGACTTAAAACTTTTAAAACCTTTTTGGAAAGGATTTTTCAATGATAAAATTACTAATCGTCATAAAAAATACTTGGTGGACAATTAGGTCTGCTCACAAACTGCTGCTTACAAACATCTAATCGTTAAGACAGATTGTGGCAGACCTAATTTCGGTATCTTCGGACAATCTCATTCACTTAATGTGTAAATAAATGTTCTTACAGAATTATACAGTTGACAACGGCAATGCCGATATTAAAGTTAATATATTTATAAATTTTTGAATGATTAACTAGAAATTAACGTAATTAAAAAATTAATTTGGTAACATTGTTCCTTGGTGAATTAGTTTGCATTTTAAATTGTTCTTATTTGTGTTATAATAGTGCCTCACTAGATGATTTGCATTTACTGTTTAAAAATGCTGTAATTGATTGCGTTAGAATCTGTGGGCTTTGTAAAAAACATTAAGGCTGAAACAGAAAAAGTCAAATGTAAACCATATTTTTAAATAGCTAAAAATAAAATTAAAAAATATAAAGTAAACAATATGAAAAGAGAAGGTTGGAACAATATCAAAATTATAAGTTAGAGATAAAACAAAAAATAATAAAGTACACATTAAAAATTATAGAAAAGTTAGCAAACGTTAAACCTAATCAACAAGTTTTAAAAACTGTTAAACATTTCTTAGCAGAGGAATGCGGTCAGTGTGCTGATCATATATCTTGCAGAGGATTTTATTTTTGCTAAACACCTTTTCCTTAATATGAATATTACTCTGGGTGAAGTATAAGAAAGCATCACATCTTATAAAATTGGTAAAACACCAAGTCTCACATATTATAAATATATTAAACTCGAGCTTATATTGCGAAACTATTCCAATTGAATCTCTTGTGTAAAATAAGGATAAACTTGACCCAATAAACTATAGAGGTACAGTTTTGATCAATTTTTTAGGCCAAATTACTTACTAGAATATTTATAAAGTGACTCCTGGATTGGGTTGGCAACATTAAACTAATTTTAAAACCGCTAGATCGAGAAGTTGCATTGATTACATTTTTATATAATCTCAAGACGCCAAGCTGCTGCCTGAAAGCAGCATCTTAGGTGTGGGTTTAAAAGAAACTTTGAATTAACTTTGATTTAAAACTGACGTTACTACTACTACTACTGGTTAGTACTATAAAATTTTTCTATGATTTTACGTGATTGAAAATGAGTTTACGAAAGAAGAAGGAATTGGTTAAAGTTTATATTCAAAGATGTTTCAGGGGAGAATATTTTGTCCTTCGTTATTCTACTTACTAATTAAAGATATTGAGAGAATTTTTCTAAGTGATACTACAGATGTTTCACTTAATACTAGGGCTAAGTTATGTTGATGCAACGAGGAAATTAAATATAGTGAAATATTAGTTACCTCCTTTGAAAACAGAGCAGCATGAGAAATCTCAAATAACTTCATTGAGAAGGTAATAAGATTAAATATGTGGAGTACTATACATATCTTAGGGTCCCATTGCATGTTTCTGTGAAGTTTTCCAAGACTATTTTACATCAAGAGGTAAGACCTAAAATAAGGGACGAGATTGTTATGTGATTTCGCTAATGTAATAAAGCTAGTAGTCTTTTATGCATATTTCTAAGCTGGAAAAAATCTTATATTAGTTAGGGTTTATAAATCCTTGTTTGTTTCATTTGTGTAGCACACTAAACTATTATATCAGAGTAGATAAGTGTCTCGATAAGTTAGTTGCCTGCATAATAAGAGCAACTCTAAAGTGGCGACGTAAAGTCTCAGTAATATGAGAAAAGAGTATCCAAGCAATAATTTTTAAGGTTAATGGAATTATATATACATGAGATGTAGGTATACACACTTTATAAATCTGCTGCTAATAGCAAAACTTGTTAAGTACAATCTTACAAAATTTATTATTAAAAAGTTTACAAATCATTAAAGGTCTCTAAATACTGAGATGGTAATCAACACTATAACTGATATATCTATTGTTGACTTTAATTTTCTCTTAACTTGAGTTTGACACTAATGAAAAAATTCTTATTACTATGTCAATTTAAAGCATCAGATAAAGAATATTTCATTTAACTATTTTAATATCAATGAACAGAGGACACCCTATTGTATCAGTTAAAAATACAACCAGCTATCTAACTTATCTTATTTGCGTTTTACGCATCTTCTATTTTAAAGCAATCAAATTGAAAGAGTTTGCCAGAATAGAATCGTAACAATTGTAGTTAGGATTTAATAGAAGTTATCTAGCCAACCTTATCATTTCGTGCTTGACCGTTTAATGGTGTTCTTCATCTTAAGTATTAAATCAGAAGATTTCTCTTCTGTTGTAAAAAAACTGAATCAGCGTGGATAAAAATGGTTATGCAAGCAGCCGAGGAGATCAATCACTATTGTCTTTGGATGCGTTGTTATAACTAACAGCAAGTTAGTAATATGAACGCACCCACACAGTTGCAAACCAAAGTTTGGAACTCTGTAAGCATTTTTGACTGAGATGAACTTGACATTCCATTGAATCAAGGCGTATGATTGAACACTAGAGAAAGGACGCATAGAACAGTTTACTAAAGACAAAACTTATTTTCGTGGTAGTTGTAAGGGGGGGGGGTCATTAAGAACAAGGGTGAGGATAATATGAGATTATAAATGGCCAATAATGTAAATGGGACCATTATATGCCAATATTGAGTTTAACCGGCATTCCTTTTAACATACCATTAGTCGGGGACTAGAAACTTTCGGAAAATCAAAACAGATGCGTATGTGGTGAGGTCAACAACGTCATGCAGGTACTTCTATACCAATGCTTTGCTCCTGCAAAATTTTAGCAAATTCGGTGACCCGAAGGGTTCATGCTCTCTTTATAAGCTGCATCATAGAGGGGAAGACTAGAGCCAGAATAAAAGAGACATTTATCAAGAGCAGATGGAAAATGCTACAAACGTGTGAAGAGGTCAAAGAGCTTTTGGTAGTGACCGAATGGTGGGCGGCTCTTTCAGCATTGTAAAAGGAAAGGTTTAGAGTTGTGATAGTGCCGGTCTAATATTAAAATGCTTTATTTTGATTAAATAAATTGTAGAAACTCACAATTTTGCTTTTGTTGGAGTTGTTTGACCTCTTCTGGTATATAATGGTAAATACAACTTTTGCCTACTGTTACAAAAAGTCCCAAAAATTTATTGGCTTCTTAAAAAGTCGCAAAAATTACCCAATATACGGACAAGAATTTTATTTTGTTGTATAGTGAATAGATATGGTACTTACCTTGCGTAAAGTTTTTTAATATGTATTTCTTTCACTCTTTTGTTGGTAGGAACCATATTAAAAACTTTATCGGTGATTTATAACATGACAGGTACTTTTAAACTTCCAGAAGATGTAAGGTCTCCAATACTAGATACTTTTAATAGTTTATGAACAGAATGACAATTACTGAATGTAAGCATAAACTGTTATGGATCTTCTTTAGTCTTTTTCTTTCCACAATAATATAATTGAATTTTATATTTTTTAATTTTTTGTTTTATTTTATTACATTTATATTTTATTTATATTTATATTATAATTATTTAATTATAATTTACAAATTTCAATTTTTATCTATTTTAGCCTCTCGTGCTTGTGTTTAAACAATTATGATATCAAACCATAGATAATTATCTAAAAGAATAAAACTTTATGACTAAATTTAATAGTTAGTGATGTCGCTTTCCATGAGCATTTAAACTAAGTTATTTATCGAACTACTCATTTTTAATTTGATTGTGTTCTCAACTGTGATATAGAAAAATTTAAATATTTGTATTAATAGCACATAAGTTGGAACAAGCATTAGAAAAAAACTTATTACAAAAAAATATTTAATTGGTGAGAAAGAGCTAATTCAACATGATGTGTCTTACGTATTGAAGATGAATTTTATAGTTTTGTTTCATCAAGAATGTTAAGAATTACAAATAATTAAGAAAATGTCACATTGTTTTGTAATTTTTGTGTATTGGAATTACAATGTTGTTATTCTATTCAACAGTTATTACTTCAATGTTCCAAGGTTGTTGAAAGATTTCCTTCACCCCCTTAATTATTTCAGACCCTTCCAAGTTTAACATTTATGCAGTTACGTCACTTTCACCGGTTGCCTTTCCATTTTTGTCGTCATCAAGGAATCAACTATTTTTGCCTCTGTTATTTCTTCATAACTTTCTTCTTATTTTGGTGATCTTGGTAAGGTTTTATTCTTGCTTCTATTCTTTATTCTTTTATGTCTTCGTATTTTTATGTCTGTTTGTAGTTTCGTTTTCGTTTTCGTTTCTGATACTCCTGATCTTTTGTGTTTTGTTTCCTTTTGGTTTTGTATACAGATTTTCTTTCAAAATCGTCTCAGATCTCTTTCCTTGTTCTTCCTCCTTTGCATGCAGATACGCTTGTTTTCTTCTGTTTTTTTTTACTTTACTTACTTTGTCGTTCCATCATTTTGCCTTTCTTAGCTCTGGATTGAAATTAACTATTTTAAGTCACAAGTGAGTTCTGCTGCTTGTAGTACTGTATTCGTAAATTTATTCCATTTCGCATTGTTAATTTTTTATAGACACTCAGTTTCTTTCTCCAGATATTCTTGCCTTTTTTATATTTTTTTTATTTGACTTTAATCGGTTTTCTGATATCTGTAACTGCTACCTTTGACCTTATGTTTAATTTTGCATCACGTATTACATTTATATCATTTATTGCACACATTATATTTCTGTTATATGTTATGTAATCAATTATATTTTTATGGGTTAATCTACATGTATGTGATTTTATAGATATTTTTATGGTTATATAAGGTATCTGATTATTTATACATTAATCAATCATTCTACTTCCATTATTATTCATTTAACCTTTTAGTCTAAGTGTTCACATAGTTCGATGGCCTGGTTTTCGATGCAGGTATTCTAATCTCCCATTACTATTACATATTCCTTTTTGTTCTGTATTTCTTCTTCAGCTCGCTACAAGTCTTTATAAAATGTTTCTTTGTCATTTACTGTTGTATTCTCTGTTGGTGCGTGTATTTGTACTTGTCCTCACGTGTTCTTAGTCTCCCAGCTTACTACATTCTTTTCTAGTTTACTTATGGTAATAATTCTTGCACCTTTTGTGTTCCTCTAGTATTTAAGTGTATGCCCTTTGTCCATCTCAGTTACTTTAAAGTAATATCTTGAGTGGCATCTAAAATATTTTAAAAAATTATTTAGAGGAAATTAAGGTCGAAAAGTAGAATAAGCAGCATATATTCTAGAAAGATAATCACAGTTTACATTTACATAGTAAGAGCATTAACTAAAAAAGAGACTAAATAAGAATAAATATTTATATTTAGAATATATTGTATATAAAATACGATAAAAACATATATGGGAAGCACTAGATGAGTTAGAAGGACCCGCAAATTTTAAAAGAATAATTAAAAACATAAATGCAAGAAGGGTAGAAGTGGTGAAATTAAAAGTGGGTACAATAGCCTAAGCTTTGCTAATCCGTTGCTATTTGTGATAAGACGACTGCAGAGGAGCAGTGAGTAATATAGGAGAAAAAATTAGAAGAAAAAATGATGATGATAAGTATAAAAGCTGAAGATATAAAGCATCGAGAAACGACCAAACAGTCAAATAAATATCGATATAAATAGTTGGAAAACAGACATTAAACTTTCAACAACTAAAATATTTAGGGATGATAAAAAGTAACGATGAAAATTACAATAAGGGATATAAAATAGAATAAATAAAGCGAGTATAATGTAAAAGGTGTTTTTTAAGCCCGATAGAACTTACGAAAGGGTTAACTGTCAAACGAACTGTCATACTGCGCTCACTTTTTGACATTTATGATCAGTATACTCTGGCAAATCATCATGAATAGATTGACGCTTGAACAACGCTACCAAATTATCCAGATTTACTTTGAAAATCAGTCATCGATTCGCGCAACTTATAGACGACTTCGTGATTTTTATGGCGCACATAATCGTCCATCTGAGCAAATGTGGATATATTTCATACCACATACTCTCTAAATGATGCAATAACACCAATACGTCGAAGGAATGAGCGTACTGAAGAGAATATCGCCGCTATAAACGAAAGTGTGGAAGACGATTCAAATTTATTGATTCGTCGTCGGTCGTAGGAATTGGGGCTCTGTCCGTTCACTATGTGGAAAATTTTGCGCAAATATCTTGGCCTACACCCGTATAAGATCCAGCTGGTGCAGGAATTAAAGCCACGAGACCATCATATGCGTCGTTCTTTCGCCGATTGGGTTCTAGAGCACTTGGAAACTGACCCGATGTTTTATCGCAAAATTGTGTTCAGCGATGAGGCCCATTTTTGGCTTAACTGGTTGGTTAATAAACAAAATTTCCGCATATGGAGTGAAACTAATCCACAACAGATCCTACAGACTCCATTATATCCAGAAAAATGCACCGTTTGGTGTGGTTTACACGCTGGTGGCATTATCGGACCTTATTTCTTCAAAAATGAAGCCGGAGCTCGCGTTACGGTCAATGGAGATCGTTACCGCCCCATGATCAATGATTTTTTGTTTGAAAATATGGACGACATTGATCCGGGCGAGATGTGGTTGCAACAAGATGGCGCTACGTGCCATACGGCGACCGCAACCATCGACTTATTGAAATCAAAATTTGGCGATAAGTTGACTTCGAGAAATGGACCTGTCAATTGGCCTCCAAGGTCGTGCGATTTGACATCTCTCGATTATTTCCTGTGGGGCCACGTGAAGTCACTGGTTTATGCTGATAAACCAGCAACAATTGACGCCTCGGAGGCCAACATTGTTCGTGTTATTCGTGACATACGGCCAGCAATGCTCGAAAAAGTGGCCCAAAATTGGACGTCCAGAATGCGCTTCGTCAAGAACAGCCGCGATGGCCATATGCCCGAAATCATTTTCAAATGTTAATGCCATGTATTCATCTTTCGAATAAAATTTTTTTTAAATTTATTAATAATTGTCAGATCAACATTATAAATGTTACATATGACATTTTTAATCATCAGTTATTTATAACTATATACACTTAACATTTGTATTGCATTAACTATTATTAGCGCCTCGTGTTCTATGATAATGTTAATTTAGTTACTGTCTTCATCAAGGAAAGTTTTCGTTTAAGTCTTACATGAGTATTGCGTTCATCTAGGTTATAGTACACTGTTCCATCGCACGCACTTATATTTTGGAAGAACTTTTTGGCACTTTCTTTAATATAGTCTTAGACATGCCATACTCCTAGCTCATAATGCAGTTGGTTGTTGCAATTATATCATGCGGCATTTACTGCCATTGGAAAGCCTTTATTTTAAAACCTCTGTAGTTTCTAAATGTTGGTTTTGTTTGTGTTGCACCATACTGGAGAGGCACACAATTCTAGTAGTCGTAATAGAGTTTTGTACATGAGAATGCCACATTCGACCTTTAGCGTAAAATTTTGATTTATCAGTGGATATAGTTGTCGCAATCTAAAGAAGTTTCAGCTTAATCTGGCATTCAAGTAGACCCCTAGGTATTTAATTGCAGAATTCTTAGGATTGCTGAGAATAACTTCTCGGTTACCTTTGACGTTTGCTGGGTTCTTCTTAATATGAAGATTTTGCACTGGAATTTGGAGGAGTTTATCTGGTTGTTCCAACTTTTGAGCTATTTACTGATTTTATTTGTTGCTTTCTATAGTTGCAGCACTGCTTCCGTCAAGTCTACACTTTGAGTTATAATTGCAGTGTTATCAAGCTGCCAACGGCGCTGATGTTTGTGGAGTATTTGACCTATAGATGTTAAACAGCAGGGGGCCCAAAATACTATCCTGTGGTACTCTTGCTTGGATGCATTTGGTTTTTTAAATTGCTGAGTTTACTTACACTGAAATGTTCTTTCAAGAGAGGAGAAGGTAATTGCTTGAAGATACTTGAGCATCTCTTTAAGACCTTATCGAAGGCTTGGACTACGTTTAAGAAAACCGCTGTAGTGTAGCACCTATTTGCATAACCATTCTCAATTATTTCACTGATTCGCTGTAACTGGTGACAAGTAGAGTGCCTTCTTTTGAAGCCAAATTGGAAGGTTGGAATAATTTGTATTTCGTTGATTAGTGTGGATGACCATTTCTAATAGTTTTAAAAAAGTAGTCAATAGGGTTATTGATCCATAGTTTTCGATAGTATTTTTGTCTTTTCCAGGTTTGGCAAATATAAGAACATAGGCATGTTTTTATGTCCGAGGAAAGTAACCTGTTTGTAAATATGCATTAATTATTGTTGCTAGATATGCTAAGCTTTCTTTGGTGTTGCAAGACTAAGTTAGTTAGTCTTGGTCGGGTGATTAGAAAAGGTTAGATGTAAAACAGTTGAAATAAAACAGTTCCAATGATATGAACATCTAAGTAAAATGACCGACACCAGATATCTCAAGCAAATATATGGTAGGAGATGTAAAAAAAAACACGTGGAAAATCTAGTAACACCTGGAAGATGCAGCCATAAAAAAAGACTTTAGGACAAACCAAGATACTCGCAAGAGACAGAACACCATATAAAAGTGGCTCAAAACAGAAGAAGTACAAATGACATTTACTTCATTCATTATCTTGATAATGATTATATATTAGTTTTTAATTAAATTATTCATAAATTTAGGTTTAGACAGAACGGAAAACATTTTCCATACGTAACTTTTATTAATATTTTTTATATCTTGAAATCTTGTGTGGGATTTAAATTTTAAAATTATTTTTTTTACATATATATTATAGTTATTCTATTTAAGTATAAATTATAATTTTATATGCAGAAACTTATTACCTGTATAATAAACACAACACTAATCAATTTTTATGCTTTTGACGTCGTAGTAAATCCATAGCGAAACCCCATTTTTTGTTACCTTTGCGTGTTCGCCTGCAAGCTCACAAACCTCGGTCTCGGACAGCTGCGGCTGCCTTCTAGGAATCGAACAGAGCCGCTGAACTTTTTGGTTTCCCGTGAATGTTATGATAAAAACCCTATCAATCCGTGGAACATTTTCAGCCGTCTATTAGTTTCCCCGTTCGCACGCGGCGCTGACCTACAATTTCAGCGAGTACGTCCAGGATCACGCATGTAAATACGCCAGAGCGAGCTTTAAGCCCTCTGAAAGCCCCATCCAAATACTCAAGAGCAAAGCTCATAAGCCGAGAAGCTTATCCACCCCAAAGCTAATCATAATCAGGCCGTAATTAGTCCTGTTTCATCTACCAAGTTCGCTGGAACAATGGCGACGTGTTCTGCAAATAATTAGGAAGTTTTCTTGGCAAATATTTGTGCTGGCGCCGGCAAATAATTAAGCGATCGGCGCGATCGGCGCGATCGGCGCGATCGACTTTAATTCTTCGCCCGGCTGTATCGACGGCCGGCTGGGGTATTAGTCGGACGTGCAGATTAGCATCAGGGCCATCATCGTCGGCGGAGTTATCAACGTGACCGATATTAACGTCCTTCATTTCGTATCATCATCGTTATCCCCTGTTATGCTTATGCCGCTTCGCCGCTTATAGTCTTTTCTGTATTATGGTGCTCTCGCGGTTTCCGCCTAATTGAACTTTACGTTCGTTTGCTTCTAATTATTGGAGACGATCTGGAAAGTTTATTATCTCTTTACTCTTGTTCTGAAATAAAATTTCTAAAATTTATTATAAATTTTATTGTTAATTAATCTTCTATTACTACAACTTTTTATCTTTTGTTTTTGATACTTTATATTGTTCTTTTATTTTTATACATGATTTCTTTGCAAATTCAATGATGATATCATCATTCGTTGAAATATAAAATATATCTAGTATTCTCTTAAAGTTGTAAGTTACATTGCGTTTCTTGTTAAGTTTGGTTATTTACCAATAGAGTGAGAGATATGCTTAATGAGTCTGGTGGTGTGGAGGATTGTCCAAGATCTGGAAGATCATGTTCAGTTCAGACTGTTTAGGCAGGCAGAGCGCGATTAAGCTCTCTTTGTAAGCAGAATATTATGTCTTGGAAAATGCAAATTTCCGAAACTTCAATGTTTCGTATTGTTAAGCAAGACTTTGAATTAACAGCTTACAAAAGAAATACTATACATTTGCTAACAGATGCTTTAAAAAAAGGTAGGATAGAAAAATCCAAAAGGTTGTTGACTGAGTACGCGCATGATGGCCACAGAAAAATTTTGTTGACGGATGAAAACATTTTACAGTGCATAAATCTTCCAACAAACAAACTGACAGGGTAGGTCTTCCATAGAAGCATCTCAGTTAGTGCCAAGAGTTCAGAGAGTGTGTTATGGTGGAATAATTTTGTTAAAACTTCGGCCGTTGTGTATCAATATAATGTTTTGCAAGCTGCAGTGAAACTTTTGAATCACATTCTCTTTTTTGAGGTAAACCTTGGATTTTTCAGTGGTCGCTCACAAAACACAGTTAAATAAAACTTGTCTTATCAACAATGTGTCTCATTTTATAACAGTAGAGGATTGGTTTTTTGGTAGCCCAGATCGTAATCAATTAGATTACAAATTATGGGCAGTTTTAGAGGCCGTAATTTGCGTAAAAAGACACTTTAATGTTGATTGTTTGAAGTGAGCTCTTGCGGTTGCAGTCAATACTTTTGTAATGGATGTAGTGCGTGCTGCCATAGACGAGTGCCCCGGACGCCTTCAATTATTTTAGGGTCTACGGCTGGAACATCAAAATGAATCTAACAAAACTTAATTTATTAAAATTGAGAAGAACAGTTCAGAAGGTGCGATAAAACAGATGAACATACATACTAACTAGCATACACAAATTTTCTAAAATCATCTTTCGGCCTTGTAGACGAGTAAATATTGTCTTCCAATATAAGAGGCAAGAAAGACAGATATTGTTTTAATTGTTTGCTTGTTGTCGTGTAGGAGATTTATAAGAGGATGGATCAGAATGTTTGTCGTTTCCTATAGATCCTTAAATCATCCAAGAATTTTTTTAACTCACAAATTACTTGTTCCAGAATGCTGTAAATTTTTGTTGAAATTAAAATTAGATCTACATTATTAAAATATTTTTTAATATTAAAAACAAAGGTATAATTATTGGACCTCAAAACTCGACTGAATATGCATGCATCTGGAAGTAGTACTTGACAGACTGTTTTATTTGCCTTAAATAGTAGTCCATGGTTAATGTTCCAACAGTAGTTTAAGACTCTTTTTAGCAGTGTTCTACACCAAAAATTATTAATAATTAATTTCTTATTAGTTACAGTTAATTTTTATTGTCATTACAAGAAAGTTCAAACGAGAGTAGACTATACGAGGGTAATTCGGAAGGAACCTCCGTTTGGGCATGCGCGATAAATAAGAGGGGAATAGCGATGCTTGTCCTGTGGCGCTATACGCAGTGGTTCAGAACGCTGCCATAGAAAATCACGTCTAATGTAAAGTGTATGCAGTAATAACACTCCTTAATCTACGAACGTTTTTACTACTATAGTAAAATAAACAATAGACAACATAGTAAAATAATGCTTCAAAACAGCAGATCTGCCACTATTCGTTATCCGTTAACTCTTAGAAAAAGCTACTGAATACAGTAAACACGCGTATGTGTGCGAAAGCATTTAATAAAATAAAACTGTGTGATTTAATAGAAACACTTGAGAAAGATGATATCCCCACTGCACTAATACAAACTATTAAACGATTAAATACACAAACTAACCTCAAAGTAAGGACAAACAAACTCACAGAAGAAATAAAAGTATATACCAGAATAAAACAAAAAGCAGTTGATATAAAATAAATGACAAAAGAGTGGAGAACATTTGCCATGCAAATAATCCCGTCATAATAACGAATACTGAAGACGACTTCCAAAGACTCTCATAAGCCTTTCATCTAGAAGTCCACGAATATAACATGGACATACCAGTAGAAAAAACAAAAGAAAGAACCAGTTAGTTATAAAGAACAAAAACATCTTTCAAGTATCTGGCCATCGGCGTTTTAAGAAACAGAAAATTAGTTAACAAAGATGAAAACTAACAACACAGCAAGATTGGTGGATCATTTGAAGGACATCACAACAGATATAACATCGAGCGATAAAGTGCGAAATGACATCACGAGAATATTAAACAACAAGCTAGCAAAGATAGCACGGAACAACAAACCGAAAACTATCAAACCAGAAAGATAGCTCTGCGTTAATATTGCAGGATTACAAAATTGGAAATAACAGGACACTAAACCTAAAACAAGAAAAAGAAGATGAACATTTGCGTAGTCTTTTTTAAATATTTTAAAAACTATAATTAAAATGTCTGTAAATACTAGACACACCTTTTTGGTATTTAGGTTTTATGTACATTAACTTAAGTTACACTAACTATATATTGAAGAACAGTATTTGGTTCATCTTTGTTACTGTAATTCAGCTCTTATTTTTAAGCATAGAAGCTTTAATACAAAAAATAAGCAAACTATAAATGGTTCAGTACTATAACTAGTGTCTTAATTATCTTCATATCTTTCTTCAGAAGGCCATTTCTTAGTGTAATAATTGTTAAGTATTTTCGCAAATTTTATTACACAATATCTAGGAGAGCAATTTGGAAAATAATTTCCATTTGCGCGTGCATGAGAAATAGGTGAGCAAAGCGACATTCTGTGGCGCTGTATGCAGTAGTCCAGTTGCGGTTTACTCTTTCGCTATATCAATCGAGAATAAACGATGCGACAGAAAAACAGAATGTGAGGTGCGTGCTGTAATATGATTTTTGTGTGCGAAAACAATTTCTGCAGCTGCGATTCATCGCGAACTGTGTAATGTTTGAGAACCAAACGTTATGAGTGAATGTGTCGTGCGTTAATGGTGTCGCACGTTTAAGGATGAAAGCACTAATGCTCACGACGACGCAAAAAGTGTCAGTCTATCTGCAATCACTGATAAACTTGAGAAAAGAATTGACAAAAAGTTTATTATACGTATGAAGACTGCGCTTGAAGATGCTGTTACAGGATGGCTTTATTTCTAGGCGAGAAAGTTTTGACACGTAATGAACATACAGGTTCTGTATCTATGTCTGTCTGTCATTGATAACCAAACGGAGTTTTTTTGTTAGTCTCTTAGCCAACCTTTATTAATCTTTGAATTAATCTGAACTTAATCTAAGGAATTCCTAAATTAAATTTTATCTAAATTTGGTGAAAGTTACAGTGACGACTTCCTATAAAAGTAAAAGTTGTTTGAAAGTTTGCCTCCCCACTTCTGTGGCTATGCTTGCCTATTTATTCATTAACTAAGCAAATGTGCCTATAAAAATTAATCAAAGGTATCATAGTAATATCTATAAAATTTACAGGCTTTAGTTATTTCCATGTTATTGTGATAACAAGATTTTGTATGTTTGTTTGTATTGTCCACCATTGCAATCCCCCTACAATACCTCATTATCCATCTCAATTTTCTACAAAGAAAACCAGCTTTATTTTTTCTATCTGCTGCATTAATTATCTTTTAATTATAGTTAATAAAATCGTTAATATGGTCTAGATCAGCTGATTAGAGCAAATGCAATTAGAACAGCATAATACATATAATGCTGTATTTTATTAAACATGCAATAAGATTAAATCTTGGAAGCTTGAGCAGAACGATATAGGTCTACGGTTTGCTCAAGTGTATATACATATACATATACAAGAAAATTTTCTGATATTTCTATTCGAGCTGTTGTATGGTTCCATTTTAAATGCTTTTTGGGGGCACATGTGACACGCTTAATCACTTGAAGATGGCGATTTTTCGTTTTGTTTGAGATGTATAATTTAGGTTTATGTAGAAATCTAAGAGACTAAATTTATGTTGTTAATTAGATACTAAAACTAAATTGAATAATATCTGATACAGAAGTAATAACTGATTCGAGGATTCTTTTGATTGAATTCTTGTTGGCGGTTGTTATAATTTAGATTTGTTGGATTTTTGTGTTTTAGCTAAGACCAGGTTCTGATTAAGGTTTTTGGCGTCCTGGGATTATAATTTTTCGCTCGTCTTTCCTCAAATTTTCGCATGTTTGATGTATTATATCAACACATAAAAAACATCCATTTGCATTTAATACTGATTTTACAATTCTAGGCATCTTTTCGATTATTTTTTTTAATTTATCAAGTGGTAAATATCTCCAGACATCTTAAAAAAGACTCCAAAGATGATTTTTGGACGTAGAACGCTTTATTCTTACTGTCCATCTCATCCCCTAGTAACTCTATGGATTTGAGGTCTGGGCCCTGTGGTGTCCATATTATTTTAAGTATTTTTTGTTCTTTTTGGTTTGCTAGATAGGCCATACAAAGTTTTGAAGTATCTTTAAGATCGTTGTCTTGCATAATCACAAATTTCTTCCTGATTAATCGCAACCCAAATGGTATGGCGTTTTCCGTTAACATTTTTATATAATTTTTTTTCTTATAATGCCATTGTCTTTTACTAAGTATTTTACACGAACCAAAGAAGATCCTAAAACGGACCCATCTCCACGCTTGATTGTCGGAACAATACAGCCCAGTCTTGGATCATCTTTGTTATCTTAGATCGACGTGCGAAGATAATCAGTTTCTGAATGAAAAATTCAAGTTTAGTTTCGTCAATCCATAATACGTTTTGTCACTGTTAAGTTGTCCAGGACAGTGCTTTTGCACCTACGGAAAAACGTTTAGCCAACTATGAAAATTATCCTCCTGAAGACGTCGCTTTATTGTGCTGACTAATATTGTCCCCGGTTAAACTCTGCAGCCATATCTAGATAGTTAATCTTCTATTTCGCGTATTCATTACTCTGATAAACTGATCGATAAGTGAAATTTGAATTGAAGGATGATTTAATCAAATACTAAACTTTGCACAATAATTTTAAATTATAATATTGTTAACACAACGGCTAATAATAATAATGATAAGGCACTACGACCCTCGTGGGAGCAAGGCCTGCGAACTGAGAGGTTAAGGCTCTCATACGTTCGCTCTCTCTGCCCGGTCGTTGCGCACCATCTCTGATGCGGGGCGATGTGGCAAGCACCGCGCCTAAGACGACCGCCATTATTACCCCTTGTTCGAATGAACGGCTAATAGTTACTATAATAACACTAATTTATTTGCACCTCTGTTGTTCGCTGTACAAATTTCTCTTCCACCAAAACAACTAGGTCATTGGCGTAGCCTGCAGAAGAGAATCCTTCGCCTTTAAGTTCTTTAAAAGTCCATCTATTACCAGGTTCCATAGCAGGGGTGTCCTTCTGTTTCGCCTCATTCAAATGCGCAGCTCTAGAAATCTTAAGGCATCTCTAAAAATGGCACGTAAGGCGATTGATCATTTGGGGGAATTTTAAATAATTTCTGTTGCAATATAAATTTTTAAAAACCTAGGTCCTTGTTAAGATTGTTCATGTTGTCTTTACATCACAAAAAAAAATGTATTAGAATGTTAGAGAGTGTACTTGTATCTGAATATTCATTCAAATATTGCTCTTTATGGTAGTTAACAACTAAAAGAGTCTTATTTTTAAGCTTTTGTAACAATTTATTATTAAATATTTTTTTTCTATTTTAAAGATTAGTTGCTTCTCTTTGTATGCAGAAATAACAAATAATTTTAAGTTACATCAACCGTTTAAAGTGGTTCCAAAATTTTAAGCATTATTTTTGGTTTATTTACAATTAGAAACTTTCCTCAAAAGTCTATAATATTTCTAGACTGATAAGCTTCGTAACAATTTAACAGTTTTAATAAAAATATTTTGTACACGTATCTTAATCTTAATTGTGTTTTTATTAGAACATACTTTATGTGTGCGTACAGTCATGAATAACTTCGTTATTAAAATTTCTTTTTAAGTATTTCTGAAATTTGCATTTCACAAAATATAAAAGTAAGCCGCCCTCTTAGCGTTTTCGAAAAGGGTCAAAAAAGTCATTTGTAAATATGTAAAGGCCAAGAAAAGTCAGACGCGTTAAATTATGTCTCCATCAAGCAAGGCGGTGTACAGAAGGGCGGTAGATGGGTATGCCGGCAGGTGGAGATGTAGAGGTCGAACAGTCTGAAGATTTGTGTGCCAGTCAAGTGTGCTGACGCGGGGTCGAAGAGCTGAATTATACAGGGCCCTGCATACTGCATGAGCACCTAAACGCGCCGGTTAACTCAGCTCACCTCTGGACCGATCGCTTACCGTCGCAACTTCCTTCGGCGCAAACAAAACTCCACCTCCCCGAGTTGATTCCGAGCCCCGAGATTAGCTTGCAGAAAAATCTGGGCCGTCGCTTTGCTTGCGGCGAGTCGCGCTTTTGATAATCCTCTAATTGCATTCTGCCTTGTCGCTTCGGCTCCTCTGCAACGCCGGGGTAACCGAAGATGCGAATGCTTGGAAATTGTTTCTGACTTTTGACACCTTAAAAATTCATTCGATAGCAGCGAACACCCCCGATGGACGCGTCTGTCCGGAACACTTTTTGACGTGATGAATCTTTCATCAGATCTGCTCATTACGGGTTTTTGGCCTGCAACATTCATGAGCGCTTGATTTTGGCCACTGCCGGCAAACGGAATGCGTTCATATCCGTATCCTGCACTTCTGCCTCCAGTGACTATCCCCTAATTATTCACGCTATTAAGATTTCCATACATGCTCTGTGGATGAGCTGCAAAATAGCAAGTTTTAGGTGAAAGTTCGATTTCAGGTGGACGAAAGACGGACGCGATCGTTCCTTTCGGACCGGGACGCAGCGGATCAAACTCAAAAGTAAACTACTTTAAGATAATTACAGCACTGATTGGCAGTAGATGTATTTCCAGTGTCTCCTGGGAGCTCGCTGTCCCGGCATCTGTCACGGCCCCTTGTTAGTTACTTCTTGATGAAACTTACTTTAGAGTTTGAGTTGTTGAAGTTCTCTTTCCTACTTTTTACTGATTTTTTTCCAATATAAAGAGGAAATTTTTAGCATACATAAACGACATATTTCTAGGAAAATGTATAGGCTTATATTAGAGTTTATATAGACGTTTTTTAGAAAGCAAAATATTATTAGTATGGTCTATGTTTTTTGTTATGTAATAGTTATAACTTTGTATTAGTTATTAAATACTAGTTTACAAGTAATACGTGGGCAGTGTGAAAAGTTTTGAGTTTAATGTAGGAACAAATATTTTTCTGTCACTTTCAATTTTATTTAATCAACACAGTTTTCTTTTAAGTCAGTAGAATTTTTCTAGCAATGCTCCAACTTCTTTAACCCATCCAAATGGTAGTTGTCGTCTTGCTTTGCAAAATAGGCGTCTATGATTGCAATAACATCCTCGTTTGTTAAAAATCTCTGTCCTCCGAGCCCAACTTTGAGCTTATAAAACAGGAAATAGTCGCTGGGTGCCAGATCTGGTGAATATGCTGGGTGGTCAATTAATTCAAACTGATATTCGTAAATTTTGGCTATGGTGACCGCCAAAGTGTGAGCCCGTGCGTTGTCTTGATGGAAGAGCACTTTCTTCCGTTACAAATGGAGACATTTTTCAGCAATTGCTGCCTTCAACTGGTCCAATAACTATGCGTAGTATGACTCCCTTATTGTTTTTCTTTTTTCTAAGTAGTCGATAAACAGAATTTCCTGACCAAAAAGTTGTCATCACCTTCCCGGCCGATAAAACCGTCTTCGCCTTTTTCGGAGCATGTTTGCCCTTAGCAGTCCACTGTTTTGACTGTTCCTTTGTCTCAGAAGTGTAATGGTAGACCCAAGTTTCATCGACAGTGAAAATTCGACGCAAAAGGTCCGACTCGTTTCGCTGAAAGCGCTTAAACAGGGCCTTGTTAATGTTTTTCTTCTTCTTCTTCATTCTTGTATCATAGGCTAATGCCTGTTTTTTAATTATACGTTAAGGTTGTCACAACATCTCTTCCTAGGTCTTCCCACGTTTCCTTTTCCTACCGGCGACTTATCTTGGCAATCTTAACGATTCAATTGTCAATCATTTGATTAATGTGGTCATCCCATTCTTTCTTTTTTCCATGGTTTTATTTGTTAATATTCTCTACGTTGCAGAATTTTCTTATATTTTCTCTTCTCTATCCAACAGTGTTTTACTACCAATCAGAGTTTTTAGTTTTGGTGTTTCCAATAAACGGCATATGTTAACTGTGGTGGGTCGCGTTTCCTCTATGTAGGTCATAATTGTTCTCACCGTGGTTTTATATACCCTTGCTTTCGTCTATTGTTGTAAATATTTGTTACGTCAAATTGTATCATTTAAACTTTCTGCTACTTTTTTGGCTTTAGTTATTTGTCCTTTTACTTCTTTTCAATGCTTCCATTTGCCGATAGTTCTATTCCGAGATTAGATAACTTTTCCATCTACTTCTAACTTACATCTAATAGGTTCTGTCGAGGTAGTCATACATTTTGTTTTTTTTAAGATATTATTATGCCATCTTCACTTTTTGCGACCAGGACAGCATTATCCTCATAGCATAATATGGTAATCTCAGAATCTCTAAGTTTATATCTCTTTCCTTTGTTAATTTCTTTTAGTACTTCATACATTACATTGTTAAAAAGTAAGGGTCTAAAGTGTCGCCTTTTATTGAATATATATACGAGGGTAAGGTGAAAAGTTCTCGGCCTGACAATGAAAGACTGCGACTTTCAGTTAAAAAATGATTTTATTTTTCTACATTATCTCCCTTGACTTCAACACACTTGATCCAGCGCCTCTCCAACATCAGTATTCCTTTTTGGAAGTGAGAATCTGGAAGATTCATCAACGGCCCTCTCAACTTCTTCATTGGATGCGAAGCGCTTCCCAGAAACAAATTTTTTTAAGTTTGGGAACAGATGGAAGTCTGAGGGTGCCAAATCAGGAGAACAGGGGGGATGGCCGAGCAAATCGTACCCCAAATCCCGCAGTTTTCCCATCGCCAACGCAGGTGCGTTGTCCTGGTGAAAGATGATTTTTTTCTTCTTCAAGCCAGGCCTCTTATCGCGAATTTTGGCATTCAGCTGGTCAAGAAGGTTGGAGTTCTGCCGTTTGCAAGATAATCAATTAACAGGATCCCTTTCGCATCCCAAAACACGCTGGCCATGACCTTTCCGGCAGATGTGATCGACTTCGCTTTCTTTGACGCTGAACCACCGGCTTCCACCCATTGCTTGAACTGCTGTTTCGTTTCTGGCGTGTAGTGGTGGACCCATGTCTCATCCATGGTGACAAATCGCAGCAGAAAATCGGTCGGATCCCTGTTGAATCGGTCCAAAGGTTGCTGCGAAAATCGTTTGCGCATTTGCTTTTGATCGGCGTTCAGCAAATGCGGCACCCATCTTGCGCAGAGCTTTCGCATCCCTAATTCTTCGTGCAAGATATTTCGCACCCTTTCTTCCGATATCTCCACACCCTCAGTTATCTCACTCATCTTCGCTCGCTTATTGTCCAACACGATATCATGCACTTTTTCGATGGTTTCCGGTGTGGTTGCGGTTTTTGGTCGTCCTTCACGTGGGTCATCATCAGGTTTAAATTCAGCTGCCCACTTTTTAACAGTTGACATGGAAGGAGCAGAGTCCCCGTAAACTTCGGATGAATTTCCTTAGGGGTTAATCCATCCAAAACGAAGAATTTTATAACCGCACGATATTCAAGTTTATCCATTTTAACAAAAAACATGCAACATGTCTACTGAAAAAATTCGTATAAACAAACTACTAGAGCTAACAAGTTGAAACTAGTCATACGAACTAATGACACATGCACCCAAGCAGGAAGCAAAATTATTTGCCGATTGCAACACCATCTCTGTGTCAGGCCGAGAACTTTTCACTTTTCACTTTTCACTTTCCCCAACCCAACACATCTCCAGCCAAACAAACTTTTACTTCCAGCCCTATAAAAGATCAAGCAGGTCACACGAAAGATCAGTTTTATTCAAAGACTTATAGCTCTCCTTGGGGAGTAGGTAGATTTAAACCCCGAGTGAAGAGCTAACCTCTTGAAAATGGCATAAAAACCGATGCCGAAATGTCGAGAATTTACCCAAAATAGACGCGGTTCATCCGGTGCACTAAGTTGTTTAAACATAGTTAACCGCGGAAACCTATCCGAACATATACATACATATATATATATATATAAAATTTTCCATTTATTTTGGCTTAAATTTTATTGTCTTTGTAAATATTTTAGATGATTTATATGATGTTAAAGAGGATTCCTCGATTGTAAAGTAAGTGTATAATGTTTCTGAATTGTTTAAGATCAAATGCTTTTTGTCGATCCATAAAACCTATGTACGCTGATCTATTATATTCTACGGATTATTCAACAATTTTTCGGATTATAAATACGGCGTTGGTGCACGATCTTCTTATTCTAAACCCTTGTTGTCTCCTGCGAGAGTAATAAGTGAATTAATATGATTTGTTATTACTTTAGTAGTTAGTGTGAGCATTGTGTTAAGAAGGTTAATGCCTCTATACTTCTCTGATTCTATCTTGTCACCTTTTTTCAACTGTCGGGTATTCTGTGTGTTAAAATTGTCTTTCTGATCAGTGATGCCATTTCTTTTGTTAATCTGTCTCCTCCATACTTCAGTAGTTCATTTGGTCCAGACCGGGCGACTTTCTGTTTTTAAGGCGGAGTGTCTGTTCCACTTTTAAGCGACTGATGTTTATTTTATCTTCTACCACAATATTTAGAGTGTTTCTATCGTCAGTGTTTATTTTTGCATTAAATAGTTCAGTTAGATATTCTACCCATGTTTTTCATCTATCTACCATTGTATTATTCTGTTATTTCTTTACGCTGACCTCAAATTAGTCTCCAGGTCTGTTTTTGTAGACCGTCGAAATCGCTCTCCATGTTTTTGGTAAAGCTTTCCCAATGCTCAGTATTTCATTTATTTATGAATAATTTTGTTTCGTTTTTATTTTGTATTCTTCGTACGTTCCTTACAAAACTATGGCATCTTTGTGATAGCTTTCTTAGAGGTTTTTTTCCTATTGCTTTATTGGCAGCCCTTTCGATATTTGTATTGAGCTTTTCCAGCTTTCTTTTGCAGTTTCTTCGTTTGTCCTAGGGTTCTCATTTATATATTTTCTTATTCTTGATTGGTACAGTTGTATAGTGAGTTTATTTTACAGTGATTCTAAATTAAATTTATCTTCTGCTTTTGTGTTTATTGTTATTTCTTTTTTGAGTTTTATTTTAATGCTTATTTTTGTTAGCAGATTGTGGTCGGCGCCAACGTTGATTAAATTTAAGATTATTACATATAACACCTACATTTTCTTACTGAAACGATGCGTAGAACCAGTGGCGGCGTTTGGGCCTATTTCTTCTGGTGATTGTGATTGACCAAGAAGACCGATTTCTCGTGCGATGTTACAATTTGCTTCTAGAATTGATTGTTGAGCAGTTGGCGACAAAGCTCGGTTCTTTTGGCGGCTTGTATCATCTGGAAACAGTAGAGGACTCTTCCTTTACCTTTAGCATCGCAGATTTACGTTGCAGTATTTCTTGATAAAAGTCTCCCATCCAAATCCAGAGTTCAATTTTGTCCAAAACAATTTGAATACTAAAAATTCTACTCGTTACTGAATCATAAACACAAAAATCATAAAAATAAAATTTTTGGAGCAACCTCGTCTTTATAATGTCTTTTGCATATTAATAGGTGATGTTAATCTAAAGCATAAAACGTAATCGATTACAATTTTGCTAATATTTGTATGGGGTTTACGTCTAGGAGTAATACTTTTATACCCAAGATTGGCGGATCTACGGGTTATACTGGAATATTGGTCTCTGGGCGAAATTTTACTCTCATTTGTGGCTCCAAGAAGCTTATTATTTAAGTGGACACATCCTGATAAACTGTGTCGGCACACAGGTGAACCTAAATGAAAGGCTATCGGAGGCAACCTTAAAATACTGAACTTAATGGCTCCTATAGTAACTACAACAGCAGCATCTGACCCAGAGCGGTTGCGAATAAACTTGCCAACCCGTAGCACGACAGCGTGGCGTAGTAATCCTAAAAATTTAAAGAGAAGTGCAAAAATACTCCAGATGAGTAGGAACAGAAGTTTCAAATCTCGCACCTTTAAAAGGAAGGTTCGCCTTAAAAATTCTGGGTGAGGTAAAAATTCGTATACTAAACGTAAAAACTCCAAAAATAAGCACCATATCATCACCAGATTACTAATATCTGAGACACAACTCTACGACTTAGAAAATGAATTAACTAAAATAAAGTTTGCCGTTCTGAGACTAAGAGAAGCAAGAAGACACGAAAGAAAATTTGCAGACATTAAAATCGAGAAATACTTTCTCCTATAAGGGACATGAAAGTGAAAGCTAAGGAGGAATATGATTCTTAATACACCTGAAACTAAAAACATGCGTCCAAAGTTACAACGAAATATCAGATAGAATGGCATACTTGGTACCATAACTGTCACGAAAATGCAGTGTGAAATTATCGAAGTATATGCGCCGACATCAACAATATGATGACGAAGAAGTAAACATCAAGTACGAAGACATTGAAAAAATCCTGTCAGGAGATAAATGTAACCATATTCTAGTAATTGGTGAATTTAACGAAATTATAGGAATAAAGTTGTCAGAAAACGAGCCATGCATTGGGGATCAAGGATCAGGAGAGATAAATAAAGGAGGGCATAGACTATGTAATTTTTGGAAAGCTAAACAATGTATGCGATGAATACCTACTTTGTAAAACAACCTTAAAGGAAGTGGACCTAGATGAGCCTAGATGAGAAAACCAGAAATAAAATGGCCTACATCCTTTCATCTACCAAAAAAATTGTAAAAGACGTATCAGTCCTTGACTCATTTAACACTCCAAGCGACCACCGCTTGGTAAAAACTAAAATAAAAACAAAAAATACAAGTACACAAGAAAAAACACAAACAAAATTAATAAATATACTCTTAAAGAAAAGATAGATAAATGTTACAGGAAACTGGATGAAAAACTAAAAAATTTCCGAACAATTGACTGAGAAAATCAAAAAACCGCAACCAAAATAGCGAAGAACATCCATTGACAAAGGAGCAAACTATCCCAAGAAATAAAATTATAGAAAAAAGAAGACAATCAGTATACAGCATAATACCGGGAAGTGAAAAAAGATATACGTAAATATATAGACACATATTATAAACATGAAATAAAAGATAATAAAAACATGAGATACTTAAGAAGAACTGAAGGAAGAAGAGAAATGATAACCCTAAAACTTCAAACAATCAAGAGACGAAGGCAAAAATTTAAATATTAAAAAGATTTCTACAAAAACCTATATATCTCCAGATGCAACAATCTCCAGAAAGATAGGAAATAAGAAAAGTAATAAACTTTGGATCGAAAGATATTCCGGAAATAACTGGAAAAGAAATATTATTAAAGACTTGCATATCTAAGATCCGTCGACGACATTATTGTTCGCAGAAGATGGCTACTATTTGAAGAAAACGATAACAAAATTAATAGAGTTATGGAAAGGACGATGCTGGGTCTATCGTTGAGGAACAGAAAAACAAAAACAAATATATAAGAAGTAAGACCAAAGTAATAGTTGTAGTAAACAGAGCAGGATGGAAGACGAGAGATGGGATAGCAAAGTGATAAAATGCAAGCTGTGATATTAAGAAGGTAACGGAATTAATGTGGACAAGAAACGCTCAAAATTAAACAAAATGGAGGGAGAAAAGAAGAAGAATCATATTTGTAATTAGCGTGTTTAATTGCTCCTATTCATACATACACATGTACGGGTCTTACTTCTTGAGCCCAGTGTTAAGAATTGTGTACTTTGAGGGAACAAGAGGTATCGATCAGAGAATTGATTAATAAAAGCAGAACTTTAGAAATTTCAATTCTTTCTGAAACATTCAGGGAAATATTTATAAATAGAGTGTTCTTAATGATGCGGCTATTAAAAAGTTATATGAAAAACAGTTATTGTGCAAAAGATATTCTACTCTTAAAATGAAAAGATGCACGCTACTTTGTGAGAAGCTACTAAAATCGTTTTGAAAGTCAAAATAACTTCTTTGTCTGATGTAGGGTTTCTAAGGAATTATGTAAATCGTGCTTTATAAGCGTTTCAGTTATTGAGATTGTCGTATTAGGAATATTTAAATAATTTTGGTTTGAATCGATTAAAAGTTAGATAAATAATGAATCAACGTTCTTATAGTTATAGCAGATACCTATATTTTGTAAAATATTTTTAATATCCAAGTTGCTATTAAGTTGTGCAAAAACTGGTGACTCCAGCAGCGCATCTTACAATTTAAAGCTGCTTATACGGCCCGTGATCGAATTTGCTAGAAATTGAAGGTTCTGAAAAGCGAGCGCGCAAAGATGTCGCGGGGTCCGGAGAGAGCTTTCCCCGATACTTTTCCGGCTAGCTCAAAGTACTGCGCCTTTCTCATCTTAAATCTCATCCATCCCATTGCGGAGCTGCATTAGCGGCGTGACAGATCAGAAGCAGGCGGTGACAGCAGACAATCGTATGTCCATTTACTGTTAATCGGATCCGAATCTTTTGCTCTCTCTCCCAGCAGACCTGCACTGGAACACGCTGCCGGGTGTTTAACTGCTTACGCGCAGGAGCTTTTGCCGCTTTCATACTGCTTCCGATAATGCTCGTTCGATCTTTGCCGTCGAAAATAATGCTAAGTATGTTCATGTACTTGGTGTCTTTGTAGGGCCGCCGCTGTGGTCGGCTAGTCACAAGTGAACGCTTTTCTGCCCGAGAACTAAGTGCAGGGGCGAGTTTTGAATTTTACTAAAAACTTGTGTTTTATAGCTTAGTGTATGTACGAGGTGCGTTCAAGTTCTAAGGTCGCAAAGTTGTTTTCTCAGCAGTGAGAGTAAGTAGAAAGATTTGGTTAATTTTAAAAGACGCGGGAAATATTTCTGAACTTGTAGTATAGATGGTAGCCCCATACAATGTACACAAGTCTAATTGTTACCATTGCA
This sequence comes from Sinelater perroti, assembly GCA_036346155.1. Taxonomy (NCBI): domain Eukaryota; kingdom Metazoa; phylum Arthropoda; class Insecta; order Coleoptera; family Elateridae; genus Sinelater; species Sinelater perroti. The sequence continues at coordinate 723,573 of JARFIY010000006.1, read as the reverse complement.
GTGAGTGTTGTTTTATATATTTTAAATGGTGACGTTTAGTGTTCAAGAACAACATGTAATCACTCGATTACTCCTCTTGCGTGGTGAAACGCCCATCGAAATTTATCGCCAATTGAGTGAGACATGCGGCGAAGGGGTTGTGGATGTTAAAAATCTGCGTTTGTGGGCGCGAAAGTTTGAAGAAGGTCGAGAGTTGTTTGACAATAAACCAAAGCTACTTCAACCACGAACCAGCTGGACCAAAACCATGATTGCGCGAGTGGAGTAAGTTGTTATGGAAGACCGTTGATTAGGTGTGGGTGATATAACCTTTAAACTTAGCATTTTCGTAGGATCTGTAGAGTCTATTTTGCATGATGACCTAAAAATGCAAAGTTTCTTCAAGATGGATCCTACAAATGCTAACCGACGAACACAAGGCTGCGCGGGTGGCAATGTCTAAGGATATGTTGACACGTTATGCCGCCATGAATTTCCGACCACTAAGGACACTCTCCGTGGCCGATCATTTTTCATTCGAAATGACGTTGCATTTTCTAGTGGGTAAAACACACCCCTACACAAGTGTTTTAGCAGCTATGGAATCATGGGGACGACATGAAAAATGTGTACGTTTAGGCAAAGATTACGTTGAGAAGTAACATAAGTTTCAAATTTGTTGGGTAAGTACTTTTCCAGAAAAAAATGGAGATCTTAGAACTTGAAAGCATCTCGGTGAAATCCAAAATGTTGGCATCTATTATGGAATGGGAAGAGTCTTTACTGTGATCGACTGTTTACAAGTGATTGCTCCTCTGTCCGAACATCTAGCGCGCGGGCGAGTTCGAGTCTATGAAAACTCATGAATGTATGTTACGTAACATAATTCAGAGTTGCTTGTTACCAGCCATTATAAGCTATTACAGAATTTAATGCCGATAGCGCTTCCAACAAAAAATGGAACGGAAACTATTTTTTTGAACTCATGATTTAGAACTTATTTTCAGATAATTTTTAAAGCTTTGAGATCGGCATTTTTGAACTAAAAAATAATTTTCTACGGTGTGTTTCTGATGCAAAACATCACTATAACTTTAATGGCTTTTTTACTCTTTCTAGTAACCTTTGAATGATTTCCAAAAACAATAGAACAGTCTATAAAGTTTGTTATAAAAATATATATCTTTATTTTGCGTACATAAAGTTTTTTTTGCAAAATTAAGAGCTTTTAGGTAGATTTCGTAGAAATAGTACTTGTTGCAGACACCTTTGTCACGATTTGCACTACAGTTTTTCGTTTCATGCCCCCAGGACCTCTTTTTCGTTGAAGATCACCTACTGGTACTGTACCCTCACGAGTTTATTGTGTCCATTAACATGCAACTTATACTACTTACAAACTGGAAGCTCACATATACTCATGAGTTCAAAGCGAACCTCAAACTTGCCTGCGCCTGATCCGCGGACAGAGAAACAAGCCTAATAACCATGACGCTGCGTTCCTCCAGGATCTTAGAACCATATGTGATATATACACGTAAACCATTAGATTTATATTTTTGGAAAATCTTAGGCGTTTCAGAATTAACTTTAATGTTATTATCAAGCGGTTGGATTTAGTTCTTTACTCGGGATCTCAATCTATCTATTCCCCTAAGAGAACTACGAGTCAAAGAAGGCGAGTGCACTATTTATTAAATTTGAAGTGAATATTTGTAGCAGCTAAACGATAACTATCTTCTACATTATCGAGCCATTGAGGGGTTTTTTATTTTACGAATTATTCTCCTGGTGGAGTGAGAGATGGGAGCGACTATTTTTAAATTGACAGAACTAATTTCATGTTCGGTTTTTTCATTATTTTTGGCCAGTTGCGAAAAATTATCGCCCTTTCACACAGCCAAAGGATCTATCTATATATTTGAACAGAAAGTAAATAAAGATAGCTGATATGAAATGTGGCAGGCAGCTCCTCGTGTTCGTATATCTGGCTTAATATTTGTCTGTTCGTTTGACTTGTGTAAGTTTTGTCGCAGTAACCACACAGTATTCCGTAAATTATTTGTGATTCTTATAAGCAATGGTCCTTAGCTGAATGAGTGAAATTAGGTATACTTGTGTAGTACCATACGTTCCAAAAACATAGTTAATGAAAATCTCAATTCCAATCTCAATTTTAAATCTTCCGAGTTATAAGCCTTAAAAAATTTAATATAAGGCAAAAGCGTTATACTTTTACCGGAAGACAAGTATAGCGCTATAATTATTCTTAACAACTCATACTACATTGCTAAAATGAACGATTTACTAAAAAACATCGGACTATCGTCAAGTATAAAATAATCTTGAAAAGGAAATCAATACCTTTAATAGCTCAAGATCAGACATACCATAATTATACTTCTCCTTCGTCTACTTTTCATAGGCTGCTACTGGCAATAAACCAAAGCTACTTCAACCACGAACCAGCTGGACCAAAATCATGATTGCGCGAGTGGAGTAAGTTTGCTTGGTTCTAACCACACACTCGTGAGGTACTATAAGCCATGTTGGGCGTATTCTAAACAGGTGGCTAGCCTAACTTGTTAATTTAGAAGGAGAATGTACGTCATTGCCAAGGGCCAAAAACGTTTGTATGACGACTGAAAAGTATTTGATGTTCGCTGCTGTTATTGACTGAGGAGTCGAACCCAAGGTTGTCACGTGCTAGTATGGCAGTCCGAGGCTCTTATCTTACGGTTATTACGCTATGCCACAATTATACACAGCCTTTAAAAAATTCATAAGTACAATATTCTCTTAATATCTATTGTTGGTGCTATTGGTTTTCATTCAGACAACTTAGCCAAATATTTGGCTAAAATTCTTCAACTAAATCATTATATGTTTAAAATTCCTACCACTTCCTAGAAATTGTCAAATCCTTTCCCATCCGTAAAGGTGACATAATGATCAGTTTTGTTGTGTCTCTCTGTTTATGAATATTTCTATCCTTGGGACTTTGCAATTCCTAAAAAATAATTCATCACCGCCTAGAAGACGACTCTCTCAAATTAATTAATCGTTTCCTATCCAACACTTATCTTACCTGCTGATTCATTTTAATCAATTGCCAAATGAATGGTACTTCTATGAGTTCTTCACTTTCACCAGCCGTAGCCAACCTGTCTATGAGCGATTTAGAAATGAAATCTCTTCGCTAAGGTACATAGATAAGATACTCTCTTTACATTTCTTTCCCATCTAAATAAACTTCATATCAATATTGCAATAAAAGTTGAAGAAAACAATTTCCTTTTTTTGGACAATCCTTATTACAAAAAAAATTTCAACTACAGTTTTAAATACTGTCTACAAGAAACCTACCCATACTAATAAAATTAGTTGCAAAATTTCTTATTACCAAATTTTTAAATCTTTCGACACTCATAAATAACAAATTGAAATTTATACAATTACTAAAACTCTAATAGAAAAGAACATTCAAAATAGTTTTTGAACTACATCATTAACAAAAGCAAAAAATCTAACCAAGTAAAAGTGTTGTTGTCTTAAATTAGGGGCATCACTGTACAAACAAAATATACATACAGTTTTCATGACTAATACTAGTATAGTTAAGTTCATCCGCTTAGATAAGGACCGTGAATTCTAAAGTTTACGAAATACTTTGTGGTAATTGTAATAGAACCTACTATCAAACCAACAGGCAAATATCAAGCCGCATATAGGAAAGACGGTAGTTCTTCGGCATTTGCCAAATATAATAAGAAAATTGGACATAAACTTAGTTATTCCAAATTAAAAACATTCGCTTCCATCTCCCATCCCACCGACGAAATTATTCTTGAAGCTTTTGAAATAGAAAAACAGCTTCAATGCTTTAATACTCCAGAGGATGGTCATAATGTACCCGTTATTTGGAAACCGTTAATTAACGTTTTAACAAACAAACTTATTCTTACTCAATACATTCTTTGTCAAGACTTACTTTTCATAGACAGCAAAGTAGAGCACATAAAAGGTCAGACTTCCTTGGCTCATTGTTTTCCTAGGAGAGTAAGCAGATTAAGAATTCTGGGACGAATAGACTTTCGATTAATACATGTGTACATATGGGTAAGTGTAATCAAAATTACCTTATGTAATTTTTATAAAAGTAAACAAATTTGATAATTCTCGAAAATATTTTTTTGGAGGTAGCACTGTGTAAAGACTGTAAAAAACTGTAAAGACGTAATGATTTCCCTTACTTTTGTGTTAGTATTTCTCCCACTTTATCTTAAGAACATAAAAAATGTTAAGGTTTATTGACTTACAGATTAATGCTAGCTTACATTATTTTTTTGTTGATTGTAAAAGTTTATACCAACTATGGTTTTATGTATGTGCTTTATTTTGAGTTTATATATGTATAGTGCTAAAATCAAAATATAGATGAATGATTTGAGCTTTACCAAAGTGAATTAATACTCATTTCTGGAGTATATCAAGAATGGTCTGCAAATTCCTTCAGATAAAGTTAATTTGTGGGCAGTCCTTTCTGTATTTTAGTGTTTCTGTAAATTTTCTTTTTCATAGATATAAAAATTGCGTACCATTTATTTTTTTATAAGCTTTTGTTGCTTATAACAAAAGTGTACACGATAGGTTGAATTTGGATTCGCGTTCTCTTCCATGTTTACACTAGTTAGTCAAGTTTCCTCTATAGTGGACTGGATATCAATAAATTAAGATACCGTAGGCTGCAATAAATTGAGACGTAAGAGTAAAAGTACTTCGTTGCACTCAACATTTCTTAAATCTATGGTAATTCCGGAAAAGGTGGTTCACACATTAAGGCACTACAGCAGTGTAACGCAGTGTTAGCAAATTACGCTGCATATGCATTACTGCTTATGAAGTACGGACACTAAATGAAAAATGAATTTATATATTTTCGTGTAAGAGAACAATTTATTGTATAATGTATTATTACGACAGGTTGCCCGCGAAAAGGTTTTTTTGGCATCCCAGAGTGACAATTTTTTCCCCGCCTTTCCTCAAATTTTTGCGAGGTGGGAACGTGGAACAATTTATTTAAAAATGCTTTTACAATTCTGGACATGCTTTCGATTAATTTTTTTAAATTTTTTCCTGGCACATTAAAGTGGTTTTTGGACGTGGGACGCTCTTTTCTTACTGTTTTGTCTGGCTCATCCCATAGCAACTCTATGGGGTTAACGACTTTAATAATATGCTTCTGGTTAGCTAGCTGATTTTTAGTTAGTTTCTTAAAAACGATTTTTTGTTTCAGCAAAGACACTGCAGTCATCACAATGATGTTTTTACTTAATTTTTAATTCATTTTTTAAGTTTATTCTCTCTTTACATCTGATACATTGTGCTGCTTGCAGTTTGGAAACTTTAGAATTAAGCTACTAACTTGTTAGCCTACGATAGGGATGGTGGCGAGAGACTACTGTTAACGTCGTGGGTTGGTAGTTGACATTCTATGTTTCGACTTTAAGAAGCGGCAAACCAAGATCTGCTTAAGTAGAAACTGTACATTACAGGGAAGATTAATTCACTAGAAATGGTACACTATGTTACAATCCGCTCTACGCAAAACACATAATTCTTGCAACAAATAAATAATATTTATTATATATAATATATATTATATTTTCATGCTACATCAAGATACTGGTCCTGAAAAGCCTTGGCATAAGTAGATTAACTCTTTCAAGCTTGCATTCTCTTTAAAGCAGCGACTCGGATTTGATCCGCAAATTTGCTTGTACATATCCCTGTTTCACCTTGTACGGCTTGTTAATCATTCACATTTTTTAGTATTGCGCAAAAACCGTTGTGGTACGTTCTACGTTTTCAATTAACAAACATTTCGGGTTTGACTTTCGCGAAGCAAACACGCACGCTGACCGCAGCCGAGTCGAGTGAATAAGTACTATCAAAGTTTAAATATTTCGGCGCAAATAAATAAGCTGCAATTGCAGGCAAGTTTCAGTTTGTACTTTTAAAGTCAGCCAGAAATGGCTGACACAATCCGTTCATTAACGTGCCTTAAGCACAACAACACGCAATGCAATATTCTCCAGTTCCTGGAAGCCACCCTTAAACGACGCAATTCAACCACAAATAATGCAACCGCAGTGCATATTTTCCTCATATAGTCAACAAGTGGGGTAAAGTACAATGACTCGATACATATCTCCAAATATACATTACCAAAAATAATTTTACCAACTAGCTTAGGCTGGATAAATAAGAAACCAAGAAAAATGCAAAAAATAGCGAACAAAGACCTTTTTGTTGCCAACGTAGCTAAAAAATTTCAATCACTATCCGAGCTAGACGACGAAAATTAAATGGAAATATTAACTCTGCCGATAAAGAAGTAAAACTCCCTCCACTACCACTGGTTTTTACTCTGATCTGATAAATATAAAATCTCTGACAGACAAATTAAATAAAATATCTAAAAACAAATTATACCACCTAAAGCAGGAAATTACTAAGCCCTAAGAACTAGAATAAATGATTTGAAAGTACGATAGCATACATTTCAGCTAAAGGAATAAAGAAATTTCAGAGTTGCCATAAAAAATCTACAATACACGAACTGATGTAGATGATTTAAACATAAAAAAGTTAAAGGCATAAAGTGATAGGCATATATAATGTCAAACAAAGAATCACTAAAGTGTTCTTGTCTATGTTCTTTATTAACTTAGCTCCAAGCGAATCGAACAAAAATATTTATGAAATTAAATACCTACGACAAATAAAAGTTACAATCAAACCACTCCGCCGAAAAAGAAAAATTCTTTATTGTGCAAACTATCAACTCTATGGGAATTATAACAAATACTGCACACGACAGTCTAGGCGTGTAAAAGGTGCCGGTACAAACTCAACAACCCGGTTAAGTGCGTTCTTTGTAATAAAGCCCGTTCAGCGAACTACAAGGGACGCAAAATCTATAAAAATACGAAGCAAAAAATTTCCATCACTTCGTCCCATTCAACAAAATTCAAACCAACCAAAGTCAATAAAACAGAACAAACATAGAATTAACACATCACTCAATAAGTTCACAAAATGACTGTTAGATACCGCTACTATTGACAAATCCTTATGATTTTTCTTCAAATGATACGTGTCAAAATGAAAATCTGACGTTGAGTTCACAAGTTACAGTGGTTTTAGTGACGCTGCTTTTGTAATTTTCAAAACAATGGAAAAATCTGAATTTCGTGTGTTGATAAATAATTGCTTTTTAGTGGGAAAAGATGTCGTTCAAGCAAAGCAATGGCTTGACAAGTGTTATTCGGAATTTGCTTCATCGAGGCAAATAGTAGAGAAGTGGTTTGCTGATTTTAAACGTGACCGTACAAACACCGATGATGCTGAACACCCTGGTAGCCCAAATTTGGCAGTTGTGCCAGAAAACATAAAAAGATCCACAAAATAGTTTTGGCCGATTGTAAATTGAAGTTGCGAGAGGTAGCTGACACCTTAAAAATATCAGAAGGCAGTGTATTCACCATTTTGCATGAACATTTGTTCATGAGAAAGCTCTCTTCGCGTTTGCTCACAGTCTATCAGAAACAACAACGCGTCGACTATTCAGAGCGCTGTTTGGAGCTGTTTCAGAGAAATGAAAAGGATTTTTTTATGCAGCATGTGACAATGGATGAAACGTGGACCGATCACTAAAATCCAGACTTGAATTGTCAGTTAGCTGAGTGGACAGCAAAGGGCGAAAACCACCCAAAGCGACCAAGAACGCAAATGTCAGCTGATAAGATTTTGGCCTCCGTCTTTTGGGATGCACATGGTATTTTATTCATGGATTACCTTGAGAAAGAAACAACCATCAATAGCAAATATTATATGGCGTTATTGGTGCGTTTGAAGGAAGAAATTGTGAAAAAACGAACTCAAATGAAGAAGAAAAAAGTGCTCACCAAGCTAACGCACCGTGTCACAAGTCGATCACAATAATGGCAAAATTGCACGAATTACACTTTGAATTTGTTTCCCCATCCACCATATTCTCTGGATCTGGCTCCCAGCGAGTACCACCTGTTTGCAACCCTAAAAAGAGTGATTTGTTTCCAATGAAGAAGTGATTGCCAAAAATGGTTTGTTAATTTTAAACGCGACCGTACAAACACCGATGGTGTTGGTTGCTCAAATTCGGCGGTTCTTCCAGAAAACGTAAATAAAGTCCACAAAATAGTTTTCGCCGATTCTAAATTAAAGTTGCGTGAGATAGCTGACACTTTAAAGATATCAGAAAGCAGTGCATTCACCATTTTGGATAAACATTTGTCTATGAGAAAGCTATTTTTGAAGTGGCTACTGCGTTTGGTCACAGTCGATCAAAAACAACAACGCGTCGACGATTTAGAGCGCTATTTGGAGCCGGTTCAGCGCAATAAAAGGAATTTTTTTATGTGGTATGTGACAATGGATGAAATATGAATTCATCACTACATTCCAGAATCAAATTGGCAGTCAGCTGAGGGAACAGCAAAAGGCAAAAGCCGTTCAAAGCGATCAAAAACGGAAATGCCTCCGTATTTTGGGATACGCACGATCTTTTATTCATAGATTACCTTGAGGAAGGAAGAACCATCAATAGCAAATATCATATGGCGTTTTTGGTGCGTTTGAAGCAAGAAATTTTGAAAAAGCAACCCCATACGAAGAAGAAAAAAGTGTTCTTTCACCAAGATAACGCACCGTATCACAAATTGATCGCAACAATGGCAAAATTGCACGAATCGCACTTTGAATTGTTTCTCCATCCGGATCTGGCTTCTACCGACTACTGCCTGTTTGCAAACCTAAAAAGAATACCCTAGGAGAAGAGATTTGCTTCCATTAAAGAAATGATTGCCGAAACTAAAGCCTATTTTGAGGCCAAAGTTAAATTGCTCTACAAATAAGGCATTGAAATGTTAGAGAAGCGTTGGAAAGAATCTATCACTCTTGAAGGAAATTATCTTAATGAATAAAGTCGAATTTTGCCTAACAGTTGTTGTTTTATTAGTCATCTTATTGCGTCATCTTATTGAGTGATGTGTTAATATCTACTTTACCTACAGTAAACACAGATCAAGTAACTTCTCAATAGTAGCAACGTATGGCATTCAGTATAGACAAGTTAAGAAAAATAATGATTGAACTAGTAGAAAGCATAAAGATGATTTTAAACTCTTTAACAATCTTAGTCTCCAAGCTGCACTAATTACTTAAATTTTAAATATGGCAGTTTAGAATGGCAGTGACTTGACCAACCACAGTCAAAAGCTGCAGATATTCATTATTCAGCACAACTTAGATATAGTACTTATATCCAAAACACACTTTACAAAGCACCCGGATGGGACAGCATATGGTGGTTTAGCAGTTATTATTAAAAGCTTTATACGATATTATCAACTAAATAAATACCAACAGGCAACAGTGTTGTAGTTAAAGACTAGATTAAACCAGTTAAAATAACAGAGTTATACTGCCCTTCTAAACACGCTATAATTGAAGAACAATCCAGTCAATTTTTCAGCACGTTTGGTCAATGATTTATCGTAGACGGAGACTACAACTTTAAGCAGCGACAATAGGGCTCTACGTTAACTACCTCTAAATGCAGGAAACTGTGAAAATCAGTAAACAAGAATAGACAGAACTGTATTTCCATTGGATAATCCACCTATTGGGTTTCTGGTAGAAGGAAAATTCCAGATTTCTGATTTTTGCGTAACGAAAGAAATAGGACTTTGGCCTGAAGTGCTGGCACGCTTTCTGTAAAGTAGCGTTGTCCACATTGGCAAATGCTGCTTTGATAGCGGTGCGTAAAGATGCCAAATTAATATGTCTGGACTTGCTAGGACCTCTTTCGACTACGCTCCAAACTTAATAGTTGCGGGGATTAAAATCAAGGCTATTGGGGGCCAGAATTCTTTAGACCAGAACATGTCCACGTTACCCGACAACCAATTTTGGACTAAATGGCTTGTATGTCTTGGTTCACCATCCTGCTGAAATACATGTTGCCTCCTCAAAGCTACAGTTTCCACTAAGGTTTTACGACATTTGTTAGAACACCTACATAAACCTCTTTCGTGTCAGCTTCCTCCTTCTAAAAGAAACGTGATGGCATAACGTCATCTTCACTGGAGACGACACTTAGCACGTTTTTCTAAGAGCATATGCCTTTCATAAACTCCCACAACAACCTATTGTGGCAGTATTATATGGCGGGATATTCAAATTTAAATTTGTCAGGATTTAAGCATTTAAGTGCTCTATACAAAACGCAACTTGGTAATTAATACCTGAATTAATATACGGAGAATGCTAATACCGACTCTCACAATCAGTGTATGTTAAAAAATATTTCTGAAAAAGGAAAACTTAGTGGAGATCCAAAGAATATGCTTCAATAATAAAAATCTGAACACGAAGAGAAAGTAAATTTAACAACGCTGCTAAATGTACGGACACATCAAATTATACTGTAAGAGACCACTTCTTTGAATTCGCTGTCGTAAGTTGTAAGATAAATAAGTACACTCCAATGTGTGTTTTATGTGGAGGTAATCATCCACTCAACAACAGAAGATGTGAGTGCTATCATAACCTACTTAAATCTAAAATCAATAACCACAAATCCGAGACGATTCAAACTGCACCACTAAATATTTAAGACGAGCTAACAAACTTTCATCGTTGAATTAGCTATGCTGGTGCAACTAGAAACAGAGAACGAAATAATAGATAGATTTCCTAGAATAGCCGAGTGGAATAACATTAGCTTTCTAAAACACAGAGACGAAATCATTTTATTGCTAAGGCAAAATTTTATCGATAAGCTTTTCGGACCTTTTCACCGCCTTTAATATTACATTCAACGCAATGAAAGTTTTGGATTATACGTTTTTTGAACCGTAGATTTCGAATCTGAGGTCATTTTAGGCCCCTACACATTAAAATGAAAAGCCTTATGTAGGGAGTACTGTCGGGTGGGGGTGGGGGTGTTTAAATAATTCCCTACTGCATTTTTAGGTTTTTTGGACCGTATGTAAATGAAATAAACAATATACCAAGAATATTTTTATTTAGCATGTACAAAAGAATATGCTTACTCAAAAGACAATTTTTTTATTTGCTTACGTTCTTAGGGTTCATCTTCGTTCTCTTATTCAATCTCTTTTATGGCTTCATCAAAAGGTTGGAGTAATTGAATCACATCTTGTGACAGTTCCTTTCTTGTACTTGCTCCTATAATTACCAAAAATACCTAAGGCTATATCTTGAACTTAGAAATTTATTCTGGAGAACCAAGAAAAATACAGGAAATTATTTTCACTTTTTTAAAACTGCATCTTGACGAAAATTACAACATCTACCAAGACAACTATTATAATTATGTGAAGATTGCTGAAACTCTCTTTCAATATAAGAGTATGTGGAGCAATCGGAGTAGACAAGAATCTTCCTCCAGAAATGAAAAACGAATCACAGTCTCTGACAAAACCACATTCAGGAGAAAGAGTGAAATTCTTTTCAATCCCAAAGAGATCCTGGCGTGATCAACATGATTGCTACAATTTACAATTTAACAGTGATTGATGTTCTACAAAAAAAAATTGTATTTTCTAGTGTAATATCGTTATAAAGGGTGTTGATAGGGCAGATCTTCTCTCTTGAGAATAATAGTGAAGTGGTCAGAAAAACTTGTATTTTAGCCTGTAATCAATAATTCACTTACACAAAAGAAAACTAAAAAAGAATCGTTATACCACTTATCTACATTATTACTGTTGCATTAAAATTTTATTATTAGCTCAATAAATTTAAAAGAGGTGGAATACTAATAATGACGTCAAAACTGTTAGAATAAGTAGGATTACAAAAAATTGATCTTAAATATGCGTCAGCTCAACTACCCAACAAAATAAATATTGATCTGAAACAAAAAACTAGAATCTACTTAATTAATATTGAAATACCTCATTCAATTACCACGAAATATTTGGGGCTTACCTTTACAAGAAGCTCAACTGTCTGGGATACATCATAAAAATAGATTTAAGGCAAAAAGTCTACGCTATTGGACATTTTTATCCTCCATCAACAGAATACCGATTTGCAAAACTATAATCGAACCCTAACATTGATAATAGATGCTCCTCAGTGTATAAACAACCAACTTCTTTGTAAAGACTCGGGCATCCTGTTTATAAAAAGCATAATGCACTAATAAGAACAAATCTTTTAAGTCTGTTTTTGTTGTCCAGTTCTACCAACGCGTTTTGGGTGCTATAATATTTTTCACTATTGCACTTCACTTCCTCTTTCAGTTTTCATGTGTAGGTTACGGTGTGGTGTAAATAAGCAGTTTGTTATCTAGGGCGAGTTTCAAATTTCTCTCAATCGAATGGTGAATTTTAAGCCCAACTGTTTGCGCTTAGTAAAAATGTGTTCCTTCTACGTTAACTTCATATCCAGATAGATCCCTAAGTACTTCGCGTCTTTTGATTGAAGCGGCTGCACATTGTTCAAAGTTACAGCAGACACGTGTCTATTCTAAGAAGAAAGGTGACATGGAGGATTTTTTCTTATTATTATTTATTTACTGAAAACAGAATCTTGACTTACTTTTTTATTGAAAACAGAACATTTGTAAACCTTGAAAAAGAACTTAAAAACCCCTATTTATGTAAAGATTTCGATAAGTGACCATCCTGATGGAGTTGTCTGTGTGCAAATACAACATTTTTTCCTAATAAAATCTGAAAAAAAATTGTTTTGAAAATAATTACAATCGATTTATATTCAAATGAAAAAATGCCCTAGTCGTACCGTAGTGCCCCGGGGCATTTTCTCACTTTGGTGCATCGAAGCTTAAATTGAGAACCAAAATGGTTATCAGCGACACCAAAAACCAGTACATAGGCAGTTTAAACTCGAAAAGCAAACAAATTTGAGGTTATTCTCAAAAATCGCCCCCATTCTCATGATTATGCTCCCCCCCAAGTGCATCGGGGCACTTTCTAAGATTCATATTTGTGATCAGTGACCCCAAAAACCTCCGAGTAACGGGATTGAGTTTATTTTGGCCAATATTAAGCGACCAATAAAATATTCTTTAAAGTCTGCAATTATAACATTATAACAAAAAATATGGGATAACATTTTTTTCTGAGGCTTTTCCGAATCGAGTGCGTCCCGATTGCACCCACTCACTTAGTCATTTATTTGCACTCATTATGCAGTTTCTTCTTTCTTTCTCTATTTTACCACTGCTCTCCAAATGGTTCTCTCTCACCATGACCTGAGCCTGGTTCCAATTTAGACCTTTCATATTCATTATTTCATTCATTTCTTTATCCCACGCCCTGCCTGTAGTCCTTGCTTCCCATATTTGTCTTACTTGCTTTTCTTCCGATAGTTTTTTCATGTGTCCCCACCACCTTAATTGTGTCTTCTCAATATACTCTTTAACGCTCTCTATTCGTTCCTTATTTTGTCCATTATCGTGACTTTAGCTACTTTTTTCAGATGCTTCATTTCTAGTGCCTGTATTTTCTTATGTAGCTTCTCCGTTAATACCCATGTTTCCCTTCCGTATAGTAAAGTCGGTAGATATACAGTTTTGTATATGGTAAGTTTTGTTTTGTTTTGTTGATGATTTCTTTTTTGTTAATAAATCCTCTGTTGATACCGTTGAACAGCTTTGTCGTTGTCGCAATTCTGTTGTTAATTTCTTCTTCCATTTTTCCAGTTTTGTTTATAGTTATTCCCAGATACTTTATTGTTTACTTGCTCCACTGTCTGGTTATTAATTTTTATGCTTATTCTTCGTTCCTTGTTATTTGTGATCACCATTACTTTTGTCTTGTTAATATTAACTTTTATTTCTTTATTTTTCAACTCTTCCATCCATAAGTTAATAATGCATTGTAAGCTTCTTTCTGTGTTAGCCATCATCTGTGAATACGCAGTCACCTACTTGTACTGGTTTTAATTTGCGGTCCTCGTTCCACCAACTTGTTCTTTTCTTGAGACAATCCTTATGTTGATAGAATGAGTTTTAATCCATTTTATATACAGAAGTGTATTAGTCTCCCACCGTTTATATTTCTTGTTTTCTCTCCTTTGATACCCATCACTCCCTGTCTTCCTGCATTACCGTTTCCTATTCTTCCATTGAAATCTCCTATGATTATAGTAGTGTTATCCGCTAAACCATTTGTAACTCACTCCAAAATTGTTTTTTTTTCTTCCTTCGTATTGTTTTTCTCTGGTCCATATACAACTATAACATCCATTTTTTCAGCGTTCTCTTTTGCGAATGTTACCTTCGTCATTCTTTTACTTATTGCCGTCTATTCCAATAGTTTCTATGTATATTGCGGGTTTATCACACATTCTACTCCTGCTTGCGCTGTTTTGTTTATTTCTACCCAGCTGTAGAGTAATCTATATTCTTCTATAATCATTTCTCCTTCTCCTTTTTTTTGTCTCTGTAATTCCCAAAATTTTCTTGTTCCTATTCTATGCCATTTTTCTCGTTTTCTACTATGTTCGTTGCTATGGTCGTCATCCCTTTATCCCGACTTCTGTATTTCCCCGCTAATAGTTTCTTGATATGTTTTGAGTTATTGTTCTTTTCTCCAGATTTCGCTCTTTCCTACTTCAGGTCCAAATTTCATCGTCGCATATCATTTTCTGTTAGCTCACTCTGAGTTTTTTCTTTTTTGCAGCCTCTTCTTTAAGTCGTTTTCTTATTGTTGCCTGAATCTTTCTTTCATTTAGTGTCAGGTTATCGTTTATATATACTTTTGATTTATAATTACGAGGTTCTTATTGATTATCACCCCGTTCTTATCCTCTTTACTGTTTAATTCTACCAGACATGTTTTTTCTCCCAATTTCTTTGCATGTTCCACTGTCAATGTTATCCCTAGTTCTCCATCTATGAACCCCTCCATTTCTGCTTTTAACATTTTAGAGTTAGTTGATTTTATTTCTAACCATTGAATAATTATATTCTTTCTTTTCTTTTCTCCCTCCAGTTTTGGACTCTTTCATTTACCTTCCCGACCTCATGTTTTAGTCCTTCCATTCCTTTCATTGCCTTTTTATTTGCATCCTTTAGTCCTTTTATGTCTTCTTTGAACTCTCTTTGTTCTTCTCTTAATTTTCTTATCTCTTCTTGTAATATTCTTGTCTCTTCTTTATTATTATTATTCTGTTAATTTTTAATAGCGTTTATATCTCTTGATAAATTTTTCATTAGTTCCATCATTAGTTCTTTTATTTGAATCTTAATAGTGTCTTCGGCGTCTGGCCCTTTTGGCGGGGTTCTATGTATCCTCTTTGATCTCTTAAATAGCTCTCAGATATTTTTGCTATTTACGGAAGGTTCTAAGTCGACATAGAATAGCTTTAGGGGTTCCTGTGCCATTCAAACACATCACTCAATAAGTGGCGTCACTATTGACAAATTCATACGATTTTTAGAAAGTACTAACCTTCAAATAATACGTGTCAAAATTTCACGACAATCTAAGGTTTAGTTTACAAATTACAGTGGTTTTAGTGACGCTACTTTGGTAATTTTCAAAACAATGGAGAAATTTGATTTCGTGTTTTGATAAAGCATTGCTTTTTAATCGGAAAAAATACCGTTCAAGCAAAGCAATGGCTTAACAAGTGTTATTCGGACTTTGCTCCATCGAGGCAAATAGTAGAGAAGTGGTTTGCTGATTTTAAACTCGACCGTACAAACACCGATGATGCTGAACATCCTGGTTGCCCAAATTTGGCAGTTGTGCCAGAAAACACAAAAATGCCCACAAAATAGTTTTGGCCGATTGTAAATTGAAGTTGCGCGAGGTAGTTGACACCTTAAAAATATCAGAAGGCGGTGTATTCACCATTTTGCATGAACATTTGTTCATGAGAAAGCTCTCTTCGCGTTTGCTCACAGTCGATCAGAAACAACAACGCGTCGACTATTCAGAGCGCTGTTTGGAGCTGGTTCAGCGCAATGAAAAGGATTTTTTATGCGGCATGTGACAATGGATGAAATGTGGATCGGCACTACACTCAAGATTTAAATCGGCAGTTAGCTGAGTGGACAGCAAAGGGCGAAAGCCACTCAAAGCGACCAAAAACGGAAATGTCAGCTGATAAGTTTTTGGCCTCTGTATTTTGGGATGCACACGGTATTTTATTCATGGATTACCTTGAGAAAGAAACAACCATCAATAGCAATTATTATATGGCGTTATTGGTGCGTTAGAGCCGTGGTGGCTTAGTGGTTAGATCGCTAGACTACGAAACCAAGAGTTGCGTGTTCGAATCCCGCTCTCGCCAATTCGATCACTGGCTTTTTACGGCCCAGCTCGACTCAGGCTGAAATAAATGAATACCTGGAGCTCAAACTCTGGGGTAATAATAGGCGGTCGGTACGTAGCGCTAGCCACGTTACTACCCTTGCGTACCGTAGGCTCTAGATTGTAACAGATCTATCCTGTTACGATCCCAAAGGGCCTTCAAGGCCTGTTACGGGGAACTATTATTGGTGCGTTTGAAGGAAGAAATTGTGAAAAAACGATCTCAAATGAAGAAGGAAAAAGTGCTCACCGTGTCACAAGTCGATCACAGCAATGGGAAAATTGCACGAATTACACTTTGAATTGCTTCCCCATCCACCGTATTCTCTGGATCTGGCTCCCAATGACTACCACCTGTTTGCAAACCTAAAAAGAATGATTTGTTTCCAATGAAGAAGTGTTTGCTAAAACTGAAGCCTATTTTGAGGCTAAAGATAAACCGTTCTACAATAAAGGTATCAAAATTTTAAAGAAGCGTCGGAATGAATGTGTTACTCTTAAAGGAGATCACCTTAGTGAATAAAGTCGAATTTTGCCTAACAGTTGTTGTTTTATATCGTCCTACAAACTTATTGAGTGATGTATTGTCTCCCATTTATTATGTTGCGAACTGTGTGGCCTTTGTCTGATAGCTCCTTTTGGATTTCTTCCGTTTGTGTTGTGTTATGTAAATGTTTTATTACCATTCTAAAAGCTCTCTCTTATTTTGGTTGATACGTGTTGTGGATAATATTATTTTATTTTAGGAATTTTGCTAGTTTTCTGTAAGTTTCAGAAGTATAATAATTAATTTTATAGTATTATCTGCTAAACGTCTGATTTTATATTGTTCCATCGCTAGTATTTTCGTTTTTTGGCCATAATTTGTTACCCCATAGATATAAATTGGTGGAAGTTTTGGTTTTGTGTTTGAATTTCTTGTGTGATCTCCTCGTTTGGTTGGGTCAAGACACTGGTTTACGTTAGTATTTTCAGTTGATTTAAGATTTAAATTTATTTAACTTCTTTTATATTTTTTACTTTTTGCTAGGGGCTTTACATCATCGACTGTCTCAGTTATATCTTCGTCACTGGTAGAAGACATTTTGTGAAAGTAGTAATTACTATTATTAATGGATTGTTGGTGGTCGAGATAAGGTCGTAAAGTTATCGCGACATTTACATTTAAGTTTAAATTCAAATTTAAATCTGAAAAATGTTTTCTCAAGGGGGTCCGCATTTACAAAATGAAGCGATATTAATGCAGCAAAATAGTGCGCTCTTTCAAGAGAATTTTCAACGTTCGCAAAACGAACGGCTATTGTTTAACAGCTGAAAGTTATCAGAGACGGAAAAGGTCAGTATCAAGGCTAGGGCAGACAAACTGGAATTGCAATTCAATAAAAAACAAACAATGTATGAGGAATTACTTTTGAAATATAAAAATCTGGAACAAAAAATGGCTAATAATAACGAAAGAGATATCATATGGATGAGGATGAGTTAGCAAGTGAAACAAAGTTATGGCTAATAGACTGCCAGACCAGATTCTCTACGAGAAGAGAAAACGTAACTATAAACTCATTGAAGCCACCCCTAAGTTAAAATAAAAAAACAAAATAACTCCCTAATATGTTCATGCTTTCATTCAGACATGACGAAAGTGCGGATAAAATTTACGGAATAACTGATATATTAGGAGTCAGAGTTGAAATTCTATCGTTGTAGGCTTGTGCTACAATGTAAACAATGCCAAGCATATGGCCATACACAAAAATACTGTGCCATGGAACCACGGTGTGTCAGATGTACTGGTAAACACCCAATAATGAGAAGAACGAAAGAAGTCCAGCCAAAGTGTGTTCACTGCAGAAAGGGACATCCAGGCAACTGCAGAGGATGTATGGTTGCAAAAGAACTGCAAAAATTAAAGGACAAACACATCAAGAAACCAATTCTACAAAAACATCCTCAGAGAAATAACCAACAAATACCAGTAACCAATGCAAACACAGGGGAGAAATCCTAGTCAGGCAGTAAGTGGTCAGTCAGAAATTGTCAATAAAAAATAAACGCAAAAGCATAATCAAAATGATTCTAGTCAAAACACTCTTCAACAAATAACGGAGAAGTTAATAAAAATGGCTGGGCTTGACATAAAAAAAAGTATGATGGCAAGTAACCTTAGAATTATGGAATGGAATGCCAATAGACTCTTTCAACACCAGCAAGAATTGGAAGCAGTCCTAGACAAAGAAGGCATTGACATATGTCTCATCTATTTCATCCATTTTACTAATGAGTCATTTATTAAATTCAAGGGTTATAAAGTATACCACACTATACATCCGGAAAATTGCGCCAAAGGTGGTAGTGCCGTTATAATCAGAGAATCAATTAATCTACATGAAGAGATGGGATACAAAACACGGAAATTTTAAGCCGCCTCAGTAAATGTTAAAACCAAAATATATGATATCATCGTTACCGTAGTCTATAGTCCGCCTAGACATGCTATCAAAAAAGAGCAATATTTAGACTTTCTAACTCATTACGGATATAGATTTATCATTGGAGGAGACTTCAATGCGAAGCACGTCCAATGGGGTTCTATGTTAATCAATACAAAAGGAAAGCAACTTATACAAGCGGAAAACCAACTAAAATGTACAACATTATCAACGGGCAAGCCAACATATTGGCCTACAGATACAAATAAAATCCCAGACTTAATTGATTTCTCCTGAGCACGAAATGTGCCTGTAAATTATATAAATGTGGAAGAGGCTTGGGATACGAATTATGATCATTCTTCCATCCTCCCTACTTTGAGTGATAGCATTATGCAAAAAGATTGACTAATAGGCAAACCGATTAGCAGAGCTTCAAACTCCAACTTGAGGCAACTATTAACTTGTCATGTTCGCTAAGAAATAAAGATCAGCTAGACAGTAAAACAGAGAAACTTGTTAACAAAATTTAACAAGCCGCATGGGTAATACCCCCCATATTATCTCATGGACTAAAGGTAATAATTATCCTAGAGAAATTAGGGCACTCATTTTCGAAAAAAGGAAACGGTGTCGGCCTACTTGCGCCCGGCTCATTTGCGCCTACCGCCATTTTCGGCTCACTTGCACCTCAGAAAGAAGTCAACAAAAATAATGGTCTCATTTGCGCCCAACGTTGCAGCTTCTTAGTCATTACGACTAATTACACAAAATTTTATAATTTTACGCTGGGTTCCCCTAGCTTCAATGTGTTTTTATAAATAATTTGATTTTTGTATTTATTGGGGATTGATTTTTGTGTTTTATAGAGGTTCATTTTATGATTCTTGTCATATCTTTTATTTTTTTTATATTTTTTGTTTTTGGAATTTTAGATTAATATTCACAATATATACGTGCATAGTCGAGTAGTATATAGTTAATAAAGTTTTTGTATATAGGATAAAGTGCGCAAACATTTCCCTAAGCCGCCTGTATTTTCAAATTCCGCAAGCATCTTCTCTATTCTTTCATTTAATCTGCGTACGCTAGGGGAATCCAGCGGAAAATTATAAAATTTTGTGTAATTAGTGGTAATGACTAAGGAGCTGCAACGTTGGGCACAAATGAGGCCATTATTTTTGTTGGCATTTTTCTGAGGCGAAAGTGAGCCGAAAATGGCGGTGGGCGCAAATGGGTCGGCGCATCTAGGCCTATATCAAGGAAACTTAGAAGAATATGGCATCAAACAAGATTCCCAGCAGATAAAATTAGATTAAACAATGCCACACAGCAACTCAAACGAGAGATTCAAAAAGTTAAAAATAACTCTATCTGTAACTACTTAAGTGAACTGTCAAATGATAGCAAAGCTGACCTCGCTTTGGAAAGCAACCACACAATTAAAAAGACCGATTCTACAGAACCCACCAATTAAAAATGCTGACGGTACATGGGCAAACAGTAACAGTAACACATATGCTAAGTACCTCGAAATGACTTTCCAACCGAATGAGGCCGAAAACATTCTTAACTGGGGAAATTTTATCACAGAAGAAGGTGATATTAGATTCATTACTCTAAAAGAAATAAAAAAAAACATTAACTCAAAGAAGGTTCCTGGGTTTGATTTGATAACAGGAGAGATTCCAAAGCAGCTTCCTCGTAAAGCAATTAATTAATGCATCCTTTAGATTAAAATATGTACCTAAGATATGGAAAATAGCGGAAGTGATAATGATCGCGAAACCCGGAAGCTACCAAATGAAGCCTTATTTTATAGGCCAATTTCTTTATTGGCTGCAATCTCCAAATTATATGAAAAAATACTGCTTAAAAGATTGAAACCAATTAAAGAAGATAACAATAGAATCCTAGAGCATCAATTTGGCTTCTGGAAGAGTCACTCGACTATAGACCAAATCCACAGGATCACAAACATAATTGAAAAGTCCTATAAGGAAAGAAGAGTCTGTTCTACTGTCTTTCTTGATGTAGCACAGGCTTTTAATGGAGTTTGGCATGAGAGACTTAATTATAAATTAAACAAGAGGTTGCCCAAACAGTTCGCAGAATTATTAAGGTCTTATATTTCAGATAGAGCTTTCAGTGTTAAATACGAATATGTCTACTCTGAATTAAAGGAAATAAAAGCAGGAGTCCCGCAGGGCAGTGTGTTAGGACGGGTCCTTTACTTAATGTACACCAGTGTTATTCCTGAATTAGAACATAATACAATAGCCACTTTTGCTGACGATACTGCCATAATGGTTCTAGGTAAAGATCACGAAGAAGCAGCAATAACTCTACAAGCGTCAGTAAACAAAATTAACAGTTGGACCAAGCAATAGCGAATCAAGTTGAATGAGACTAAATCTGTCCACGTCAATTTCACGAATAAAAGAAATCAGCATATTCCTGTTAGCATAAATAATATCCAAGTGCCATATGCTGATGCAGCAAAATATTTGTGTACGATACTGGACGCGAAGCTACGCAGGGAAGTTTACGTAAAGAAAAAAAAAAGAATTGGATATCAAATTTAGAAAAATCTGTTGGCTACTTAGAAGAAATTCTACCCTATCAATTTAAACAAAGTACATCTGTAGAAACAAATTCTTAAGCCCCTATAAACATATGGCATCCAGATATGGGATTGTGCCAAAAAGAACAATTTAGACATAATACTCATGATCTCCATAGAGAGATATGGAAATGGATACCATTAACCAGGCATTAAAAAATTCGCCAAGAGTCATGAACAGAGCCTCCTGTTGAGGCGATCCAGCTTCTTGACAAGACGACCAAAGAGGACCAAACCTTTTGAGCTAGTTTAATATTTGTGTTAGTGCAAAAGCAGAGTATAGTGCTAGTGTACACGTTAATATTAGTGTAAACAAGTTGTTAGAACCTAAGAGATTTTAGTGTAAAAATCCTTAGTCTTAAGTTTGAAGTAGTAATTTAAGTTTGCACTATATTACCCATTGATCAACTATTTCATCAGGTTGTAATTTTAGTAATATCATCAAGATATTATTATAATAAAAAAAATATTCCTTGTCGTTGACTGGGCAAGGAATGGTTACGAAAGTACTTTTGGGAATTGTATAATTTATAGTGTGATACTCTGTATAGCATTATTCTTACTACATAATGGTTGGCTGTAATTAATTCTGCGTTCATTAAAAGCTGGTATCATATTTATTTTAGTTGTTTATTCTATTTATTTGTGGATTTATTTTAACTTATAATTATATTCACGACGGCCACTTGCATTTTCACTTTCGTATCGCAGTGCGATTGTTAAAACGAGCACTCAATTGACATCAGTACGCCACGAAGCTCAAATGAAAACTACCTTTGAAATTTGAGCAGATATTGTGATGTACGTAAATACAATTTCGCGATTAAGAAATTTGTGAAAATAGCTACGCAAGCAGAACTAAATCAGAATGTGAATATTGAGGATAATAAGGAAAGTTTGCGGCGTATTGCGACGATTTCGCGTTTCTTTCGGCAAGCATATTTATGGCGCCGAATTAATTGGCACTCGCAAAAAACAGTTAAGTTTTAGTGGTTATTTAAAGCGAAGCTGTTTTTCCGCGCCGAGCGGAAGTTAATTAATTCCATCCCTCCAAGAAAGACGCATTAAAAAATGCCCTCTAAGAGCTTAATCAAATTCTAAACACGTTGAACAGCCGGCAATTTATAAAGTAATATTTCTTTGCTCATCAGGAATTCATGACTAGGAACAACTTAACCAGTAAATTAAGAAATTAACGTATTCCCACTTGTATGGTTTATTGTGGCTTTACTTATTCAGCGCTGTGGCTCAACCGGGAGGAATCATGCATTCTAAATTACCGGCAGTTCGTGAAATGTCATGTCGCTCCTTTTTATTCCGCCACTCGACTAATTTACTCGTGACTTGCCGGCCAGCTTTAATTTTGGGGGCCGCGGGGTACGATCGTGTCCGCCGAATTATGAGACGTAATTGGAAACCTTTGATTAACAATGTTTGTTAATACATTTTCGTGGGGCAGCCCCTAATTTTCGGGCATCTAAAGTTGGCCGCCACAATCAAAACTGTTCTTGGAACTTAAATTGCTATGTATTTTGTCATTACGGAAATTTCCTAAATTACGTGGTAGAACGAAAAATTTGCCGTTTTTGCTCCCCAATGAAAAATTGATTATTTACACTTTGCCGAGCAATAAATAATTAGCTGAATATTAGAAACTGGTCGGGATATTATACAATTGCCGTAAAAAATACATAGCATTCTACTTTGCGCTCATGCCGTTCGTGTAATTTAAACAAATTAACTTCCCGGGTTTTTCGTAAGTTACGGAATAAAATGCAAAGTTAAAACGTGTTAAAAGACGGAGTTCACTTTCTGTTCTTCATCCCAAAGGACATCTTGTCGCCTCGGCGATGCATAATACAGGAAGATTCTTGTTAATTATTACTCACTTAGGCAGGCGACTGAGAACTAAATCTTAACTAAGAAAATAATTGTAAGTAACTCGGTGCTGCTCGACGCTTGATCTTCTCGCGCGTAATCCTTTGAATGAATTTTTAAATGACTTATCGATGGCGATATAAGAATGCCCGAAGGCGCGAGCAAACCTATCTGACTGTTCCACAAATGGGGAATCCCACATAAATAAACCGCGGGTGCGCGGATATTAAATGGAATGGAAGATTAAATGATCGATTAATAATTGAATGTGCTCGTTAAACCGGCACTGTTTAAAACAAACGCGGTCGCTGCAGCAGGCGTGTGCTCTGTGCCCTCTTGGTTTTGATTAGTTTTTAATCTACTTCCGGGTCGATAGCGTCGAACCTGAAATGGCGCGCCTCCACAAACGGCTTAATATCTCCTTTTGCGCTGGACGGGATTTGGAACAGTTGGGCGGATCAAAACTTATTTCCAGAAGGATTACCAGGGCTTTATTCATTGTAAAATTGACTAGAAAATCGCATCCCTTGCGTATTCAACCCCATCCACTTAAAAGCGTGAAGCCCCTGACATTCAATGTAACAGCAGACAACCCTTGCTGATGCCGCCGCCTCTACTGCTGTTCCCGTTGATGAGGATCGTATAAACATGTAAACACTAATGCATGAAAATCTATGGCGAGGATCCTTTTTAAGGATGTCCTCTCGGATTAGAAGCTGCCAGCAGTTCTACGTTTACGTTTGCAAATCAACTGATTCTATTCATTTTTATATACATGCAAGCTTCTAGTCACTAAAGGTGCAAAATTTGAATTGTGTTGAGATGTTCATATTGATTATATTATTTTAAGGTTAAGCTTCCATTTTATTATAACAACAATGTAAAAAAATTCTTTTTAATAACACAAAAAAGACGAGAAGTTGTACCATACAATAAAATATTAAATTTAGAACCTCGTCCTTTTTCTCTAATAATGACTCTCAACCTTTATGTTATTGTTTCCTGATATCTTTATTTTAAAAACCTTAAGAAATTATTGCGTTGGAGGTATGTTTTTCGTTTTCCACCCGTATCTTTGTAAATCTAGTTTAAAAGGCAAATAACCCAATTTTTTTAATTTTTATTTGCTTTCTTCTCCATACAGAGCTTCTGTTCTATTGTAGGAGGCACAAGTTTCTTGAAAGATACTGAAAGCAGAAAGTAGATGATTTAGATAATACCTTAATGGAAACTGTTGGGCCACACTCTCCTTAGAAGGTTACTGTCCTTTATTGGTTTTCGAAGACACCACAGTTGTTAAAATTTTCTCACCTTGTGTTGGTTTAGACAAAGCTTTTTTATTTATTACAAGTGGTTTTTCAGTTGTATTCGATGGTGTTAATTAGTCTTGTAAATGTACATTATTTAAAGGTACTTTTTTATCTGCGCAATCATTGAGCTTAAATGTGCAACTTTAAATAGTTTACAGTTTTGTAAATTACTGCATAAGGTCTAGGATAAAGAATAGACCACTTTTTTATTTTTTTGTAGTAAATAGGTACTGAATAGTGTTATGATAGAAACATCAAGATGTTAAATTGTATGGTCCGAGAGAAAATTATAATAGAACCGCATTACCTCCTGTTGCAATCTCGATTAGTTTGATACTTTTAGTGGTTATTTATTAGAAACTAGAAAAATCCGTTTTCCTGCTTGAAAAACCATCTTCTATCAGAATGGGTATATATTTTGTTGTAAAAAGACGAACGCGAAGAGCATAAAGTTGCGTTCATTAGTCTTTCTCTTATCGCAAGAACTCCGCTCTCGGGAGATCTTTGTCTAGTTAGTATTGTCAATGTCAGAAGCTTATGATATCCATAAGTGGCCTGTAATTATTAAAAATGTCTTGTTAGGGTCTCTTATGTCTATAAAAAAAGCTGCACAGCTATACCTTCTTCTAGCCACCTCCTTTTCCCAATCTTAAGAGCAAACTGCTGTAAATTGTGTTAAAGTTTAAACTTTCTTTTAGTTATTTTCAATTTTTGTGAAAAACTACTACAAAAATATACTATTTAAAGATGCCTAAAAATGTATACACTTATTTTATTAAAAAAAGAAATAATTGACTGATAAATCAAAAATGAATTTTGGTAAATCAAAAATAAGGTTGATGTGTTTAAAGGAAATTATGTATAGCAAATGTGATGATAACAAATAGTAACAAGGAAAAGTGATTAACAACAATTAAAGAAAAAGAAGTAACATAAAGATACCCAAAATCTTTGTTTTGTTTAACCCCTGCATATTTACACCTAATCTACTAGGTCAACAAGTAAATTAATTTGTAGATCATTATTGATTATTTTGTTGATGATGTAACAATCTGCGTTTGCTATCATATAGAGAGTTTTGTTGTAATATTTCAAGGTTGGACGATTTAGTACAGCCCTAGAATGGAATGACCAAACTGGCAAAATCATTGATTTATAAAGCAAGACTTTATTGTCAAGGATTAATATTGATCTCCACTCTAATAACCAAGGGCATCTTCCTTACATTTATATCGAACTGCTTTCGTTTGAATTCAATGTGTCTGTTTCTTCCACGTTACTTAGCCAATCTAAATACATGCCTAGCAGGTACCTTACATACTCTTTAGGGGATGTAACAGCCCCGTTAAGCGTTACTTAGAGGGGATCTATTTTTTTGTTGTAAAAATAATTGATGTTGATTTTTTTTTGGCTTTAATTTGCCATGTTGCTGTCCAGCTAGGGTTTGGATTGGATTTTTTTGTGAGGACAGTATGCCCGTGTCGTCAGCAAATGTGGCAGTAATCGTATGTTTATTACAAGGTAAGTTGGTCGTAAATGGCTGGTAAAGCCTAGGGTCGTATACCTGCTAGGGCGATTAGTATCTAATAGTAGCTATCGTTCAATTTAATTTGACAACTCTTCTAAGTATGATTTGAACAGTGGATGATATTGGGGAAAAAGTTGCAGGAGGGCAGGATACCAAACTCGGTCAAATTCCTGGCTAAACAAACTCCTGTTTCTTCAAAATCTCTTTTTGCCTACTATTCCGTGATTTTGTTCTGTTGTCGAATAGTTTTGCCGGAAACCGATGGTAGTTAATCTTGTTAATATTATTCGTCCAAGTAATTTGAAATGGACCAAAAGTAACAAAATAGGTCTGTACGAAGTTAGTTTATCTCTCTTCTGCATGAGAATTAGAATAAAAGAATTAGTACTGCAGATTTCTTTGGAAGTTCACGAATTTAATTCTGTTGGAACTTAATCGTAACCTAAAGCCTTGTGAGTTTTGGAGCACTTAATTAAAATTACTATTTCTTCGTACGTATAGAGTGCTATTAGTAAGTCAGTTTGAAATGGGGATTCAAGGTTTTTAAATAGTTCTGCGCCTGCTTGCAGTATTTCTGATTTTTCTTTATCACTACGCACCCTTCACACATTGGTTCTAGGAATGGGCGCGATAGAAACTTTAAATCTTTTCATTTTCTGGTTGCGTGGCTTAGAGAGTATTTATCGTGTCAGTCAGGCGATACATTTTGCAGGTAGTCATTAAACTTTCTATTTTTGCGCTCCTGGATCACATGATTGAGTTCAGTAGTTAGCCGGTTTAGCATGGTTAGCCTCGTTTAGCCTGGTTTTATCAGCGGGGTTCTTTGAAATCTGCTATTTACGTTTTTTCTTGTTATCTTTAGTCTGATACTTATATGATAGTTATTGGTGTTGCTAACATATGTATTTTGTAGTTTAGAGGGAGGATGTTGATATCTAATGGCAGTTTGATTGCCAGGTGATCACTTATATATCGCCTACAGATGTTCTAGTTTGCTTGATTGTTGTATAGTTTTGGTCGTATAGGCTTTCTAATTATTCAGTTGTTATGTGTGCATACTATGGGAAAGTGGTCGAAGCTTAGGTCATAAGAATCGATAATATCGATATATTTTGGTGAGATATTCGGCTAGTATGCAGGTCTCTGTAGTTATTGAATTGTATGATTTTCGTAGATGGTGCGTTTTAGCTGTCTTTCTTTGGAGGTGGTTAATCTAGACTCCCTAAAAAAGGGAATTTAAAGTTTTAATTGCCTCCTGTAATAAATTTGTTACTCAGGGTTCTGAAACATTCTTCAAAGTGATCTTGCTTTATTGTATGGCAAGGAGGGGAACTGCAGATACGACCATGTCTCCATTTCCGCATTTGTCTTTAACACTTGTGGTTTGAAAGTAAAGTGTTTCAAATCCTTCTATTTTATAGTGTAGAGTTTTACTGTCTGACATATGGATAGATTGATCAGTAAAAATTCCAATGTCTTAAAAATATCATTTGAAGAAATCTATTATAACTAATTTAAATGATATTCCGATTTGTTAAAATTTTTTTATATTCTTTTAATCCATTATATTGTTTAAAATATAAGTGGCAATAAATGTTAAAAATAGAATTTTGCAGCATCTAATACGAGACACGTCGAATAGACTCCAGGCTCCAGAGGAGTTAAAAGTCAAAACTCACAAGGTAAAAGAAGCAAATGACGACCAAGACTTAGATGGATAGTAGAAGTGCAAGATGATTTGAAAAACTGGGCGTTACAAGATAGAGGGAAAAGGCAAGGAACTGCAGAGAATGGAAAAAATTAAAAAAAAGCCAAGTCACTGGAGGAAGAACAAATAGTAAGAGAACAAATATAGTTGCTTAGCACTAATCAGAAGAGAGAAAAGAGTCCCCCAGGAAGGGATAGGTCTCTGCACGATTAGGACGCGAGTGAATTACGAAACGAGAAGTCAAGAAAACCCAAAAATAGGAGTTCAAGGCTCTTGCGGCCTGTTGCACCGTGTTATATGTTAGTAAGCATCTAACATCAAGAAAACATTCTCCCCTTCTGCTAAATTAACGGGTTAAACTAGCCACCTTCTCGTGGTTCTCCCAACATAGGCTCATAGTACTGCACAACTTTAAAAATTGTATTCGTCTAATATGTGCCAAACTCGTCTCAATAGTTTAGATGGCTGTCGATGCATTATTGGGCAGATAGTTGATATAGATAAGGTAATTCAAATAGTGGCAAAGTTGTTTTCACTGTTCAAAACACTATGCAAATTCATGTGTTGGAATTACAAATAATTGCTTCGACATAGCTGAATACAGTAGATAGTCTGGAATTTTATCTTTTTTAAGATATTTTAAGTTTTGCGAACAGCTCCACGTAAAAGTTTATGCAAATTCGTTGGTTTACTCATTCCATTATTGCAAATGCTACGATCTGTGTGTGCTCAACACAGACGTCTAACTTTCAACTAACTCATGTAAGATAACTGTAAGATAACATTGCGGGTGTGGATATTGTTTTCATTATATTAACATTGGCTCAATATTTTCAAGGCGTACTTTATATATACAATTCTAATCAACTTTTTTTTATTATGTAGCAATAAATAAATATAATTAGTGAATTATATAAGAAGGGAGAAGTAGCCCAATAGCAACACTACAAATTAACTACTATTAATTATTGGTTGAATTAATAACTTAATTAGAACTTTAGATTTATATCTGTAGGCCATCAGTCTTCTTCTAACTTTTAGTAGAACGATAAGAGAACTGGTTTCTTCGTTAGGATGTCCAGGGAGACTATTTAAGTATCTTACGGTTAACTTGTGGATTTTATCGTCAACTAAGGGAATGTAGCCATCATGTACCGTTTTATTGCTGACATATCTACCAAAGGCAATTAAACATCTTGATGTTAGAAGGTTTAGCACAGCCCCAGAGTTGTACCCAAAAGAGAACGTGAGTTTGGATTTTCGTCGTATTAGCCAATTCATTTTGGATTTTTTATTCATAATGTGAGCTTCCATGTACGTTAGCGATCAAGTATTAAGCCTAAGTATTTTTCTTTCCCAGGAAGACGAATGCCGTTTATTGTTATTCTGGGATATTCAACCTTTCGACTTGTAAATATAAATTTTTTATTTGGTGAGCCAGATTGCAAGAAAATTGAGATAGTACTGAAGGTTATTAAAAACCACTTGAAAATTTAGCAATTAATTTTTTTAGCAATTAATGCGATATCGTTCGCAAAGGCTGTTATTGGGATGTCAGCAGTAAAAGTTAAGTAAAGAGATGGCCTTAGCACATTACTTTGTGAAACTTCAATTGTGCTAGGGTAGTAAGTGGATGTTTCCAGTTTGTTTTTAGTTTGAAATGAGCTTCCATTTAAACAGCAATCCATTATGCCACATACAATCAAAGAATTGTTTTGTGTCAAGGAAGGCGGCAATGCATAATTTCTTCTTTTCAATAATTTTTAGAGCTTCGTTTATTATTCTATGAATTTTTGATTTGTTCATTGAGCCGCTTGGAAGCCAAACTGGCGAGATGGTACTATTTCATTTAGGTTAATTGACTTTGTAAGCCTTTTTAATAATTTTTTTTGATTATTTTGGACATAGTTGGAAGTAATGTTGAAAGAGTCGTAAGATGTTACTTCATGTGGTAGATTTCTAGGTTTGTATAATGTTATTTAGGCGAATTTCCAAGTTACTGGTTAATCTAAGCACGTTATTATAGATTGTGGTCAACAGTTCTACGACTTTTCTTGCCAACTCTAAAAATTTGTGGAGTAAATAGGTTGATATCAAAAGCTTTGCAGGTTTTGTATATGGACATTTCGTGTTCTACTTCAGCGGGGTAGAAAGGCACTATTGGCAATGTCATTGGATAAGGGCTGTTTAAGAATTCCTCGATTTCTTCACTATCATTATTATTGTTATTTAGGAATGAATTAAAAAATTCTGATAGATGTTCTGCAAAAATGGCTGCCTTATCCTGATTTGTCTTACCCCAACTATCAACCTCTCAAAAATAATTGAGTGACTGGCCTTTTAAAACTTTTGGTAATTATCCATATTGATTGAATCTACTCTTCATAAGGTGGTTATGTAAGTTTTAAAGGTGGTGTTTCTAATTGATTGTAATTTCAATTGTATTTCGAGTTTGTTGCCATTTACATTTGGCTCTTCTTTTTTTTGCAGCAATTTTTCTAATGTGTAGTGGTATATTGCTGAAAGACCCACGGCTCACCTCGAAAAAGCATGTGATTGAGAGGTTTCACTGATCTTTAAAAAAAAATCTGTTGGTAAACAGCAACCGAAGTTTTGGCTCTTTTTCACAAAAATGAATATTTGCTGCCCTATTATAACATACTTTGACCAAACCATTACCGCTGATGGATGATTGCCTTTCTAAACTTTTGGCACTATTTAAGATTTTTTTTGAACGCCTTAACGTACACCCTCTCATTTTGTTTGTTAAAAGATTTATTTGCTGTAAGATCTTTTCATCTGTTAACAAAAATTTTTTGTAGCCATTATACTTGGTCAACAACCTTATATTTTTCTCTCTCCTACCTTTTTTTAAAGCATCTGCCATCAAATGCCTTTCATGTCTCTTGGAGGCAGTTAGTCCTAGGCCTTGATTAATACTACCAAACATCAAAGTTTTGAAAATTTGTATCTCTCAAGACATAACTTTCTGCTTACGAAGATGATTTCGTTTAATTCGGACACTTACGGCTTTTACCGCCTAAATAGTCCGAACTGAACGGGATCTTCCAGATCTTGGAGTAAAAAAATAAAAAACTTTATAGCCCGCTAGACAAACATACGGATAATGTCTAAAATTAGATATTAGATATTAGATATTATAGATATTATATAGATATTAGACCTTGCAGAAGATATTCAAATTATATCGCTTATAATAATTTTAAACAAATTCTGCCATTTTATCCATCATTTTTATATCATATCTTTCAAATTGAATCTCACGTGATAAAAAACGAAACGACACTACTAGAGAAAATTATTTTCATTTTATTTTCTTTACTTTAATACCGTAACTTCTATTTAATAAACGACAACTAATTTGAAAATTATTTTTTTCTAAATAACCATGTGGATGCCACTATTTTGTTACAAAATTGACGAAATACGTGTCGTCGAGACTGTTACTATTCACAGATTAATCCTTAATGACGTTAGATCAGATGGTATGTTTAAAATTAGCGTAAATCAAAGGGCACGTCGGCGTCCCACGGGATACGCTGCCCTGGGGAGGCCGCTGCATTATCAAATTACCACCACCCGCCCCCTGGTTTCGTTAATCTGTTTTCAATGAACTTCGTGTTTTGCACACATGATACTTGCACACGGAGGACCCCTCTTGTGATGGTAATGCTGGAGTAATTTTAGGGGTGGCCGACATCGGCAGAAGGTGAGTGGGTTAAGGAGCCGCTTTGGTGCGAAGCCGGAAAAGTCTGTTTGACGGCATTTGATTTGCACCCCTTTTGGACAAAATAAAAAAAATTGAACGTGGCAAAAATTAAATAAGCAAATTTTTATTATTTGGTAGAAATGTACGAACAAATAAAATTAACGGACTGAATGGTAAAAATAAAAAATAAATCTAAAATAATTGCGAAGGCTTTCACGGTTATGGTGCATCGTGTGGCTGGTTCTGGTTATAAGGTGGTCGGAGTTCAGAAACGTCAAGAGTTTCTGAACTCCGACCACGGCCTTATAACCCGAGAACCAACCACACGATGCACCTACATGTAAAATAGTAGAAAAATAGAAAGACAAATATCATATCAATTGAAATGGTGGAATTTTAACAACATGTGGAATTTAGAATATGGTAATGTCTGTTAGTTATGTTTAATGAATGGATTAATCCCAAGTTTATGTCACGATCATTGTAGACTAGTGATTTGTAACCGCGCTGCACATAGTTTGTTATTTAATTTTATGTTATGATGTTTCAGCACCACTGTTGCTAAGTACAATTTTTGCATATTACTCTAGCAGAAAACTTTAATATCCATATATATCTTGGTGAATGTCTCTTTATAAATTATGTGTTTTTGTCACTCACTCACTACCATTGTTTTCCGAGTCCGACGTGAAGTAATTTTATTTTTAGGCCAGTATGTATGCTGTCCATACTTAGCACATTGTGTATTTCTTTATTGCGGATAAACCAAGAAGAATTAACAGATATTCTGAGCACTTGAAACTTTCTAATGTTTCTTTTTAACGTTGTTCTTCATATTGGAGAAGCATAGGTGACAATCGGTTTCAGAAGGGTTTTGCAGAATAGAATTGTACATTCGGAGTAGAATATTACGATTCATAAGAGGATAAAGTAATTTTAGTCTGCTGTACCCAAGATTAACCTTGTTGACATGACTATTCCAGATTAATCTGATGTCGTGATAAACAATAAGATATTTAATGGCTTTCCTTTTAAGATTCTAGAAGATGACTTCTTCATTTATGTGGATTCTGTGGTGGTATTTTAGGTGTTGCAGAGTAAAAATTTTAGATCTACATTTGTTAGGGTTAAGTGATATAACCACTTATTGTCCCATTTACTTAATGTATTACTAGCTATTTGGAGACGATAAATGGCCATGGGTAGATCTTCGTCTTGGGTTAATTTATAGCGGTATCATTAGCAAATAATGCGAGGTTGCCATACCGTAGGGTCAATGACAATGCTTTGGTGTACTCTCGCGCGTACTTTCCTTGGAGATAGATAGCCGTGTAAGACTGTTAGACCTATTATATTGGGTAGTATTTAGCTTCGTGTCCCTCTTTATGATTTCTACAATAATTTGTAGATGTTATACCGCAGAGTGGGCTGTTCGAAATCCAAACTGAGTGGGCGATAGAACATGATGTTCATTAAGTGTTTAGTTAAGACGTCTAAGGACAATTCTTTCAAGTAGCTTGTGTAGAGTTGGGAGAAGACTTGTAAATCTGTAAGAGATGCAGTAATTTTTATTTTTTCTGGCTTAAGAAACATAAGTTAGCGTGTGGGCATGTTTTCATTTGTTAATGAAGTAATTTATTCTTAACCATCCATTAAGAAGTATGACCAAAAGGACAATTGCTTTTCAATTTAAATTTCGCAGGGTAACATTGCGGATTAGATGTGGACCTGGAGATATTTGGGTTGTCAATTTTTCTAGATTGTAGGGTTTGATTGTAGCTTGTACAGGATCTTATATTGTCTTTGAGAAAGTCTCTATATGTTGATCAATATCTTGGATGCTTGTGATCTGAATTAGGTTATGTAATTGTGCGTTTAGTCTCTCCTGAGATTCTTCTCAATTGACCTTTTCTTTTATCATCCTAAGAACTAGCGATCTGAAAGATGAAGTGGAGAAAAACCTTATTAAAACTGATAGGTGATTGGAGTTCAGTATGGGTATTACCTGTTAAATAGGCAAATAACATTTTTTTTTGAGTATAATGCCCGGTATGTCGGGTTGATGATCATCTGACTATTTAACTATCTTGTAACTAGACTTGGTTCCCCTGTTGAAGAGGTTAAGCGTGTCTGATAAGCGACTCTCCGCGACACACAATGTACGTTGTACCTTGCCAAGAAGGAGATGAAAATTGGTGTTTGGGATTTAATATCATTGGCGTTCCAATTTACGATTGTGAGTTTAGGAATAGTTTGAGGTATATTATTCATTAAGAACATGTTGGAGAACTTTTAGAAGGATATGTGTAAATATAAAGGATTTAATAAGAGGTATTAAAGGGAGTTACTAATTCAGTGAGTAACTGTTTAATTCCATCTTTAAAAGAGTGTTGTGGAGTTGACTCATTATTTTGGTTATTCGGATTTGTTTTAGTGTGACTTGAGAGTATGATAGATTAGGAATGGTAAACACTTGTCGATGAATGTTTCTTGGGATTTTTAATGCCATTCACTGTTCTTGAAGTTTGTATGTTGAGGGCATTTTCTGTAGGTAGCTGGGTAGTCTCCACTACAGTCTACAAATTTTGAAAGGTTATTGAGGGTTTATTTTGCATTGATAGGTCTTCGTTGCTTTTCACACAGGGTTTTAAATAGATGAGAGGTACCGTCGGTATTAAGGTGCATCGTGTGGTTGGTTGTCGGATTATTAAGCCGAGGTCGGAGTTCGGAAACTTTTGTCGTTTCGTCCACTTTGCGGTGGACATTGTTAAATAAAAATGTTTCAAAAATTAAGTGATTGTCCCGTGCGTTTTCGCTTTTGCACTCGTGCGAGTGTGGTAGAGATGGTGTTGGAGGGCCATTGTTGACGTCATCGGGATGGTAGATAACATAATTGGGCTAGCTGCTGACGTCACTCGCTCTTTTGCCATATCGCGATCTGTTTTTTGCTCCTTAAGAGCAAATAAACCAAGATTTAGGTAAATTAAATCTGTCGTCTCTGTTAAAATTATTTTTATATTTCTAAATTTTCACCGCCTCTCTACATAATCTTGGGTAATAGTTCCTACAATTTGATAAAAGTTGTGTTTACCCAAATTCTATCTCGTGGTCAGGATTCGGCATTTGTTGATGTCATTTATGTTCCTTTATCTTAGTGGTAATCGTCCATAGTTTCAATGTAGGCTTGCTTACATAAACAATAGATGCAGTATACCCCTGATGTATCCTGTGGGTTTCTTGTATCCTTGGCTGGTGGAAGCAAATCGATGGTTTCCACATTGGGTTTATTGAAAATGTTCCCTGTCCGGTCCGTAACACTGTTGATGTAAGTTAAAAAAGCTTTGGCTATCGTGGCCGATTTCGGTTGTTGCGCACCATTTGTTAGGTTTAGTAGCTCTATTTATCTCCGTATTCGGGTATCCAATCATTTGTAAAGCTTGTTTCAAATGTTTTAATTCCTTGTCTAAAAACTGTAGTTGACATATACGTCGTGCTTAGTCTACCAATGTTTTTACAATCACTCTTTGTTGACCTGAATGGTGATTTAACTGCTTATGAAGATATCTGTCTGTATGCGTGGCTTTTCTGTACACAGTAAATGTCCATCCTCCGATCTCAACACCTGTATGTCTAAAAAACGACCCTATCTTTCGATTCGAGTTCCATGGTAAACTGTGGGCTTCGGTGTACGGAATTCAGGTGCATAAGAAATTCTGGTAGGGTCTGTTTTCCGTGTTTCTATATCACAAACGTGTCATCAACGTATCTTTGCCATAACGCGGGTTTTAAAGGTGCTGAGTTGATGGCGATCTCTTAAAATTTCTCCATGAGTAATTGGCGATTTTTTTTACTTCGTTTTTTTGTTTATAAAATACGCCCTACCAAATAGAGTAATTGGACATAAAGCACTGCTGAAATAGCTGTAAAATATTGTTAGAAATTTTTTTTTAAGAGATACAAAAAGTCTTAAATCGGCACATCGAAACTGACCATTAATTCTCTCGTCTGTAGCTGGACGTTTTGAAGGTGATTGACAAAATTTGCTGAGTCCTTGATGTATTTGGCCAGTTTGTAGGTAGGACCACCGATGGCACTGACAATGGGTTGCAGTGGTAAATTGTTCTTGTGTATTTTGGGAAATCCATATATTTTTGAAGGCAGCGTCTTTGATGTTATTACTCTCTTCTTGATGGTGTCCCTCTTATAGACCTTTACCTTTTGGAAGTTTCGAATATTTGATTAGATTCATTATTTCACTTTCATTCTTGTTTTTGATATTTTAAGATTTAGAACTTTACTTCTCTATATTGCTCATTATTTCACTTTCTTCTGTTGCTACGAATGCTATATTTTATATTCAAATTCTCATGCTATTTCTTGCCAAATTCGCAAAGCGAAAATTTTCATAGAATACACCGCGTGATACAAAGCTGCGTGCACTTGCCCGATGCGAAAGACGGCAGGGGCTTAGCAGATTTAGATTGCGGAAAAAAGTCTTAATACAAATTTTGGGAGAAATCTCATATAAATAAAAAAAGATACAAATAATTTTGTTCTGGAAAAATTGAGGAAATTCAAAGAAAGGGTCTATTTCAAAATTTCACTGTGCCACAAGGAAAAGATAAGTACGCTTATGTACTTAAACCACCAATGGAGATTGGACTAGTCCGACTGGATATTTGTTCTCTGTGTCGACGACGTCAGTGTGACGTGTATATTCTTCTCTAAGAATTTTCGCTCTGTCTAATTTGGAAACTCCTATTACTGCTCTTAATACAGAGTGACCCACAAAAGGGTTTGCACTATTTTAATGTTAATAACAGAGAAAGTATTATAGATAACACGATGAAACTTTCTTTATCTGGATCTGTCATGATTAGTGCTTGTTGCAATTTAATTGGTTTTCTTCTATTTTCAGTTCAGTTACCAGTAGTGACAAATAACCGACAAGATGACTGGGAACATTTCCATTGAGCAACGGAAGTG
Source organism: Sinelater perroti (assembly GCA_036346155.1). Lineage (NCBI taxonomy): Eukaryota > Metazoa > Arthropoda > Insecta > Coleoptera > Elateridae > Sinelater > Sinelater perroti. The sequence continues at coordinate 686,981 of JARFIY010000006.1, read as the reverse complement.
GATTTTAAAGTGTTTTTGGAAATGTGAGAATGTGAAAGGAGTGCAGAGGCTATGGTGGGCAGAATTTGATAGTGCGGCACCATTACGTGTAACAATTACAAAATTACGCGATGAGTTTGAGAGGGAAGGAACTGTGTGTGATCGGGGGGACGGTGTGGTCGGAATAAATCAGTACCGGACGAAAGAGGGATGGAAGCAGTCGTACAAACTTTGACAAAATCATCCCCCAAGAAGTCCATACAGCAAGCTTCGCGTGGGTCAGGTGTAAGTAAATCAAGTGTCCACCGCATTTGAAAGCAAGTAACGTGGAAACTCTACGTTCTCAGGTTGCTTCATGCTATAAATGAGGACGATCTGGATAGGCGCCTCCAATTTTGTAAATGGATTTGCGATAATAAACAGTTGACTGATTTGATTATTTGGTTTGATGAAGCGATTTTTAAATTGAATGGAACCATCAATCACCACAATTATGAGATCCCAATGGAAGAACCGGTGGTTAATCTTTCTGAGTTATTGTCAGAGGATTTGTAGGGCCGTCCTTTTTTGAAGGAACGGTGACAGGTTCTGTCTAGCTTAATATGTTGCAGAAAGCAATTGTGCTAGCTGTTTACCAACTCTACCCAGGTAAAGATTGTTTTTTTTTTTGCAACAAGACGGCGCACCGTCACATTAACATCGAAACGTGCGGAAATTCCTCAATTAAATATTTGTTGAGAGATGAATAAGACGACGTGGAAGTGTCAAGTTTTCACCCAGATCTCCAGATCTAACGCCGTTGGACTTCTTCCTGTTGGGAACTCTGAAGAACACTATCTACGCCACAAAACCCATGATATAGGCGATTGTAACTGCCTGTAAATTAATTACTGTGGAAACTATATCATATTCTTGTCGATCTGTTCCACAGCGTTACAGATGATGTCTTTCTGCCAATGGAGGACATTTTGAACATCTTCAACATTAGATCATTAGTAATGTTTTGAAGATCTTTGTGACTTAAAAAAGCATATCATATTAAAGTTCAAACAGTGTACACCCTTTTATGGGACACTGTATATGTACCTCGTATGGCTGATTATCTTGGGACAACTGACATTTGGTCTATAGCTGCTTACTGTGAATATTTGCAGCAATCCCGCTTCTGGGACTTTCTCTGTCTGCCAATCAGGGGACGTTCTCTCTCTTTAGAAGAGGACATATCACTTACTGCGACTTATTCTGAACGGTAAAATTGGGGACTGGCGTAAAATTGATGGGAAGCAAATATCTTGGTTGAGGAACTATTCTCAGAAGCGTAGAAAAGCTGTTTCAATGACAGAAAGCAAAAGGCACGCAAAAGAAGAAGATCTGAATTTTATCAAAAGAGTTTGTATCTAGATACTGTCCAATTGATATTTTTGTATCTAGATATTTATAATAAATATTTAAAAAATGTGATACCTAGCTTTGTATCTAAATACTGCTCAGGAGAACATAATCTATTGGCGAATTATTTTTCCTTTAAAATTTGCAAATTAATATGGTCTTTGTTAATGATTCTTTAAAACAGAAAAATACGATTATCCATGATAGGTATACATCGACAAACTTGGGTAGGCAGAAGTACGCATTACCACGGTTAACTGCAATCTGGCCTTTTTTGTTGTTCTTAAATAGGTCAAAGAATCGACGCTTGACAAATCTTGCTAAATGTAGAGGAGGGAAAATATTTCCTATTATCTAGCCAGATAAAAGAAACCAAATACCCAAATATTTTGCTGTGGGATAATTATGGTCTCTCTTGTGCGGACCAGGTATAAAGCAATTAAGAATAGGATCGTTGTAAGAGATATTTTTCTGAGTTTTCGCTCCGCTACATATTTTATTCGGGATTTAAAAGCTACTGAAGTAATTTTGACAAAAACGGAAGCTCGCATCAGGCGAATGTCTTAAATTAGAGATATTAAATTTAAAATGCACGTTCGCGCAACTTATGCAACGGCGGCAGCTCGACACCGACTTTGTCCTTGTGTTGGAAACTGTTTAAAACACCTGTAATATTAATAAGGCAGAACCGAGTTGAACAAAGTACTTCTTCCTTTATCAAGCTAAAATTAATCAGCGCTGTTTAATCCTAGATCACCGCCGCAGTTCAGTTCGGATTAGCGGAGCGGATTAAGCAAGTTGCTTCCTTAGTTCACTTCCTTTCAGCCGGGAGATTATAAAATTCCCGAAAGCAGCGCGGCGCCGTGTATCTCGCGAGAAAAAGGGCCCATCCCGCTCTTATCCTAACTTATTCACCGGCTAATTTATATTTTTAGCGGTCCAAAACGCCGATCGCGCTGCGCTGCAGCAGGGGGAGTTTTTCTTAATTAATTTCTAATTCGCGCGACGCATTTGGGGGCCGTTTGCAAGGCGTTAACTTTTTTAATTCGTGTTCAAAGCGAGCCATAAAGCGGCGCGGCGCCGCCGGGGCGCCCCATATGCAGCCCGGTTTTCAGCGGCTGCAGCCCTAACGAGGAGATTCGCCGGAATTTCCGCCGCAACTAGCTGTAATAATGCAGTTTCCGTGTTCCCGACTTCAGCTCGGCAAATTCTAACCTCGCGGTCGAGCCTGAAAAAGCTCGGCGCTTGTCCACTTGACGTGTGACAGAATGACGGGCAGAGGGCATGCATTATGTATTTGCCGGGGCCCCCGAGTCAATCAGTGTCTGGTGACGGATACCCCAGATACCGCGAACCATGACCCTTGCCTTCCTCCCGTGCTGCACGTTTTAAATAACTTACCTTTATCAAAATACGAATTTGCACAAATGGTGCGACGACCATTGCTCGGGGACTGAATAAATTAAATTTTAGATATCGCCACATAACGGACGATAAGGGTAGGTCAAGTATAATTAGACCCTCAAAAAATCCTATAAAGCTTTTTTGATATTTGTAATGTCGTTTAGTATTTTATTCACTTGCTTAATGTCAATTTAAAAAATATCAATGTAAATATTTCTTTTATTAACTTGTTTTTAAAGTATTTTTTTTAATTAAGAACTAGTAAAACGACCCATTTCAAGGACGGAAAATCCAAGCTAAATATTTGGTTCAAAGTTTCGTTAACAATTGAAGAAAAAATGAGCCAATAATCGTTTTAACAGCCATACCTTAGCATGATGACATTCATTCGGCTATATTCGGTTTCACATAGGTCAAAGTTGTGCCGCATGCGCCTACTAACGGCGAGTATTGGCCACGTAGTACTTGAAACACCGATAGGTGGCGCAAAATGTCTAATTACTTTATGATAATTTATGTTTTGACCTATAATAGGCAACTGTGACCCAAATAAAAAAACTACAAACTATATAAAGAACAGAGGACTTTTCTTCTTCAGCGTATCTCCTGCTACCCTATACGGGTGTCGGGTATTTCTTTGATGATTTATCTATCCAAGCTTTCCAGTTGTTTCGATCCTTGGCACATATTTTCATTTCATTTTGCGTTTTTCCTCCAGGTTGGCCCATTTTTCCCAAGTTTGCCTTTTCCTACTACTTCTAGCTTTCGTAATTTTTCCTTTAGTCTTTCACTAGTCGTTCAATAGAGGTGGCCGTACGATTCTAGTTTCTTTCTTTCTATGTTCTTGCAGATTAACTCCTGTTGTAGCGTAGCTTTGATATCTCCTTTCTTTGTTCCATCTAATTTTGTTTTATTTGCTATTTTATGCTAAATGTGGTTATACTTAGTGAGTAGTAGGCCTTGTTTGTCTCTCTCATCTTATTAGCTATTTCTAGGTCATTTTGTAAACGTTCTTTCTGAGTATTCTATCGTCGTTACCTCCTGTTGTATCTTTGTAGCCTACTATAGTTTCCAGATCTCTATTTTTCTTTAGCGTTCTTCAATATTCTGTCTATAACTAGTACAAATAGTAGCGGGTTCAAGCTATACCCTTGTTTGCTGTCTGCTTTTAGTTGAAAGTCGTTCGATCTGCTACCATTTATTTGTACCTTTGTTTTGGTATTCATATATGCACTGCATATTAATTTTTTGGGCCCCTTATTTTTCCAAACATTAGTTTAAGACGAATCTTTGTACTGTATCAAAGGCTGCCTGAAGGTCTGCAAAGCTATGATTATTTCTTCACCTGCTTGCATCTTTCTCTCTATTAGGTATTCGTTTGTCTCATGCCTTAACAGCTGCTTGTGCTTCTTCCAGTTTCCTTCTATGATTGTTGCAAATGTTTTGTATATCACGGAGGACAGGCATATTGCTCGGTCGATTGCTACAGTATAAATATACCCTACTTGATATGAGTCCTCTATGAAGACTGTCGCCATTGAGAATAATATTGCCATTTATTATAGAACACGTATATGACCGGTCATAAGCTCGTATAAACATTTTTGTTCCTTTCTCTGCAACAAATTCTTTTCTGAGGTTTATCCTTAAGGCTCATATTCACCCTGCCTGTTAGTTACTATTAAAAAAAATACTATGAAGCATATATGGAATTTGTTTGAAAAGGCCATATTACACCATTAATATTTCTATCCACAAATATCTGTGGTGCACAAAGGTAACATAAGAAATAGACATTTTCAAGACGTTTTAAACAATTTTAATGCAGGCTTTTGATAGCTATTTGCAGATTTTTGTCTAAAGCAACAGTTACATTTCTGGTAAATGTGAGAAAAGTGAGCTTAAGTTTGTTTAGCACTTAGATCAGAAACTCACCTGGAGAGAACATATAAAGGCTAAAAAACCCAATTAAACCTTAAATGAAACAAATACTCTCAATTACTACTTCAAAATAAACCACCCATATATAAAACCACCATAAAACCCATTTGGATGTACGGTATTGACTTCTGGGGACAAACATTCCAGTCGAAGACACATATGTTAGCAAATGCTTCCTGGTATGTGTCCAACTAGACTTTCCATGAGGATTTCAGAATACCATTTGGCAAAAATGTAATTTCTGCAGTACCAGTCATTCAAATCAGCTCATAGAAGTACTCTAACAACAACACCCAGAAAGAATACCTAAGAGAAAATGGCCAGAAGACCTCATTAGCTAGAAAAACTTGGAGAACTATCAATGGTGGTATCCACCTTATAAACTTTTACTTATTGCTCTGTATATATGTTTATATCCATATATTTATTGTAGATTAGATTGTAAAACTGCAATTAATAATAAAAAAAACTTTGTTTAGAAGGTCTGTTGATTATCCAAGAATATACAGAGCTTCTTTTCCTCTAAGCGTGTGAAAATTTGTAATGCTGCAACTTATGTAGTGTGAGGGTGTGAGGGTATTATTTTGTTCAGGTGAATATGTTTGATAAGTTTTTTTATCAAGATTATTTTGAATACTTTAGAGAAATTGCAGCGTGCGAGATAATTACTCGGACAAAAACTGTAACAGTAATACTTTATTGGTTTTAGGATACCATAACTACTAGTTCTCGAATAGATCTCCATTTGCACGGATAAGAGAGCGAAGTTCCTTAGAAACGGCATCAATGGTGGCACGCAGGTACTAAATAGAGTGTTCGTCCTAGGCCTCGAAAAGAGATCTTCAAAGATTCTACAGATGAGTCGGGAGTAGCGCAAGCCTTCCTCTTCAACTCCGTCCAAACAGAAAAATCCATCGGATTGAAGTCGGGAGAGTCCTATCTAGATTCCAGACCTAATGGCGAGATCCGAAGTGTTTGGGGATCTACCTTGTGCACTTTCGCATTGATCTTGACGTCTTGATCGATAAAAAGAAGAGGTTTTTTATCAATTATAATGCCTATAAAAACCATGACGTATGCAAGATGAGAGGAACGCTCAATGGTTCTCCCTTTGGCATGGGGCAGAGGATCGGGCAAGTATCCTGGTGTTTTGATTGGGTACCGCCTAGACGGGCAAAATCTTTTTGTATGTCCAGAAGATGTCGTGCCGGTGCTGGATGGAATCAGGTCAGTAAGTACTTGGCTTATTTTTTCCTAGTCGCTTTCTGCTTGTCAGACAGTTGCTGGCCTTTAATCGTACGGTATGAGTAATGTCCCAAACGTGATTTGATAGTGGGTGGAATGGTAAAATTGCTCATACCAAAGTCCTGTGCGAGATGGCGCATGGATCGTTGAGGGTTTCTTTTCATTCCCTTTCAGATGGTTCTGAAAACGGCCAGCGTAGATACAGTGACTCGTCGGCCTCGATCAAGCATGTCCTTGTCCGCTTTTAGCTTTTTGTATCGGTGATAAAGACATAAAAATAAGATGAAGTGTAGAGAAAAAGATTGTTAAAACACCTGTTGCATCACAATTATCAATTGAAAATGTTTACATTCTGAAACGTACACACTGTATTGGCCGATAAGGCGTTAGGTTGTTTGGTGGTTTTCTAGGGATAGAAATTAGAACGTTTTGAGTTAATTTCCAAGTTGTTAGAAAAGTAGTTAGACTATTCAAGTTGAATTCGGCTATCCGAAGTTATTACAATTTGTTATGTCCTATTTGACTTCTACTGGAGAACAGGGCTTGATCTGAAGAGTCATCGAGCATGGAGTATCGAGATAACTTATTATCATTACATCGATGTCATTGTTGTATATTCATGGCAACGATGTGCTGAAGATTTTTGCAAACTTCTGACTGAAGATATTAGCTTATTTTCGTTCAACTATAGCCTTTCTTCCTATAAGAATATGAGTGGTGGGTCTCTTAAACTTTTTGGTACCTTTCTAAATAGAATAATCCTCTTTTGATAAGCTGATGATGCTCGTCTCAAATTCAGTGTAATGTATGTTTTTGTAAGACTAATTTAAGCTGGAGTGGTATAGAATTACTCCAGTAAAATAGTCTATTGCGTTGTTGGTATCATCAGGTGTTTAGAATGATATATTAAGGTTAAGATGATCCTCTATAAAGCTTCGAAAGGAGATTTAGTCGGCTATTGGCGAGCTCAATATAGGGGCGGGTGTTGTATTGATTAATTTTATGTGTGTTAAGAGTGGCTATAATAGATATTTATATTTCCTAGTCATTAGTCCCGGTCCTCAGTTAGAACGTTTCCCATTTTAGTTCTTTCCGATTAAGAATTTTTTATCTAATTATTAACAATATATTTTATAGTTATTCCCTTTTTCTGTATTTAGGCGGACAAGGAATTTCAGTTATATTGAAGCATAAGAGGATGTTTCGAGTGATTATTGCTGCATCTCTAATGCAAATAGATTTAATATTTAGTTTTAGTAGTAGAGACTTTTAATTATTCTGATGTCATTACCATCAAAATCGATATCGTTTAATATTCATACTAATTTTCTATGCTGTACAACCTCGAATGCTTTGTTATAGTCAAGAAAACATGCAAAAATTTCCTTATTTAGATCCCTGCATCTTTGTAGTAGAATTTGCACACTAAATAGAGCTTCACGAGTGTCTACGTTGTTATAGAATCCAAATTGCGCCTCTGACATATGTTCTTCATATTTTCGGTATATTTTCCCGTTAACTCTTAAGAATATTTTAGCACGTGGCTCATCAGACTTGTAGTACTGTGATCATTACTCTTTTGGTATAGCTCCTGTTTTATCTATGGCGTTAAACAGATCTCCCAACTTCTTCAATCCATTATCCACTAACAATTTTAAAACTTCTGTTGGTATATTATCTGGTCATGAAGCTTTTCCTGCTTTTATAATTGCAATACCATTTTCCTTCATTTTCTTGAATATTTGGTTTTCGAAGGAAATTGTGACAAAATTTTGTCGTAAAATAATTGTTTTAAATACTTTTTTAACATCTAAATGTGTTTAAGAATAAATTTTATTGGATTCCAAGTCCCTAATTTACTGTAGTGGTCTCTTTGGGCGTTTCTTATGTTGTTTTAGATACTTTGTTTGCTTTAAGTGTAATTTTTATGATTAACTGTATGTTAAGCTCTAAATAGTTTGCATTTGACTGGCGTGGTTTTTGATTTTTTGCAATAAATTAATTTATAACTTTTTAAGTGGCCTTGTGCTCATAGTTGGCATGTAACGTATAATAACTCTGTAAGTTTATCTTACTTTATCGGGTAGGTCTGGCATATAGATTTTTGTATTGTTAAGATATGATTATTGCAAATTATTTATTTTATACTTCTGTTGCTACATTATTTATTTCAAATACGCCCTAGTACTTTACTTAATATTTAAGCCGTTCTTCTAAAAGCACCAAAGAATAATTAAATGCGAAAATATTTCGTTATTGTTCTGATTAAATAATTACATTACATATAGCGACACTAAAACAAATATTCAGTTCGTATTTACGACGCCATAAATAAATGATGATGTAGGCAACGACCCTTTATTTAAAAATCTCATCGAACTGGCAGTTGGGGACGACTGATGGCTTAAATGAGTCTACATGAACCTGAAATGGTTTTTCGATGCTCGGACTTGATTGTACGGCCTTCATGACAGCGACGGGCTGCTCGTCATTGCCCGATGCCTGATGCCTCTTTCGTTTCCTCGTTTCATTTTACACATATCTTACTAGTTGTCATACGTTTTTTTATATTACATAAAATTTTTTCTCACATTTGCTCCATTCTGCTCTAGTTAGTCTACTTGCAGTAAATCAATTTTACAATTTAAACAATTATTAAAAATACTGTAACTATTTACGGTTAAACAGAGTCATAGTATCATTTATATTTGGGCATAACCATTTAAATTTATAATTACTAACAAAATTACTTAAATTATTATACAAGATTACCCAGTAAAAGTATTTTTATTGTTTAAAACTGTATTCATATTAATTATCTAAATAATTAGAATAAAAATTTCTTGCAAGAAACTTGTGCGTTTCAGCATCTAAAGATTTGTTTATTTTAATTCAAGTTAGTTTTTTTTAATATACAGGGTAATTCAGAATGATGGACTCAATTGTACACTACTGTATTTCTTGAACATATATGTGAATGATTAACGCAGAATTTCAAAAGTTTTGAATGCTAGGGCTACATGCAGCAGTTTTAGTTGTGAACTTCAGTTGTGAGTGAGACAGCTACAGCACAGCACAAGATTTTTTGCATTTGTGGATTTAGTAAAACAATGTACAACGTGCATTTCGTTATCATTACAACATTGAACTTCCAACGAAGAAGAATATTTGTCGTTGGAATCATCAATGAGAATATGGAACGAATTCTAGAGAGTTTAGAGCGTAGCTCAGTGAAGTCAACTCGTAGAGTGTGCAGGGAACTTAGAATGCCACAACTATCTAGCATGTAGTAAGGCGCCTACAACAGATGCAGCCTTTTTGTGCAAACGACAAGTTAAAGGTTGTAGAATTTTCTTGTGGTATGCTCGAAGACATGGAAGATGATACTTTTTTGTTTCGTTTAATTTTTAGTAACAAAGCTCGTTCTACCTAGTCAAAAAGTAAACTGACGCAATGTTCGAATATGAGGGACTACAAAATCGCCCATGCAACACTGAAGCAAGTATCGAAAATAAAATTTATGGTAAAGCGGTTACTACATGCATTGGGATGAAAATTGAATGAAAATTTAAAAAACTTTATTTTCCAACAGGACAGAGCCATATTGGTCAGGGGTGTTTGACGTATTCTGAAAGAATTTTTACCTCAATGATGGTTGCGTTCCGTAGGAAATGAAGACTTACTACTCATGTTCTAGCCCCCGAGATCTGCTTATTTTACACCTTACGACTTCTCTTTTGGGGATTTGTAAAAGAAGCAGTTTGTGTGACATCTTTATCAACAACTTTGGACAAGCTAAGAAACCGCATCACAGTTGTGGTGAACTGAATGAGGCAAGGCATTCTTCGTCGTATGTGAGATGAACTCTGCTACCATCTAGATGTTATCTATGCTGTCGGAGGGGCACTTTGAACATTTATAAACTTGAATGAGAGTACAATCAAATGTAATTTGCATCATATTTGTCATTAATGTTAATTTTGAATTGTAGCCTCTGTATGTTAGATAACTTATCGTTTATATGTTTTTTGTTTTATATAATAATCTACTATTTAAGCCCTTTTTGAGAGAAATCCAAATTAATAAATATGTTAGAGAACGTAACATTAAATTATTCTATTTGTATCCACTAATGGCTACGGGTTTTATTCGTTTTAAATCTTATAAATTAGCAGGAATGTTAATTTTTATCATCACATCATCGGCCTGTCGTGGTTCACTGCTGGACATAGGTTTCTCTTGCTTATATCCGTGAACTTCTGTCTTTTTTTTTAATATTATGTTTATAGCCAGATTAACAATTACATTGTTATACATAGCATGAATGTTACATATGCTATGACGCGGGCTAAGGTAAAGAGACAGTGATTTGCGATGTCGGCTGATATTATATCCTGTGCTAGGCGCTGTTTGAGTCTTGTGTGATCTGTGTTTGAAATAGTTCGTAATGAGGCGAGCCACTACACACATTAGAGTTGGTTATAAAATTTTTGGCAATCATTTTAATGTAGTCATTAACAGTCATAAGTCCAAGCTCGTAGTGCAATTAAGTATTTCGGAGGTACCAGGGTGCATTGACTGCTATCCGCAGCACTTTGTTCTGGAATCTCTGTAGTCTGTTTATGTTGGTTGAAGACGTATTACACTATATTGGAGTAACAGACGTAGGAGGCTTTTGTAGAGGAAGACTGCATATTCAATTTTTAAGGGGGACTTGCAGTTAAGTAGAGGATATAGTTGTTCGAGTCTGGTATAACCTTGAAGTAGTTTCTGGTTAATATAAAAGTTCCAGTTTAACCACGTATCCAGATGGATGCCCAGATATTTGACTGGGGATCGTGTGGTTTCCAGGGTATCGAAGTATTATTAATGTGTAGGCTGGCGAGATTTGTAGCTCTTCTAAGCGTGAAGACTTTGTCCTGACAGGGTTTATTTGGGTGTTCCACTGTTGGAACCATCGGTAAATTTAGTTTGTAGCTTGCTGCGATGCCAGTATGGCGTGGGTAAGAATTTCTGTATTATCAGCGAAGGTGGCCAGAGTTGCTGTGGTATTGGGCAGGTCAGATGTGTAGATGCAGAATAGGATTGCGCCGAACACGTTTGTCTCGAGTTCACTCGAACGGCGAAGGTTTGATCTTCCACAAACGCGAATAAGGTGGCTTTGAGGTAGAATGGTAGATTGATGTCCAGGATTTTCTTTTTCAGGCCTTTAAGCCAGACTCTGTCGAAGGCCTGTGTTATATCTTGAAATAAGGCCGTGCTGTATTTTTTGTTTTCAAAGCCGTGGTCAATAAGTTCGTTGATTCTCTGCTGTTAAAGGCATGTAGAATTTTTTGAATCCAAACTGGTGGATTGGGAGCTTATAGGTCTATAGTTGTTTACTTTGGTTGTGTTTTTGGCAAACATTAGTATTTGGGCGTGTTTCCAGGACAGGGGAAAGTAATCTAATCTTAAACAAGTATTGAAGGTTGAGCTCAGGTAAGCTAGAGCTTTTTTAGTGAGATGCTGAAGGATATATAATAATTAGGAATAAGGCCGTGGCCGGGAGATCTTTTAGTGGTGATAGTAAGTCAACATAGTGTTTGAGTTCTTTCGGAGATGTTGGGTGAATCCTGCTTGGGTTTGGAATATTTGATTCGATGGATGTTATCACGTGGTTGAGATGTACGGAGGAACAGGTGATTGTGGGTGTAAAAGCTGTTGCTAAATGTGAAGCAAAGATAGAGGCTTTTTCATTTTGTCATTTATGATTTTGGATTTTGGTTGTTTGAATGCTAAGTTGTTTGTAAAGGACACTAGGCCGGGGAGGTAATCTGAAATAAGTTCAGTTATAACTTGTTGATAAAGTGTTTTGCCGAAGTTTTTTTGCAGGACGATATCAAGTACGTCGGGTTCATGATCGTTTCGGTAAGGGTAATACGTGTACTTGTCCAACACGAGGATTTGAAAGGAGTTGCCCGTTGCAAGGTTTTCAAGTTTATTCCCAGTTGAATTGGATTACCTGCATCCCCATAGAGTATGTTTAGCGTTAATGTCTCCAGAAGAGGTTGGGTTTTTATAGTTTTAATGTCATAATCTATTAATCTTTTATATGGTTGTCTGTGTGAGTTAGATATAGTCACAGTACCGTTATTGTCTAGTGTAACCTGAATTGACGTCATTTTAATTTTTATATTGGAGATGTCAGGGAATCTCGTATGTTTGAACTTATTTTTGATTAGGATCGCCACTCTTCCAATTGCGGTTGAGGAGATTCGGCCCTTATGATAGACGTAGTAGCCGGGGAATTAGAAAGTGGTTGTGTTATCCAGGTACGTCTCAGTTATAAGAGCAATATCAACTTTGTATCGTGTCAGAAAAGTATAAATAGTGAGTATTAGTTTAGGAATCCGTTGGCATTCCAATTAAAGATTGTTAAGCACTAGATTGGTCGTGTTGGATTATAGTCCATTAAAAAGTGCGGGTAGCAGGGTACTGGCGATGAATGTTTTAATTTGATCGAGGTAGGGTGTGAATAGGTTGAGGAAGAGTTGGATGAGGTTATTGTGTGGTGAAGGGTTGACAGGTTAGCGTTGATGTTTGCACTGCCTTTAGCTTTGTCTATAAAAGTCTGTCCGCTGTTGGTGAACCAGTTTCTGATGTTGGTGGCTTTAGGAGCCGTAGTCTAAGCTTTGGTGCGCTGTTATAGGATTTCAGATGTGGATAGCCGCGATAGTTCGCACTGTAGTCGGTTCCGCAGTTTGCGCAATTTGGGGATCGTTAGTCTGCTTTTTGCATTCGGTGCGTAGGTGGTCGCTATAGTTTTTTGTTTACAATAATTCTTGGTATACCCATACTGTTGGCATTGGAACATGATTTTAGATTTCCTTCTAAGTTCGACAGTTACAATGGAGTGAAATACCGCCTTTAGTGAGGATATGCGTTTAGCTTCTTCGTTCTTGGTTAATTCAACTGCGCAGACTGACAGAGGATTCCTTTCTTTGGTGTATAATCTTGTTACTTTAGAATTGGAATCTGGGTTTCTAATTTATTTTTAAGTTCCTGGTCGGTTAGGGATATCGGGACATTTTTAATAACCACTGATAAGGGTTTCCCTTTAGGATTTTGATATGTGTGGCATTGGATTTGATTTTCAGTGCAGAACTTTAGTTAAATTTATTCGTAGCGTGGATGTGTTGTAGGTTGTTGTGAATGCACCTGTTGCGTATTTTTGAATGTCTTCTATAAGAGCTTTATGATTTACTGCATTGTGCAAATAGATGGGTGGAATTTTAATCGCATCTGGCTGCTTCAATTGTGGCTCTGTACTATTGGATATCTAACTTGCACTTACTTGGCGTTTATTGATTTATTTTATTTACATGGGATTTTAGTGGTAGTTAGTTGTATAAAGTTGAAAATAGTTTAGACTCACTGAGTTGAAAGCAAGGAAATACCTATTCTAAGGTCAATGTATCGCACTGTTATCGGACGGTATGTAAAACATCCGCTCCGATTCACTGCTTCCACTCTACTCACTTCTATCTTGTGTTTTCATTTCTAATTTTACCTCTCAGATTTATTTCCAATATTCTGTGTTTCATGGCTCTTTGGGTTATTCTAAGTCTCTCGACAGCATTCTTCGTTAAAATCGTCGATTTTATACTACGTGTAGCAACCGATAACGCGCATAATATTCGCTTATTTAAAAAGAATTCTTCTGAGATACAGGCTGTGTTATTCAGGGTAAATATTATATACAGGAAAAAACTTTGGAAGATTATTTCTGATAGAAAAGGGAACAAAAAGGTTGTATGAACATATGTTATTTCTTTTCACCTGAATATCTGCTCCTAAGTAAGTGTTGATACTTTTGTTAAAATAGACTGTTATTCATATCAGGAACAAGCAGAAATAGTTTGCATGTATGGTCAAGCGAACGGAAATAATGGATGCCTTCTATAATGACAGCGGGAAATCTACCCTTGCAGATTATATATTTTTTTTATTTTTTTCTATTAAGATTTAGATTCTCAAGTTTGTTACTATACTTATATGTTGATTAGATGACATCGAAAGGTTGTTTATTTCATAAATCGTACAAAAATGGTTCAAATTCACAGCACGCAATTAATTTGCACACACTGTATTAAACCTGCAAAATATCGCCGACTAATGAGTATGAGAAAAGTGATACGATATTATAAAAACGTACAACCGTGCTATTTAAGTAATTCAAACAACGCATTACAAATTGACGTGTTCAGCTCTAAACCGCCCTATTAAAAACTTTTTCCGTTAAGGGCAATTACAAGACAGAATTGCTGTGCACGTCAAAACAACTTCGAGCAATAAAAATGAGTAAAACAATTACACCGGAATGGCTTCCGCTTAAATGCTACGATACCACAGCATATTGTTTTCATCGTGCCCTTAATAACGAAGAGTTTCCTATTGCGACGTGGGGAAGTGGCTCTAATAACTAAGTTGCAACTCGCATGATTGATATTCGTATCCAATTATTGCAGTAAACTTATTGGAACTGCAAACTATTATCAATCATGTTCCACGTGACACTTCCTATGCCTCCGGCATTAGATTCACTCACACCCAAGCGCGTTTTTAATTTTTCGTTTTCCGCCTTTTTGGGTCTAAGTCACTCTTTGCCGTTCGAAGCGCTTTCGGACATTTTGTTTTGTGCAAATTCGATCTCGTGCGGAACGATTTTGCGAAGGTCTTGGGGCCTTTTTATTGCGTCTCCTTTTTTAGCGTCTGCCGTCCTTGCTTTTTGCTGTGCCCTCGGAGGAGCAGGCGATACAATGTGCCGTCGATTCCCTTATGCATACAAGGCACTCTAATCAGCAGTTCATATTTGTATATAATTTGTCCATATGAAAGGGCCCCTCGTATCGTTTACAATGTGACAGGCGTTCTGGCGCTCTCGCACAAAGCGGCCCCTGCAGCGGAACCTCTGTTTGCACAACCATATGCATATCGCACGCATGAATACTTTCGAAAAAGGTCACTTATCTTCGCGTTTCTTTGGATGCACTCCTTTTGCACGCACCAGTGGCTGCATGTCGGGCACATTAGGGTCTCAAAGAGCAGGAGATGAAATTATTTCATATGAATAAATTAATTTTTAGTCCCATAAGGATGGTCAACAATATTTTTTTTAGTTTTGTTTAGAAATTGGATTTTAATATTTACATATACAGGACCATTGAGGTAAATTTGAATTTCTTAAGGTTGTATTACGGGAAACTAGAAATATCGTCTTATATACATACTCAATCCTTATTAAGTAGTATAATTAGTTAGCTTCACATGACCAACTTACAATTGCTGACAAAATAAGCAAAGCTGCTCTATTCGAATCTCTTTGCTCCGGAGAATCGTCGACAAAAACTATTGAGTAGTGTGGCTACAAAAAGAGATAAATTCGTAGGGAAGAGAAGTTCGATCAGGATCCTGGGCGAAGCATGGATGACCTGACAAAAGAAAGCGTAGCGAGGTCAACGGCCGGTCTAGTGGTGTACCGAATCTGCACCATAAGTCTTTCATCTTAAGGAACCGCCAATCGTCGACTAAGAAAGACAAGTAAGACAGAAAGTTAAAGGTCCAAGAAGTGTTGTCAAGCACGACAGCTCTGGCGTCCTGAGATTTTTTTCGGAGAAAAAAACTTCATCCAAGACAAAAAGTTGAATCGCCAAAATAACTATTGACATTGCCAAGATGCCTTTACAATGCCTACCGTCAAGCATACAAAGTTTCCTGCCTGCCTGGTGGTGTTGGTGCCTGTAAGCAGCGAAGGGAGCATCATGGTGCCACACTCCTTTGAGTAAGGTCTGAAGGTGACTATATTAATGTGCTGGAGATAGTTATTGAACCTTGATTAGAGGAGGTGGCCGCTAGGCAGTAGTACGTCTTCCAGCAAGACTCTACTCTATTCCCCAAGGCAAGAAAAACCCAAACATGGTTATACAACAATTTGTATTACCACTGGTTTTTCGACTTGTGGCTACCCTGCAACCTTGACTGCAACTCTCTTGATTACTTCGTGTAGGGGGTGGTCAAGGCGAAAGTAAATGAGCGGCATCATACTACCAAGGGCCACTTAAGGACCCTTATTATGGAGGTAATGACACGCGGCCGCTGATGGGAGCTATATATTTATCCTGAAATACTTGTATTTTTTTGCTTATAAGAATGATATAAGCATGCTTCGATTTTCCGAATGCGTCCTTTTCATTCTCTATATTTTAGTTTATACCTGTATTATTTTGTGTTCTGCTTCGACGGTTTTGTCGTTCTGCCAATTTCTTATTTTCTGCTACCTTCTAATGCTTTATCTTTTATATTTTTATCTATTTATGTTGTATTGGGTATCTGTTTTGTTTTTATATTTTCTTGTTCACTGATTTTAGGTTACTTTTTATTTACTTATTTTATTAGATTTGTATGCTTACCTGGGTTTGGTTAATCTCTCGGTATTATTTACTTTTTTACAAACAGCTTTTCATCTTTCCTAATATCTGCTTTTATTTCTCTTTTGTTTTTAAGATAACTTTGTTTAGATTCTGGTTTCTTTCCTGTTAATCAGTGGTAGTACATCTTTCCTTTATTTTTAGTTTCTCAACGTTGAACTAATGTTTGTGATTACGCTCCGCAGTAGTATTTGGAACGAAATATTAATATGAACTTTTTAAGGTACCAAAAATAATAAATGACATAAACATTGGCAAATACAGCATTGTATAAAATCCATTTCATTTGTTTTGCTACATTTTCTACTTTAATTGAGAATAATGTAAATATTAAAGTCTGAAGGAACTCTATTTATGTTTCTCACTTCTAAGATGTTGTTATTCATTAGATTCAAGCAAATACTGTATTTGGATTGTTGTTTATTTGCTATAATGTGTGATATCCATGAGATTTCTTGATCATGGTTTTGAATACTTTTTGGCTCTACAGCTTTAGTTGTTGCTGGTTGCTGCAATTGCTATACCTTACTGTGTTTGTCATCAATATAAGTGGAGCCTCTTCTGTTATAACATTGTTTATGATTTTTAACAAAATGTTAGAAGTTTTTAAATGAATTTTTGATTTGTCTTCGGCCATAGCTTTTTATGGAGACTTTTTTATTCCAAAATGTACAGAAATGTTTTTATTTTGCATTCAAGTAGTTAACATACATATTCTCCGCACCCTAGTTAGAACGTTATACACTATCTTGGCTTTGGCTGTCGTAAATTAGCTTTAATTTAGGCTATAAATATTTTAATTATCTAATAAATCTGTTGTAAATTCGCCGTCCCTACATGCAAAATCACAGATTTTTCCAAAAATCGTAAAACTATAAGGTGATAGGGAACTTGTTCTGCGCATTTAATGTCACTGAATTTCGTCAAGTGATCCTGATGCACAAGTACAAATTTGTATTTATCATCTTCAAATCTATTTAACAATGTAAAGTTAAATTGTTGAAAATTATCGATATTAGAATTTTTTATTTTCTTTGTTCTAATTCTCTATTCACTGATGTGGTACACACGGTTTAATATACAACAAAAATTCAGTACGGACTATATATATGCTTATATTTTACTTGTGCTTTTTCAGAATAAAAACATTGTAAATTCTTTATTTAGAATTCGTTTTTGATTTATTTAGATTACGTAAAAGTTTAAGGGACTAGCTTTGTCAATTAGCATTTTGTGATTTAAGGCAAAGCCGTTTTCATGACTCCAATAAATGATTTTATATACGCTTTTCTTCTTATAGGCGCAAATCTTAAGTCGTAATTTCTAATAGGAAAAGGAACAAATAAATTTATATAAACATATGTTCGAAAATTCATGATAGATGGTACTTACCTTTCTCATGACTTAGAACATGTTTTTCCTTAATAAAACGCAAAACATTGGAACAATTATAACTGTATTTCTTAGAAATTACATATGAAATATTATGTTGGCCTAATGTCCCCTACAATTGTGCTGACATACGACCATTCCTTTTAGATCTATAAAGTTTTCTCATAAATGTGGCTTTATATCAGCTGTTACACGTCTGTTGTTCTCTTTTAGGCCTGAAATCGTACCAGATTTGTTGACATGAGCCTTTTATTTTAAGTAGCGCCAGAGAAAAAGGTCTAATGGGGTTAAATCGCAAGACCGCGGTGGCTAATCGACGCCCTCTGCTAGATAACACAGCCAAGAAATTTGGTTTGCTGGAAAGTGAGTGTTTTATATGCTTAGTAACATGTCGCTCCATCATCTTGAAACCACATATCATTCAAATTAAAATCGTAGGTTTCTTTGAAAAAAGGTTGCTTAGCATATTCCGATATCGCACACCATTGACATTTACAGCGTTGTCAGCTTAGTCTTCAAAAAGGAGTAGAGGCCAATGATTTCTCCAGCCTACAATACACACCATACAATATAATTTCGTAAATGCTCTGGTTTTTCAGAAATAACACATAAATTTTTACTAGTCATTACTCAATATGAGTATTTCTGCAAAAATTTTTGTCAACTGTTGTGTTCTCTAAAATCCAGTTCACAAATATACAGTTTTTTCGTAGATCATTTCTTTAATTTCTTAAATCAATTGAATTTTATACGCCTGTAAATGCAGATCCTTTGTTAAAGCGCGTTGCGTAGTGCCGTATGAAATATTCAACTGTTGTGAAAGCCGAGCAATTGGCGTGCTTGTTTTTTCATGTACATTACCCTTACTTTACCAGTAAGCTTACCACTTGCTTTAAACTTTTCCACTAGGTTATGAATTGCACATTTACTTGGCATCTTATCACGTCTAAACAATGGTCGAAGTTTTCTTCGTGTAATCGTAATTGAGCCCTTATTTTTATTATAAACTTAAACGATATCGAAGCGTTGTTGTTATGTGTTTAGATACCAACCATACAAACGTAAATTTTAAACGTTTACATAACGCAAACGACACGCAGTTCCAATTCTAAAGTTCAATTTGTATCACCTTATATAACGGGTGACTCAGAATGGAATGCATATTTCAAAACAACTGAATATAGTAACTTTTCATGACATATTTACGAAATTATACTAAAATTGAAGCATAAAATGTGGGAGTTATGTGTGAAAATTTACATTATTAAGATGTTCGCCATCACGGCGTTGGCACTCCTCCAAGCGAGATCTCAAATACGTGAAAACACATTGTCATGTGTATTGTCCGATTGCTGCGATTTCTTCTCGTATACGGGCCTTAAGTTGACGCAGATTAGTCAGAGAATTCATGTAAACTTGATGTTTCAGAAATCCCCACAGGGAAAAACTAGGTGGGGGCAGGTCAGGGCTCCATGGTGACCAATTAATGTCACCTCTACGTGATTAAGCGTGTGACTTGCGGCCCCATCTTGTTGGAACCATATTGTAGGGCCATATCCCTCTCATATTTGAAGAACCAGACTAAAAAAATTACGAATCATGGCGGTGTATCTTTCAGAAATGACAGTAAGTACGCGCCTATAGTTATCTTTAAAAAAATCGGATTAATAATGTCCTTTGAAGAAATTGCAGCCCAAACGGTGACTTTGGGGTTGTGGAGATATTCAAACTGCAAAAGCGAGGAGTAACGGCTAGTTAGTTGTTTCTAGAGCTTGCATTAACTGGATTTTTTAAGCATAAAAACGTAAGTCTTTTTTCAAAATTCTCTGAACGCTGGACCGGTTCAAATTTCAAGCCGCCGCGCGTTTACGGATCGACCTTCGGGGATGTTGCCGAACGCTAGCGTGCACGCGATCGATGTTTGCTGGCATTCTCACTGTTCGCCGGCAGCCAACAAGTTTGGAATTTACGGTAGAACTACTACGCTCCAACTTCTGAACCCAAAGTTTTATTAAATTGGCACTTGGCACTTGCCGTATGTCATGAAGCCCATATCGAACTCGAAAACGCCTACGTACAGTTACGTAACTGTTGGTTTCGTAATAAATACGCACACAAAAGGCACGTTGCTTCCTCAAAAGCTGCTTCATTGCAACTGATAAATTTCATACTCCCTACTACTCAGCGCATGACCACCCGCCTCATTCCCACTATTATGTATGTAAATATGCATTCCATTCTGAGTTATCCGTTATTTCACTTTTACTGCACTTACATATTTCTTTTCACTTGCAAAGCTGCTTTTAAGTGAACATAAATTGTGTTAGTAAAAATCAGAAATAAATTACATCAATAGATAAAACCTCCAATAGCACCAATTGTATCACAAAACTTTTGTAGTCTTATACCTGAGTTGGAAGAACGTGCTTTTCAAGATAGCGACCATAACCCAGAATCTAAGCTTTAGGTGAATGGCTCGCAAGCAAATATCTATGAGCACCTTACATTCCAATCGCTACTGTCCCTGCTAGTTTCAACGTGTGTAATCCTCTTCACAAGTAAAGTAATTTTTAGTAGGGATTGTATATTATCAACCCATATAAAAGTCACATGTGGACTAAGCAGAATTTTCATTGAATGGATAAGTTAAAAAACTTATTGAGTTATTGTGTTAAAATTTTTCATTATTGTGTCTTTCGTGAGTCGTTAATCCAGGCTAATCCATGGAATATTTTTGTTACCTTTTCTGCCTTTACCGCTTTATCTTCTGTTTGTTTCTGCGTATTGGATATTCTAAAAGGTGCCCGAAAATAAAACGCAGAAGTCAATATAAAAAAATTATTTGTTTATTAGATGAAAAAATTGTGACATTATTTTAAAGGATGAATATTGCCATTAAATGTAAAATACCATATTTGACAAATGTCTATTAGGGCTCATTTTTGTGGTCTTTACGAATCTCCAGATAAAGAAACTGCACATCCCAAGTCCTAAGGTCTTGGTGGCCAGTTCAATTCATTGTTTTGATAGATAAGTGGCCCATTGAATTTTTGCTCCAACAATTGACTTGTTTTACGGATTGTATGACAGGTGGCGCCGTCCTGTTGAAACAACGAGTCATCCAAACCCATGCCGTTTAAATGAGGCCGCAAAAATGCGTTATTATCTCACGCTAACATTTAACATTGAGAGACACTGCGCTTTTGCTTCGTTTTCAAAAAATAACAGCTCATTCAATCTACTAGCATAGAATTTACGTCAAACTGTTACTCTTTGATGAGGTAAATTTCTTGATTTTCCAGCACCTAATCGTCAAATATCCAGAGTTTAAAATGGTCGCCTGGCTTTGGTTCCTAAGTTAGTTGAATCTTGAATTAGTACAGATGTGAATCTTTCGTTAAAATCCGTTGAATGGTGCTATTTGAAATGTTCAGTTACAGTGATCGACGGCGTACTGAGGTTTCTAGACCTCACACTATCGTACGCAGTAGCAATATTTTCAGATGAACGGTCGGCTTATTCTTTACTGTCTGTCCAAAATTTTTAACTGATCTTTTTAAAATTGTTTTATTTGGAGCATTTCTCCTTCCAAAAATGCCACGTTTCGACGCTTGGAGAAACATTCTCCGTGTTTGTAATGCATTTTAACAATTTTCTAACTGCAATATGTTTACTACAAACTGTCACCAAGAAAAACGCTGCCAACCTTGCAGGAAGAAATGGCGCAAACTTTAATCCTGCGTTTCTTTTGAGACACTTTGTAGAACCTAAATACTGCAATTTTCTTAAAATGGATCTTGATACACCACGTACATGATATCTTCTGTATTTTGTGCCATAATTAACTGATTATGGGCAAACACCAGTGAGTGAAATGTTTTGTGTCCTAGCAGTGGTTCCATTTTTTTGCATTTCTTTGTTCAGCGTATATATTGACAAGCAAGGGTAACGTTGTGCTACCTTATTTCAATCCTTTAGATATTTTGTTGGTTTTCTTAGTTTATTCCCTATTCTAATTTTGGTTTATGTGTTTTGGCTTTAGTCACTGACTCATTTATCTTTGATACTCATTTCCTTCACCACGTTCTACAGTTTTTTCTTGGAAAATTTATTCCACACCTTCTCTAGATCTACAAAGCTTTATTGTCCATACATAAACTTTTCGATCTAAATCCAAGTTGTTCGTCACTGAATGCTTTCGTATGTTCTTCCATTTTATTTTTTATAACCCTTTTCGGTAGCTTTACCATCGCCGGTAATATACTTAATCTTCTACCTTTCTGTTTTAAGTATCTATGATTTTTGAGATTCTTTTTAATCCAAAACACATATTGCTTATGCATAACTAATAGCAAAATGGTAGCAAGCAAAATTACTGTTATTTGATTAAAAGTGTTTCAGCTAAAATTGGACTATTTAGGTTTGAAATTACAGTTTAGTTAACATTTTGCAAAAGTAAATTATTTATTATTGCCATTTCCTGTTGTTACTTTTATATTAAGACTTTTGGTCATAACAAACCACACGTCGCTTACTTGGTTTGACTATTTATACGGATTTTTGTAGAAATTTTTAGTTTAATAATCTTTTTGTTGTTCTCCCGGTAGTTACCAAACGTTGCTAAAAAAGAACCATACAATTTGACCTCATTACATATTTTATTCACTAGACTATAGAGGATAGTTTTTATTTAAGCAAAAATTACACTCTTAATTATCAAATTCGGAAGAGTTTTTACTAATTTAAATTATAAAGTGACCTAGTAATATGTGCATTTTATGCCACTTCACTTACCTTGAACTAATCGTAAAATTTAAATTGCTATAAACATTATATTAATTGCTCATTTATATATTTTATATCTTTAAGTTTATGTTAATAAAATAAAACGAAGATTTTAAAGATTTATTTAAGATTACATCATTCAAATATGAATAAACAGATTTTTTGTTTTTAAATCAAATATGTCAATGCCTTCTAACATTTTTATTTTTGTGTGACACTAAAAAATGTTGCAATTTATAAATATGTTGCGTTGTTTACACATTAAAGCACACCAGACCGTGAGTAGCTGTCAGGTGTGTGCGTAAGTTCACAGCCCATTAGGCCCGAGTAGTGCCCTCCACCCCACAGAAGTCCTCTCAGCCACTTCTGATGCCGGAACATAGGAGTATTGGGGATGACACATTCAACAGGACGTTAATATTGAGCTCAGAAGCGCCCTCTGTTTTATTTTTGTAATAAATCTGTTCCTAATATTTGGAAGGGTGAAAGAATACACACCAAGACTTTATTTAGCTGCATCTTTATTGTATTATTGAAAAATGAGTTGTACATCAGAGTTTCGGTTTGCCTCTGGAAATGACCTTCGTTCGCATCACTTTTGAAGTTGAACTGAAACCGGGCCCGGTTCGAAGGCGATTTCTTGGGTCGCTAGGTCTACGCGGTTCGTACATGTTTGGGGTGGTTCTTTCTTTTTGTAACCGTTTTGCAACCTCGACGAACTGGGAACTAATGCGATACGAGTCGGATGTAAAAATAAACAAACTTCCGAGGCTGAAATGTAATTGAGACAGCAGGAAAGAAAATATTTACACGTTCACTTATTTACACATCTAACGGGAAATAAAAATTACCCTACGGCAAATTGATATGTATGCGTTAATTTCCGCTAGATCTATTTAGTGATATGTCCTCTTACCCTGTACTATGCGTTTGTTTTAATTTCTGGAAGTGACTGCAAAATCGCGTATTTGCATCTGTTATTGCTCGCATCGAAATCAACTGCAAAAACCAAGAGCATCTCCATCCGGATAATATGTACATTTAAAATCGATAATTTACAAACAGTATTGCCTAAAATATATTGCACTTTTAAAGAATTTCATTACGCTACCAATAAATAATAGTAATAATAATATCACTTGAGACGTTTAATTGCCCAAAATACTGTTCATTTCATCTTAATACTGCTGTGCTACGATCCATCGACTGACTAGACAATTACTAGAACGTTGCTCACTGCTGATGACTACGATAGTTATTAGTTAATTAGGTATGTACAAATCAAAGTAATTTTTTACACTAACTAGGAGACAAGTATGCGATTAAAATTGTATAAAAGTTGTACTACTAAAAGTAAACCATTATTTACATGATGAAAAACTTTCTTTTTGGTTTCGCGACTAGAACAAATTTCACCAAAACATGTTCTTAGTGTGGCTGCTTTATAAACAATAAGAAGTGATTGTAATTTATTTTATATACAGTGCTTTGAGCTTTAATGATATAAGGTATAATCCACAAACGTAATGACTAAGGTGAAAAAAGTTCAACTTGGTGGTAAACCTTGTCGGGTCGGTTAATATAAACAAAAATATTTGTTAAGGCGTCTTTAAGTGTAACATTAACGTTTCGGATTATTCCTCATGCAGTAGTTACGCTGCTAGAATGCAAGAGTGGTTTTTATACTACTTTGTACATATTACCACAATGAGCATTTACAATATCGGTCGAACGTCCGTCCATAGTCAGTCCCCCGTTTGCTTGCACTAGTTTGCTGTTTAGCATCATTAGTTGACCGGAAATCCAGGAAAGTTCACATCATGTCAGTGCTGCGCGGCGAACTTCATCCTCTTCTGTTTCTGCCGCTGGTTGCAGAACCAAACGCGCACCACGTTCTTCTTCAAGTCCAACTTTTCGGCGATCGCCGCAATCTTTTCGCCGGACGGTCTCGGCTGCACCGCGAAGTAGGCCTCCAGGCTGCGCTTCTCCGGCGCCGCTATCGAAGTCCGCTTCCGCTTCTTCTCGCCGGCGGGGAGGACGCTGGGAGCGTCGGGGTCTCGCCGCTTGTTCTTCGCCTGCGCCTCCGCCTCCTCGAGCCACGCCTGCAGGATCGGTTTCAGCGCGATCATGTTGTTGTGGGAGAGGGTGAGCGACTCGAAGCGGCATATCGTCGACTGCGACAGGGCACCCACGCCGGGCAGCTTCAGATTCGCCAGCGCTTTCCCCACGTCCGCCTGCGTCACACCCAGCTTGATTCTTCGCTGCTTGAACCTCTCGGCGAAGGCTTCTAGTTCCCGGGGATCCGTGTCGGCGTCGGGGTGCAAGCCGGCCACGGCGGCGGCCGCGGCCGCCATCGCTGGGTGGTGGGTCCCGGGGTGGCCCCCGTGGTGGCCCGGGTGATGGCCTGGTGCGCCGTGTCCCGACAGCGGCCCTCCGTGGTGGTGGTGATGGTTCATCACGTGGTTCATTCCGTACGAGTGCATGTGCGATGGCGTCTCGGACATCGGGGTTAAGGTGGTCATCGACGAGGTTGATATGGGGTCCAGCATCTCTAAGCCATCCATGTGTCCCATCTAAAATGATAAAAAATTTGGTAAAACACGAAAGTGTAATGCTGCAGTGATACAATTGTTAATAAGTTGTGCATCAATTCATAGAAAATTACTTTAAAAGGCTTACGGTAAAGTACTAAATTAATTAAAAACAATTCTACTAAATTTTAGCTTCTGTAGGCTGAACCAAATTGAGCTTTAGGATTTAAATTGCGCGCCGTTTGCGTTGCACCAACTTGGAAGTTTGCGTTTGCACAGTTGGTATCTATACACATGTGAAAGTCATTATGTTGCCATATACGCATTAATATCGTTCAAGTTTATTATGAAAACAGACGATCAGTTACGATTACGTGAAGGAAATCTAATGGAAAAGTTTGGATCAAGTGATATGATTATTGACAAAGTAATGTACAAGTATTGGACAAAATAATAGAAACAGTTGACAAAAGTGGGACATATTTTCAGTGTACCTAGTAACACTGCGTACATCAACCGTATCTTGATTGTTGCAAGTAGTATGGACTGTGAACTAACAGTAGAGGAAGGTAGTGCGGTTGTAGACGTTGTATAGGTGTGACGTCTAACTGGAGCATCAGTAAGCAAAACGTTATGCAATGTAACACAAAACACGATTATAAAAGTTATGACCCCATACATAGTGCATGGTAAAACAGAGCCAGCGAAGCATAATAGTGGTCGAAAGGCGAAGTTGCAGGATAGGGACCGCTGAGTCTTGAAGCGTATGGTGACTTCGCAGAAAAAAACAACGGTCGAGAAAGTGGCTACAGAACTTAATCAGCACCTAAACACCCTAATGTTATCCAAAACAGTGAAACGGAAACTGCATAAAATGGGTATCCATGGGCGTGTTGATATATTCCAAGTCTCTAATAACAAACACAAAGGCAACGTGCATGGTGCAATGCCCACAAAAACTGAACGTTGGAGGACTGATAACGTGTCGATTCACTCTTTCCCATGATTGAATCCATGTTTGTCTGAATCATACGATATAGACTGTCTCCGTCTGACTGTAAAACATGATGGCGGCTTTATTATGGTCTAGGGCGCTATATTATTTTATTCAGCAGCCCTCCTTGTCATATGACAATGTCGGGTCACAACAGAAGTGTATAGAGAACTTTTGGGTAACCAGATCCATCCAATGGAGGAAACTTTATTTCCAGGTAGAAATGTCATATTCCAGAATGATAGTGCCCCATTTATACCAATGACCCTGTTCAAGAGTGGTTTCAGGAGCATGTGGAACACATCTTTTCTTCTCCGCTTAGACCCCAGATCTGAATATCATCGAGCCTTTGTGGGCTGTTTCGGAAAACAGAGTTCGACGTCAATTTACACCTACCTGAGATGAAGGCTGTTCTACACAAAGAATGGCTTCAAATTCCACTCACTATTATTCAGGACTTGTATCGGTCTATTCCGTCCAGAATTCAAGGTGTATGGCATGCTAAAGGTGTACCAACACAATGTTAGTACAAGATGTTTCGTCTTCCACAAGTGATTCCATTATTCTGTCCAATACCTGTACATGAAGAATCCTGCACAACAATTCGTCGCAGTTCACAGCAATTAAATCTTTCATATGGTATTATACAACGCATGTAAACAAATGATTTGCACTTACAGACGTATAAAATCCAATTGATTAAGAACTTTAAAAAACGAACCACCAGAAAAGCTGTATACTATGTCCGATGCATTTGTGGAACGCGATCAAATCTAGTGCACTAGTCACATGTTTAAGCAAATTTTGTGCATACATATAATGGTGTCTAAAAGAAAAGTAAACCGAATTTAAATTCAGACCGTAAGAAGTCGGGAATGGCCAATAAAGAAGACCGATAAAGAATTAAGAGTTTCAATACGTACAGTAGAAAAGCGGTCAAAGAAGAACAGTTATGACCATCAATACAATACGAAAATTTATTCAAAATGATTGCCCAACGCCAAAAAATTCATTATCACCCAAACTTGGGACAAAGTCAGCCAATGTGCCAAAGCTTGAGCCAAGAATTCCAGAATCTGTCGAAACAATATCGAAGTCTACGATTTATAATAATGTAAAGTCTACCAATTAGGGCAAAACTGCCAATAAATTAAAAAAAAAAACACATACATCAAGGATAAATTGAACTTTGCTTTAATCGTTAAAGAAGAAGGTTATTGTGGTCAAGTTAAATTAGGGAGGGAACTTGGGGAAAACATTCTCTAGGCCGGTTTTATTGAATCACAAGAATTAGGGCAACAAATAAATAACTAATTTACCATGGTGTTTCCAAGCCGCCTCTCTGCATCATGGTTGGAGCCGGCATAACAGCAAATGGAACGACAGAACTGTATATAAGTCCCCAAAAAAATTTTAGACATATACTTAGAAGCTATTAATAATGAAAATTTGATTTACAAACAAAAAATCACTCTTTTCCAGCAAGATAGTGCGGGACATAATATCAAGTCGGTGATCACCAAAATCAATGAGGTGTTTCCCCTTTCTTTGGCGTATTTTTTTTTTGGAATGGCCTGATTCTCAATGTTATTGAACACGTATAGAGTGTACTTCAAGTTGGAATTATTGCCAAATTATAATCCGCCCGCAAAGACTTGTTTTTTGGCCCAACGATGCGGTATAAACATTTTAGTTTAGTAGTAGTTTGAGTCTATGATAGTATACCGTGGAGCACATTTCTTGTATTATATTTATTATTGTTTATGAATAAGATTTTTATCACATATTGAAAGATGCCTAAAAAACATGTGGCACTACAACTAAGTGAAAAAGTTGATATTAAAAAAAAATTAGGACGTTCTGAAAATTTTTCAAGCGTCGCACTACAATATGAAATTGGAAAAATTACTGTGGTTGATATAAACAAAATTAAAGAGGAAATTGTGGACTTTGTTGCTAAGGTATATCAAAATCCTTCGAATAGGAAAACTATAAAGTTAAGTTTTAACCCCGCTGTCGAAAATTCGTTAAACCCGTGGTTTTTACAGGGCAAAAGGTAATACATATATTAAGGCATATCTATATTTTATTGTCAACCTCTGCAGTATGATTTTTTGCAGGTATTCCTATTTTTATAAAACTATTGCGAAACAAAATGATTTAAAAACTAATGCTGGATGGCGACACAACTTTAAAAATAGGTTTGGTATTCGCCAATTGATCGTTTGTGGAGAATCACTTTTAAGCGATTTTAATTCAGTAGCACTGTTTATAGAAAAGTTGAGACAAATAATTCAAGAAAGGAATTTAACTCCAGATCAAGTTTATAACGCGGGTGAGACATTAACCAACTCGAAAGAAAAATCAGCAGGTGATAGAAACTCTTTGGAAACTCCTACATTCCAGTTGTGCACGAAGGGCAAAAGAAAGCTGTTTTATTGTTTAATAATGCACCAGGGCACTAAATTAACTAGCGTTGACAATAAAATATCAGTTCTCTTCTCACCTGCTAACTATAACTGGAAGATAACTATTTTCAAAATTATGCCATGGAAATGTCTAAATATAAAAACAATTTTAACAGGAACGCCAGACTGTATTTACCTAAATCTTTATTTGCGACCTTTAAGTGGAAAACAATATACCACAATGTAGTGAAAACGCAAATGATGTTAACAACTGCTGAGATGTTACCTGCAACGAGCCGATTTACGTCAATAGCTAACCCGGTTACGTCAAGAACGACCTCCCATCACCAACCCTACCACACTCGCACAAGTATAAAAGGGAAAGCGCAGGGGAGGGACATTAACTGAATTTAAAAAGATATTCTTAATTATGGATGAAGTATTAAGAGTTTCTAAACTCCATCCACGGTCTAACAGACCAAGAACGAACAACACGATGCATCATAATCTTTTTGTTACTGTACTATTTATATCATGACAGTACTAGTGCTTAGTTTCTATTTTAGTGTCATACTAAGTTTATTTTAAATTATCTATTGCACCTGCGTTATCAATTTCTTGAAAAGTAACTTTAATTCGAAAAATAGCTTGTACAAAAATCCTATATTTAATTAATGAAAAAGATTAGTGAAATCAGGTATTTCTAATCTAATAAGCACTAGGTAAAAGGTTTAATGTGGAGGTTTGCATTTTTGCTTAAAATGTTTCAAAGAACCTATACACAAAGTCTTGGAACATTCTCTTAGGACACCCTGTATAACGCAATACGATTAACAACTATACACATCATAAGTGGTTGCAATTAATAATGTGTGCTTTTATCTTATTACGCCAGTAGCAAAATTGACATTATCAACTGTAATTTTATAAATAATACTGACGTTTTTGTTTGATTTCTGCGAATATTTTATAGAATCGTCTATTGGTCATTAGCAAGAACATGATGCACACCATCGTCCGAGAAGATTTGGGTAGATGGAAGATCTGTGTCACACAAACTGATAAACAGATAAAAAGCAAAATGGATGGAAGCTTTAAAGGTTTTATTATCATATGTGACCATAACCCATTCTTCCCGTGAACTATTGTCACAGAAGACTAGAACTGCCAGTTCAATTCAAAACCCAATAGATATAAAAGGCGCACATTTTGGGTAGGCATAACAGCGGTTTCTGAGCTTTATTGACAATTTCTAGAAGCTTTATGGACATTACTACAAGTACATATTGAAGGATGGCGATTATTTTTACCAAACTCTAGATACACCTTGTATGTGAAATAAAATAAAATGGAAGAAATACAAATTATATTTGATAAGCTGAATTATATTGAATTATGATCGGAATATTAGTTATTTATTTTTAGTTTTAGTTTTTTATACAGTCAAGGTGAGTTTTGAGTAACAGTTAAAACATTTCTAGAATTAGAGTATAGAGATTTCCGTAATTAAGCACAAACAAATGCGCTGTTTAACTAAATATTGTTGGAAAATAGCAACTTTAAAAATATTATATATTAAATTGTAATTTAAATGTTAATTACTAATTTTTCTATTTGTGCAAAACTGAATTAATGATTAAATGAACACTAGGTAGTTTTGTTCCTCTCGATAACATGGTTTATAGTTGGTGCAGTGACAATAACCTGCATTTTATTTGCTAGATTTAATTTAGTATGACTTTTGTTTGTTTCCAAATTTAAAGAAATACCTTATCGGAAAAAAATTCAAAATAAATTTTGAAGTCGAAGACAAAACGTTCTATATTGAAGCTATTAACTATAGTTCACACAGCAGGGGCGTGTGTCGTATGATTAGTGAAGTGTTTGCAACGCAACTATTGTTAACCATTGGGTCAGCAGTAATACTATCTGCTCTTATAATAACAACTTTTATTATCCTCAAACGCAATTATCTCAGCAGCCTTTATCACAGACCCAGTCGGGCTTCGCATCAATATTTAGCCAGGTAATACCTCAATCTCATGTTAACAATGTTCCTTATTCATGTGATAGTCTGCATTTATACCGAATATTGATCCCGTTACAACCTCAAATAATTATATCCGCAACTAACAATGTCAATGCAAATACAAGGTGCATTCAAGTTATAACACCTCCGAATTTTTTTCTTAGGGCTGGGAACAGATAGAAACATGCAGTTTGTTTGAAAATACGCGTCCACTCTTTATGAATGCGTGGCAGGGACGGTAGCACTGTACGGTTTTTGATACTTAAAATGGCTACGTTTTCATTACAATTACGCTGACTGAAATTTATCGCCAGTTGAGTGAGACTTGTGGTGATAGTGTTGTAGATGTGTCTCATGTGCGTTTGTGAGTGCGACAGTTCAAAGAAGACATAATATCGTGTGACAACAAACCAAGACAATCTCGGCCTCGCACCAGCCGGTCTGATGACATGATCAAGCGAATGGAGAAACTTGTTTTGGAGGATCGTAGAATGAGTATGGAACACAAGTGTTCTCCAGGTGGATTCCACAAATGCTGACAACTTTGAAGGGATTTCTCATGCTCCCTACTCACCTGACCTGACTCCTTGCGACTTTTGGCTGTTTTCAAGGATGAAAGACACTGTCCGTGGTCGCAAATTCACTAGTCGTGCCGCTATTGCATCAGCGATTTTCCAGTGGTCAAAGAAGACTTCTAAAGAAGTGTTCACAGAGACCATGGAATCATGGCGTTGACGTTGTAAAAAATGTGTACATCTGCAGGAAGATTACGTCGAGAAGTGACACAAGTTTTTTTTTACAATTTTTGTGTTATTAGTTTGTGAGGTGTTATAACTTGAATGCACCTAGTAGATAACACATTTGTCAACGAAGCATTAAGTACTATAAATGTGTCTGATAATAATAAGAACGGCGAATAGTCCACAACAAAAAATAATAAATAACAATATGTAAAAACAGAAAAAAAGAAAAACATGAAACCAAGTAACAATAAACAAAACAAGTAATATCATGAAAAACAATAGATATATTGTTCTTTCTAATCATAATGTAGATGCTGCTTATAACAAGTCGAGCACACAACAAATTGTATTACCCAAGCCACCAGCAATATTTATCTATAGAGTTCTAGATTATAATAAAACGATTAATGCTCTATTAATTGGTGCAGCAATAGTTTAAAACAAGATCATTTGCTGCTAGTACTTCTGACACACATACGTGCAAGACTCTAAGATAATCTATCACACGTATCTTTTAGAAAAGCATGGAATCATAAAAACATTTCTGTCAATGTTTTTCGTAGAATTAGAATCCATTCCAAAGAATAAAAATATCTATAACTTTCAAGGCTTAAATAACCAAGTAATAAAAGTGTAACCATCCCATCAAATATAAATCTATTTAAAAAAATCTACAAAGATGTATGCACTTCCTATGGGTTAGAGGATGCCACTGTTTATTTTATCACCACTCTTTAATACGCAGCATAGCATTAATGAGTTAATAGTAAGATATACGAGTAAGTGTTCTTGTCCAAGTATTTAAGCTAGCACGGAAAAAGTGTATAACAAAAGCGAAATGATATAGAGCGCGCTATCTATACGATAAAATAGTACAAAAAATAAAATAAAAATGTCAAAACAAAAAACCTTTAATCACTAACTACACTATTACAAACAGGCAATAATATCTGAAACAAATCTTCCACCAAGGAAATCAAGCGGACTTAGAGAAACCTTAGGTATTTGCTCATCATTTCACTGATATATTTACCCCACACTGATAAAGTAAATCGTTTCTTAGATTTTTATAAGTGCTTTTCTGAACTTCTTATATATAAAAAATTGATAATATTATGGTACCTAAAAACAATGGAGTGTCAAGAACTGTGTTGACTATAAAACCCAAGTAAGAGATAATAGCCAAGGCAGAGAGTGACAGATGATGTTGCTAAACAGTATGCCTACAGATACATAGTAGGCACAATCCTAGGTAAGAAATATATAATTAAGAAGGCTCAAATAACTAACGTTTGAATAAAAGAAAGGAAAATAAAAAGATATTTAATCAATATTTTTATCAAAATTAATGAAAGTTTTGAAGAACTAAGATAATAAACTCCGCATTTGTCACTAGATGGTTTGTAAAGTTAAAGGGAGATCTGTCATTAAACCTGTGGTAATCCATAAGGAATCTGCTACAGCAGACAAAGAGGAAGTTGAGAAACTCTATCCCAAATTTAAAAAATTAATTAAGTGAGAAGGATATGCTTTATGACAACTTTTTAATTTTGATGAAACTACATCACAAAAGATGAGAATAATGTTCCTAGGTATAAACCCATAAGAAAACCAGTTGACATTATTTTTGGGAGGCAACGCTATTGCTGATATGATGCTTGATTTGCTTCTAGTCTATCATTCTGAGAATCCTAAAGCATTCAAAAAAATCCATAATTAAAGAAAGATCGACAGTGACGTGTCCTCTTTAAAGAATGGTTGTTCAGCGTTTGTGCCCCAAGCATCAAGGATTACCTTCAGACCAATGAATTTCTATTAGAAACTCCGATGCTATTGGACAATGCACTGAACCACCCAAAAGATCTTGAAGATAATTTGCTCGAAGACAGAATTTTTACACCACTTCGTTTATTCAGTCAATAGATCAACATGTTATTTCGAGTTTCAAGAAATTGTACATTCGCGCGCTTTTGCTTCAGTGTTTTAAATCATTCAGGACAACGGAAATAATGCCTCTGAGTTTATAAATGAGACTGTGACGACTGCTAGATATCTGGAATTGAAGGTGAATGAAGACGATGTTGAAGAGCTTGTAATAAAATATGACAGTTGTCTAACCACAAAAAATTCTACGAATCCTTGAATGAAGAACACCAAAAAACGCAGCAAGATGTATTTTCTAAAAAAGAAGACGAAAAAGGACCTATGCCGATATTTGCTATCAAATATTTTTTGAAAAATTGAAAATTTGTTAGAATAATGTTTTTAGAATAGCACCCAACTCAGGTTGAGGTTAGGGATCTTTCCGAAGTATTAATCACTGAAGAAGGGAGAAAAATGATCGACAATAGATGAACACTTTAACGCCCCACAAAGGAAAAAGAATTATATGTAAATATAATTACCACACTCTTCGAAATTAAGTTCTATTATCCAGCAGTGTTCTTATATATGAAGCAAGACTTTACAGGGCGTAGTACGATTGCTTCTTGTGTAAGATCAAGTCACTTCTTCCAAGTGAATTTTCTTATCAAGTCTTATTTGTCTAATCAACCCTTCTAGATAATACTATAAATAAAACTATTTTGATATTTATCAAATTACTTCTGGAGTGTCCCAGGGAAGGGTTTTGGGACCCCTATTGTACATACCATATACCCCAGCCATGTGTTACAACAGTTGACGCATATACAGGTATTTCTGCTGATGACACTGCTTTTCTCTCGAATCATACCAATCCTCATATGGCCTCAACAAACCGTCAAGATTAATTATACCTGCTAGAAACATGGCTAATTAGGAGGCGTAAAGCAAAATTGTACGGTAGTGCATCTAAACAACATAGCAATCCACCAAGAAAATGAAGCACGCTATCTGGGTCCTTGCTTGAACAAGAAATACTAAAGAAGAAAAAGAAACTAACAATATATATATATATATATATATATATATATATATATATATATATATATATATATATATATATATATATATATATATATCCCAACGCATCTTCCGCCAAACAAACTTTCACTTCCAGCCCTATAAAAGATCAAGCAGGTCCACGAAAGCTCAGTCTTATTCAAAGACTCATAGCTCTCCTTGGGTAGTAGGTAGATTGAGACCCCGAGTGAAGAGCTAACCTCTTGAAAATGGCATCAAAGTCGATGCCGAAACGCCGAGAATTTTCTCAAAATAGACGCGGTTCATCCGAGAACTAAGTTGTTATATATATATATATATATATATATATATATATATATATATATATATATATATATATATATATATATATATATATATATATATATATATGTATATATATAATCACTATTATCTTTAGAAAAGAAGATCCTTCTCTACAAGCTGATAATGAAGCAAATCTAGTCGTACAGCTGCTTATACAAATTCATTGTTAAAGATCATACAATGTCTACAGTTCAAAACACTAAGAATTCTCATAAATTCCCCGCGGTGTATAATTTAACACTATATATGAATTTTGGAATACCAACAGTTCAAGAAGAATGTACCAAAGTACCAGTCACTTCCCCTGTTTACAAGGTCACCAAAGCTTCCTTGCGCTCAACCTGCAGCATGAGTCTCGCACCATAATATTAAAGAAAAGAAAGCCGACATATAGAACATAAATGATTATAATTATAATAAGTTTTTATTGTTAATGTGGTAATAAACAAAAAACATTAACGATAGGTACATCGTTTGAATAGATATATCGAGATAAAAATAGACTTAAAAAATAAAAAAAGCAGATTAAATGTTTTATATTAATACACCTGACACTTCGTTATTAGGTAGTGACGTCAAATATTTCATTGGCAAATACCCTAGGCTACAGTTCTATTAGGTAGCCTGTCTGCCTCAATTAACGGGCTCATTATTTTCTAGTCTATTTTTAAGCAACCTAGAGAAATATTTATTTTATTTTTAGTTGCTGTTATTCTACATCTACAGTACATGTTAACAGATATCATTTACCTTTATCTTTACCATAATTAAATGATCAATTTCAGAGTAACTACAAAATAATTATCGCACTTTAAAAAACTGTATCTTACAAAATATTACAGATATAACATTAAATGATGCATGCAAAGAAAGGAAAAACGCCTGTAGTGCGATTTTAGAGTTTATTTAATGTTGTTGACATTGTTGGCACGTAACCAAATCTTTAATGTGCCTCCAAAGAAAAAATCGGAACTAAAAGATCGAGAGCTCTGGGAAAGACGGCAGCAGCACAATACTAAATCCTCTCTAGCAAATCACTCAATCCAGCAGTAAGGAAGTTCCTCATTTAGATAGTTACGCACTTCACCATATCAATGAGGTAAAGCCCCATCTTGTTGGAATATGAAGCCACTGGAACCTTCCGTCATTTGCAAAACAGCCATAACTGCAACATATCTAGGAATGTTGTACTCGTCACAGTCTGTTCACCGAAGAAAAAGGGTCCGTGCACTTTTATTTTGGGGAGTACACAAAAAACATTAAATTTAGGAGAATCCATTTTATGTTCTACGACGATATGAGATTTTCCGTGTCCCATATTCGAAACGTATGTTGGATCGTAATAACGAATAAACTGCTCACATACTGAAAAGCTTTCTGTTGTACCATAGCAATTTGCAAACTGTTTGTAGGCTCACATTTTAAACTTTTTTTTTGTCAGCCTTTTTGGCGCCCAGTATTGAGCATAGGCCTCCCTTTTTGGGGGGGGATTTGGCAATTAAACGCCACGCTTGCCGGGCGGGTTGGCGAGTGGATAGGGCAGAATGTACTTTTTACGACCGTCAAAGGTGTTTGTATGACGGCCGGAGAGCATTAGATGTTTGTTATTGCCGGGGTTCGAACCCGGGGTCGCTGCGCGCCAGTTTGGCAGGTCGAGGCCTTTACCTCGCGGCTGTCGTTTTAAACTTAGGTGATTTTATTTACCATTTTAATATTATATCTGTAGAAGATTATGAGATACCAAAAGAACAAATAAGACCGAAAAAACTACTTTCCAATGCGGATATTGTTGCATTTCCTGAAATGTACGTTAATTACGATGTTTTGTGTCGTTACATTTATTTTTCAATGAAACTGGAACCGTGGCCAACGAAAAATCACCCAACCGTCCAAAAATTATCAACAAAGAAGTCGTAGATGTTAAAAATTGCTCGTTACGTCAGTTAGCCCAGCAAATTACGTAAAAGAGGAATTTCGCTTTCATTTATAGAAAACCTGAGGTCCAATAATTACTCTCTCTCTGAACCCAAGAAAGTAGACTTAATACTCCAATCAGTTTAACAAAGAGTCTACAGACAAAGTATAGTTGCATCTAAATGAAATTTTAAATTCGCATAATTATTGCATTTGGAGTATTGAAAATCCACAAGTTTTTCACGAGATTCCATTGCAGCTGGTAAAAATTGTCAAATCGATAACCATATCAAAAAAATAGTGGGGCCTGTCCTCTTTGATAATATAATCAAAGCAAAACAATATCAAAATACGTTAGAAAAGTTTATCCACCAGCTTTATGATGATGAATTACAAGAAGATTATTTTCAACACGACGAATGTTTTGACTACGGGATTATCAGAAGAGAATTATGGTCACCTAGGTCCTTAGATTTTTGGGTGTTAAATCTTTTATATCTTATTTAAAAAAATATTTTTATAGAATTCGGTTGCATACAAGAGTTGTCAGAAGCAATAATAAATGCTGTTCGAACAATATTAAAGAAAGCCTTTTAACGATATGAATACTTTCTTCAAGTGTTTTATTGTAATTATTTAGGTAACGTTAATTTTTCAAGTCTGACAGTTCCTCTAGTTTCAAAGTTGTTAAACCATTTCAGTATTGTTGAGCGAGTTGGCACCTCGTCGACAAACATTGAAGTGAGTTTGAAATCCTCGCTGTGTTTGTACCACCGAATGACCGGTTGCAACAAGGATGTTGTAAACAAAGACGCGTTATACGATTGTCCACGTCTCCATAGCTATTGAAATGGCAACTAACAAGTGTAAACAACCATTGCGCATGCGCTAATTTTCCTACCACCAATGTTATGTCCGTCTCAAAAACGTAACAGCTCCCTGCCGGACCCTGTGAAGTTACAAATGTTTCTCAATCAGCTTCATGATGAAGAATTACATGAAGGTTATTTTCAACATGATAATACTACTGCATATACAGTTCAACAAAGAATTTTTGGAATAATAATTTGACGGAAATTTATCGGAAAAGGAAGGTTGACAAATTAAACTCCTCTGTTTCACTGTAATTGTTTAGGTAATGTTAATCTTTAATATGTACACATGTCAAATACTGTCGAGCTAGTTAAAGGCATTTTTGTGATGTTTTTTGAATATTTATTTATACCCTTAAATAAATCATTATTTTTTAAAGCTCCACTGGCGAGTAAAAAATTGATGTCGCATTAAAATATATTTTTAGAATTTTTAGTTAAATCTTATCCATATATGTTATCTGTCCTGTATTATCACGTAGTTACGAGTTTTATTAAATAGCGTGCATTCATTTTACTTAAAAATTTCAGTGCCTATGTGTTGGTGTTTAACGTTAATTTCTTGGTGTAAAACCTTTAAATCGCACGGTGAAGTGTTTGTAGGGTTTCTTTAACAGGTCATAATGCCTTTAGATGTTGTTGTGTCAAAAATTATAGCGTTGTTACAAGATGGTTGAGGACAACGTGAAATTGCATGAATTGTTGGTAAGAGCGTTTGTGCTGTACAAAAAGTTCATCAGCGCTTTGAGAAGACTGGCCTGATAATCAGAAGACCAAGATCCAGCCGAAAAAGAGTCATCATCCAAAGGGATGACCGTTTTTGGTGTCCTTAAGTTTGAAGAATAGAACAGCTTCTGCTGCAAAATCAGCCCCAAGAAGTTAGAAATGTAAATGTTAGTGAATTGACCGTTAGGAAACTTCGGGGTACGAAATGACTACGAGTCTACACTGTAACGCCGGCATCAAATTGCAAAATTGGTTTTTGCCCGAAATCACCTGGGGACTGAAGCAAGCTACTGTTTTCAGATGAGTCGTTTTTACTTACTGGGCCAGACGGACGTCAGCAAGTATACAGAAGGAATCTCTTCACAAGCACGCATAGAGTTGGTTTTCATAAAAAATGGCTGCTTTACAGCTCACAGGTGCATTACCGAGGTTCTACAAGATCATGTTGTCTTTCATGGTCACTATGGGCGAAGATGGCATTTTCGTGCAAAATAATGCTAGACTTCACGTAGCCATAGTTGTCAGATGATGTGGGAATTAGGTGATTCGAGACATGAATCCCATTCATCATGTCTGGGGTAAACTGAGAGTGCAGGAGTGGAATAACATCGACCAGAATGTGATCCTCAACTTAATTGAAAGTATGCTTCGCCGACTTCAAGATGTCATTAACGCATGAGGAGAGAATACGCGTTATTAGTGATAAGTTTTTGTTTTACTTTTGTATTGATCCTAATAACAAAAATCGAGCTTTATTTAAAAAGCAAATTTGTTACATTTTCAAAATAAATCATAACCAAAAAATATGCTTTCTCATTTCATATTGATTATTAAATGTAGCATGTGAACGCTCGTTTACGTACTGATCATGAAAGATAATTAGATCAATCTCCAGTGTTTACATATTACTTTATTAGCTTCGATTATCAATTTTCAGTAACCGTAGTTAATGTTATAACTTAAATGATTGTATATTGGAAGTTTATTTAACTACAATAACCGAACATACAGTGAACAGCAGAATTGGTGGTGTTAGAAGAATTTCTAAATTTTTAATTGCTTTATAGAGTTTGTATTCCATTAAAACACTGAAACTTAATTTTATTTCACATGAGAAACATTACAAAATTAATGTTTTAATTTATCCTGCCCACAAAACTACTCGATCCACTCAACAAACGTCGTTAAGTTACTTAAATATGTTGTTTAATCTTAATGAGCTCTTATTGTTTAATTTACCATTTAGCTTAACAATGAACTAAAACAACAAACGAAATATCAAGATAAATGCAAAGTTAGGCGCCGTCCATACTTAATTGGTATGGAGCGGCACATTTGTACTATATGCAATCAATCTAATAATAGACCTTAATAACTGTTATTTGCAGCTCACGATTGCAACAATTAACGGATTTACAAAGAACGGAGCTTTACAAGCACAGCTCTATTTTTTGTCGGGGTGTTTTATTGCGGCATCGGGGATATAGTAATGTAGAAATCGCATAACAAAAATAGTAGCGCCGGTGTGGTTCAATCAAAATGTGTGTTTCCCTGGTAATTACCTATGAATAACGCAGCAATCAAATATTTATGTTCGTCCTATGTGATCAGCTATCTAATGTGATTGATTATTACGAGCCAGTAGTGGGTATGTAGTGGAGAGGCGCCTGGCTTTCTGATTCGTGATGCTCACACAGTTGCTAGTTTTTTCATAGATAAATAAATGTATGTGCAAAGTAGGCAAATTACAGTCTAATTACATGTCCTTAGTTGATTTTTTAGGGCCATAATGATTTAAAAAAGGCAAAATGCAGATAAATCAAACTAAAAAAGGACAGCGCTCTGAATAATAAACCAGGCCGGGTTTGCGCGCAGTATGCAATATTTAATCAATTCAAGCAGCTTTTGTGGCCATTTTTGAGTGTTATGAATTTGCCGGGCGCAATTTTAACATAGCAGCAATCTGCAAATTAAAAGCATTTACACGCTGCATATTTGATGGAAAAACTATGGCAAAAACCGCATTTGCGGCCCAATCACCGGCGCCGCGTTTTATTTTATTTCGTGGATGGCAAACACGTCGCTAGCCAGATAAACATAAAACAAAGCTGGCGCGCGCAAAAAATAAATTCCGTGCGTTGTAACGTGCTCATGGCATGCACACACGAAATTACCGGCGATCGTAACTCGCGGGAGTTTAATGTAAATTATCATGGGCGCCGCGTTCGGGTGTACGAAAGTATGCATTTTTCGGTATCTGGGTCGGTGCGTATCGATTCGGATCCGGCTGAGGACAAACAGAAGCGGCGCTTTGCCCGCGTCCCATTGTCTAATGTTCGCAGCTAAGTATAAACATAAGGAAATGCGCAAACACAATTTCTAATCTGGGGCGATTATCGTCTCGGAAAGCGCTCAAAACAATGCTCACAATGGAGTTGAAAACAGAACAAATACTTGAAAAACAAACGTATGCATGGCAGTGTGTAACATTTGACAAACGGCGACTGTGTAGTTGGCAAACATGCGACAAGTGCGGCCCCAGGTCACATATAACATTTCCCGTGGGTGCCGTGTCCGTGCCCCTGCTTCAGGCACCCCCAGCTCATGTTCTACACGTCAAATGACCACTTTACAGCAATGCGAGTCCTAATGATGAAATATTTTGCTTTTGGGAGACGTTGAATCATTGGAATCCACAGTTGGACGTTCCTGGCGGGCAGCAAGGAAACTCCTCTCCTGTTGTTTCCTCCGACAGTGTTATTAATCACGCCCTTCTAGACTGCCCGTCTTTCCACATATTTGCAAAAGCTCATTTCGCATTAAGTCGGAAATAAAATGATTCACATGCAAGAAGCACTTTTTTTCTTCTTGTTATACATAAGATGTGTAAACTGATTCTGTTTTGATGTATGACCAATCTAGGGTAATATTTGTAGTTAATTTTTTTGAATTTCCAAAGTGTTACCTCAAGACGAAAAGGTACAGGCCAGCAAATTTAAAAATTCAATAAATCATTCAAATTTTTACGAAAATTGTTATACTTAACATACAATCTGATGCTTGACATCTTTAGTGCCATATCTTAACAGTGCGTCGATCAACTCACGTCTACTTTTGGTGATAAAGTTCTACACAGAGCCACTGTATATCGTCAGTTTGATAAATTTAATCGTGGTCATAGT
This sequence comes from Sinelater perroti, assembly GCA_036346155.1. Classification (NCBI taxonomy): domain Eukaryota; kingdom Metazoa; phylum Arthropoda; class Insecta; order Coleoptera; family Elateridae; genus Sinelater; species Sinelater perroti. The sequence continues at coordinate 645,732 of JARFIY010000006.1, read as the reverse complement.
TCGCTGGCGGATGAATTTAAAGAAGGTCGTCAAAAATCGGCTATGGTGCTAGCAAGACCGTTATGTAACTTATCGTGAAATTCAGACATCCTTAGGCATTACTATGACTAGCTTACATTAGATATTGCAGAAACATTTAACTGTGAAAAAGCTGTGTGCGCGTTGGATCCCGCGCTCAAGAACAGGCTCGTATCCATTGGTCATTGGTCAAATACCATTTACAACGTTGTCCCAGGAGACGAATCTTGGATTTATGCGGTGAGCCCTAAACTAAACAGCAGTCGACTGTGTGGCCAAACCCAACAAAAGTCGTTCGCGCTCCAAGCACTTCGAAGAAAATGATCGCCTGCTTTTTGAAAAACTGATCACGTCGCAACCGTGGTTTTAAAGAATCGTAAAACGGTCAATTCTAAATGGCACACAACCATTTGTTTGCCAGAAGTCTTCAGAGGAACAAGAAAAACCAACTTGCGACACCGGATCATTCTCCACCATAACATTGCGAGCCACACATCGACGCAAACAACTGGCCTTTTGAAAACTCAAAACGTCGAATTGATGGGTTATGTACCGTACACTCCTAATTTTTTTTTGTTCCTACATGTGTGGACAACGATTATCGACGGCGGAAGAGGCAATTGATGCATTTAAAGCCCATGCTTCGGAGATACCTGACTCGCTATGGAAAAAATGCTATGAAAATTGATTCCAGGATAAGCAACGATGTACTGGCCGCCAGGAATAATATTTTTAAAAACAATAAAAAAATATGTTATTAACTACATAATATCAAACGAACTTTAGATTTCGATTTAAATTTCATTAAAATTGACAGCAATCATAAGCTAATATTAGGAAAAATTTGTTTGACCACCTAGAAGTCCAAAAAAGCCACCTATTTTTAAAGAACAAGTAAAAATAGAACTTTCAGAGGACCCAAGCATACGAGATTTTTACCAGAGACGATTAAAAAATCTCTCAAAATTCTATATTAGAAACAGACAACATAGATGAGGCTTGGAAAAATATCAGATGCCTTGAGGGAAGCTCTTGGTACACCAAAAATAAATAAGAACAAGCAACATGTACATAAAACAATATACTTGTCTACGAAGTTGAAAGAATTAGCACACGAAAAGAAAATGGCTACCTAAAATATAGATTGGAACGGACAAAGCTATAAATAATGCAAAATAGTTAACGAAAAATTAAAAGACATCAAAAAAGACCTTTGGAAAAAACACCAAAAATTTAGAACGAAACTTCTATGGTAAACAAAAGCAAATATGGAGATTGATGTGTACCTAAAGAAAAGAAGTCGAGGAGAATATAGAAAATACGAAAATAGATGAAAAAGTATGGTTAATATATTTTAGAGATTTATATGCAGACAGTCCATTGAATAGAATAGAGAATATCGATCGACCAGACGAGATACGGGCTAAACTGAAAATCGATGATGAAGATGTAAGAACCGCAATACAAAAGTTAAAAAACAAGAAATCTCCAGGTGAAAATAATATTACCAATGAAATATTGCAATGTGGTGGCGAAAGTTCGACTTTGGAAATTCAATTAATCAAATGTATACTGAAATCTTTAAAAAAGGCCAAAGCTACACTGCGTTAAAGCTAACAACAAAAAATAATTACACTAAAATTAATGGAAATCATAGAACTAAGAGATGAACAACACGGCTTTAGAACGGGTAGATCGTGTAATGACGCAATATTGACGGTAACGCAAAGGCTCTAGAATATAATAAGCCAGTGTACTTATGCTTTGTTGATATAGAAAAAGCATTTGACAACATACTACTACATTTCATTCTACATATATTTGAAGAGAGTAATGTAGCAGATAATTTAATTTTATTAATAGAAAACATATAAACACAACAATAGTAAAATCAGGATAAAGAACAAATTCACTAAAAAAATATCTATTAATAAAGGTATCAAATAAGGTGATTTACTAAGTTTGCTGCTATTCAATTAGTGATTAATAAAATAATTTAAAAAATGACACGTCTAGAGGAATATAACATGACCGAAGACCAAATTAGAATTATTTGTTATGCAAACAAAGCGGTGTTAGTCACGAATAGTGAGGATGATTTATAGATTTCTATTTTATTTTTCCAAAGATGCAACAAATGTAATTAAAATTATTTACTTCAAAAACTAAGCTCAAATTATATGGGCAAATAATCGAACCCGTCAATAGCTTCAATTACTTGGGAGTGGAAATAACCAGTGCAAAAATACTAAACGAAGAAGTGCAAAAACAAACAAATAAACCGCTCAAAATTACATATATGGAGAAATAAATATTTAAGAACAGAAGAAAAAGTGCGCATTTATAAAACGCAATAAAAGCTCGAGATGGCGGAAATGAAAGCGCTAAGAAAAATTACTGGGTAAACTTTGCGAGACCAAATACGAAGCAAAAATATATGCAAGAACAATGGAGCATTCAAAAAATAGGAGATCGGGTTAAAAATCAGGGAGAAGAATTGAATCAACAAGTATCCAGAATATACGAAACAAGACAAGTAAGGATAGCTAGAGACAAAATACTATGAGAAAAACGCAGCCAATGCAGACCCAAAAAACGGTGCAAAGGCAATCTGGAATAGAACAAGCTGTAAGGTTATATGAGAATAAGTAGAAGAATAATATAAAACGTTTCCGACATTAAACATTTGTTTTTGTTAATTTTTCGGAGTAGATATAGAGCACTAAAATCTTCCAAATAAAACATTGAGTTTACAACCCAGCCAACCTGGATCCAAGAATGGACCCAGGCTCTGCCTGTCACAAGCCAGGATGAATGGGGAGTGATGGAGGAGTAACACCTCCTAGAAAAAACCAAGATTCAGCTGGGCCGGCTGATAGCACCCTGTAAGGGCCCCGTTCAGGGATACAGATAAAGGTCGGTCCGAAGGGACCATAAGCGAGACGTTGGACCAATCACCCACTCTATATAACTTGCTAATAAGATTCAGAGAAATTCGACATTCGGGACTAAGAAATACGAGATGGATATGGATGGATTAGACGCGAAGATTTACCTCACAAATTAATAAAATGGATAATACAAATAAGAGAAGCCTCGGAATAGGATGGAACCAACAAAGACGACCAAAAGCTAGAAACGGAATAAGACTTGGAACATGGAACATTACCACGCTGACAGGAAAAGAAATAGAAGGGACAGAAGAAACGCAAAAGTACAAAGTTAATTTTCTAGGACTAGCAGAAACAAAGAAAAAGGGAAACGGCAGGAAGATGCTGGACAAAGGATATACCCTAAGATACGCAGGATCCCATGTAGCACGAAGAGCAACAGAGGGAGTAGGGATAATTACTAGTTGTGAACTGGAAGCAAGAGTCACTAACTGGGAAGCAGTAAACTCGAGGATAAATATTCATTTCAAGTCCGTATCTTCGACTGTCTATTTCAATGTTTGACATGAGTTCTTTTAAACCTTCGAAGCTGTCCGCAAATATAATCGCATCGTCCGCATATCTAATGTTATTCATTATAGTTCCGTTTAATAATATACCAGCATCTATACCTTGCAGAGATTCGTTAAATATTTGCTCAGAATAAATGTTGAATAACAGGGGCGACAGAACACATCCCTGTCGCACGCCTCGTCTTATCTCTATCTCGTCTGAATTATTTCCATCTATTGTAATGTATGCAGATTGATTCCAATAGAGGTTTGTTTTGATTTGAAGATCTTTGTCATCTATCCCAATTTTTTCCAAAACATTAATAAGTTTATCATGCTTAACTCTATCAAATACTTTATGATAATCTATAAAGCAAGCGTAAATATCGACATTCACATCTCTGCAACGTTGAAACATAACTTGTACAGCAAAAAGAGCTTCCCTAGTGCCCAAGGCGTTACGGAATCCGAATTGAGTTTCACTTAATTGTTCTTCACATAGGTTACATATTCGCCTACGTATTATTTTTAAAAAGATTTTAAGAAGATGTGACATAATGCTAATGGTACGGTAATCGGCACAGTATTTCGCGCTTGGTTTTTTTGGTATGGCAATGAAAGTTGATTTGAGTCATTCTCTGGGTATTTTTCCTGAGTCATATATTTGATTAAAGATGCTCGTTATCCATGTTATAGCATCATCGTCAAAAAGTTTTAAAATTTCGGATTGGATTCCATCCGGGCCTGCCATTTTTCCATCTTTCATAATATTTATTGTTGCACGTACTTCGTCCTTTGTTATATATGGTCCAGTTACACATGCTTTTTGTTTCGGATCACCCTTCTGTTCGTCCTCGAAAAGTTTTGTAATATAGTCTTTCCATTGTTCTATTTTTGCTTCTTTATCTATAATGATATTTCCTTCCTCGTCTATCAATTGTCCAACTAATTTGCGTTTGACCATACCTGCCACTTCTTTTACCTTACGATGCATGTTAAAATGGTCGTGTTTTTTTCTAATTCCTCAATTTCTTTACATTGTTCTTCTAGCCACTTTTTCTTAGCTATTCTTATTTCTTTCCGGGTATTTCTTTGTATTTCTCTATATTTTTCTATGTTGGTTCTCTTACATCTTCTTCTCTCGTCCATCATATGCAGAATCTCGTTGGTCATCCATTGATGTTTTTTAGGCTTAGTCGGTTTCAAATGGTCTTTGTAAACTTTTTCTATTGTTGTTCTGAATTCTGCCAGCTTTACTTCAATATTGTTACTGGTATCTATGTTCGCAGCCCCTTTCTTTAATGTAGCTGCTACTTGGATTTTGATGTTGTTGTTTTAATTTCGTCGTGTCGTATTGTTGTTTACTATTGTTTTTCTCTACTTTCTTCAGTCTTACATTTATTTTGGCTACCAGGGCGTTATGGTCAGATCGTATGTCAGCACTTGGGCAAGTTTTCACTGATTGTATGCTATTCCGGAATCTTTTATTTATTAGTAGATAGTCAATTTGATTTCTGACCACATTTCCAGGTTTATCTTGAGGCGATATCCAGGTATACAATCTCCTGGCAGGTAGTTTGAAGAAGGTGATCATGATAGTCAATTTCGGTCTCCCAAACCATAATCATCAACTAACTCCCCGTTCTTCCATTTTCCAATTTTGTCGTTATAATCTCCCATTATAATGTTTATATCTTGTTTTGGGAGTTTTCTAACAAGATCGTCTAATATTCTATAGAATTATTCTATTTCGTCTTCGGTTTTTTTCTGCTGTTGGAGCATATACTTGAACGATAGTGCATTTAATTGGTGTTGTGCTTAAAGTAACTATTAACATTCTTTGATTAACTGGTACAAAATTTTCGATGAATTGATTCATTTCTTTGGACATTATAATTCCGACGCCGTTTTCATGTTTATTTTCGCTGTTGCCAGAGTAGTAGATTGTATGTTCTTCAACTTGGCATTGACCTGTTCCCGGCCACCTCATCTCACTGATGCCCATGATGTCGATAGATAGTCGTTTCATTTCTCGGATAGCGTTATGGGTTTTCCAGCCTCATAAAGTGTTCTTACATTCCACGTACTTATTTTGAACGTCTTCCCTTTTTCTTTTTAGGGGTGCTAAGTTTGCAGATTTCGCTGGATGACGACTAAGGGAGCCTTGCATTCTTTTTTGGTTGTTTTCCCCCTGCCGAATCTCGGGTTTTGAAGTCCGTGACCAGTATATTTATCATTTCTAAGCTCATCTGCCATATTGATGTCCTTAAGACCTTTAATGCAGTGGGTTTCCGTGTCCTTCTGCATTCCCATGCCGTTGACCAGTGGTGATTCTTAGGGCTTTTGAGACAGTTACTTATCCCAAGGGCAAGAGATTGCCCTGCCTGTATCATACAGGGGATCACTTATACCGACGATCATTCGGTCTGCTTAGTCGGGGACTGCTTATTCGTCAGATAATCTGCTTATTTCGCAGTTAACCTCCATATCTAGAGGCCATTCACTATTCGCCACCTGTGACCCGCTGGTAGCCTGCAGCACACACACACACACACACACACACACACAACACACATATATATATATATATATATATATATATATATATATATATATATATATATATATATATATACCCTAAACCTCTGGCACCTTTTCCCATACACAGGGTACCAGCTTCTTCGGTGTAACGAAGTTTATGGGATATCCAACTGTTGGAAACGTCGGCAAATCGATTTTCCAGGACTCATAGTAACACTGTCTTACTTAACAGCAATTTGTTGCTCTGTCTGATGAGACCGATTCCGTCCAGGCAATTTCACCGTTTCCACTGAACGTCTCAAACTTCCTCACTAGTCTTCGAACTGTAAACTTGTTTACTGTTTTTTTAATTTACTTCTCCCGAAAATCTCACAAAGTTTTGGACTGTTTGCGTGGCTCTTGTACTACCTGTGCAAAATTTTTTAGCAATTAAAACACGTTTGTGCATTGTAAACTGCTTCAAGTCGAAAACGAACTGAAACAAATTAATGAATTAGAAAAACAGGCTTACCAACTTTAAAATAAAAAAATCCGCCCGATTAAAATGGAATACTCTTTAGAAGAGGGCGCCGATAAATGAATTTGAAGAGTTAATTAGCATTTAGTCCTTAGAAATGCCATAAAATTTTATTAGTGAGAAAAGAGACTAAATAAACTACCAAAACGACTTAGCTATAAAAAACAAGCTGATCAAACTTGAATTATGTCTTGGTATACAGAGAGATCAATAAAGCTCCACCGTGTCGTCTCTTAAAAAAATTATCATAATAAAAATGTGCGGTTTCTTGCTAATTAAGCATAAACTGTGCTTAATTTTGCATATATTTTGACTTTTTGTTTGTCGTTTTACGTTAAATTTATTGTCTTGGGCTGAGTAATAAAGTGAATAAACAATAATTACATTCATTAAGCTTCAAGTAAGTTAAAGAACGTTTATTGATTGACTCGGATGTTTTTGTAGGCAAAAATTAAAACATTAATTTTGTGATGCTAATCATGTTAAAACTTTAGAATACCTCAAATTAAATGAAATTGAGTTCCGGTATGTTTTAGTCGGCGCAAACTGTACAATGAGATTAGAAGTTTAGAAATCTTTGTAATATCACTGATGCAATGGTGTGATTCTGCTGTTCACTGTATGTTCTGATGACCACAATCAAGTAAACGTCCAATGTATTCAGGTTGTCAGTAACTAAGATTACTAAAAAGTAATTATCGGAGCTAAGAAAGTAATATGTAAATCATACTGGGGGTTTATCTAATTAGCTCTTATGATCAATACGTAAAGCGAATACCATAATCCTAAAATTATTTATTTAAGGATCTTTTTCTTTTGGTTTGTTTCCCATAGACTGCTGGAAACTATCATGGCTATTTGTACTTTATTGGTCGTTGCTCTAAACTATTCTCTTAGAATTCAAAGCTAAGATAACCTAAACCTGCTCATACTTCGCTTTGCTCGAAGTCTACTTTGAATTATTTTAATTGTAGCAATGCGTACCTCTGTCCTCTTATAACATCCTCCCAAATATCACGATTTCTGCTTTATTTCCCACCCTTTCAATGACCCAAGCACCAAAACTCAAAAGCGGCCAGTTAATTTAGATATACTTGGTTTAATGTTTAAACCTCTGAGCCATGTAGAAGAGCAGAAAATTCATAGTACCGAAGCATTCTCAAACAAAGCCTTAAGTTTATATTATGACAGCGAAGAAATTTTCTAAACCTAATAAAAGAGGTACCTGCCATCTGAATATGTGTTTTTATATATTTGGTTTGATTTATGTTTGATGTTATTCATGTTACTAAATGCTTGTAAATATTTACTTTTTAAATGTCTGTTTTCAACGTTTACATTTCTTGATTTAGTGATAACCATATATTTGGTTCTATTCAGTTTAATCTTAAGCCCATATTTTTGACAGTAGGCATTAAGCGTTTTGCAGGTTGTTGATATTGTCTGTTATTACTACCATAAATTGCTGAGAACTTCTTTTATAAAACCCGATAAAACTTTTAAAATACTACTTTGTTATAGACATTGAAAGTAACAAAGACAGCACGCACTCCTAGCCGACCTCTCTCTCTAAATTTTTATGTTCTCCGTAAATTGACCGTCAACTTTAACTTTAGCAGTCTGATTCCAGTACAGCGAGAAATAATTTCTATATTACGGCTGTCTATATTTTTATTATTTAAGATTTCTATTAGTTTGCTAGATGAGACCCTATCGAAGGCATTTTCAGGGTTTATAAAGAACAAATAGATGTCGTCATTCTTGTCAAAGCATATTTGAACCAAACAAAGTCTCCATCGTGCTTATATCAGTCCAGATACAAAATTGTTTGTCGCATATCATTTCCCAAAGATTTAACAACTCTATTTAAAAATCTAAATATGTACGCAAAGAACATTATGGAAGATGCCTTTAATGAACTCTTAACAGTATTTGGCATCTGTGCATTTTAAAAATCAATATTACTTAAACAATTGCAGTCAAAGCTTCAAGAAAGTATGCACATCGTAAAAATGTTTTTATTTTTCTGAAGAAGAGTTATAAAGGGTTTTTAAAATGCGAATCATCATTTATTCTACTCTCCATATTGTTCTGGGATTGAACAAACAGGATCTATCATCGTTTCTTTTTTTGTAATGTATGAAATCGATACAAATTTTAGTTCACCCTAGTTAAACTCGATGGCCTGGGTGGTCATAATTCTTTTCCGATAATCCTGTCATCAACATATTCTTGCATAAATTGTACTGTTGATTGAGCTGTTTGTGCAGTAGCATTATCGTGTTGAAAATAACCTTGTAATTCATCACCATGAAGCTGATCGATAAACGTTTCTAACATATTTTGATATCGTTCTGTATCGACTGTATCAGCAAAGAAAAACAGGTCCTTTTATCTTCTTGACGCCGCAATCCATATGCCAATTTTTACGAAATGCAATGAAGTGGGTTTTCCTCACTCCAGATGTGATCATTCTGTGAAACCAATTAGAGTATTAAATCCGTTTTCCTGGGTTCAAATTCTTGTTTTATACGGGTAAAAATGCATTTATTCTCTTAAAACAGTACGATATGAACTATTCAACAAGCCAATTTGCTGGGCTAACTAACGTAACGAGCGATTTTAAACATCTATAGGTGACGTTACATGTACTATGGTTTTAATTCCATTGAAGCATTAAATCACGGGACGAACATGGCGGCACAAAACATCGTAATCAACGTTAAGAATTGCTTCCATAAATGTTGGAAGAATTAGATATATACAATTGTCTTAAGCATCTTTACCTCCGTCGTGGTCATAAGACAACAATAGGAAATTAAGCTGTACTATCAAAAACAACATAATGGAACTGGTAATGTTGGGCTTAACTTAAAAACTACAGAAACATTAAATCTATTCGTATTGGAAAAAATAAGCTCTTTCAATCGTGATAACGGCGAAAATATTAATTTTCGGCATAAAAAGACCAATGTAGAAAATTATAAAGGCTTTTATGTAACGAAAGGCGTAAAATTAAAGCTAAAATCACGTCGAAGCAAAAATTGGCAATACTTTCTTTAGAAAATAGATTTCATGACAGGTGGTAGGTCCTGGAATTTCGAATAACTATGTAGAAGATTGGGTAACTAACCCTAGTAGGATAAAAGGTCGGTACTAGTTTAGCGGTCTAAAGGTATTTGGAAATAGATAAATAGAAAACCTCCCTTTGCTATACAAATGATGCATTTTGAATAATAAATTTACAAGAAAATATAGCCTACGATAAGATAAAAACAATTGGCAACGATCGCAAATAAGAAAATGACTGTATACGTTTAGGGCGATAGAATAATGCCGTCCAGAAAATAACTACAAAAAAAAAATTAAAAATGCAAATAAACCTATCTTGCATAGCTGAAACAAAGAAAAAACTAAGATGAACCCAAGCTCTAGAAAAATACACTGTAATTTACAATAAAGTAAGAACATATAAATAGATTGGCGAAAGAATGGTAAGTATAAAATGTCGAATAGAAAGAGGATAATATGTATATATACCCCAGAAGAGAACAAGATATAAAAAAGTGGAGATTCTTGCTCTAAACTATAAAATGTATTACAGGAGAATAAGTTAATAAACATAATCACATAATAATTAGTGAAGATTTCAATTACAGGGGATAGGTAAAAATGTTACTAACAAATTGGATAAAAACGGAAAAGAAAACAGTCTACAATTTTATATAAAAATCAAAAGATTAAAGATCGGTAATATACTATTAATTAGCAGACAAAGAAACAGTAAAATCTTTTAATGATATGGGAGTCTAGAGAGAAGTAAACTTTGATTATTGTCTATTAAGGACATAAAAGTACTTGCAAAATGAATAAAGATAAAAGATATATAAAATATAGAGTACAAATGGAGTGTGAATTGACTACAAATACAATAGAATCCATTAGTAAATTATACCAAATATAATTAATACAGTATAACCAACAAGTTAATATAGTAGATAATATTAATGATAAATAAAAAAATATAAATTATAAAATAAAGAAAGTAGCAACAAAAAGTATCGAAAGATAACGAAAGAATTATAAAAATGCATTTCTTAGTCGGAAAAACAAATAATAGAAAAGCGTTGAGAACCTAACAAAGAAACACACATATTATTTGTAGATTACATAAAGATTAGCAGGATATACTTTACGAGGGGCAACAAAATACAGACATAAAAAATTAGTTAAATATATTCGACATAAATGAAGAAATTAAAGATTACAGACAGAAATTGCGCGATAATCTACAAAAAAAATGGAGATGACAGAACTCAAAAATATAGTATAGATATAAAGCAATAGAAAGAAGATGCACAGGCAAATTGAGAAAACGAAGGACAGAACAATTATAAAGAAAAGGAAAGTAGCGGGGGATAAACTTCAAACAATGCAGAAGAAGAAGAAGATTGATCATGACAAATGAGAAATGGTTTGATTAATATGACGTCAAAATTGTTAGAAAAAGTTCTGGAGTATATAAAACATCTAAACAAAGACAAGAAAGATATAGTCCACATAAATAATGATAAAATTGTTAGAGCTTTAGAGATTACAATGTAGGATTGCAGACAATAAAAAATATAAAGAAGGTGTAAAGTTGCCGAGAACAGGCAAACTCACACTTTTGGCCTCTAACAGAATCAATAAATATTCACTATGTAGAAAACATAGTTTTCATAATAAATACTTTAAAACGCCGAAAAATACGAAAATGCTCTAAAGACAAAGCTCCAACTTAAGAAAATTCCAAGATGTCGTTTAATGGATACAAGATTATTCTTAAGGATGACTATGTATAAGGTGTTCCACAAAGGGCGCCAAATTAGAATCTGGTGGCATTTCTTTTTTTTTTAAGTTGGCAGGTGTGTTCTTATCATTTTTGTTATCTATTGTCACTCCAATTTATTTAACATTGGTTGTTTTCGTTATAGAACAATTTACAACGGAGCCACGTGTTCTTATTGTTAAAACATTTTACCAAAGCGGTGAAACTTCCACGAAGGCAATGTGAAACTTGTGCGATTCTCGAAATGAATAAAGCACCAAACGAATCTACAGTTCGAAGACTAATGGTTGAATAGGAATAGTAAAATCGATTGCGTGAAATTGGTCTCGTCTGAGAGAGTAAGAAATCGCCATTATAAATCTAAGAAAATCGATTCGCAGCACTTAGAGAATTTCACAACTTCGTTACATCAAATTTTGCACAAAAATCTCCATATGCAACAACTTGAACCTGCTGATCATGAAAAACGGAGACGATTTGCCAAATGAGTTGTGGGGAGACTGGTGGCAGAAAAAAATTTTGGAAAAAATAAATTTCAGTGACTAAGCTCACTTTCTTTTGAATGGGTTTGTCAACAAACATTAACTGCCTTATTTGGAAAAATAAAAATTCTCGAATAACCTAAAAGCATTGAATGCATCCACTAAGAACAACTGTGTGGTGTGGCTTTTGGACAAGTAAGGTGATAGGGCCGTTTTCTTTTTTGAAGATAATGAGGGGGCTGCCGCTACCGTCAATGGAGAACACGATATCTAATCGCTTGTGGCCTACCTTTGAATATATGAAGATTGACGATCTCTGGTTTCAGCAGGATGAAGCAACCTGCCACACTTCGCGCGAGACGGTTGCCTTACTCCACAAAAAATTTCTACGAGTGCCATCTTACACCCTGAAATTTCTTCTTATAGGGGTTTGTGAAATCACAGGTGTAGGCTAACAATTCATGCACAATTTTAAAATTTAAGGCGAAATTCATACTCGCGATTGGAGGTATCAGACAAAATATCTGCGAGATAGTTGTCAGTAATTTTAAGAAATGCATAAATGTAAGCAACTCTAGTGCGAGTGCACTATTACTAGTTACAAGTATGTTAAATATAACCACTTCTAGCGAGTGATAGAAAACTATTGTAATGGATAGACTTTTAAGAAACTTAAAAATAAAGGATTCTCTTCTGTAGGGTATGCCGATGACCTAGTTGTCTTGGTGAAAGGGAAATTTGTAGTCACGATTAGAAAACTGATGCATAGAGCTCTGAACGTGGTAACTGAATGGACTGAACAGGAAGGCCTCAAGGTCAGTCCCGAAAAACCACAATTATACCCTTTAACCGAAAGAAGAAATTAGAGGGGCTTACACCTCTTTTCCTTGGCGAAAAATAAATCACTATATCGGGAGAAGTAAAGTATCTAGGAGTCGTTTTTGGTTCTAAACTTACTTGGAACCGTTATATTGAGAAAGTGATCGACAAATCGGTGACAACTCTAGCAGTTGTCAGACGAATGTACGACAAGTCGAGGGGGCTAAAACCAGGAATGGTGCACTGGTTGTACACCAGAGTGGTTAGATCCTCTCTTACATACTCAGCTTTAGTCTGGTAGCCTAAAGTTATACAAGAAATTACCAAACTAAAACTAGGCAAGGTACAAGGACTTGTCTATTTAGGCATCACAAGGGCTATGAGAATCACGTCCACTGCAGCAATGAAGACTCTTCTAGACCTTTAATTTCTGCACATAGTAATTCAGGGGGAGGCAAGTCTGTGTCACTACAGGCTGCATCATTCACTGTACAATATACATACGGGTACAGGTCATACTAGAATAATTAACAGTCTGGAGGCTCTCTGTTTGAAATGAGGACAGACCACATAACCTCAAAAATATGTGACGACACTCTATTCGTGGTGATCATGCAGGGTCAAGGTAGAAGCAAGACACTTAGACGGGCAATTGCACCTGGTAGCCTAATTTGGTGCACAGATGATTCTAAAACCGAGATGGGGGAACCGGAGCAGGAATATATGCCAAGGTTTCTAAGATAAAGCTAAACTTTTCCCTGGGCCAGTACGCCTTTGTCTTTCAGGCAGAAATATAAGCCATATTACAGTGTGCGCGTGAGAACGGTAAGAGTGTTTACAGGAGCAAGCGGATCTATATTATATCAGACAGCTAGGCAGCTTTAAAGGCTTTATCAAGAACTAAAGCATCATCTAGACTGGACATGGGAATGCACCAACGAACTCAATGCACTGGCAGAACAGAACACTTTGCTTTGGGCATCTGGGCATTGCGGTATCTACGGCAATGAGAAAGCAGGGATCTAGTGAGACTTATATCAGCTCAGAATCAGCTTTAGGAATCTTACGAAGTGCTGCCCGAAGCTTTATTATCGTCATAATTTCAGCAAAACTTTCAATAAGAAATCTTGCCAAAAGAGAGCTGCAGAACTCCTTAACCTAAGTAGGCCACAGCTGAAGACAACCATAGGGTTTCTTACAGGACATGCGGCTATTAAAGAACGCCTCTGGAAATTTAGCAAATTCAATGGTGAACGTGCATGCAGACTCTGTAGCAAGGAACCAAAAACAGCTTTACACGTTCTATGCAAGTGCGATGCGCTGTACAGGAAAAGGCAACATACATTCGGGAGACCAATCCTGGAACCGGAAGACTTTTAGACACTCCCTATAAAGGACCTGTATCTGTTGATTCAGAGAACATCAATTACAGATTGGTTGTGAGTTTACTATATTAGGGTAATCAGTTTGCTGCAAACATGGATTCATCAAGGAAGACATACCCTAAGGTGGAAAAAAATAAAAATTTGACTAATTTATTAAATTTTAAAATTCGGCGCTCTTTATGGAACTTCTTTATATTGTGATATTACGGCATTATCAAAATTTAAATCATAAACTTAAATTTTATAAAAAACACTTTAATATACAAATTTTAAAAAATTTAATTGTCTCCATTTGGAATTAATTTCTTTCATAAAAATTGGAAGAAAATAACTTTGTTGCGCCGAAACTAAAGCCCAACGCAAGAAATAGTATACAAAAGAGTTGTTAGCTTTATTTATTTGATTTTGTGCTTTATATTAATCGATACATACTGTGGATATATTTATTTATATATTTGTTAAGTAAATATCTCGATTGTATCTCTGTTAAGAGGTTTTTAAGAAAAGGGGAAATTTATTTCAACTTAATGTTATCTAATATAAATTCAGAAACAATACAAATTCAATTTTTGTTGAAAGGTGTTTACCGAGAAAATATACAACCACATCACATTTTTTTTACTTAATAGGCGACGTAGTTAAGTTGTAGGGCATACTTATAACTTTGTGTATTAAATGACAATTTAAATGCAGTACAATCAATTTTAGTGCAGAAATGCATGCTTTTTGTATGATTAAACGACCCAAATGTCATCAAGGGCCCCCCAACTTAATATTGTGTGAAATCTACTTGCGCTACAAAATCGAAATTTCACGGTCTAGTCTAGTACACTCTGGAGTATTGGGGTTCATCTGAAAGTCGATTTCACACACAATACTCGTTTTGAGTTTGAGTAGCTGCGGCTCGCCTACACGTCCTTTTAAGACGCAAAACCCTGAAATGTTGTATTCTTACCTGTTCTTTCCAGTGCTGCCAACAAAAAACAGTTAGTGTCACAAAAACAGGAAATACTCAGATTTTACACAATAAAATACGTTTTTGCCAAAACACGTAATTAACTATACAAACTGTCGGGTACATGTAATACTTGATATAATTATATGAGTCTGCTTCATGTGATAAATTAAGCTTCTCCAATATCTATTCTATTATTTTTGATTTCTTTTAAAATAATAGATGACAAAACTTTAAGCACATCTAAAAAAAGCTACCCAAATTGTGTACCCACTGAATATATAGTATCCCAAATAAAATTTCTACTTTCACTCTCTTTAAAAACGTAAGAAGTCAACCCATGTGCAATGTAGCTGAACTGCTACGTATAGCTATATTACCAAAATCAAATACTAAAGACTCTAAAACACGTGGTTCAAAAGTTTTGAAGGAAATTATAGGCCGGTTAAAAATAACGCTGCACTAATCCCAAATACACTAAACTATATTTGTAAGACAGAAAAAAATCTAACAATCTCGTCCCATACCTTGAAGCAAAATCATCATTATTAATTCAAATCTATCATCCGATACTAATAAAGTCTTCATGTCCTGAGGAATATTCTCTAGAATTCTAAAAACGCTCCTTTGTGTACTACAGTTGGTACATTAGGTTCTTCCGCCCATCTATCTTACAAAGCAAAGATGATATTATGGGCAGCTTTCATATCGTCTCCTTGTTATCAATATACCAATTCCCGAGACCTTACAGTTATTGAATTCAACTTATAAAAACTATATCGTCTCCTTAATTAACTGTAGCCTATTTATTACTTTTCTTTCAAAATAAATTTTGCGGTCAAACTAATGGAACTACTTGTACTAATGATAGCAAACATTTTCATTCCCGATTTTGAAACAAAAGGCTTCATTTCCTCTCATCTATTGGATACACGTTTCGATGATACTTTTGTTATCTGACCTCAAGGACAAGATAGTCTTTCTAAATTCCTTTCCCACATAAACCAAATCCACTAATATCAAATTTACAGTAAAAACCAACTACTTTTTGGACACCTTCATAACAAAAAACCCTTTAAAACAGCTGTTATTCCTCTGTCTATAGAAAACCTACTCATGCTATTTAAATACCAACTCTCATCATCACCCTGCTAAATCTATTTGGTGAAAAAATCGCTCATGATAAAAAATCAGCACTTACTATAAAACGGGTACCCCAATAAATTCTTATCTTATACAATTAAAAAAATTAATAAAAACGTCAAATTCCAACCTCAATACCTTCTCAATCGACACAAAGCTTTTTTGTCTTACATCAAAGACATTACGGATATAAAATCCATAAGGTAAGATCTTTATCTTGCGACTGATCGCCTGTATTTTTCCTATATTTTAGGTGCAACTAGTAATTTTGAAAATTTATTTTTGATTTTTCTATTACAGGATATACAAAATTTTAAATGTTTTGGTGATGGGAATTTCTTATGTACAGAATATACTACATAAAATGAGTAGCTGTTGTATTGAGAGCAATGTCAAATTCAACTTCAACAAAGCACAAATTACACAAAATAATTGACATACCCGCAATTATGATATAATTAAGAAAGTGTGATCCAGATTAAAATTTAAGACGTTTATTTGAATAAAACACAAAATATTGGAACAATCCCAATTATACTGCTATCAGACTTAGCAGGTACCTATGAAATACGATCTCGGCCAAATGCAATTCACAACTTCGATGACATGTAACAATTCTTTTAACGAAGTTTTCTGTAACGCTCTCCGATATATGCGATTCTATTTTAGCAATTATGTGTTTGTCGATGTTAATCTTTTCCTTAAATAGTCCCAGAGGAAAAATCGAATTGGGTCGTTTTTCTGGCCCAACCAGGAAATTTGGTTTGAAGTAAAGTAACTGCTTTACTGGGATGTAAGGGTTGTGTCGGAGAGGTAGTACCTTTTGTTGTGGACGCTCACTCCAAGCGACACAGTCAGACAACTGATTCTCACTAGGCACCTAACTCTTACTTGTTGGCTCCAAGCGCCATACCCCGGTTAACTATGTAGACCTACAGGCTAAACCAAGTGAGGGTATCCAGATATGGAGATGATGGTACTGGTCAACAGCGGTATCAGTAATGACGTAAAGCCCAAGATAAATGACATTCGTAAGGCTTATAGTACATATACTCAAAGACGACAATCGAATAACGATCCAACCGGCTGTTGTGGTGTAGAAACCTAAGGGAAACTACCACACTATTTTCCCAAGAAAAAAATTATGGCATCACAACGAAAATCATACCACGTTACTTATAGATATGGCAGGGAAGGAATTTCACGATTATTTTAGACTGCAGGGCTTCCCAGGCCGCCATTTTACGAAATTCTTGTAATAAAGATAAAATAGAATCTAATAAAAATTTATGGCAAACATCAACAACTCAAGTTTAAAGATTGGTATTTAGAATGTAAAGAGTTTATATTTCCCCGGCAAATTAAATAATGTCATCAAGGAAATGGAGAGAATCGGAGCAGATGTACTAATACTCAATAATAAACTTTGTGTCATACTCGGGCAGAATAGCACCCCTACAAGTCAAAGCATATCCCTCTAATATAAATCTCATCCATGTATATGCAATTTTTCAGACGAACCTGACGTAGAAATATCAACAATGTATAAAGATTTAACAGAATTGAAGAAAATAATTAAAAATAATAAAGTTTTAATAATTGTGCGGACTTCAATGCTAAAGTCGGTTAAGGACGTGTCGATGACACCGTAGGAAATTTTGGGTTAGGAACACACAACGAAAGAGGCAACATACCAATGCAATTTTGCCAATAAGAAAACTTGACAATTGCGAACACCTGGTTGAAGCTCCTTCCAAGACGACTTTATACTTGGCACAGACAAAATCGTGAAAAACTTGATTGATTTTTTAATAATCAATAAGACATATAGAAATGGATTCCATACCCAGGCACAGACGTTGGGTCGCACCATAACCCGGTAATTGGACACCTCAGGATAAAATTAAAGAAACTGCGACGCCCCTTAAAGAAAATAATTGACATCAATAAGTTAAAGAACGAGAAATGGGTAACAAAGCTCAAGTAAGAGTAAACGCTGAAATTAAGGACGTAGTAAATACAACCGAAAACCCAAATATAGAAGACCATTGAAGTCATTTTAAAAATGGGATTATATCGGTCAAGAGTGACGTTATTGGACCACAATTCAACAAAAAAAAAATCAATGGATGGCCAAAGATATTTTGCTATTAATGGAAGAAAAAAGGCACACTTACTAAACCAAAAGCAACGAGAATATAAGAGAACCCAAAAACAAATTCGAAGGAAAATCCATTTAGCAAAAGAACTAGGAAGCAAAAGCGTAGAAAGAGAATGCTTAGAAGAAAAACACGGTCATTTTTATATTCACAAACTTGTGAAAAAGAAATCTAAATCTCATGAGACTTAACGACGACTATAATACAGTAATCACAGACCTTAATAAAATACTTGATCACTGGAAGATTTATATCGAACAACTATTTAAAGAACGCGATTCAAAAGTCTGCAAAAATACTAAAATCCTAAATTATACAGACAATAAAACACAGCAAAGTAGGCAAAGTACCCGGCCCAGATAATGTACATGTAAAAGTTATAAAACTGGCGATGATAGTATCGACTATATGGTAAGATTCTTTAATGCCATTTACGAAACTGGTCGACTACCTAGAGATGGGCTACAATCTGTCTTTATCCCCATCCCCAAGACACTAAATGCTAACAAATGTGACCAATACCATACGATCAGCTTGATGAGTCACTTTCTCAAGATATTCTTAAAAATAATACTGGCTAGAATACACAGAAAACATGAAGAAGAAATGAGCTGTGGTTGATTCGGATTCCGACAGGGGTTTGGTACTAGAGAAGCGCTTTCTAGCCTCAAGGTGCTACTCCAAAGGTGCCGGGGCCAGGAGAGAGACTACCAAAAAGCGTTGGACCGTGTCGACCATAACGAATTAAGAAATTTTCTTGCAAATAAGGGCATAGATAAAAACGATTTAAATATTATTGGAACGCTTTATAAACATCAGACGGTATTTGTAAGGATCGGAGACGATAACACAGAAAATACCTTTATTGAATGCGGTGTACAACAGGGATGTGTATTGTCACCCCTATTATTTAAGGTATGCTCTTTTTGCCCCTTCCTTAGAAGACTCAAATGATGGTATCAAAATAAACGGACGAATTATCAATTAACCTATGCTACGCGGATGATACCGTTATAATTGCTGACATACCGGAAGCTACAAGAACTAATAAACAAAATATCGTCTGAAGAAGATCAACTTCTATTGAAAATTAACATTGACAAGACAAAGGTGATGGTTGTAAGTAAAACACCGGTAACCCGAGTAAATCTCTTTGTGTACGAAAAACTTATTGAACATGTCCCAAAATTTAAGTACTTCGGCTGTTCGATAACTAAAGATTTAAATCCGAACACGGAAATAGTCTGCCGAATAGAACAACCCCAATATGAGAACAACAAAAGCCTTAACATAAAAGTCAATATACTTAATAATCTAGAAGCATCTGAAATGTGGGTCGTCAGAAGACTACTAAAGGTACCCTGTGCTGTCCATATGACTAATACTAAGGTCGTGAAACGAATGTATAGAGATAGAGGGCTCCTGACTACAGTGAAGTGAAGGAAAGCTGCATATCTTAGCCACATATTCCACAACACAAAGTACCTATTTGCTGAAGTTAATCATGGAGGGAACAATTAAAGGAAAACGGGGTATAGGTAGAAAGAAACATTTGTAACTCAAAAACAACAAGAACTGGACACATTTAGACTCCTATACACTATTTGGAGCCGCACTAAACCGAAATTTTACTCTAATTGTTGCCAACATCCCTTGATGGATATGGCACTGTAAGAAGAAAAAGTGCTTCACGTTAGTATGACATCCAGCTCCATTTTGTTGAAACCACACGTTAAAGATGAAGTTGTTTAGCATCTACTATTGTTAGTAACAGAATTGCCAGATGGGCCCTCAAATGATTCCTTCAGCCTACAAGGCACATCAAACAGTTGATTTTTGTCGATGCAGTGGACACGTGAGTTTTCACTATCCAAATGCGACAAATATGATGATTCACAAAGCCATTTAAATAAAATGAGCTTCATCGTTCAATATGAGTTGTGTGCAGTGTTTTCTATATATATATATATATATATATATATATATATATATATATATATATATATATATATATATATATATATATATATATATATATATGGCGTTTCTGATGGCCCATTTCTTTAAATTATTGAGTGACTTCAATTTTCTACGCCTGCAAATATAGGTACTTCGTTCAAAGGCTTTAAAGAAACGATCACAACTGTTGATATGTTCTATTGAGTGATGTTTGTCCTAACACGACATCAGAGTTGGTGTTTTGCATAGCATTTCGCGGAAATTATTTGTTCACACACGGAAAACTTCTTTTCGCCATGGAAATCGTCTTTATTTATCAAATATCAGTAATTCTCTATAATGAAAAATACATCTATATTTAATTCCAATTATTTAGCATCTTCTTATTGACCTTAATTGCTGTATAAACTTTTGTGTAAAAAAAACTAAAAAGATGTGCAAAGTATTAACTGTTCAATTATTCCATTTTTCTTTGGCGTGGCTTACATGTTCTTTGAACTTTTTTTTGGTAGGATATCAACTCTTTCAATGAGAAATTTGCTTTTTAACATCTGATGTCGACTATCATCTTTGTAGTCTTTTGTTTTCTTGTTATTGTATCAGCAGTACCACTAGGGGATCACTGTGAGATTCTAATCTGGCATGATGTTTGTTATCGCGTTTTGAATGACATCTTTCACAAATGGGATGTCGAAGTTAGATATACACCAAGATGCGCTGACCATTCCACAAAGAATCTTGGACTGGCATCTTTGAAGGCTTACTATATTGGACTTGCTTGCATAGACCACATACTGTCCTGCAGTTCAAGATTTTTTCCAGGGACAGTAAGAATCTTCTTCCAAGTAATCAGTATAATTCGTTCAGTCTAATGTATATTTGTTCCCTTTTCTTAAATATATATTTCTTATAAATTCCAACTGAGTTTTTCATCAAGGTATAATCCTACAAAATGCACTGCTTACGATATGAAAATGATTGTTTTGTTGATAGAAACTGGAGAACAAAGTTACCGACATTAACTTAATTTAGTTAATCTTAATTTTCTTTTTATTAATCTATGCTTGTAAAAGATGTAGATGGTCTTGTACGTACGAAAATATATTTGTTAGATTTGCGTCGCTTGCAAGGATGACTGTGTTGTCGGTGAAGGTCCCAGTTAGAATATTATTTGTGGTGAGTAGGTCAGATGTACACAGTACATAAAATGGTGGGCCTACTACATTACCCTGAGCCACCCCAGATTTGATTGTAAAGTTGGTCCAATCTTTGGCCTTAACATTTTTTTTGAATTGTTGGTCGCTTAAATACGATTTAAAAAGATTGAAATATGGAAGTGCTAATTTAATTATATAGAGCAGGCCTTCATGACATATCTTATCAAATATGATACTGATGTCCAAAATTACAGAAACGCAGTATTTTTTTACCTTTGAAAGATTTTTTAATTGTGTGGACGGTGCGATAACACCGAGTGGTGTTAATGGAATGCAAACTAGTAGTTAGAGATTATAACCAGAATATGGCTGAATATGGATTTTTGTTAGGTTTAACTATCATTATTTCTTCCGCTGTCCTTAATTGTTGAGGTCTATTTTTAAAAGTTTCTTCAGCATTTCTGGTGTTATTTGGTTAGTCCCAGACGATCCTATGGGCGTTTGATTTCACTTTTGGTTTCTTTAAGAGTTACTAGTTTATGAGATCGATAGTAGCTTTGTTCATATGTTCAGATATTTCTTGGTCTGGTACGGCATCGTTTGAAGTACAAATTTCAGCAAGATGTTCGACAAAGAGGTCTTTTCGTTGCTGCGTGATGCCGGGTGCAGGAGTTTTCTTGCTGATTCAGGGATTAGTTTTGCACTGGTTTTAGCTTTGCTTTGCCGGATGCCAAATAGAGTTATCGTAACCGCTGAGATTAGAGATGTAGTCTGTTGAATTGATATTGCTTTAACTTGCGTTTAAGTTTGTTGACTAGTTGGTGGTAAGTAGTTCTGTCTATTGGTATATGACTCTGATGTTATCGCGCCCTTTTTCAGCAATAACTTTTGATCTTTGAAGATATGGTTGTGATACTTTTGTACGTTTGTAGTTGGATGATAGCACGTTTGATCACTTGTAGAGAATAAATTAATCTTCTAGTGGCTTCTATCTGCTCTTGGTTTTTGAGACTAACTTTTAGCTTTATAGCTTTGCTAATTTTATTTCTATATTTGTTCCAATTGGTTTTTAGATTTGTGAGCTTTGGATGCCTTTTTTTATTATTTATTAGCTTAACGTATGCAATTATTATACCCGTGTGGGGTTTCCAGTCCCCCATCGGGCGCCTCCCCAGGTGGCGGATAGGGGAATGCCCACTAGAATTGGTGGGTACCAGAGAAATCAAATAGCTGGGGTGGACCAAAACTGGCTGACAACAGACAGCGGTGTTGTTAGTACCGAAATAGGGCTACTGCAAGATTATCTTCCTTAAAGGCTTATTATCGGAAACCTATGCACTAAAATTGGAACATGGAGCGTAAGGAGCCTTTATATGGCTGGGAAGACACACAAGGTAATTCAAGAAATGACTAGATTAAACATAGAAATTCTAGGAATATCAGAAACAAGATGGCCGGGATGTGGAAAAAGTGAAATTCATGACCATCTCATATATTAGGCAGGTAACAATGACACAAATCATCCGAATGGAGTTGCGATTATAGTCAACAAGGACATAAACAAATCTATAATCAACTGCATACCCTTTTCAGATCGTATAATATTACTACAACTAAAAGCGTCACCAAACAATATTAACATTTTCCAAATATATGCCCCGACAATGGAAAAACCAGATGCAGAAATAGAACAACTGTACGTGCTCATAAATGAACTAAGAACAAAATATTAAAACAGACGAAGTAACTATTATTATGGGCGACTTAAATGCCAAAGTGGGCCAAGGCAAAGTAGAAGATATTGTGGGAAAATTTGGCTTGGGCGAACAAAACGATAGAGGAGAACGATTAATACAATTTTGCCAAGAAGAAAACATGGTCGTCATGAACATGTGGTTCAAGTTACCACCTAGGCGCCTCTATACATGGACGTCTCCACGACACACCTCGGAACACATTATACGAAATCAAATAGATTATCTTCTAATTAACAAGAGATATAGAAATGGACTAACAGGCATTAAAACATATCCCGGGAGTGATGTGGGCTCAGACCATAATCCTGTTGTAGGAAACATTAATATACGTCTCAAAAAACTATGAATGCGATATAACAAGAAAATAGATTTACAGAAACTGAAAGAACCAGTCCACTGCATGCAATTGGCTCAGACTCTAAACGAAAATATAAAAGAAAGTGGAATACACGAGTTAATAAATAATGTAATTACTGATGTAGACGATACAGGCCGCACAGGGATTATCGAGTCTATCTGGAACAAAATAAAACTAGCCATCACAAACACACAAAATACCATAACCGGACAAAATCGTAACAAAAATAAGAAACCATGGATGACATCAGAAATATTAACGTTAATGGACAACAGAAGAACATACAAAAAAAATTCAACAATATAAACAACTAAATAATCTAATACAAAAGAAGTTAAGGCAAGCGAAGGAACTATGGCTAAATTAGAAATGCAATGAAATAGAAGAATTAGAAAAGAGACACGATACTTTTAACCTACACAAAAAGATCAAAGAAACTATATAAGGGGCTAAGAAATATAACTACAACAAAATGTTAAATAACGACAACCAACTAATCACAAACAAAGAAGATCTAAAACAAGTATGGGAAGAATATATAAAACAGACCTTTGAAGATGTTAGAACTGAACAACATATAACAACAACGGAGCATGCACCAAGTATATTACAAAGTGAAACAACAAGCGTAATACGAAATTCTAAAAACGGCAAAGCAGCTGGACCAGACCAGATTCATAACGAATTTTTGAAACTTCTAAATGAAGAAAACATAACATTACTTACTAATCTTTTTAATGCAATCTATCAAACTGGGAAAATGCCTTCTGATTGGATGACATCGGAGTTTATCACTATACCCAAAAAACCCAACGCAAACAAATGCGATGATTTTCGACTCATAAGCCTGAACAGTCACGTTCTCAAGTTATTTCTAAAAATTTTACACCGTAGGATATATCAGAAATGTGAAATAGATCTGAGCGACTCCCAATTTGGATTTAAAAAAGGGTTTGGTACCAGAGAAGCGCTATTTAGCGTGTTAGTTCTGCTACAAAAATGCCGTGACCAACAAAAAGATATATACGTGTGCTTCATCGACTATGAGAAACTCTTCGACCGTGTAAAGCACGACGAACTATTGAGAGAATTGACTGAGAAAGGACTTGATCAAGAAGACATAATAGCTATTAGAAACCTATACTAGAACCAAAACGCCACAGTGAGAACAGATAATGATTATACGGAAGCTACCTCAATTAAAAGAGGAGTGAGGCAAGGATGCATTCTCTCACCACTATTATTTAATATTTATTCAGAGACAGTTTTCGCCAAAGCTCTAGAAAACTCCGACGATGGAATAAAAATAAACGGTAAACTTTTTAATAATTTAAGGTACGCTGACGACACCGCAATAATCTCGGATAGCCTAGAAGGACTACAACGGCTGATGGATGCAGTAAGCCGCGAAGGAGACGCAATAGGGTTAACGATAAATACTAAAAAGACAAAATACATGATTTTCAGCAAAACACCAATAGCACAAACACAACTTATAATATATAATCGACAAATAGAGTAAGTACAGAAATTCAAATACCTGGGAAGCTGGCTGACAGAAAATGGAGACCCACAAAAAAGAAATAAAAATAAGAATAGAAACAGCAAGATCAGCATTCCAAAAACTCAAGAAACTACTTACCAACCACAGTCTTTATCTTACAACCAGATACAAATTTATGCAGTGCTACGTATACTCAATACTATTATATGGTGCTGAAGCGTGGACCCTCAAGGCTAATACAAAAAAGAGAATACAAGTTTTTGTGTTTAGAAGAATGCTACGTATATCTTGGGCGGAGCATATCACAAAAGAGGTCCTGAGACAAATGAACAGAAGAAATGAACTCCTATTAACTACTAAAAAAATAAAAACAGCTTATCTTGGACATTTATATCGGAATGACAAATACAACACATTGCAGCTCATTATGAAAGGAAAAGTTGAAGGCAGAAGAGGGCGAGGACACAGGAGATGCTCCTGGCTTAAGAACATTAGAGATTGGACCCATAAGAGTACACACGAGTTGATAAGAGTCACTAAAGATAGACAAAATTTTGCCTCGATTGTTGCCAACATTCAATAATGAATAAGGCACTTTAAGAAGAAGATGCAATTATTAGAGTGTAATCTGAAAGGGGATTACAATTTGGTATCATATCTGTATATGATTTAGAAATTTCACCGCAAGAGATCTAGGAAGTCTGGTGTACCCGTGGGCAAGAATTAAGTATTTTTTGTCTTGTAATACTTTGGCTAATTTGCTACCTTGGTGGTAGTGAGACTTAAACTTTATAAAGTGTTTGTAGCATTGCGATTCTCTCCTGATATAAACTTGTGTCCAAGGTTTAGAAGGAATTTTTCTTACTTTAAGTTATGGGGTGTGGTGTATAATGAGGAGATTGTTAAGTCGTGTGGTAAAATTTTGACTCTAATTACCGTGATGTCTTTTCCATACCCCTGTAATCCGCAATGGTTCGTTGTCCTATTCATTGGTATTGCACTTTAGCTATGAGTTGTGTTTTCTGAATGATTAGTGTGGTAAAATTCGTAGTCTGGTACTTTGAAGTGTGATCTTTCAGTGAAGTGAGTTTTGCTAATATATTTTACGCTCGGGAAAAAGATTTTACTTTATTCTTTGTGTTAGATTGCTCCGTTTGTGTTTTATAAAATATTTCTTAGAAATTCGACTATTATTTTTTTGCTATCAACATTGTGAGTATATTTAACACCATGCTATTTTGATTAATAAGTTGACTGAACATATTTTTGGATTTATTTAAAAAATGAGTGAGGGAAATAATGTTTTCGTTGCTATTAGTGTTAGTTGACTGAGATTGAACCTTAGGAAAATATACTTTTTTGGTGCGTTTGATTAGAAAAAGTTGGCATTAGTTGGTGGATGAAGTTGTGTTTGTATTTGATTCTAGAGAGAGAGGGTTTGATGTTGCTTTTGTTGCTTTTATAAAGACGATGATAATATTCACATCCTCTGTGGTTTACTGGATATTAACCTTCACATAAGGCAAACGTGGTAGGAGTGTTTTTGCTATTTCTGCAGCTTACGTTGCTATATGTATCTACGCATTTTACATACACAAATAATAGGTTGTGATCGTACAATTGACAGCCCATGTCCTGAATTATGTTATTATCTTTATTATTGGTGATCGGCTCCAATTCTCCAAAGAATATATTTATTAATAGCATCTTAGATTACCTTTGTTCAGCATTAATGTTTTCACTGCGTGTCTCAATAAAGTGATTTCTTCTTTGGTGTCAAGGGTGTTTATTGAACACTGAAGATGTTTAATTACTAATCGGTATGCCCTTTCCTCTTTAGGTTGATAGGTGTGATGAATTATTTTTTGTTGTTGCATAAACTTTACCAATCTTCTATATGCGACGGAGAGATTGCAATTGATTTTACTGGTATTGTTATATATACTTCTAGAAGTATAGTGGCCTTTTTCTACTATCTTAACCAGTATTTGGTCATTTTGAAATCATTAGTGGTAGATGATTCTTCATTGTTTGGTGTTAATACACCACTTCTGTTCAGGTTTATATGCGAAGTTGCAGGATTCTCGTTAGAAACAGTTTCCTTTCTTTTAAAGCTTTGCACCATGGGTCTTCTTTAGATGTGTTATGGTTATGTTGTTGAGATTGCCGAGGCAAATATTTTTGATGTACATTTTTAATTGATCTTGGTTTGGTGAGTAATAGATATTACTCGTTGGCCCTTGGTCATTTGGTCGCTATGATTGATATGATATTGACATTTGTGTATTTATCGTTAGCAGTGGCATAGCCCGTATATTGTTTTTAACAATTTATGTTTATTTGTTTTGAAAAATAAATGGACAAATTTACGTATGTGAGGTTTTTTATCACTCAAATTCTTGACAGTAACACTACATTATGTTTTGAAAGTCAAAATTGAATTGCATGGATTTGATGTTCGAATGGGATTTCAATTTTGTGAAATTATCGAATCATTGAGATGAGAAGGTTATTTAAGGAAATACAGTTAGCCACCAAGAGCTTGCCATATGACTTTACCATTTGTAGAACTACATTAAGTCTTTCGTTTGACTCGACAACTTTTGAAAATTTCAAAGTAAATATCATTTGTGGTATTAGTGAGATATGATCGGATTTATGCGTCATAGTAATCAAAAAACTGGATTGTTTTATTCATTCCTTCCAATGTAGGTGTATTTCGTGGATGTTTTTTTTTATTTCTTCGCTCTTAATGGAAAATCTGTTATAATTTTAAGCAGAATTTAAGTTACTATACCACATAGCGCGTGACCACTTCGTATCCTTTCGTGTCATGCAATGTGATTGCCTGGTTAAGCAGGCGTTGTAGGGCAGTTACAGGGATAAATATGCGATACAGCAAACCTCGAATTATTTGTCAATAATTTTAAAATGGTCAAAAAATAAAAAGAATTAAAAGAACAGCTTCTAAATATACCAAAAATTATAAAAATCATGTAAGACAACCTAACATCAACTTACGCTATTTGCGCTTTATGCAATTGGTATCATGGCGCTTTATACTTTGTAGCAACGCATCAATGTTAGAACTACGTGAAAAAAATTTCGGCCAACGTTGAGATTCAGTAACGTGCTAAGTAAGCATATAATTTGTGATTTAGGGCAAAATTTGAATCATCCATTCAATTGGTTCAAGAAATTAAAGAAATGGATCACCAGGAACGCCGTATATTTATAAACTGAGTTTTAGAGAACACAAGGCAATATTGATTTTTGAAAAAAAAAACATATCAAAGGATGAATCTCATTTTTTCTTAAATGGCTTATGTAGCTGGTCAAAGTTGTCATTTCTGTGGCAGTGAAAATTCTCGTATTATTCACAAACAATCAATGCATCTACAAAAATATACCATTTGGTGTGCATTGGTTTGTTCAAACTGGAAACACTCTTAATGTCAATTGTGTACGCTGTCGAGAGATGTCAATTAACTTTTTTTATTGGAATCAACAATTAGAACTTGAATAACATCTACTTTTAACATGATGGAGCCACATGTCATACAGCACGTAAAATATTTATTGTACTTTAAACACAATTTCCTAGCCAGAGGGGTGACATCGATTGACCACCGCGGTGTTGCGATATAACCCCATTAGACATTCTTCTCAGGGGTTATTTGAAATAAGGTATCTTTGTCAACAAACTTGTAACGATTTCAGTGTTAAAAGAGAACATCAAACATATAATTGCTAAAATAGTGTCACATTCATGGGAAAGGATTTTGAAAAACTTGTTCCCACGATATAAAAACCGGATTGTTCCAGTATTTTGTATTTTATTCAGGAAAAACATCCTATAGTTCAATTTGGATCGCCCTTTAGTAAATTAGTACTGATTTTACTCATTAGTTTGTACCACGTGCTATTGCTATTGTTTACGCCCATTCCCTCTTGAAAATAAATGCACTACAGCTGTATTTGATTATAGAATTTTTTGATTCGTTTTATCAACAGCTTCGATTACGTAAATCATCGCAACACCCTAAAGCTTACTTTTTCCGTTAGGAACTCTACACATGAGCATCCTAAATGAAGCGATTAATGAATTATAATTAACCAATTGCAGTGCTCGAGAGAGCTCTAGATTTCCCCCAAGTGATTGCGCCTCATGAAAGGAAGCGACACGCACGCTAGCGATAATTTATCGCACTTCACGGGAGCTATTGACTTACCTGCGGCCTGCTAACAGGTGGAGGCGCTCCCATGCTGTGGTACATCATGTCGTGCTTGAGCTGGGGGAGACCCGTCGGACCGCCGGACCCCTGGTGCTTAATGTCCACGGCGGCGAGCGCCTCGGCCCTGCTGATGAGCCCGTCGTTCAGCCCCGAAAAGAGGTCGCCCTGCAGAACGCAACGTGTTTTAACGAGCACGAGGTGCTGTCGCGCGAGTTAAATCACACGGACACACACTTAGACATGCACTGGGGATGGAAGGCGATATAGAAAAATGCGGGGCCACCAGGCGGCCGCGCCTGCAAGCGGCGGCTCAAACCTTACATCCGCACACCTACTCCAAAATTTATGCGCTGAAATTATGATAAAATGATTCGGTAAATTATTTATGATTTTTCCACTAACTTTTGCAACGTTCGCCGATTATTCATGTTGTTTTTGTAAATAGAATCTTTAAGCGATCCTCTGACGGTTTACCGCATTAAATATTTACGATAATGGATGTATAACTTATTTGTGTACGTATTCTTTCAGAGGTAAAACAAGTTCATCTCTCTTTATGCATTACTTCCCGCAGAAGTGCCAGTTTGCAATTTTTAAATGAAAAGGCCGTTATCGCAGTCGCTTCTTCCGTCGTCCTACAAAGCTAAATCGCCCAAGACAATTTTCTTCAAATTTGTAATGGAAATCAACCTTTCAATGTGATGTTCATGACAAAACATTACAGGCAAGTTAAATATTTTTCTTGGAGTTATCACGAGGTGTACTTTGTTATTACGTGATATGATTCTGATCGCACTTCAGCCTAAGTATTTTCTCCAATTGTGCATAACTTTAGTTTTCTATGATGGTGATCAACCGCTGAGATCATCAGCACTGGTGTTCATTTGGACTCAATGTTACTGCAATTTTTAAGGGGTTATTCCTAGTAAAAATAAAGAACATAAAAGTTCATATGAACATGCAAGTGTTTTATGGTAAATGGCAATACTGTTCTTTACCATATTAGTCTTTTGCAAGAACCTTCATTTTCACTTACAAATCTGCTCCTAGTGGATATGTGCTGTTAAGTGCTGTTAAAATTGTTGTTATTCACATTAGGAACAAGTAGAATTAATTTAAATAAATGGACCAGCTAATAGAAATGAGTGGGAGGCCGCATGCATTTACCAGGAAACTTACCTTTCCGGGCAACAATCAAATCACAAAATTTTTGGGACAGGGTTATTTTATTATTAAAGGGGTTGGTGACTAGGTTACGACCCTGACTCAGCACATTGACTCTATGGCCTTTTGTGCTCTCTCTAAATCCCATAGGGAAGTTCTGTTTCTTCTAAAAGTAAATTCTTTACGAGATTCTCGTGTGTTTGTGTTGATCCACGGAGAGTTGCCCCCAAAAAGTCCCTTGCGCTGCAGTGTTGGACAATCGAAGATAATTTGTAAGGCTGTTTACTTCTCTTCATTACATAACTTACAAAGTCTATCACCTCTGTGGTACCTATTTTGCATAGACATTTTTTGAAATGGCAGTGACCTGTTTGGTTAAAGTTTATCATCAATGACGGTTTAGCCTCAACTGCCAGTATGACAGGTAAAATGTTTAATGCATTATGAAGCATCAGTTCACTTTAGCGTAGTTCTACTACATGAATCTCTACGTTTTTATTTGAAAGTCACTTAAAAAACTATCCTTTTTTTGGCGAGAAGGCACTTGAACAATGTGTCATTGCAGCCAGTGATACTATGGGGATAGAGCTCGAAAGATTTGAACGCTTGCATTAAGGCACTTCGTACTCTAAAAATTTTTAGAAGTAAATATTACAGTATCATACAATATAATGATGCAATAATCCAATATTACACAATTATTATATATTTTCATATAAACCTTGTTCTTTTTTCTATCAGGAACCAAATCTTGAAATTTATACTTAGAGTTAACATTCACTCTGTATATTTTTTTAATTAGACTGCAACCGCGTAAGAGCATAAAAAAGATTAAAGAGCATAAAATCAGCATCATAAGACATAAAATCCAAGAAAAACTTTCAACTTATTGTCAGTTGTTTCATAAATTACAAACACTTTACCAGCTTCTTTACTTTGAGGAGATATCGGGCCGTTTTCTAAAGCATTCATGGACAATCACTACGAAAAGAAGATACTTTTGGCTCATTCTAAAATTAACTTCCTGATTATATTTAAACTTGTAAATTTATGTAAGAGGGTGGGTCTAATAATAAATAAATAAAATATGAACCAATTTTCTTCGGAATTATAGCAATGCATGTTGAACTAAAAAGCGTGCTAGCAATAATACAAATATAAAGCCCAACAGAAGGAATTTTATGCAGAACTACGGAATATAATAGACAGAGTAGGAAAAAACAAGAAAGAATTATAATAATAGTTGATTGGAACACAAGAGTGGGTAGAGCTGTTAACAGAGGATTAGGAAGTATAGGAGTATATGCAGGAAAAACCTTAAACAACAATAGTAAGAAAATAAAGTTTTGTCAAACAAATTAACTATTAATAGACAATACTTTCATAGCCGAAGAAAGGAATGTAAGAAACTTAATTGACTATATAGGATATACAAGAAACCTAGAACAAGCCGTTAGAAACATAAAAACAGAAAAAGAACCAAAATTATCAATACAGCACATAATGGACACGGCGATATTAAAGGACAAAAAACAAGAATAAAGGAAAAAAATATAAAACCTGTGAAAAGAGCTGAAAGAATAGTGAAAGACGCCATAAAGGAAGAATTAAAAAAGTTTGCGGTGCAAATGTAACAACACAAAGTAGCACGAGGAAATAAAGGGAGGGTTAAAAAAGTTTACAAAAACATACCAAAACCAGAAACGAACAGGATAAAGAGGATTATAATAAAATGAAGCGCCAAGTAAAACAGTTGTCAAGAATGCAAAAAGAGCAGCATGAGAGGACTATGGAAAGGAATTGCAGAAAGTTGGATAACAAATAAGTTTTTAGGCCAAAGTAAGAACACCGAAAGGAGTAAAAGAAAAAGAAATTATGGGAAAAAAGACAAAATAATAAAATTGCAAGGGTATGAAATAATATTACAAAGACAAAAGCAAAACAATAGAAGAACAGGAAGAGAACAATGAAAGATAAGCAGAAAAGAAAAAAAGAAATGATAAAAACACAAAAACAGGCAGAGCAGGAGGAGAAGACAAAATAAAACCAGAGGAAAAAAGAGTAATACAAACTGGAAAAAAATTTGGTAGTGCCTACTAATTACAGAGCTATACGCCTATAATCGATAAACTTTAATATCTATACAAAAATAATAAAAAAACTAAAACAATTTGTAGAAGAGGAGATTGAAGAAGAAGTAGCATTCATGCTGGGAAAACAGACGAATAATAATATTTTTATAATAAGAGATCTAATAAACAAAAATCTTAAAAACTTATTTTGGCATTTGTAGACCTCGCAGAGGCGTTCGACTCGATAGAAAGAGAGATGGCTAGAAGGTGCCTAAAGGAATCTAATAACCTGAAAACACTCATACAAATCGTACGAAACACTTACAATTAAATAAAAGAAAAGGTTCAGATAGCAGGAACAAGATCAGAAGATTTTGCCTGAAAAAAGAAATTAAGCAGGAATTAAGTCTTAGCCCCTTCTATGTATAATAGTAATGAACAAATTGATTAAAAACACTAAGGAAAGAATGAGAAGTCTTCAGACAACAACAAAATTTCAAAATCTACAGCTGATAAGGATAGACACGCTAATGTACGCAATGATATTGTGCTACTAGCGGACTTAAAAAAGAATATACAGAAACAAATAGAAAAGTAAAAAGACGGTGAGGAAGTAACAACATATGAATACCTAAAAAGTCTCATAACGAACAATGGGGACAAACAGGGCGAGAAAATTAACTAATTTCTACTATGCACCAAAGGCAGCACTAGGAAAAATTGAACTGAAACAAGAAACAAAACTAAGAATTTTTAATGTCATAGTTATCCCAATACTGTTATACGCAGGCGGAAACTAGACTTTACAAAAGACACATGTAAGAAATATAGATGCAATAGAGATGAAACTGAAAATGGGGTAGAAGTCTTAAGAAAGCAATTAGAGAGATGACTAAGAAAAAAACCAATAATGAGTAAAATGCAAAGAGGACAACTAAACTGGTTCAGACACATGCCTAGGATTAACCCAAACAGATTGACCAGGAGGATTTGGGGAGCAAAAATAGAAGAAAATGAGAGAAGAAGGTCAAAGAAGACATAGTAGATGTGAAAACGAAAGGGGTAAAACAATAGAAGAAATGAAGAAGCTCTGGAAGAAATGGGTGGATGAATAAAAAAATTTAACCCAAATTCGACACCCAAAAGGGTACAATAAAAGAGTGAAATAAGAAGACAAAATTTAAGTAATAAATAATATAATTAATCTAATAACAATTAAATATTCTTTTCTAGAATTATAGAATACAGTTTTAGCAAAAAAAAATATTACGTTGAATTTTACATGATGACTTTTATAGATATAATATATTTAGCCTCCTTAAGTTTGTTTTTAATGTACCAGATATTTCAGCTGTTGCTAACACCTCAAAAAAGAGAAATTGGTGATATGATTGTTAGGCTTTCTACGATAGAATTTTTTACGAAAATTTAATTTATTTGTGTTTAGAAGACATACTAAAGCGTGGCAGTGCGGTCTAGGCGCATGACTACGGTGCAGACGGACCCGAGTTTATACCAGGGGCTCAGATACCTGGCCTATTCAGTCACTAAAAATAATTGAGTACCTGTGTGCATTTAAACAAACGGTAATAATGTGGTTGTTTAAGCTTGTGGCATCGCCCCGTATCAGAGATGGTGCGCGACTGGACACTGAGGGCAAACACATAAGAGCTTTAACCTCTCAGCTCGCAAGCCATACTTCTACTAGAGATAACTACATATGGACTGAAACTTACAGGGCCTACAAAGCTTGGCTTTCAAAATCTGTTATCAAATAGATGGAGCCTCAATCTCTCAGTTCGGAGGCCGTGCTATCACGCGGGGTAGTTGAATCTTTACCATTATTATCTAATTATGTGAACGGCTGTTTAACCAACAATTATTTATTAAGAATTTTTAGAGATAGCCATTTCATTTATTTTAACAAAATACGCTATTTGGTTATTAATTATCGGACATAAATGGGGTTCTATCATAGTAATAGTATGATTTTGATTGCTGTCACGTCATCTGTTATTTAAAGAAAACTGCGTTTTTTCAAAATAATGAACACTTTTCAAAGGGTTTTTAAACCTACCTCAAAAGTGTTAAATTGGGTTAGGCCGTGATTTTGGGCATCATTACATTGACAACATCCCACAGTATGACTACTGTTATGTTCCTAAAATTGCTTAACAGACACATATTAAATAATTCTACAATACTAAAAACAAGACCACACACTATTACTTTACCTGCTGTAAATTTTACAGTAATACCCACATAGTTCAAATTATCACAAATGGTAACAGAGTGGTTTTTGTTCTAGATTCCAATGGGGAAGTTTTTGACACCACGGTAAACAGCGGACGGTATCCTTTTCCTAGTAATGTTTAGTTTAGCCTGTGGGCTCATATAAATTTATTCAACATCCATTTATAGTGGTGATTGTAGCTGGTTGCCACATCGCCCCATATCAGAGATGATACGCAGCAATCGAGCACTGAGGGCAGACATATGAGAGCTTCAACCTTTAAGTTCGCAGGCCATGCTTCTACGCAGCGTATTAAAGCTCCATCATTATTCTTATTGTCATACAGGAAATTATATGATTTTGGAGAAGCTTATTGCAAATATAAAGAATATGACTCTACTAAATACACTAAATGCAAAGTTACCCGTTTCACTTATAAGTCAGATTAATCTAGTTTTGAGCTAATCCCAGAAACTAATACTTATCCCTTACATAGAGAGCAATGTTTAAAAAAACAATTTTTATAAAGCATGTAGACAGCGTCTTTAATTCTCTTAGGGTAAACCCATTTTCACCTAGGCTATGGGGTTCAAAAATTGAATACCATCAATGCTTCATAACAGAATTATTTATGCCCAATTTTAAAAATTATTAGATACAGAAATAAATATAGAATATTTCTAAGGATTGTATCTTGAAACTTAAAATTTTCTTGCAATTGTATATACATAAGGGGTTGGTCACAAAAACGTATTTTTGGCGTCCTAGGCTGACAATTTTTCACCCGACTTTTTTCAAATTTTACCAAGTGGGAACGTGGAACAATTTCCAAATGATAACAGTGGAATAAGCATGCGGTGAGCTAACAAAAGTAAGATATACAAATCGATCCTCGTACGCTCAGAGTTCAGCCCGCCACATTTCATATCAGCTGTATTTGTTTACTTTGTGTTCAAAACGAACAAGTTGGTGGAACGACACTGAAAGAAAAAGTACAGGAAAAAAAAACGAGCATGGATCAGATACAACCAATCTAGAATAGAAGAAACTAAGGAAGACTATCATCAGAAACGAAATGAGGCAAAGGAAACAATAAAGCAATCAAAAGCAGATTCATGGGAAAAATTTGGCAAAAGAATTGAAGAACATTTTACAAGCAATCAGAAACAATTCTGGAATACAATAAAAAGATTAAAAGGCAATCAAAGAAAACAGATAAGGAACATTAAAGATCAGAATGGTGAATTAAAAACATCAAATAAAGAAATACTAAAGGCATGGAAAGAACACTACAGGAAAAATTTAAAGAACAAGAAAGAACACAAACTCAGCATGAAAATGAAGAAAGAGAAGAAGAAGAAGCACAAGATGAGAAAGAAGAAGATAAAATAAGAATATAAGAAGTAGAAGAAGCCCTAAAGACAATGAGAAATGAAAAATCAGCAGGAGAGGATAATCTTGCACCGGAATTACTAAAGAAAGGAGGAGATAAACTGAAAAAACGGATATGGGAAATATGCAAGGAGGCATGACATACGGAAACAATACCAAATAAATGGAAAAATAATATTATTGTCTCAATACATAAGAAAGGAGAAACTACCAAATGTGCAATATTTTGCCTCTCGTCAGTAGTTCTTAAACTATACACAAAAATATTAGAAAAACGTTTAAGAGAAGAAGCAGAAGAAAAATTAAAAGAGAAAGCAGCGTTCAGACCGGGTAGGCAGACACAAGATCACATTTATACGATTAGAACAAAATGGAAAAGACATTAGAAATGGGAAAAGACCTATACCTGGCGTTGGTGGATCTATCAGCAGCCTTTGATATGGTGCTGAAAGAATAAATATGGAAAGCACTAGAATTACAAAGAACAATTAAAAGTGTGCATGATAAGGTAAAAGGTTGTGTCAGATTCAATGGAGAAATGTCAGAAAGCTTCAATATGGAAAAAGGTATGAAACAGGGGGACAGCCTAAGTCCACTACTATTTGTCATATTCATGGACCAACTAATCAAGAAATGTAAAACAAGAACAAGACCCTCTACTATAGGTCACTACAGACTAACACCAATAAAAACATTTGACCTAGTATATGCGGGCGACATAATGCTGATAGCAAGTACAAAAACTGAACTACAACGAAAAGTTAACATCTGGAAAGCCTGCTTAGAAGAAAATGGAATGTAAATAAATATAGGGAAAACCAAGATCATAAATATAACAAAAGGAGAAGAAGATGAAAACATAAATATACAAATAAATGGGAGAGATTGAAACAGTAAACAAATATGAAGTATCGGGTACATCATTACCAAAATAGAACAATACATAATGAAATACAAAATAAAATACAAAAAGCAAGCAACATATACTATCAAATCAATAACACAATCATAGGCAAAAAGGAAGTAAGGACAAATACAAAAATAAGAATCTATAAAACCATATATACACCGACCCTTACATATGGATCTGAATCATGGTCGATAAGAGATAAACATAAGTCAAAAATTACAGCGGAAACGATAAAGAAGAAGAAGAAGTGTTCAAATGTATAGTAGATACATTACAATTGCCCTTCCTAACTAAGCAACTGCAGATAACTATATAGGGGCTGAAATTTGTAGAGCCTACTTTGCTTTTAAAATCTGATATCAATATAAGAATTATTTGCTGCAATGCTGCCGTTCAACTGATTAAATAATAAATTGTTACTGCAGCAGCCTCATACAAGATGTTGTAGTATTATTATATAGTGTTTATGTTATTGCAAAAGTTTATATAAAATTATTATTTTAGAACAAAATTTATTGTCATTTAAGATAGTTAAAAGAGATATCAATCACCAATGTTACCATTTAGATATTAACTAAAATTTTTGGCACAGTTTTGACAAAGAATGGAAAACTAAGTTTTTAAATGTAAATAAAGCAAATTTTACTATAGACTAATTAGACTGTATGTATAATTAGAAAATTATTAAAATGAAGACTAATAATTGCCCATTCAACAGAGCGAGGTGGAAGAAAAAGGCTGTGTTGCAGTTTAATCGTTAGATAGGTCAATATAAAATAAACGTGGCTATAGAAAGTCCCGCCAAATGTGAAGTGCGCGCAGTAATTAAATTTGTGTGAGAAAAACTATCGGCAGCTGTAACTGGTTGCAAACTGTATAATGTCTGCGGACCAAATAATGATGAATAAAGGTGACGTACATTAAGATGGATAAGCTAACGTGCAGCATAAGGCAAGAAGTAGTCGTCCGTCTGTAGTCAACAATGAACTAGTGCAGGAAATTTTGTTATGCACATGAAATGCGGCATTTAGCGTACTACTATAATGATATCACTGCGCTTCAAGATGTTGTTGCAGAATGACTTCATTCCCAAGAGAGAGGGGGGGGAGAGAGAGAGATAGAGAAAGAGAGTAGAAGGAATTTCAAACTTTTTTTTCGTATTGGCAATGATGTCTATAGTAAGACATTAAGGTAATTTCCAACTTCAACCCATTTTTCAGATCTTGCCCAAATATCTGTTTGATCTTTAAGAGGTGGCTCTTCTAATATTTTTGGTAGGCTTCCTGATTGTGTGATCATGTACAGAAAGTGAAGTGATCCATGCTTAAAAGGTTTCATTCCGAATTTCTCATTGAGTTTATTGTTTAGATGATTAAGTCTTCTATAGTCATCGATGTTGTAAGTGCGTTGCCATTTTAGCGTTATTTTCCTTTTTTCTTGATTAATTCAATAATTCTAGTTGAGCTATTGTTTTTAAGACTTTTGGTTGTAGTGTAGCTGTCCAACTTGCTTTCTAAACAGTGGTTTCGAAGTTTTTTGTTGCATTTTTTAGTTCATCGGGTGTCTTTAGTTTATGTTAACATTAAGATGTTTATTAGGTTGTCCCAAAATTTTGACTCAGTGCGAAAATTTAATTTATATGAATTTTTTGTTTCTATGTGGTTATAGTGTTGTATCTTTGTATTCCAGATAAGCTTGCAAGAAAGTGAACTGAGAGTTTTGATATGCTATTGCTGAAAACCGGAACTTTCAACAAGAGATGACGTAAAAGAGATTTTTGATGCTAAAGATAAAGGAACTGTAAGTCAATCAAAAGTTTCAAGATGGTACAGGCGCTTTGAGTCAAATGATCTAAGTTTTGAAGATTTGCTTCGTTTCGGTCGGCCATTAAAGTTAAATAATGGTTACTTGCAAGCTGCTTCGGACACCGAACCTTTATCAACGATTTATCGGACACCTTCAGCAATTTAATTTTGTCCACAAGAAGCTCTGCCAAGACTCGCTTAACTCAAGCCGCCAAAAAGTCGATATTTGCCGCCATCTGCTCAACAATCCATTGAACAACTAATTTTAGACGCGAATTGTGACGTCAGATGTGGTCAATTATAATCGAAGAGGTGGGTTCTAAAGGCCAAAGTCCTCCGTCAGTTCTGCGTAAATATTGTTTTTGCAAGATCATGATTTGCGTATGATGGAACTATCAATGTCAAGCTGTACTGTCAGCAGTTGGATTGCGATAAACTGGTGAAGTATCCAACTTTGATTCAAAGAAAGCGTCCTCTGTTTTAGCAAGACAACGCCAAGCTGCACACCACCAAAAAGACCAAGGAAAAGTTTGAGGAATTGAAAGGCGTTGAGATTCTTTCGCATCCAACCTATATTCTGGATGTCCCTCCATCAGATTACGGCCTTTTTCGCCCAATGCAACAGTTTTTAAATGAACGTCAGTTTGAATCATTTGAAGAAGTTGAAGACGCATATCAAGAATTTTTTTACTTGAAGCCAAAAGAATGGTACTTTGACCAGATCTGGAAACTTGCAGAAAGTGGTGGATAATAATGGCCTGTACTTTGAAGATTAGTTGTTATTATTTTTGAATTAAGTTGTGCATAAAAATTGAATTTTTCCTACTGAGTCAGGACTTTTGGGAGAACCCAGTGTTAACGTGCATCTTTAATTTTTATACAGTTTTATAATTACTAGCTACGATAGTAATTACTGGAACTAGATGGTAGTTCAAATTAATAATCACATAATTTGAAGACAGACCTCTGGTAATAAAGAAGTCTAATAAACCAATAGTTGGGTTCGTTGTAGAAAGACTATCTAGTTGTTTCCTGTTG
Source organism: Sinelater perroti (assembly GCA_036346155.1). Classification (NCBI taxonomy): domain Eukaryota; kingdom Metazoa; phylum Arthropoda; class Insecta; order Coleoptera; family Elateridae; genus Sinelater; species Sinelater perroti. Next base: position 605,856 of record JARFIY010000006.1, on the reverse strand, counting down.
TAAATTAGAGCACTTTTCTTCATCGCCTTCTTGTTAACTTAACTCTCCAATATATGTGCTTTGCATTGAAGTTAGCACCGGTAACAAATCTTGATCTTAAAGATTGAAAAACATTCGTAATATTGTCTTGGTGGACAATAAATAACTCAGACGTTCGAATTGCAGGTTTTTGTACTTCTATGGTTGTAGGCTTTATAAGGCTGTAGTTCATGATATTTAAGTACCACCATGGGCCGTCTCGTCCAGATGTTCTTTATGATAAAGAGTGTATTGCAATATTTTCACAAATGTTTCTTTAATGTAATCATGTTTTAATGTTGTAAATTCGTTGAGAATTTGATGAAAACTTAATTCTTAAAGTTAAGATCTTGGGATTTCTGAGTATAATAAATGATTTTGGTTTGAGTAGCAAATTGGATATTTCGTTCAAATGGTAGGGAAAAAAGCGTTTGTAAACGAAAGATGTTTTTTGCGTTAATACTTTTTTAATTCTTTATAGTTTGATATTCGCTGCATAGTGCAGAGGTTGCTTGGGTTTGTTTTGTTTTTGTGCAGATGTGGGTGTCGTAAAGACCACCAGACTTAACCCAAGCGTACGACTGATTACAGTGACTTTTAGTATGGTTATAGTTTTGACATCTGAGACATTGCACAAAATTGCCCCGACAGTTCTGCAACACTTACAAAAAATTTGTTGTTTTTGTGGATCTTTCGTGTTTATAGTGTAGTAACAAGTTTCTTATTCGGATTTGAAATAGTTTTAGACAAAATTAAACTTCAGGTTCTAATGCGCCATTACTGGAAACGAAAACTTTCTTTAAGAGATACAGCAAAGAAAATCTGCAATGCTGAAGGCGAGGAAGTCCATTACACTACTGTCTTCAGATGATACAAGTGCTTCGTTCCGGCGACATGAGTCTTAAAGATTTCGTTTCGGTAGGCTGTTGAAAGTTTGGGGGAACTTTGAAGGAGTTTTGTACTTTGAACTTGTGCCAAATGACCGCGCTATCAATGCCGAACTTTATTGCCAGCAGTTGGACCGTGCCTACGATAAGTTGAAGCAGAGGTACCCGGCTTTGGTTTGTTTCAGCAAAGCAACATCCAAAACCCATACCGACAAAAAAACTAAGAAAAATTTTAAGAGTTGGACGGAATTGAAGTTATTCCGCGTCCAGGCCATACTACAAATGCTCCCTTATCCCATTAAGGCCTGAATGGAAGACTTCTGCGTGGTCACCGGTTTAAATCATTTGATGAAGTTGAAGAGGTGTGTCAGAGTGCTTTGAGTGATACTGCGACCAGACTCGAAAACTTGCAGATGGGTGGCAAAAGATCGAAGAAAATGATGGCCGTTATTTCAAAAAAAGTTTTGTTGTTTTAAATAAGTTTGACCACAGACATTGTTTGTTTCGCAACTTTTGAGACAGCCTGATAAATTCGTATAAGTTTGATATGATGTAAGGTATAGAGTGATTTGAAACAAAGGATCATTTTTATAGAATGGAGGTTAATTCAATAATCCATTTATTATTAAACATATTAATCACAGCTTCACCAAAACTAATGAATATAAAAATGGAAGCGATACAAATTCATCTTTATGTTCGCACTAAATTAGCGCCTGTATTTTTTGCGTCGCTGAAGTCGCTTTACGCTGTAATTGCAATTTTTCCAGCGCGATCTTTATGACCGTTCTAGATGTAGTTAATATCAAATATTATTCCATTATTTTAGATTGTGCTTCAACTCTATCCTACAGCGCTAATTCTGCTGTGTTGTTTTTGCAGCCGACGGCAATAAAAATAAAACATTGGAGTGTGATTAAAAAAATGTTGATATCATTTTCACGCCTTATATGTTTATACAGCACATAAGGCAAATTTAACTTAAACAAAATACATGTGCTTTCACTGTAGACATGGAATTAAACTAATATTTCGTTAAGTGTAACTTCCCGTAAAAATAAACTATTATATAGTTTTAAACAAAATTTTATTATATTATGTAAACATTAGAAATAAACATAAAGTTTTATATTCTATGATATCAAGTTCTTTTAAATCTAAATGTTTATTTTTTCACATTTTTTTATTCTGATTTATGACCCTTCTACAACGATACCTGTTTAGATTTCACCTTCTACTAGCTTTGATTTTTTTAACTCCCCTACACCATAAAGAAGTAAATTTATAAACTACAAAAATAGCTTTGACTAAAATGTTAAATATAAAAAATTTCTGACAACATCCATACTATTGGGTTTTTTGGGCACTTACAGGCACTGCAGCCTCACCATTGGGTTTATCTAAAACCTTCGATTCCAAATTTTCATAAGATTTTCAATTCTATTCTTACAAAATCCAGGTTTGTTATTTCTTTAAATTATTTTGCACTTAAAAATTTATATTTGCGGTCTACGATTATATTAGTAAACAGAGTAGTCGATACTGGAGTTCTAAAGACCCACAAGGACTTTATCAATTGTTACGTTGATTGGTGAATAGAGATGTGAATGTTTTTGATGAAAATTATTAATTTCTATTTATTTCAAAATTACCCAATCATATTCTAGTAAGATATATTTGGTTCTTATACCATAATAGTTCTATAAATTTTGTTTCAAGATCGAAACCTGCAATAATAGAAACATCGCAAAGCCTTCAAAATTTCTAAATCTATTTGAGAAAATAAAAAATATTTAGAAGCTTCAAAAAAAATTAATAAAGATATTGTTAATATTCGATTTATGTAAAATTTCAACAACTGGTGTTAAATGTGTATACAGAAAAAGGGAGGTTATATAGAGTCATTGAGATAAATCCCGAATTTTTAATTTGTATTGTAGGAACGCTGAAGGACCGGATTATGCGTATGCGCAATCCCCAGTTAGCTAGCACAACCTACGATTGTCAACAAATGAACCGAGAATACGACCACAAAGCTGCTATATTCAGATAATTCGCCGACTGAGAATAGATGAATTCGTTTGCGAATTGAAATAGAACATCGATCAAGATTCTAGGCGGAGCATAACTAACCTAACAATGACAGAACGGGCGTGGCGAGGTCGACGGTCAGTGTAGTAGTGCACCAGGACCTGACGAGCCACCAATCGTTGCCTGAGAAAAACAAGATGGACAAGCACTATCGCTTTGGCTTCTTGAGATTCTTTTCTGACGAAAGGAACTTTATTTACGACAGGAAGATAAATCGTCAAAATGACCTTTGAATCTACTAAGATGCCTCTGAGGTGACTACCGTCATACATACGTAGTGGATATTATGGCAGACTACTTCTTTGAGGAAATATGAACGTACTGGAGGTAGTTGCCAAGTCCTGGATAGAGGAGGTGGTGGCTGGAGGCAGTACGTATTCAGCAAAACTCCGTTCCAGCTACTAAGAAAAACCCAGATATGGCAATACAATAATTTATCCTCTTGGCTATTACATATGGGGCACAGTCAAGGCGAAAATCATAACAAAGACAGCTTAAGCGCCATCATGGTGGTAACAATACTTATGGACAAGAAAAAAGTTGTACTGGCCTGCAGCAAGTTTGTTCCTGGTTCGAGAACGTTGTGACTACTTTGGGATCAACAGTGGATAATACGATTCTCTTTAATTAATACTATTTTTATTTTAAATAACTAACATTTTCACACCATTCCGCATCAATGTATAATTGTTTTTGTTGGTTTAATTGACGTCAACAATATTTATAACAAATTTAGAAAAATAATCTTTGTGGCAAAGCCCTTAAAATACAGATATAATTTTTAATGGTGCCGTTTGATGTAAATTAAGCCTAGGAATTATAAATATTCAGTCAGTTTTGACATGAAGACTTCTACAAACCCATCGAGGATAATTTTTCAAATATAACTTTCTATGCATATTTAGTTCAACCATTAAACAACTGCCAATAGATTTGAGTAACACTTTTGACAGATTATGCAGCCTAAGAATAAAAGGAGCCTATAGAAACTTGCACGCTTCTACTGAGGAGAAAGAACTACACGAGAAAGAGGTAAGAAAGCTATATCAAACATTGCCATCCAGGGATATTAATTAGTAAGAGGAAATTATAACGCCATAGTAAACATTCAAAAACTCATTGAATTCGCCGCGGAAAGGAATTTGAGAGCGATGTCAACATACTTTCACCACAAATCCATATACAAGAACACATGGATGAGATAGAACTTGTAATAAAATAGATCATGCTTTGATAGAAGCAAAAGACGTAAGATCTATTAAGTACTCCAAAAGTTGCAAATAGACGGATGGGGGTTTAGATCACCTTTTGGTCAGATTTAAAATGAGGCAAATTAAATCGAAGAGAAAACAGAGAACGAAAAGGACTAATAGGAAATGTAACAATGATAAACTATGCGATGTAAACATTACAGAACAGTACACAAAACGCTTTAGGACTAGAATTGGATAATCTCCCTGAAATACAAGACACTGAAGGAAAATGGAAAAGTCTGGAAAAGGCAACATTAAAAGCATTAGAAATATTATAAGAAAAAATATAAATAACCCAAGAGCTAAAAAGCAAAATTTTATTAATAAGAAATTACGGAATTTCTACCAGGAAATTAAGAAGGAAAAATAGACTACAAAGGTAAAGGTGTATTTTAGAGAGACAAAGAAATGAAATTGTGGATAGGTGGTTAGAATACTTTAAAGAGATGCTTAATGAACATAGAAATAAACTAGAAAAAATGCTAATTAGAGCGGATTTAGGAAGAGGAAAGAGAGAGCAACTTAATGAAAGCACTAAGTCAAGACGATGCTAGGGAAATCATTGAAAAGTTAAAGAATAATAAAAGTGAAGAAGAAGATGATATCGTTGCGAAATTACTGAAAACAGGCGGAAAATGTCTGCAGAGGAAACTATATAATAATAATGCCTATAGGGTGGCTGGAAGTGCTATTACGTCTAGTTCACAAAAAAGAAAACACAATACCGGAATTATAAATGCATAGCTTTGTAGGATGAAGTGCTAACTAAGGCACTCAAAAATAAATCGAATGTAAAAGCAGGGGAAGTCACAGGCGACTACCAATGTGGATTTTGGGGGCATAGATAAGTTAGCTACCAAATCTTTGTGATAAAGCAAGTAATAGCTAACAGTTACGAATATAATTTACCGTTGCGCATGGTTTCCATTGATTATAATCAAGCAGACGATTCAGTAAACAGAAACAAATTATTTAAGGCAATAGAAATACTTGGTATAGCAGGGACGCTCATAAGGCTAACAAGAATAACTGACAGACTCTAAAAATAAAATAAGATTTAACGGAAACATGTCTGAAGCAAAGTCTACGTTAAGGAAATCTTTGTCAACACTGTTGTTTAGTCTTATCCTTGAATCTGTGCTACGTAATGCCAAAAATTACACCGAAAGCACTCTATTGAACCATATAAATATATTTATTACAATAACGAACAGAAAGTTACTATTAAAGCGGTAGGAAAGTTCGGGAACGTTAATGAAGAAAATAGTAAATATGTGGAAGTCAAAAGTCGAATTTGGAGAGGAGAAGCGACAGTGGTAGTTTAAAAATTAAAACTTTAGAAGGCAGGAATGTGAATTTACTGAGATGCATGAGTTTAACTCTTTAGGGGTGATAGTAACAAAACAAAGAGGTGATAATGCAAAAATGAACGCTTAATTAAAGCAAATAAAAGTGAGGGTGCATTTTGACGTTTACATCAAACTTAGTGTCTAGACGAATGAAATTGCGTGTGTACAAACAATAATGCGCCCAGCGTTAACATATGGAAATGAGATGTGGACCCTAACGGCGCAAATCACAACCAGCTAAAAGCATGGGGAGGAAAATTTTAAGGCGGATCTTTAGGGGAAAGAAGGTCAAAAACTAATGTATAATAAGAATTAAAAATGAATGAATGGAGTTGTATAAACAGGCGGTGGTTGGGTCATGTTGAAAGATTAGAGGATAAGAGAGCTACAAAACTAGTAATGAAACACAAGATAGAAGGCAAAAAAGAAGAGGACGCTCTAAATGCATATGACTAAAACAAGTAAAAGCAGATGATTGTGCAATAAATCGGGTCTAATGTCAGAAATGCAACGTTTGATGTTCAATCATAATGCATTAAGGGTTCTTGGTATAGAGTATAGATTTCAAATAACCTCACAAAAAGTGATCTAAAGGAGTTAGATAACAACTTCTGCAAGTCCAACTAACAGTTGCATTTCTTGAAATTATCCTTTTACCAAACTTTTCTTGCAGTACGTCAACAGTGGCATTAGCAGTGTGACATGTGGCACCGTCTTGTTAGAACCACATGCCCTCCAAATCAATTTCATCTAAATTTGGCCACAAAAATCTGGTAGCATCAAGCGGTACCGCTCACGAGTCACTGTGACTGCATCTCCTACCTCATTTTGGAAAAAGAATGGTTCGATGACGCCACCATGCCATAAACAACACCATACCTCAATCTTTTGCGAAAGAAAGGGCTTTTCGTGAATGTCTTGTGCATTGTTTTCACACCAAAATCAACAATTTTGTTTATTAACGTATCCGCTTAACCAGAAATGTGCTTCATCTGAGAAGATAATTTTTTGCCCAACATTATGATCCGTTTCAAGTCGCTCTAAAACCTAATCAGCAAAGTCATGGCGCTTATGATGATTCGGCGGCTTCAGTTAAACCCAAATCTTTTCCCAAAATACACTAAGTTGTTCTTCTGCACGACGAGTAATCGATAAATTTGGAGCCTCTGCAACGCTGTCTCTTAGAGCAGCAATGTTCTCTACATTTCATGCATTTCTTCATCTTGTTGGTATTTTCCCATCGTAAAGAGTAAAATTCCTTTCAAATTTTTCAACGATTTGAACAAGCACAGAAGGGCGATTATGTAGGCCATAGGTTGAACGTTTACAAATGAACATGTATTTTCATAACATTTTGCACAATAACCAAACGTCCTTGAAGCGCATATTTCGCCATGATAAATTTCCAGAGTATGCTAAACACAAATGGCAACTCGTGGCAATTAAAATATTTTAAGCATTGCTTGACATTTCAATTTCAAAGTCATTGAAAAACCCTTTATATATAGTAAACTACGCGGGTATTCACACTCAAGCCAATAAAAATTATGACTAGTGCTCGCAATTTTCTTCGGGAAAATGTTCCGAACTTAATGGATTACACTCAACGGCCCCTCAGGCCAAAATAATAGAAGGGGATCGCTCCATTTTCTCCCCCAAACATCTCGGAAATGACTAAACGGCTTGTTAATATAATACTCGTAACTTAACGGAATGGGGTAATTTGTAAGCGCAGAAAGACAAATGGGGACCTAACCTCCAAATGAGTCGGTAGCCATGATAAATTTACGCGAGCTCCCCGCCCGCGGCGTACGAGAAAGAGCAATGAAATTAAGGCGATTATCACTTGTCTCGCCCGCTATAACTCTTCATCCGTTTTTGGAGAAGTGTGCGATTTTCCGCAGGCGCGCGGCGCTGTCGCACGGCAGACCGCGGCAACGCTGAATACATACTATCACTTTGGGTGATGTACAGCGTGTTACTTGTCAGGAAATGACAAGACGCTTGAAGTCCGAGCTCGAGAGCGCTTTGCCTGAAGCTTTTCTGTCAAGTATTTACATTTTGCCTATTCGAGCTTCCTAGTGCGATACATCAAACCGTTCTGCTCGGGTCGGGTCGGCTCCACTTTTTGTCACAATTTTATATTTTTATCCTTGAAATACACTTATGGTTATGTTTGCCTGCTTAGGTTTTTTACTACCAGCGCCTACAGAGTTGTTATAATTATTATATTTTTATTTCAATTGATTAGAAAAATCAAATGTGTTGTAATAAAAAATACTGCATACCAATAATTTAATAGTTTCAAATTTATTTAGTAATCAAAGTGCATAGATTTTCTATAAGCTCTTGAATTGGCTTGGAGTCTACTCTGAAGGTAGACCATTTGGCATGGTAAGATCTTTTCCAATGAAGGGGTCTCTTAAACTATTACGTCTGTTGACCATCGTCATTTTAATCTTCCTATTGAATCATTTTGCGTTAGTTGTGCAATTAATGTGATTCCAATTTTTCATAGTGATTTATTTACATTCCTATAGTGAGTAAGTTTCTTTACTTTCAAGATCTTAGTAGTGTAACCTTTCATTAGTGGGCGTCAACAATAGTTCTGAATATTTTAAACAGACATCTCTAGATGATTGCGATATTGGAGTTTCTGGCATATTCCGAAAGCTCTACTCTCTAGGTTTGATACCATTTTTATAAATTAAGATATTATTTTCTATTGTTAAGTGAGATTTTCTACCAACCAGTTGAACTTTTTTGCCTTTAATTTATTTCGTTTTTTGTAGACATGTGCTTTTCAATTAAGTTTTGCTGTTTCTCATATGATCACTATATTGTCTATATGGAAGGATTCACTTCAAACTTTTTAATGTAAAAGTTGCATGCTTGTAGAATATATAGGTATTCTTGTAATTTGAATAATCTTGTTTAACACCAGTATTGGTGGGTAATATTGTGGTATGATCAGTAAATGTGCCCATGGCGATGTTTGCTGCACTTGGTATGCCAAATATATCCAGGGTATCCCAGAACATCGTGTAGAGACTTGGAGGGGAGGTAGAGAACATCGTTAGGAACCATAATTACATAGGAAAACATGGGTAAAAACGTCACCCTCACGATAAAGAAACTCAAAGGCATAATAAGACCTCAACACAGAGTGTAGTGCAAAACGATTTATTACACAACAAAAGAGTGCAATGTATGACTTACAAACATTACAGGAGGTGCTCGAAATTGCGCCCATTGGCATTGATGCACGCACGACACCTACACGACATGGATTTACAAACATTTTATTGATCCTAGCAGCAACGATGGAGATTCGTGCCACCAGGTCCATTTCAGAATTTACGGGCGTGCCGTACACAATTTTCTTTATGGTACCCCAGAAAAAATAATCAAGAAGAGATAAATTAGGTGATTTCAAGCGGCGGGACCGCCACGCCCATTCCAATTGTTCCAAATGTTCACGTATACACGTTGCGTCATGACAAGCGTCCATCATGTTAAAACCACATTCTGCGACGAACATGTGCGAGGGCATCGTTAACTATTCCCGAAAGTACCTCTTAAGAAAGACGAGATACTTGTAACCGTTTAGTCAAGGTGGTAAGATGTATGACCCGTCTAAACTGTCCCCCACGATACTGCCCATACAGTAACAGCAAAGCGTTCTTGTGCGGCTCGTGATCGGGTTACGTGTGGATTGTCTGGGGCCCACATGTGCGCATTAAGCACTTCTTCACGTAAAAAGATTACTTAATCACTAAACATAACAAAACTGGAAAATTGAGTGTCGGTCGCAATTTGCTGTCAAAACCACTGTGCAAACGCGAACGTCGTGGGTGATCAGCCGGTTGCAGCTGTCTGAAGATAAAAGGCATGTAAGGATTCGCCCTGCAGTACGCGATGGACAGTTGATCGAGAAGTTCCGGTGGCAGCGGCAAGCGCTCGTATACTGGTACTACAGCATTCCACGTTCCGAAAGGTTCCGATGTACCCGAGCGAAGGTTTGATGATTTGGTTAGCGCCTCGTTGGATATATTTCCCGATATAACCGAACAGTTCATTTCCATCGGCTAAGCCGTAGGCAAAGTGGATGCCGTCAACTCGACGTTTTGTGAAACGATTCGTGTTGTTCGCACGCAATCGGCGTCTACAATGAGGAAGCCACACGTGCCGACTTTGAGAGCTCGCGTACAGCGCTACCTATCAATCTCCGCCCATGCTTTCCTATATAATTATGGTTCCTAACGATGTTCTCGACCTCTCCTCCACGTTTATACACGAAGTTCTGGGACATCCTATAGTATGTATAGTAATGGCCCTCGGACACTGCTCTCTGAAACTCCAAATTTAAATGGCAGCATTACTGATACTTTCGTTCTTACCTTAGTTCTAAATTGCCGATCACTACTGTAGGATTTTAGTAGATTATAGTACAATGATGAGGGTTTTTTCATTTTGAATTTATCAAATGTCTGACTGACATCTAAGAATACTGCAAGGTCGTATTTTTTTATTATTTAACCATTCTAGAATTAAGCCCGTCCCCGATAGCATTGCTGAATAATTGAATCGGCTCTGCGAAATCTAAATTGGTGGTGTGGTATTCAATCGTTAGGTGTGGATTTTGGGCCAATTCTATGGAATAGTAGTTTTTCCAATAATTTGGAAATCACAGGTAATAAACTTATAGGTTGATAGGAGTTAACCAGGTTAGGGTCCTTACCAGACTTTGGTATTAAAATTATCTTTGCCATTTTTATTATCTGTGCTAGTACTGGATTCTAATGATTCAATATATGTCAAAAGTACAATTGCTTTCTGCAGAAGCTTCTGGGGCATTTTGGTGTGGTAAGATCTATACCAGGTGCTTTTTTTACATTTCAAGAGATTAATCTCACTCACAAGTTCTTTTGGTAAGATAAGTTTGATTGATTCAGTTGTCTGTAGATATTCTTCATTTCTATAACAATCTTGTTGTCATGTGGTTGGAATACTACACAAGATAACGTGCAAAAGCATCTGCTTTATTGCTTGTTTAGTAAATTTATAAACAGTGAAAAACTAGATACTACTGGTTTTCTTGTAGACTTGATGGGCTTCTAGACGGAGTTGTCAAATTTATTTAAGGTTAATGACTTTAGTTTAGGTTTAAGTTGAATACTTCTGAAATGTTTGAGGTGTCTTTTTGTAAGATATCTGGAGTGCTGCTTGTTAAGCTGCTTTTTTTTGAGCTGATAAAATTGTTTAAAGTCTCTTATAATTCTTTTGGGCTTTGAAGGCTTACTTGTAAACAAATGTCTATGCTTAAGTTTGGTTTATAAATTACGGATCTTAGGTAGGGTTTTTATACAAATGGAATAAGTACTTGTAGTGACCATTACAGGTGAGTGAAAGGTCAAAAATAGATACTGTCAGTCTATGACGAGGAGGTAGCAGAATTGACAAAAGTCTAGTAGATCCGGTGCCTTGTTGATGTCTATGGGCCAGTACATTGGACTTTCAGTAGAAAATACAGCGCATTTTATTTATTTATGACATTTGCTATCTCCTTGCCTTTAGTAGTAGTTAATCTCAAACCCCAAATAGTTTCCTCTTGTAAACTTCCTATCTAACATTTGGAAAATGCATTATTTTTTAAATCATGCTTGGAAGAACAGTATACCTTAGTTATAGTATAGTTAATTCGTAATGAAGTGTGTTCACTCGGATTGTTGTGGCTCCGTGTAATTTCATCAAGGTATCTTAAAGCAGGTTTTTTGTGAAATGGACTTCACAGATCAGTAGAATGCCAATGCAATTTTGTTTTGGGAATAACTGAATCTTATTTTTATATTGTACTAGGCCAGTGGCTATTCTTAACGATTTAGCAATGTTAGTTCTGTTAATTACCATAGATAGCGTCTTAAGTATAATGCTATTCTGTTTCTGAATTAGCTGGCTGAATATGGTTTTAAACTCTTCAAGAAACTTATTTAATGTCATTGATATGTCATCAAGGGAGTAAGATAGTGGCGAGATAAAGGACCTGGCTCACTATACCAAATTCTCCTCGGCCGCCATACAAACGACTATAGCGAACGTAAAGTACATTCTTCTTCTTCTAAATTAAGGGGTTAGGCTACCCACCTATTCGGGGTACGCCCAACATGGCTCATAGTACCACACAACTGTGGGGTTAGGAACAGGCTATTAGCCTACTATAAAGAAGAATAAGAAAATATGTCATCATTGAACGTTGCATTGACTGTATAGTTATTTCTAATGACACACACGTAGCTTTTGTTTAGATTAGTGATCATAGAGGACCCTAGTCGATTTTTTTTATTTTCCAGATCTACTTGAATGATGCACTTTTGTATTTTGCTAATTTTGTAATCTTCATTGTTCTTATCAGAAGTCCACGAAAAAAAATTCAGAGGTTTCTTAATAATTCGTTGTTTTGCATTTATATATTTCTCACTTTGTGACCATTTCTTCTTCAATATCTTTTGTGTTTATAGAATGGTATAGATGCTTAATCACTACCCTATAGGATCTTTTGTCTTTTGGTTGATATGTAGAATAGATTTGTTATTTCCTCTCATTACCATACTGGTCATTTGTATGTATCTGAAGTGTGACTTGTTTTTATGACAGTCTTTAGTAATCTGTCCTTTTTTATCTATTTCAATAAATTTTTAAATTACTTTTGACATGTCAACAACACTATACACAAAATTTTTTTCTCAGCATTTGTATTTTCATTTTCTTTTTGGAAATCAGATAATATACGGAGTTTCTTGCAGACAGTAATATTATAATCTGTCTTTTTGTTAACCTTATTTTTCTTTCTTTTGGCATCTTTAACCACTTGCTAGGAGTTTTCTTCTGTTGTTTGCATGTTTTATTCCTAATCTTCGCTGGTGGATGACATCGCCGCGTACTGCTGGCTGTTGTGTATTTAGTGTGATATTTGATTTTCTAGGGGTTGCATCATGTTCACATATTGTTCTTGATTTGGTGGAAAATAGAAATTGCTATTAGTTGGCTGACTCACAAATTAGATGTTGTTTTCATTGTCCTGAAAAGTACACTCGTGTTGTGTGACTATTCTGAAAGCTTAGGCTTCGCATACATGGTGGTTGTATCACTTGTATATTAATTATTGGTGCCCCTGTATATTTTTTGCGAATGAATTGCTTGGATAGACCCAAATCCAGACCCATCTCTTGCGGTAAAAGCGCCCGTCCGCTTGGGCCTGCTTTATCGAAAGATGACCAGTGCAATATATACTACACTTGAACTTTTATTGCAGAGCTTGAACGAATCATCAGCTACACAAACTCTCAATGACTACAACTGCGCCCGCTTGCATCCACACCGTTCTATAGTTCTACTTTAAATTTTATTTTATGGTTGTGTTAAATTTCTTATTTATTTTTAATTTTCCAATAGTAAATAAGGAAATACTCGCAAATTATGGTAAATATGAGTGAAAAGAAAATGCTCAAATTAGGCCATTATTATAACGTACGTAAGGAATAATTTTTTGGTGTAGTACGGCAGTAACGGTAGACTAGTTTGAAAGCTAACATGTCAACAAGTAATTTCAGCTAATGAATTACACTCATTATGCGAATACCATATAAAATAAATATACAAATAATTAATCACAGTAAAGAATGCATTAAATACGAGTGCAATGCGAAAAGAAAGCTTGGCTTGAGCATGCGCGAAAATAAGCGGGAATAACGACGCCCCTACTGTGGCGCTCATCCCCTAGCTCAATTACAAATGAATGTTCCTATTGAAAATCCGGCCAAATATAAAGTGCATACAATAGTACAATTTCTGTGTGCGAAATGCTTTTGGCAGCTGCGATTCATTGAGAACTGTGAGTTTTACAGGCTAAACATGATAAGTGAAGATGCCATACGTCAATGGTCTTGTACGATAAGGCAAGAAGTGGCCACCCATTTGTAGTCAGCGATAAACTTGTAGAGGAAGTTGACAAAAAAAGTCCGTTATTCACACTTGCATCACACTGCTTTAAGGATGCTGTTACAGGGTGGCTTCAGTTTTTTGTAGAGCGAATTTCAAATCTTGTAAGACGCTACGACCAGTGCTTCGTATCTAAATGTTAAAAATAACTAAAATAGATGAAATTGGCAGAATTAATATTTTTCTCAAAAGCAATAGACAAAGCGACTAGTAAGATTTTTAAAAAGTTTACTGTGTTATACGATTCTGCAAAATATAACAAAACCAGTTGACATTGACCTAAACATAAGTGAAGCATAATAAATACTATCTTTTAAAAGAATTGTGTATACATAAAACTTACGATTAAATTAATGCCTAAAAAACCTGAATATTATTATAGGGATTTTATAACTGAAAATTATCAAATTTATTTTGGAAAATATGATCTATGAAGTAAGTCAAAAAATCAAACAAAACCTAAGATTAACTACTTATAAAAGACATACGGGATATTTGCTAACAAATCTTTAAAAAAAAGAGACTGACCACGGGCACGATTACTTCAGAAAAATTTCTTACAATAAATAAAACAAAACGACGAGGTAGGTTACTTAAAGAAGAACCTCGATTGGTGTTAAGAATTTAAAGAGGCCATCATCCACCAGCTGTAATTATTCGTTGAGGAATTTCTTATGATTATGATAATTTTGTGAAAGAAGAGTCAAAAGTTCTTTAGTTGTGCATCAACAAAGTGTTTCAAAAGGTGTAGTAAAACATCTAAAGCATTGGTTCTTCCAGTAAAAATACTTCAGCTCATAAAGCAAGTGATCAACGTGCCTCATTTTTAAAGGTAATCCAAACCTTAACCTTTTGGATTATAAATTAGAGTACGTGGTTTGCTCAAATAGACATCCAGGTAATCGATTCGTTGAAGCAAGGCTGCAGGTTTCAATTTTCAATAATCGACTACTAGTCCAAATTTTTATTTAAAAACTTGTAAACAAGCTAAATCTGATCATTTTAAATCGATTCTTCATATTTATATCGTTTTACCTTAGCTTTCTATTGAGTTTGCCACACACTTATGGGAATATTAGGTAGGAGCTGTTCATTGCTTCTCACCCGTTTTGAAAGCAAATTCTTTTTACAGAATCGACTCATTAAAGATACTACAATTTATTATACTTATATTTTTAAGCTTATTATCATTACGGTTTCAAAAGTTTTTCTCTTGTGAGTAAATGTTCTGACCCAAATGTTTCTTCTACAGTTGAAAACCGTTTTGAAATTGGAACGCCCCGCAAAGCTTCTAGCATCTTTTCTTTATCTTTGTTTACATCAACGCATTCTTTATTTATGATTTCCTTATTAGCAAAAATAAAAAAGCTACATTGAGACAGAGTAAACAAGCAACTAATATTTGAAGCACAAATTTGACCGCCGTATAACTAACTCTTAATTCTTCCGTTTAAGTTCTCTGATACAAAAACCACGCTAAATTTACATTTTTTATGTCAAAAGTCTTTTTTTTATTGATTGTTTGATTACTTTGATGATGCCTTTGTCAGGTTTGCTACCATAAAACAGGTTAAATCTTTGTTTCTAACCATTTGTGGACTTAGAGTTATCAAAAAATTATTAAAAGATCATTTAAATTCAGCAATAATTTTTTTTATTGCTTTTTATATTACTTCAAAATTTTGCTCTACTTGCCTTAGTAGCCACGTTTTAGTTAAGAACGGTTGCATTGGTTACTTATTTTCAATTGTATTATAGCAGCATTGCTTAATAAGGTATTCAAATTTAAGAGACCCTTCGCGCAGAGGGGTGCATAATGCGTCGGAGTAACGCTCTTCGCAATTATTAAAACGTGAGAAAATTCAAGATTGCACCTCAATGTTACAAATAACAAAGAAACTTTGTATCAGCAAACGAATTTAACATAAATTGGGGATATATACATCAATTCACATATGATCTACGAGCAGGTCCATAGCAACAAATAATTAACAACTTCAATTTTCAACCATCTTTGTCTCAGATACAAAACGTTCATTTTACGCATCATCTCAATAAACTACGGGAAACCAAAAAGTCCCAAGTTTGAACAATTATCCATGAAACAAACCAGTTAACGGTTAAGTGTTCTATAAACTATGCACGAATTTCAAGTAGCCCAAAGAGAGAGATAAACTACTAAAATATCTACAAAATACAGTTCCTCATAAAATCTAGAATTATATTGAGTGTCTGAATAGCTAAGTATTTGAGCACCTCAAAAATTATTATCGTAGAACACCAAGATGTGCACCAAATATCATCTAAAGAAAGCTACCAAAGAAAGCATATGAGAGAGTACGTTATGTTTAGCAAACAAATCCAAAAGCTATTTAGATTTAGATAAAATTTGCAAGTGGTGCAACCAGATTTGTATGTGTATAGATAGAATGTACATCCAACGTCTTTGATTCGTTTAAGTAGGAGTCGTTCGAAAACTTTGGATAGGAGGGGTAGAAGGCTTATTGGTCTGTAGGATTGTGGTTCCGTAAATTGTTTACCAGGCTTAGCAATCACTATTATTTGGGCATATTTCCATATAGTCGGGACAAAGCAGAGTCGTAGGATATTGTTGTAAATTGTAGTGAGCAGTCGTATGGCCGTTCTAGGAAGATTTTTAAGAACTTCGCCTACTATAAGATCATATCCAGGCGCTTTTCTTGAATTTGTTAGTTTAAGTTATTGTAAAACTTCCGCCGGTAAAAAATATTTGAGTGGTAATGATAATTGGCACGGGGCGTCAAGGAAGGAGTCAATTTCATTGTCATCTGGATTGTCTTGTCGCTGTGTTGTCTGGAAAACGGTGTCGAGGTATTCAGCGAATACGTTTGCTTTGTCTTCGTCAGATCTAGCCCAAGTATCATATTGCTTTCTTTTTTCTACAATCGGTCGTTTGAACTTTTTGGTTGCTTTCCATATGGAATTGTCATTAGGTGTTAGTTTTGTGATGTATTGTCTGAAGGTGAGTTGGTGGGTGAGTCTGTTATAGAAAGTTCTATCCTGTCTGTCTTTTGTTCTCATCCATTTCTTCCTTGCCCTTCGTTTCTGAGTGATGAGGTCTCGGATATAAAGAGGGATGTTGTTTATTTCATCTTGGGAGGAGGCTAGATTAGGTGTAGCTTGCCAGGCAGCGTCTTGTATCACTGTAGTTAGGTGTTGGACTGCTGCATCAAGTTTTTGTTCAGTTTGTATACCGATGTCGGGTTAAAGTTCTTGGTTGATGTAACTTTGAAAGAAAGCCCAATCAGTATGTTTGGTGCAAAGCTTTGGTGGAGGTTCTTTTCTGATCACTGTGGAACTTAAGGTTACAATGATGGGGGTGTGGTCAGAGGATAGATCGTAATTGAATTCTGTTTTAGTGTAAGTATTTGCTATACCGTTAACAATTGCATGATCAAGGAGGTTTGGGAGTTTGTGTGGGTCGCTAGGCCAGTACGTTGGCTCGCCTCTTGATAGGTAACCATAGATATGCTGTTGTATTACTTTAAGTAAGTTGCGTCCTTTTGGGGTAGTAATTCTTGAACCCCAAGCTGTATGTTTGGAGTTCCAGTCTCCCATAACAATGAATTTTGAGCCTAAGGATTTAAGAAAGTCCTCAGAGTCTTCAAAAGAGATAGTATGCCTCGATGGACTATGGATAGCGGCAATTACTAGTGGGTAAGGAAGAGCATTAACTTGTATTTTTGCGCTTTGAATTTTGTCTGATCGATAGTGTTCAAGTTCGTAATGGACGATTGTGTTTTTTATTAACATGACCGATCCAGCATGAGCTGTGCCATCTGGGTGGTTAGCGTAGTAAATGGTAAAGTTTGGTATTTTAATTGTTGTTCTTGTGGTTGCAAGGGTTTCCGAGATTAGTAAGATGTCTGTTTTTTGGAGGTGTAGGAATGTTATTATTTCAGGTACATGATTAGCAATGCCGTTGGCGTTTCAAGTTGCAATTCGAAGTGAGTTCGCCATTATTATGCTATTTGATTGATTACCGTTGAAAGCATGTTGAGGACCATGCTGTTTTGCCTGATTAGCTGTGCGAACATTGCTTTAAATTCTGCAAGAAAGTTGGAGTGTTTCATTAATATTTGTTTGTTGGGCATTGATTGATGAGTTAACATTTCTTCCTATGACTGTTTGTTGATAGCTTACTGCATTTTGAGGGAATCGCATAGATTCGCCGTTAGTGATGTTTTAATAATTTAGGGGGGGAAATTCGTTGGCATTTGGTGGTTTCTGTTTTGCTTGTAGTTTGTTCATTACTGGCTGGAATGAGGCATTTTTTACTCTTTGGAGCACCCTTTGTAGTTGGCCGGGTGACTGGTTCCACAAAGGACACATTTGGCTGGGATGCTCGGTGGTTTCTTGCATATAGAAATACTGTGATCTCCACCACATTTAACACAGGTGAAGGGCTTGTTGCAATACTTCTTGATACGGCTATAATTTTGACATCGCAGACACTGCGGTATAACATTTTTTTCTTGGGTGGTTCGATCCGTACTTTTAGATTACCTAGGTATTGTATGTCAAAGATCTTGTTATTGTCATTGGGCTCTAGGTCGGCCATGAACAGCGGCAGTGGCAATTTAGTTAACCTGTGACGGATATTTATAATATTGCGTACTTTGTAACCGTATTCAGCTAGCTCATCTTTAATGAGTTGGATTGAAACAGTGTGATGGAGATTGCGAATGGCTACTCTGTATGCTCTTTCTTCTTTGAACTGATATGTATGATGTACAATGTTCTTTTCTCTAAGGTATACCGTGATTTTCCTATACGAGTCTGGAATTCTGGTGCTAATTTTTATAGTGTTGTTAGTTAACGCTGTAGCTATTACAGTACTGATGCTATCGGTCATTTTTTTGTAGTCATTCACTCCATGAATAAAAATTGGCGTAGTTTAGGAGTTTTTGTTTGCTGATTGTCAGGAGTTTGAGTGGAATTGTCGTTGTTCTTGGTTGTTTGTGATAGAACTTCATATCGATTGGTAGTGGTTGTTTGGTTGATTTGGTGTGTGTTGTTTTTTGGTAGGTGACTTGTTTTCCTTTTTTTGACTGATTGCCATTTGTGTTTACCTTGTGGAGAGTTTTCTTGAGTATCATCGTTGTTTGTGTGTGATGAGTCACCTTTGTCATATGTTGTTTTATTTCCGCACATATGTGTTTTGATTTGGGGTTATTTGCATTGCTGGTAGTAATTGGCGTGAGGATTGGGTACGTAAGAGAGGTGATTATTGTTTGATTTTGAGATGAGTTTGGAATTTGATAAATTGGTTGATTGGCATATTGATTTAGCTGTGACTGATACTGGGTACTTTGCTACACACAACTACCACTGCTTTATCGAATATTATCACAGATTCCGCATGGTAGCATAGACGGATCTGTATTGTAACTTCTGTCGTTTGTACATTGCAGACTTTTCGTTAACAAGGCCGAAAATAGTTGACAGTTACGCCAATGATAATGTTATGGTAGCAGTGAGTCTTCTATAGTTTTCAAATAGCTCAAAAAAATCTGAATAAGATAGAAGACTGGTTAAAGATATGACATATTAAACTAAACAAAAACTAAGTGATTTATACTACATTGACCTTGAGGCAAACATAAATTACTATCTGATTGTCAAACAAGATAAAGTTAAATATCTGAAAATATTTATAGATAGGCATCTGACCTGGAAGAAACATGTGGATTAAAGTTTCGACAATTTTACTGATTAATCCCAACAAGCTACGGAAAACAAAAATCCGTTTTATAAATACATCATAATGGCACACTGATTTGGATGTATTATGTCCAGTCATGGGGTTTCCCAAGTAACTCAAATTTGGAAATTTCACAAATATTTTAAAACAAAGTTTCAAGAATAATCAATGCATTCACATATTTTTCAAACTGGCTAATCCATTAAAAAAGAAGGGATAACATAAAATAACAACAATACCAAGATGGACTCCAAACGCATACCAATAACACGATGATGGTTTTCTTAGTAAAACTAATATACTACAGCTAAAAAGATTTGATTTGTTAAACCTTCTAACTAGATTTGACTTGTATATTTTTTTATACCCGTGTGGGGTTGCTAGTCCCCCATCGGGCGCCTCCCCAGGTGGCGGATAGGGGAATGCTCACCAAATATGGTGGGTACCGGGGAAATAAAATACCCGGGGCGGACCAAAACTAGCAGCAGCGTCTGACCCATATTGGGCGGCTGCAAACGGCGTCTACATCCAGAGGATCAACCGGTTAAGGAAAACTCGCCAACACGGAGGGCAAGCGAGGCGTTTTATTGCCAAAACCACCCAAACCAAACCAAATGTCAGATTTCAAAAACCACGGAAATAGACTCCAGGTGAGTAGAGTTAAAAACTCAAAGTCTCACACTGAAAGCTGGTAGGAACTGGACAAAACAAACCAGTGACCGACACAGATGGAGAGAAATGGGTGAGGCCTACATTCAGGAGTGGATGGCAGAAGGCTGAAGAAGAAGAAGAAGAATATTTTTTTATAAATTGACATTATTAATTAGATGATTTATTGTCGAGATGTTTTGCACATTTAAAATTATTGTATACATGTTATTTCTGTAACAGACCGTAAATTTTATGCCAGTAAATTTATGCCAAATTAGTTGAAAATTTTAAAATATACATTTTTGGTTCAATTAAACAACTAAATGTTACTGAAAATTTAATATTTTGCTATAAGCAAACCCAACTATTTTTTTAATAATTTCTCCCTCCTCTCGTTGAAACGGAAATAGGATATTAGAAAGTTTTGCAAAGCAACTTTAAAATACTTATACCACATTCTGTATCCTTCTGCATCTCTCTAAATCAATCCTCCAACCAACTCTTCTGCGTTTTTGGGGACCTAGAAACACTCGTAATCTCACGTTATTTGCTTTATTTTAAGCTTCAGTTGACATGTTATAAAAATAAAGTTAAGTTTACCATCTATTGCGATGCCAAAGAAATAAAATTTTTCTCGCTTAAAAGCGGTCATGTAGAATGTTACGGATTTTCAGTGCAGTAATATCCAAAGGCTCTTCTATCTGACCTGTTAAACTTGAGTGTTTTTCTGCCAGCAGCAAAGTTTTCTTCTGTGGTAGACAATGACAGGTGTTTTAAGTTCTAGACTAGAATTTCCTTCCTAAAACTCCCAACATCTGAGAACAGGATTCATACACTGATCGATACACCAACCATGTAGAAAAGTGTAGTCCAAAATTACTTGGTGTTCCGTTACTGCCTGTATATTTTAAAAATTTGAGAGAGTGTGCTTTCTAAACTTAAGTTTTTGGTGGATAAAATAATAACTTCCTGCGATTGAATAGCAAGACATCCAATCTTCTAACTGTTAAGATTTCAAATACCACTTGTCTATAAAAGATGGTTTTAATTTATGAAATGAGCTTTAGAATGATATTCAACAGTTTTTGAAATAGGCTTACGTTATCTACTTAATATAAATATTAAATTATTCAATTTACTTTTTCTTACATATAAATGTAATAAAGAACAGTAGAATTTAACATTCTTCTTTTAACGAGAAGCAATCAATTGTGTTATTTAATAAAAATTATCGGACAAGGATAATATTTGGGTAACACCAATTTGAACACCACCTATGGTCCATAACTTTATTTCTTTTAGTAAATTGTATAAATGTTATAATTATTTCTCTTACTTTTTTCTACCACGAGATAGCTTACCCAAACACCGAATTACTTTAAGTAGTCTCTTCAATTAAGGTGTAAAACATTAGAATATTGTGCTTGATTTTTTATTTATTTTTTTTTAGTGATAAACTGTCGTAATTTCAGTATAAAAGGGAGGTTAAAGGGTTAATTTTAAACAGTTTTATATTGCAGCTTTATCTTCCAAGTAAACGATCTTAACATATCAAACGTTGTTTTTACCTTGCACTTCACCTGGAAGTTCGCGCACTTACGGCATGTTTGCTTCTTAGCAATATTGAGAATGTAAAGTTATTCTACGCAGGTGTATATAAATTTAAGAAGTAAATGCTACTTAGTTTAGCTTTATCCGTTGCAACAGACGTAAGCATTCTAAAAAAAATTGTATTATAATATTGTATACTAGTTGGTTATCATTTTTATTTCTTTTTACTAGTAAAAAGGCCACATAATCAAAGATAGCTGACCGATAGGTAATGCAAACGATCTAATTACTTAATGTTTTCACCTATAATAGGTCAACCGTGACCTAAATAGAAAATCTAAAACCTTTATGCTAGGTTTAGCAATAAACCGGTTCGAATGAGGTATTAACCTTTGAAATCGGTTCATAACTAAAGGAGGAGTTGCAATGTTAGTTACAAACACACATAGTTACATTTTTGCAATTTTGTAGGGTAGATTATTTTTATAGTTTTAAGGTCCTTAATAGCACAGAACAAGAAGTACTGGCTGTGAGTACAATGACGAATGTTGCCCAAGAGCTAGTGTCTAGCACCAGCCCTACTTCGAATTTAATAGTTTACACTACAGCAGAGGTAGCCATTCTCAACCTAATAACATTTAAATTTTGTAAATTTCTGGTAGGTTTTTTATTAGGCATTTTACTAACATTGTTGCTTTTAGGTTGGTGGCCTTTTTTGGAACAACGTAATGATACCTGACCATGATTTAGATCAGACTCTAGGCCGTAAGCACCACCAAACAACAATGACCTAATGGTAATACACTAAACAGAATGCAGGGCTTAGTGCTCAATGATGTTGAAACCACGAGACCCCGAAAAAGGAAATGTAACATGAAATTTTTAAAAGCGACCGTACAAAAGCAAATAAAGGAACAAGAAAGGAATAGCAAAACTAAAAAGAGAGATTTTGTGTCGACTAAACACCTAGAACTAAAAAAGAAACCCGATAATTTTAATATGCACAAGAGTATTAAGGAAGCGGCTGGAGTGTGGCACGCTAGAGGAGTAAATATGCTATCAGATAAAAAGGTAAAGCTACAATGCGGAAGATAAAATAACTAAACACAGAACTAAAGACAATAAAAGAGAAAATCCTATGTTAATAAAAGGCACAAATAGTCCTACAATAACTAAATCAAAGACAGGGAAAGCTACACTATAGAAAACGGGAAAAGCATCGAGCCCCGATGGAACACCCGGAGAACTACTGCGGTTGTCAGAAGACGAATACATAGGAACTCTAAGAAACTTATTTAATGACATATACAATGCAGGCAATATACTAGAAGATCGCTTAGACTCTATATTTATACCTATACACAAGAAAACTAATTCAAAACCATGTGAAGACCGCAGAACAATAAACTTAATGAGTTACACACTCAAGATCTATCTTCACACAATCCATGGGTATATAGAAAGCTAAAAGAAAAACTTAGCAGAACACAATTTGCCTTTTGAAATAATCTAGGTACAAGAGAAGCTCTATTTAATATAAAAATAATGATTTATCGGCGTTGTGATGTCATACAAGGGGTGTGCTTGTTTCGTAGGGCTTTGGCAAAGTAAAACACAAAAACTGGTGACTATCCTACGACAAGCAAAGATTTAAGAATTATACAAAATTTATATTGGAATCAAAGAACGGCAATAAAACAGATGACCAAACATCCGATGAAATTGAAATCAAATCTTGGAGAACTTGAATGAAGGAATCTCAATCAACGGCCAACTGATCAATAATCTTAGATACAGATGATACCGTACTTATAGCAAGCAGAAGAAGGTCTGCAAAAAATAATGATAGAGTAGTGCAAAGTGTGGTATAAAGATAAATGCAAAAAAAACAAAAATAATGGTTATTAGTAAACGAAACATAACCAACTTACTAATATATGCTAATTGAGTACCCTTGCAACGAGTAGATAAAATCGTTTATTAAGGATGTACATTAAATGAAAAATAGAGTCCTTCAGTTGAAATAGAAATTAAAAAGAGCAAGATTTGCTTTTAACAAGTGGAAAGCAGTTCTATCTAATCCAAGGTTAAGTATTGAAAATAAAAACACGTGTCCTCCAATGTTACATCTTCCCGGTTTCAGCTTGGACCCTCGAGGAGAATACTATAAAGGATTTAGAATCGTTCAAATACTGGTACTACAGAAAGATGTTCCGAATATCGTAGATACAGAGGAGAAAAAAGAGCTAATAAACATTGTCAAATAAAGAACATTTAACTACCTTGGCTACATTACGCGCCATGAAAAGTAATTTTACAAGGCAAAATTGAAGAAAAACCGGGACGGCGCGTACATAGTGGACGAAAAACTTTAGACAACGTCAGTATATTTCGAACAGCTGTGAATGAAAATAAATGGGCCAGTATAATCGATAACGTCCTCAGAGTATAAAGCTGAGAGGAAGAAAGTATATAATGCCAGAAGATATTCTAGAAAATATTCCTACATATAGCAAGTTTCCCGGTCGTCGAAAACCATTGTAGTAGAGAAAGATCTACAAAAAAATATTTAACCAATGAACTTAAAATAAAAAAATGTACTCATTGTATAGTGAAGATTGCAAACGAAAGAAAATGCACAAGTTACAAACAGACAAATAATAATAGTGATAAAGAAGAAAGCGTAGTTGACAGAAGCAAAATTTAGATATGACAAAGAGATCAGATAATAAAAAAGGACTTGCCAATACTTTACTTGACTAACTCGTAAACGTTTTATTTGAGAAAACTGTAGACTCTTAACTTAACTATCCTAAATTCTACTAATTGAAAAGATCCGGTTGGGGTACGAGGCGCTTTTAAGATCTCGTCCTGTATTTTGAAGTGAGCATTAAATATCATAACAAGTGACTTTCTAGTAAGATAATTGTAAAATTATCTTGGCGAGTTACCTTTGGTTACTGAAAATATTGTCTTCAACAAAAATAGTCAACCATTCGTTTCTTCTCAGGGGGTAGAATAGGTGATTCGACCATCATAATGACTTCTTGGGATTTGCAGCAATCCATCCGTCAGTGTAAAGTTTAAGATATTTAAGGAGTCTATGACATGGCAGTAGAAGACAAAAAAAATGTGTTTGAAAAGGAAAATTTACTTCTAATTAATCTAAAAAAGAATAGAGAGCAAGAAGACTTTAAAATCAGTACGGTACGTCCAATAGAGAAACGAAAAAGTAATTTTCTATTACAAGATTTCTTTTTCTAATGAAAACTTTAAAATGGTAGACATAAAGAAAGACACAAATCGACGCCAAACTGACCTTAAACCATACCTCAGACAAGATCCACTCAAAAACCCGTAAGTAGTATCAAGTATCAAGACTTATTGACGCTTCTAAAATAGGTGCCAGAGCGTTACCGTCAATTTTATGAGACTCTTCCACACTCGCCAAAAGGAGAGGACTTTCTACTGGTAGAAAAAATACAAAAAATTAAAAAATGACTAGTTGTATTCAGCTAATGTCAATCCTTTAATTGAAGCTTTTAAGATTGAAGGGAAGAAGCGAGAATTAGACAAGGGGTTAGACAAAGCTGTCCGCTATCACCCTTGCTGTTCAATTTGTACATACAAAAAGCCATAAATAAACTGAGAATAGAAAGTAACGTAGGAATAAAAATACATGGAAACACAATCGACGCGATTAGATATGCTGATGACACAGCCTTGTTGGCTGAATCAGAAGAACAATTGACACAATCCATGGGAGACATGGGCAAGATATTTAGAGAGGAATCTAATATAACAATAAACAAAAAGAAAACAAAAGTAATGGTCTGTGCAAAAAACGAACATAATATAAACAATATCAGCATAGATAACGAGTCGATTAAAGAAGCCAACGAATTTAAATACCTTGGTAGCATAATCACGAAAAATGGAAGAAGTAGAAGAGAAATAAACAACAGAATAAATCTAGCAAAACGAGCCTTCTATAACAAAAACAGTTACTCACAGCCAATAACATCGCCATAAAGACTAGAACAGTTCATTCAAACATATATATGGAGTATAGCACTGTACGGCTGCGAAACATGGACAGTAAGCAAAAGCTATAGAAGGAAGCTAGAGGCGTTCGAAATGTGGTGCTATAGGAAAGCTCTAAAAATCAGCTGGATGGAAAGAAAAACCAACGAAGAAGTGTTAGCACTAATGGGTGAAGAAAGAAAAATATGGAAACATATCAAAAAAAGAAGAGACCAAATGATAGGACATGTTTTACGAAGAGAAGGATTACTGAAAACAATAATAGAAGGAAAAGTAGAGGGGAAAACACAAGAGGAAGACCACGGTTGAGTTATATAAAACAAATAATTGAAGACACAGGAAGCAAAAACTATCAAGAAATGAAAAGAAAAGCGGTGAATAGAGAAGAATGGATTGCTGCGACAAACCAGTCTGAGGACTGAAAACTGAGGAGGAGAGGAGGAAGATTGAAGTTAATTTAAATGTCATTAACAATGTAAGGCAGTTTGTTATTGTTTTCTTTATTTGCTTCTTTGTGGCTATGGCACTAATATTATAGTTTGAATTAAAAAAAAGAGAATCGTAAATTCGTTCCCTCCAAGTGTGATACGAAATAAAAGTTTAATTGAAATGATCAGTTAGGCTCAAAATATTAATCCTCCAAATATTTTACCATAAAAATTTTAGACTTGACTACTTCTGGAAACAAAAACCCGCGGGTGTCTAAAAACAAATTTTCGGTATGTTAACCAGCCGCCATAGTTCGCAAGATAAGCAGAGGCGTATGTATATTTGCCGAAGTTCTCAGCGGGGAAAACTCTTCGGAGCAAGAGAAGCGTAACGTTCAACTCCAAACAACCCCGGAATACATATATCGATTCCGCAGTCGATACACATTCTTCTTTGTTCCGCGGGATCCATGTGCTCGCGTGCATGCTCTTCCACGTTGCTGTGACGTCCCGATGTCCGCGAGCTGCTTTCGCCGGCGCGGCAGCGCCCCTTCCCAGCTACAAGCGATTTCAATTTGCAGGGCGAATCTGATATCAATTAGCGCCCATAACCCGTCACTTAATAAAGACCGGCCGGAAGCGCTAGTGTTGTACCGGAAACGCGAACAGAATGGCGAGGGGAGCAACTCTAACAAGTAGGGCCGCCCTGAATTATAAATGAGCTGTAAGAACTAACTTACGCAGCCCCTCTGTTTTTATACTTCCTCTCCCTTCTCGACGGCGAATTTCAGAATTTTAAGCCCGATATTTTGATGGTGATGCGAATAGTGCGCTTCGATTATTAGGGAACGCCTGAGCCGCCGCGGATTCACCTCCATTATTGTTAGTGGCAGTACTAGTGGCGAGACTAGGGTAAGTAGAATCAGCGGTACTTACGTTGTACTTGGGCGACCATGAGTTGCACATTATCGAGGCATCTTCCAGTATTCGGCTCTGCAACAAATTAAAATGGGGGTCAGCATTCCTAATCGAGCAAAGACATCACCGAAATAATTCGATTTTTGGGAAGCGTGCGCCGTGCTACCCCTTAGGACCTCGCACACTCTCAAGTGACAAATATCCGGATGGTCGCCAGGGGTGCTCGACCGCGGCCGCACACGTCAGGCACGTGCCTACATTATAGCAACAATTAAATTACTGCACTCCTACGGGCATTCAAACCAACCGGCCTAAGTTATAGTACAAATCAAAGGGAAGTTGTTATAAACATTAAACGTTTAAGTCGCCTCATTTTTTTCATTGATGATATTTAAGCTCAATAATTTACTGAATACTTAATTATTCTACAAGTAGTTATTATACCATTTATAAATTTCCACTAGTTGGACAACTATATAATTATTTATGTTCATTAAACATTCATCATCTATTTAGAGCGGTATTAATGTTTCATCAAATGTTTTTATATTTTGTGTATACTTACCTGTCAAATACAATATAAATATATTTTTAATAAATTATTTTTGTCATCATCATCATAGAACAGCGTCATGGAGTCCACTCCAGTTCTGGACATACGCCTCCTCAAGATTCTTCTACTCAGTCCGGTCTTGTACCCTTCTTGTACAATGAGGTCTTTCTCTGCCCGCTTGCCTGTTTGAGGTCTCCATAAGGTCACCTTTCA
This sequence comes from Sinelater perroti, assembly GCA_036346155.1. NCBI lineage: Eukaryota > Metazoa > Arthropoda > Insecta > Coleoptera > Elateridae > Sinelater > Sinelater perroti. The sequence goes on along the minus strand of JARFIY010000006.1, from coordinate 578,159 downwards.
GCGTCTTTACGTACGAGGTGGCCTTTCCATCTTCCTCTTTGGTTGGCTATTTTCTCCTGTGTATCGTCGACTTTTGTCCAATAGCCTGATTCCTAACCGCTCTTTACATTTTCTTTTGTGTCACCTTCAGTTAATCCATGTTGGTTTTTGTGAACGCCCAAGTCTCAGAAGCATATTTTAGGATAGGCCGTGCGCTTTTTGAATGCGCCTTAATGTTTCTTTAAAAACATTTCTTAGTTTTTCATAAGACGACCATACAAACTGAATTCTTCGAATGATCTCAGCTGCTTGCGTGAGCTCCTTGAAGGTATGTGTACTCATTAGATAGGTCAATTTCTTGTCTATTCTATAGTAACTCTTTTCCATCATTCCTATTTGTTATTAGTTTTTGGCATATTGATCATGACACCCCTATCTCAAGTATCAATCAAAAATAGTTACAAACACTTAGGTAACATGGATATAGAAAATATTAGTTGAAACCATAATGACGCTAGTGTTACTGTGACAAAAGGTGCTTCTATGGGTGTTTACAAAGTCAAAAACTATAAGGACATGATTAATGATATTGTTAAAATAGAAAGATACAGAAAATATTATCAAAGATTTAAGAGAAGAAAATAAATTACGACATACGTAGCAACCAAAAGATAAGCAATCATCCAGAGTAATTATTGAAAACTGTCATTCTTCTACACCACAAAGTTTGAATATTGGAGAATTAGAAAGAAGTGACCATGGCACAAGATTAGTAAGTATCCCTATTAAATATAATTTACCTTCGGCTAAAGAAAATCATCAAGATGAAAAAATTCAAGCCATATGTTCTAAAGTTAACGCTTTATATTAGTTTTTCTAATGTTTGCTATATATTGTCCAATTGCTCTTATTCCCTTATTTCTAATTTCTCATTATTCTTATTTCTCATTTTATCTATAGGCCAATTTCTTCTTCCTGAATCCCATCGTTTTTATCCCTATTTCTACTGTCTTTTTAATTATTACCTTGTTTGTTTGTATCAGCTTTCTTTTTCTGTTTTCCTTCATTCTAATTACTTTTTCAATTTTTTTTAGTTCTTGTTTTATTCTATTTTAATTTCCTTATTTGTTAAGCTTTCCATGAGTTTCTTTTTGAAACATTTAGGATTCACTTTCATTTGTAGTTATGGTATTGTACACACATTCTTTAATATGTAATTCAGTTTCCTTCTTTCTCATGTTTCATTTATTGCAAAATACATGTTTCTAACTTTTTTGTCTTATTTACAGTCTCACTATCTATTTTTCTATCACTTCTTAGTTTACTTCCTAAATATTTCAACTCTTGATACATGCACCTGCATTTCCATATTTCTCACATTATTTTTTTCTTTCCTTACTATCATTAGTTTTCTTCTGTTCATATTTGTTTCTATTTTCATTTTTTTTATATATTAAATAGCTTTTGTATTCTTGTTAGTGAATTTTCAACATCAACACAATATGCTTTTGATATTCTACTACTGTTCGTAATTGTTGAGTTTTTTTTTTGTATTTTTAAGTAGTCTATCTATCAAAATTATAAATATCAAAGAACTTAAGCTGCCATCTTGTTTAACTCTTTTTCTTGTTCAAACTTCTTTAGATTTCTTGTATTTTACCTGTCACATTTTTCTGCATTCAGTTTACTACATCTATTAATTTACTTCGTACTCTTAATAGTGCTGACATTCTCAGATAATTTTTCTTTGTATTGGTGCATCGTGTGGTTGATTCTCCGGTTGTTAGGCCGTAGTCTTTGAATTTTTAGAAGATTTTCTTCTGAAGATGTCCGCCGCAGTTGTGGACAAAACGTCAACAGTTTCTGAACTCCGACCACGACCTAACAACTCGAGAACCAACCGCACGATGTACCGTAACACCAGTTATGAAAGCCTTCGGATCTGTTCTCTTTGTACCGCATCGAAGCTAGATTATAAGTTTCTTCTACTATCCATTTTATCATTTCAAGGTCTATGTTGTCTGCCCCATTTACTTTAATTTTTACAATTGTAATTTCAAGTAACTTTTTTATAATAGGTCTAGTAAAAAGAAATCTATTTTTTGAATGAAATTGAAGGTTTTACTTAACATACTTAGAGGGAACCGATTTAGGTGAAATATGCGCCGTTTAACAGTTTACCATGGACAAGAACAGGTGGTAATCACATGGTGCCAGATCCGGACTATAAGGTGGATGCATAAGAACCTCCCAACCAAACTCCCGGAGCTTCTGACGAGTCGCTATCGATGTGTGTGGCCTGGCGTTATCTTGATGAAACACAATTCCTGTTCTAGTGGCCAAAGTTGGCCGCTTCTGGGCGATTGCTTCCTTCAGACGATCCAATTGTTTACAATACAGGTTCGAATTAAGAGTTTGGCCGTAGGGGAGCAGCTCATAGTATATGATTCCTTACCAATCCCACCAAACGCACAGCAAACCCTTCCTGGTCGTCAATCCTGGCTTGGCCACCGTTTGCGCCGGCTCATCGCGCTTCGATCACGATCGTTTTCGCTTGACGTTGTCGTAAGTGATCCAATTTCATCGCCAGTTACCATCCGCTTCAGAAATGGGTCGACTTTGTTGCGATTCAGCAGCGATTTACAGATGGAAATTCGGTCCATGAAGTTTATTTGCGCTAAATCGTGTGGCGCCCATACATCCAGCTTCTTTTTGTATCTAGCCTTTTCCAAATGGTTCCAAACGGTTTTTTGCGCTCCTGGGCAATAGAAACAGTGATCATATGACTGTCGGACTTGGCCATTTCTATAATTTTATCCACATTTTTGACAATTTGCCTTCCATAGCGTGGTGCATCTTTGACATCGAAGTTACCGGAACGGAATCGACGAAACCAAAACTGCACTTGATTGGCTACTACAGTATCAGAACTATAAACACTATTCATATTTTCAGCCGCCTGGCTTGCGTTTTTACCTTTATTGAAGAAAAACTGTAAAATATAGGGTGTTTTCTCTTTTCTTGTGTCTACCTTTGATATGAGCTCAAACAAAACTAAGTCGACCACTCACAAAACTGTCAAATAAGTTTTTGTAGTAGGAAATGTCAGCTTTCTAACGCCAACTAGTGTAAACCGATCGAATTTTTAGAGCGCAAGATACAATTTATTAAAGCCATCTTTTGGAAAAATAATGGACTTCTTTTTACTAGACCTATTATTATTCAAAAACTAAGTCAGAGAAAGAGCTGAAAAAGTAGCAGAAGTAATTATAAAGAAGATTTTAATAAAGAGGTAATAAAAGGTAATATAAAATTAGAGGAAAAAATAAATGTTATCTATCATAAAAAGAAACAACTGCAGAAGACAGCAATTATTTTTACAATAAATTGCAAAAGGCCATAGGTAGGAAGCAAAGAACAGGAAAAGTTACAATAATAGTAGATTAAAATAAAAAATTTGAACTAATTAAAATACTCGGAAAAAATGTAGAGGACCAAGTGGGGAGAAAAACGTAAACTGATAGGTTTCAAAATAATTGATTTTTGCCAAGAAAATATGTTCATTAGAAATACTTTCCAAAAAGAATACATATAAATATACACAGCAGAAAAAAAGTTGGTAAAAGCAGAAATGAGGAACCACCACATCAAAATTATGGCAATGGAAGAAAAAAACACAATAAGATGGCAATTTACAAAATTATAAAATACAAAAATTAAATAGGATATTAAGAAGAAACAGACATTCGATTTATAAAACAAGTAGAACTTAAACATGAATAATCATTAGAAGAAAAATGGAGTAAGTAAATTTAAAGACGCATTATATAATAAGGCAAAAGACAATAAATAAATAAATATACTAAAAGATTAACTTGGTGTGATAAAGAATTAAAAGATCAGTTAAAAGGCGAGTAGAAATCAAAATAAAAGAACGAGTTTGATAAATAACTAAGTCATAAGTATCAAGAAACAACAGATCATTCTAGAACTATTTTAAAAATTGATTTAATGTAGAAAAATGTATATACCATCAGCAATAACATAAAAATGAGAATTACGACGACCTAAACACAATTCTACTGCTTAATGCCGCCAAATATATCTATTGGTAAGCGTGACTGTAACTCGAAGCATACTCACTGTTGCTCTAGACTTATTACCACAAAAGGTAAAAATTTATTACCAATGATAATTATAATCACTACTCTACTAGTGATAGTATTTATAGATATATTCTATTCACAGATTTTTTATATCATGTGGAATCACTAACAGTTTAGATACGATTAAATCAAATGATGATTTACCTTCACTTTTCTGAAGTCGGACCGATTGGTTGAAAAAAATTACAGAAGAAACCAATTCTTAAACTGAGCATCAAAAAAAGACCGTAAATAAGTCAAACCGTTATATAACTAGTCTCAGTCAAAAAGGGTCTTGGGATTTTGTCCAATAAAACCAGTCAAATGCGAAAACTCAACGCATTACAGCAAGAGCCAAAGAATGCAAACTTCACTCAATATATTATTAGAAGTCTAAAACAAAATGACACCTTATGGAGGTCTACCAAAAATACAGCAGACCTCAAACTTCAGTATAACCCATAAGAAAAATAAATCCCAGAAGGCAAGATCTACTTTCTAATGATTAAAACTGCACCCATGCTTGTTAATAAGGTTGCATAATTCCTTCATATACCAATCAAATAGGAAGTGTAACCTGAGCTTTTCAACTTGAATCAACACGAGGTGCTGAGCTACGGTTTACTAATGGGTAAAATTTTAAAACTAGTATTAGAATAGCTGTGTTGCTGCTAACAACAATTTATAACATATTATAATACACAATCATACTCGTATATATCACAATGGCTAACACCAAGTAAAGAGTTAAATAACGTGACGTCGTAACATTTTATAAATTTCGCTCATACGTCGTATAAAATCGTAATATAACATAAATGTTTTAAAGAAAATAACTTTTATTGCTGTGTCTTTAGATGCCTCTTAAGTATTCGACAAAATATGACTTATTCGTGAGATAGATTACTTTGTCTTAATATGTGTTTTAGTCCTGTATCTTTATTTTACTTACACACAACACTGATTTAGCAAATATCAACAATACAGTACCATGTTTGTGAAAGGGTGGCAAGCCTTAACATTTGGAAGCTTCTATGGGCTAGTCATCTGACATGAATTCCATAAAACACGCCTTTGCTGTTATAGTGGAGGGTCTGCTAACCGGGTTAAACAATAACAACTATATTTCAAAATGAAGGCCATTATCCTCTACAATCTTTTACAGTTTTTTGCAAGTCGTCGGATCTAATCAAAGTACTATTCTGACTTCTTCTTCGATTTCATCAAAAGTCTTAAATCATAGATCACGCCAGAGGCGCTTTATTGATCAGAAAAGGTCATAGTCAAATGGAACAGCATCCGGATGGAAAAGAACCTCGACGATCCAATTCCTCAAACTTCTCCGTAGTCTTCGTGATGGTGTTCTGCTGAAGCACAACGTGCTTTCGTCAAACTACAGTTAGGCACTTCTTCTTTAGCTTGTCGTAAACATGAGTTAGAGACATTCATGTCGCGATCGTACAGTACAAGTTCAAAATGCAAAACTTCTTCGAAATTCCATCAAACGCAAATCATGAGCTTTTTGTTGGAACAATTGTAGCGTAAAACTAATAGTTGATGTTGACCTTCAAAAACAACTTGTTTGCCTATCGTGATTGACCAGATAGACCTACTGCTCATTTGACGTCTCAATTCGCTTCCAAAAATTATTGTTCAGCGGGTTGTTGAGCAATTGATGGTAGATTTCAACTCCCTTGTTGGTTTATGCTTCTTGGGAGCAAAATAAATTTAATGTAAGTGGTTTAATGTAAGGTTCACTAATGTTGTCCACAAGTTTTTGATTTTATCGCCGACTAAAGCTAGTTTCGTGTTCAAGATTGAAACGTTCTCTGGTTGTTGAGCAACCTTTTTCCTAGCCTTCAAAAATTGCTCCAGCACCATCACTTGTGGTTAGACCTTTCTACCAACAATGTCGTAACAAAACCTAAAGTTTACTTTATGTAATCTTATAATTAGTGTCAATCATCCTGAAAATTTGTTGATTATAATTGTTTACACAAAATAACATTAAAAAAAACCAAATCAAAAATTTAAAAATATGGATTACCCAACTTCAAAGATTTTCTATATAAGAAAAACTTTTCAATAGTCGTAGGTATGTCATTGTCATTTATACCATGGGTATTCTTACTAAAAGTATGTGCCTCAAAACCAAAATTGAAAATAAAAATGTTTATTTTGGAATCTTCTTAGCCTTTCATTAAGGTCTCCTACATCTTTGTTATATTTTGTCTACAAGATTTTTTAATGTTCTGTAAAATTTATCATTTGTTTGGCCTAACCATACAAATTTTCTCTTGTACATGTTTATAGTTAGCTAAACACTGCTTGTTTTATTAATTATAGAGCCATTTTTTAAGATCTAGAATTTTTAAAAAAGAACGTATTTAGACACTTGCAGCTGAGGTTAGTTTTTCAATTTTCAGAGACTTTGGTTAATATAGAATATATATATATATATATATATATATATATATATATATATATATATATATATATATATATATATATATATATATATATATATATATAATTATGGTTTTCTATTTTTCTTTTAAAATAATTATTAGTTTCTTCTCGTCAATTCTACATTTCTTTAAAATAATACCTATGATTTGCCACTGTTATTCATACTTGTACTCTTTTTGTTCCTTTTTTGTTATCTATTTGGGTTTATCGCCTTCAGCTTGCAAAGACAAGGACCATACATTAAAATTTGCAGTATTTAAGGTTTTTCTACAATCTACCTCACTGTAAGCATTTCTTGACTAGACTGTGACCAAATTGGACAACATTATTTAATAAAAAAGATTATCGTTAAAATATAAACATATAATTTATCAGTTTATTGGAAAATCTTCTTAAGAATGTTTAGGTGAAAAGATATCTTTTATATTTTTCGCGTTTAATGTTTAACGCAGGCAATCAACTTATAATTGTTTATAATTTTTTGGTATAAAATTAGTTATTTAGAATATTGCCGAATATGCCGATACCTGCTTATATTGTTTTTTTAAATAATTTTTTTGCCTTTCTTTGAAATATTTTCAAATTAATAGCTAAATGAATGAGATTTAGTTTCAATGTTTTTTAATGACTGTTTTTTATGGGTAGTCATAGGTTGGTAAAGAAAGTAAACGTACCGATATTAGAATGCACACCTGGCATTCTCATTTTGACATAAGCACTACAGTGTCATAGCGGCGTTCGGTATCATCTCTAAATAATTTTGAGAGAATGTTAAGTACATTGAAGACATACTGCAAAATGTTGTTATTTTTAGTATTTTATTTTTATTAGAGCTTTGTGGGTAAAGATCGCAATTTTTATTAACTATCCTCAAGGTGTAGGAAGTATTTACTTCAAGACGTAAAGTAATCCATAAACGCAAGCAGACTTATAATGGTGATGTTTTTAGATGAAATAGAAATTTATCATCTTATATACTCTTAAAAGACAAGTTTTTCCGTAACGTTATCTAAATTCTATTACATTTTTGTTATTGAGAAAGTAGTGTCCTATCTCTTATTATCATTTCATGGTCCAAAGATTTGTAGCATAAATAAGATAAATGCCCTTGAACAACACAGTCTAGGTGTAACCCAACATCACACTTTGCATGTTGTTTCTAATATTTTTCTTACGGGCCACACATTTTCTTTGTTTTTCATCTAGTGCTCTCTCTAAATAATAAACTCCAGAATTTTTCCTTACATTTTCTAGAAATTCACACAGTAGGATGGCCTTTTGACCAGATTGAAAATGTATATTCAAGTAGGACCTTACAATTATTGTTCTAAAATCCAACAGGACATTTTTCTATTAGTACTGCAGTATATGACATAAGCATTGACTATAACCACATCCTTAACAAAAGTTGGAAAATACCATTCTTTGCTTCAATTTTTTATTTGTTACCATTCAGTTGGCAATAGCACTAGGCTGTGGAATTACTTGCTTCTTCTCAGTTTTAAATCATTTTGATGTTCGTCCCATTGATAGAATTTAGAAATGATATGATACAATCTTAATCGTGTTCTTAATATTTAATTTCTTTTACCAAACCTATAACCAAAAGACTTATGGAATTCTTTTTTTAATTATCTTGTCTGATTTTATTGTGCATTTACAGATTATATTATATCACATTGTTTCTGTCGCAAATATATTTTTCCTTTTAAATTTTTTACGAAATCAAAACTTGTGAGAAAGTTATCCTAGTAAATGCAGTGTTCTTCTAATTTGTTCACGGTTGCTACAAATGAGCTTGCTTCTAATTGCTTTAAGTAATGGTGACCATAACAACGCACCATTTGTTTATCAATATAAATATAGTGGAAAAATCCTCAAAATTGTATGAAATTTAACAATTAGTCGAATTTTGAATAATTTATGTCTACTTGCTCCTGGAGAAGAAAGTGATATTCAGTTAAAAATAATGTTCCCAAGAGTTTCTTAAAGTAAAATTTAAATTGGTGACCTGCACAGGATATACTAAGTTGTATGATATGTTCTACTACATTACCTCTAAAGAACATTTTAAAAATTTCTACTGAGGTTTTAACTTTTACTGTTTTTATTACATTTATTTTACGTTTCTTGCATTCTTCTTCGCCATTATTGACAATATTAAATAACGCTCTTTTGTGATTTTAATCCGATATGGGTTTTTCATTTTAAGTTTCTTATTTCATGGAATTACACTCTCTTCATTACATTTTGCTCCATATATTTCTATTAACGTCATTTGAAACGGTACCTTTAAAAATTATGTCATCCAAATGTAAATAATCATCCACTCTATCTGGTGGTAGTTCCACTATACCGATAGTACCATCAAGATGTTCGTCATTTGTCAAATCAAGTTTATTGCTCCGATATTTTTCTGGTAGCTTTAAAAACTTTTTTCTGCTCATTGATTAACTATAAAAATATTCGGAAGGGTAATAATTACCACAAAAGTAATAAATTAGCTACCTCGATGTGGTATATGTCAAACATATATTGATAGCAGACTTAGTTCTTAAAAGTACTCAACAAGTTTAAGACTAATAATTCCAACATAAAAATATTGCTGATTCCTTATTGACGATCATGGAAATCAGTGGATTGAGGTGCATTTGACATGGATTCCAAGAATGTTTAATGAAACTATCCGTTTCATGTATAAGGTGGTGAACATGGTATACAAATTTAACTACACATAAATAGTCTTATAAAAGAAAGTGAATGTGAGGATTGTGCGCCTCCAGGTGGTCGAACATGGTTTTGGTATCATCATATATACCTACGAGAGCCAATCATAGCTCTCCTATGAGAGAAAATTTTTAAAGAAAGACAAATCTTTTTTATTTATTATTAATTATACCAGGAAGGTTTTCTATAAAAATCCTTTTGTGTTAGGGTGTTTTGTGACAGAGGAAAGCAACGAACATTTCAGTGAAATGTTTTAGACTGAATCATTAAAATGAATTTCACTTGTAAAACTCTTACATGCTGAATAAAATTTATGTAACCTTCATGAAGAAGTATATGATACTGTGGTAATTCACTGCTTTTCTTTTTGAAAACGTAGAGAGTTGCTTCAAAGATGATTACACTTAATATTTTATCCAGGAGATCAGTGATATGTTTTTGCAATGTTACCGTTGAGAAGCTATAGTTACGATACAACATATAATGCTATATTTGTTTATGGAAATGATGCAAAGAGTATACCATCTGAAATTCACTGTCCTTGTAACATTTATAAAAATAATGTAATGGATAGTTCAACTAAAGAGAAGATTAAAGAAGAGAGACAAGTCATTAAGTGCCACTTTCCTACAATTTCATAAATCTTGCGTTCACTTGTGTGATGACAGATTTGGCGATTTACAACATTCTACGACGAAAAGTTACATCTGGTGTTCAACGACAGACATGTCAAAATATTTGTTTTTAGTTTAAATCAACTTATTTCGGGGTGGTTAAATATAAGCCGTGCGATTTGCACAGCTTACCCACTAAAAGTGTAAATGACCTCCAACGTAGTCACTGACTAATTTCGAATTATAATTGCAAATTCCGGATGCCACCTCCTCGCAGAGCAGCATTTGCATGCTCGCAAATGCGGTAGCACCTTGTAACAAACGCTACAGGAAGAGGGTCAGTTTGCGTCTCTTATCGTGCACATTGTTCCGGCGCCCGGAAGATGGGGTTGAACGCGGCACGGCGAAAAGTACAGATGGAGGATTATTACTGATTCATGTCTTCAATTAGCGCATAAAGGCTCGCGATAATATACACTTGCAACAAGCGCTCGCTTACGAATTCCCTTTCCGTTCAGTCTTGACTCGGCTAATTGTTATTATGGAATTGAGACAAATTAAAATGTGAAAGGGCACTCGCCGGCATTCCTGCGCTTGCGATGATGATCGCCCTTGTTAACATTATCAGGCAGGCAAATTGTTTAAAAATTTCGGGTTTCTGTGTCATGTAAGTAGTCTTGTAGTCCCGTGGGTTTTTTTGGTGCATTGTGAGACAGTGATCCTTAAAATTTTTTTGGGATGCCACTTAAAGAAACTAAAAACGAGGCAATAAATTGTGTATACAACAAAAGTGGTTTTTGTTCTTTAGTACCGTTAAGAATATTCATTTATAATTTAACAATAACTTACAGAAACCCTATATAAAGATAAACTGCACTAATACTTAAAAAATCTTTTTATTGTCTTAAGACATTTTAATATACTTTGTACTATGTCTTTTGTACATATAATGTTATCATTTTTTTTATGCAGTACAACTACCAACTTTAAAATACAACACTATATTTGATTTATACATATGTTATTATTATTGTATTGTTGTTATTACTGACATTGCAATCCATGGTAGCCAGTTAATATCCATCCATCCATTTACGTATTAAATTCTGCGGTGATTATTTATACGCCGAAATTAGAAAGCGTACAGGGCAACATAATATATGTAAATGGGCAGCACAATACCAATATGTCCCCTTTTAACTTCAAAAAATTTTAAGTTAGCCAAAACTATAAAAATTTTAAAAAATGAAGAATTAAGCAGAAGAACGGCATCTCAGGGAAATTAAAACAATTAATTTGGCAAAATCAAAACAAAAGCGATAACCAAAAATATACATTTAATTAGGTCTTTACAATTATTTCCAAATCTGATAGTTTGCTTCTCAGCTCCATCGATAGACGAGCTTAAAGATAAGTTGCAATTATAAATTATTCAAGACAGTCTTTTTGTTGCGCGCATCTACAGCATTTAAACCGTTCGAAAAATTCCACTTACGACTATTATTTTTTCAATTTTATTTTTTTAAAAAATTTTCCAACGCCCATATAGCGTATGCTTTGCAAATGTGTCGTTTTATTGTCAAAATGCAATGGTTTTAAAAGCTTTGCAATTTATTCAATTTATTAAATGTCTCAGTAAGCTCCCAATGAGTTAAAACCATTATAATTTGCGCTTTTCACACGGTTGCATTGCGCTCACGTGCCCAAAAAATGTCTCTCGTGGCCAGAGTGGACACCTAGTGGCTAGTACAAGTAGCTGGGACACCGAAATTGTTGTTCAATGAGTTCTTTAACCATTATCCATCGTTTAAGCGGTAAGAGATGTTTTCCTTACTTGTGTGAGATGAAACCGCCTTTGCAGGTTTAAAGGTTATCAAACCGCCCCTCCAAAAAACCATTGTAGATAGAAAAGTGCCTTCAATCGGTTAGTACGTGGCGCTTTTATAGAGGAAAAGTAGTAGGCATTTTTAAAGTCACATTCAAAAATATTTAAACAAATGTACAAACAATATGCGTGCTAGCAGAAAGTTATAATGAAAGCTTTACGACTGTAGTTGTCCGTTAGGTCTGCTAACCAAAATTGCTGCAACTTTAGTGTATTCGAACTGGAAAAGCTTACCATGAACATGATAAATGATTACCTATAAGCTTCACGAGTTGTTCGCATTTTGGAAAGTTATTGTAGGAAAAACTGATCTATGCGCAGTAATTTGAGTAAGGATTTAATTACAGTCCAAAATATGTCTCTTCCCTATCATATTTCTGTTCTAAGGTCTGTTTTTTGTAGAAGTGCATCAATGACAATTTTTTTAATTTGAGTTAGTATAAGTCTAAACAACATAAAACATTGCAACTCTAAATGAAACTATTGTATTGATGTTTGTAAACCTAAAGACATAAATAATAATTTGTTTACGTCAGTAATTTATTTTACGGAATAAACTGCAGAAAATCTGTAAATGGGGTCACGAAATAGTAAAATTATTTGTTTTAACTCACTGGCCTTTAAAAACTCGGATTTTCGTAATACAACACTCAATATTTTTATTCAACTTAATCAGCACCATTTTGGTTTCTAAAAAATATTGAAAGGGTCTATTTATTTTGTAGTAACCTTGTATCTATCCACCTATCCTCCCACTTCTGCGGTGATTAATTATACAGCGGAGCTCCAAAATGCATATGGTAGCATCATATATGAACATGAGCACCACAATACCAGGATGTCCGCTTTCAACTTTAAACCATAAAAATAAAAAAAATGGGCGCAAACCTAATTTATTAAATTAACAAAACCAAAACAAAACGAAGCCATAATAAAAAATGTACACTAACTGTGTCTAAAAAAATTTTCAAAATATGATAGTTTAGGTTTTTAATAAAACTTTCAAAAGATTTCTCAATAAATATATACATTGATCTATTGATATTTCATCGATAGCCTAAATGCTAGTATTTTTTGTTTGTTTTTTACTTCTCTTTATAAAAATGTTTAAATACCTTTTAGTGCGTTATAAGTTCAATTCGTTAACTATATTTTTCGTTAGTTTAAGTTTTTATTTCTACATCTAAGGTAAACGAAGAGAAAATAATGATTTTTATGCACATAAACATATCTGTAAAACAAGAACTGGAGTATTTTGCTGTGACTAAAAATAGATGCTGAAGTCACTCTTCAGTGAATCTGAGCTAAGATTTTGTCATTTGTCTACAACGTTAAAAAGACATATCTAAAAGTGGCTTAAAGATAAGAAGTACGATTTCAATTAGTAGGTGCCCGAATTTTGCATTACATGCATTCCACCGATATGATTATTGAACGTAAATAACCGAGAATTGGTAGTTTATTCCGAACCGCGCTCGCAAAAGTTGCTCGGAATGCCTTTTGGTACATGACAATGCGTAATCGAGAGCAATTCACGGCGACAACGCCGTATCGACATTCACCTGTTCGAGGAGCACAAAAAGCTCAAATCTGTAAAAACATCTACATTGTGCTTTATGCGCCGCGTGGAGGGGGCGAGCTTTTGGACTAGAGGGAGTAAAATGGCGGCCTGAGTGGGAGAAAGAGTGACACTGCGATCGATAAGGCTCCGGCTCTGATTGGTGCATAGGCCCGATCGGGTGGAGCGAGCTTTTATAGCACAATTTTACTATCTGTGATTTCAATGGCATATCTTGATGTAAATTTTTATGAAATCCGTTTATTATTGTCGCGCTTGTTCCAGATCCTTTACGATACTGATGATTTATCGCGCGAATGTGCGCTCTCTAAGCGCAAATTCCTCTTTCGCCGGCTTCGCCGCGGGCTGCGACGCTTCGAAACGCATTCGCGATTTAAAAAGGCATTTCATTGCGCGGCGCCGGCCGCGGGCAGCCCTGCCGATCGCGCATTGATTCGCACTTTTCGCACCACGCCGGGCGCGCAAAAGTGACACGCTAATTTCCATTTTTTGTTCGTAAATATTTTATGCCGGATAATAGCGTGCAAGAATTATTCCGAACCCCTCATCGGAAATTAACAGGTTTATAATGAACCCTCGCGTATTAGGGTTGCACTTTGCGACTCCCCTATTTCGACAGGTACGTTGATTATGCACAGGTGCTTATGCCATATGGCCGCATTTTTCCGGGCGATACAAATCTGGATGGGCTCGTAAAAAGGCCATATGGAGAAGCCGAATCACAATAACGCCCGTCATGTTATTTTCATTCTAATTAAAAAAGTCAGCGAAATCTGCATTAGTTCTCGCACTTTTTTTTTGATAGTCAAATGGAAAACAAAATTTTTTATTACATTCATTTTTGCTGCTATTACCGTTTTATGATTGTAGTTAGTAGTATTAAAAATGTTAAAATGAAATCGAGTAGGAATTTCGAAATGGAAATACTGGCGGCAACGATTAAAAAATTGTGGAGGTGCATAGAGGAGGGCAACGCCGGTATCAACAATGGTTCGGGACCTGAATAACCAAATAAATTCGATGTTCTTTTAAGTATGATAGTATACACAGAACCTGATGAACCCACAAGCCGAGTGAGCCGCAATCTAGGGCGACAGGATCTGCGAGTGCAAAATTTTGAATTGAGTAAACGAAAAAGTGGCCGAAATCAGAGAAACTTTAATTAGATTATAACTATTAAACTTTGAAATCGTTGTTCGACTTATATTTTTAATTGTAAGAGAACAAGATAGATATACTATAAAAGCCGTTTTGCGGCCTTGTTCAAGTATAGTTCTATGCATGAGATGGTAACGCTTTCGAGCGGAGTGCGTTGAGGCGCTTCGCGCCTTGTAAGAAGTGCGAGCCTTACCTTCTCCTTCATTTAAATGTACCCAATGTTGCAAAAGACTGCAATAAGACTACAACCAGCAAAAATATTGAATCCACAAAACTCGCATCTCGAAGCAAACTCGCTACCAACTCGACCAATTGAGCACTACGGGAAAGCGCGTTTTGTGCGCGGATTTATTTCGGTCCGTTTTTCTGTGAAACCTTATAATTTTTAAAGGGGCTTTTTTTAGGCCACTTGCACTTGTTTTCTTAAATGATTTGCGGATTCGGATTCTACGTCAAATTTGACTTTTTTCTTTGTTTTTTCAAGAGGGAACCGGCGGCCAGGGTATTTTATGTGCTATCCTTATAGTTTATAGAGAGAATAACATAATACAGAGAAGTTATTCAAGAGTCTTCTAAAACGATTGACGCCTAGCGACTCCTTTGAGTTAAAATTCCAGAACGTCTTCATTCGTTCTAGAACGCGGAGCAGATGGGCATTTGCGGCCGTCGAATAGGAGAAGTCATACAGCGAACAGCAAATAAATTAGTATTCTTACCTTAGTAACCGTTGACCGTTGCATATTACAATTTATAATTATTTTGCGGCAGTGTAATCTTAGGGAGTAAAGTTTAGTTTTCAATTAAATTTCAAAATTTAATTTTTTTATTGATTTGTTTTTTTAGTTCTTTAACCAAAAATGGGAATTTTGTAATCTCGTCTTAAAAAGAGCTCCTTATCTTTAAAAGCTTTGTCGACAACCCGATATTTGTGTTGATGCATTACACAAATCGTACCAGGAGGTTTTCGATGCTCTGACACATTACCTATTAATGAAAAAACTTAAGAGTCTTAAACTGGTATGTTTCTGAAACAATGTTCTTGTGAAGTCTCAAGAAGTAAATACCTTTAAAGACACAACAAAGTTTATTTATGCTAAAAAGTACTTTAGAAGCTTTTATAAACAAGGCTAAAAAGACAAATTAACGTATGAAGCTGGCGTCTGCAAAACAAACATTACAATAAAAAGAAAGCTAAAAGTTTTCTTTAGTGAAGCAAAGATGGAAATTATGAGTTTTCTGGACGATAGTCTTTCGTGACAGAAACATATTATATTACAGTTAATTTTTTGAAGCTAAACTTAATACAAAAAAGAGCAATCTATACATAAACAAACAACAGAATTTCTATGGGTAATCACTCAAATAGAAAATGACAAAATACTACAGAGGGCAAATCATAAATTGGGAATTTCTTGAGGAATGACAAAGATAAACTAAAAACAAGATTAGAATCACAAAGGCTTGTAGCATTATTGGAGTCATAGAATGTAGAGTCTTTCTCAATACTGGCATCGTTCTAAGAATTCTTCTAAGTATGGCACTTGCTAACTGCACTGGTGAACGATCCTCTTCAGTTCCTAAGAGGGCGAAAAACAAGAAAAGGTTATGAGCTTCGCACTTTTATTTTTGAGAGTGAGTTTCTGCGGTCTTTCTTTTGATGGCATAGTCCAGAGATATGCTAATTCTAAAGCCAAGAAAAGAGATAATTTTTAAATAAATGTTTTAGATGAAATTTGTGTATGAATGTATGAAACAAAGAAGTACAAAGAATTGGCTTAGTCAGTGGGCGAGTGCAGAAAGTACACATCAACTTACACTACCTCTCATAAAAGTGTGAACACTAAATAAAAAATTATTTTATATACTTTAATGTATTTAAAAAAATTATTATATGATATATTTTTGCACAATATGTAAAAAGTAAATAACTTTAATATTAAACATTTGTTTCATAAAAAATTACCCTTTGCATTTAATTCGATCCTTTCTATTAATTTTTTTAATTGTGTCTTGAAAAAGACTACAAAGATAATTAATTATTGGACATCGAACACTCCTTTCTTACTGTTCTTCCAGCTCATTCTATAGAAACTCTATGGGGTTGAAGTCTGGACTTTCTGGGGGTCATGTCATAATTTTGGGCATTTTTTGTTTTTGGTTTACTAGATAGTCTAGATTCAAAACGAGACGTTACAAAAGCCCAAGTATGTGTCTTTTTTAATGTAGACAAACATCCAAAACAAGGGACAGGGGCAGAAAAAAAATTCGAAGTGTTGAGTGACACTTCAAGGACTTAAAAGCATTGTGATTTTTTTATAATTTTTGATCCAACAAATGCTTATAGAAGTATCTAGAAATGACTAATTATTTTCAATCAAAACAATATTGTCTACAGAGATTGTAAAGAGTTAAACAAAACAAAATCTAGTATAAAAAGCATGGTGTAATTGAAATTTAACAAGATGTCCATACTTCCACGAGCAGTAGTGCATGTAAATGTTGTATTAAAGTGTTTTTGTCTAACGAAAATTTAAAATCCAAATAAATATTTTGTGTAAATCATCAATTTTTGTAATTTTGTAATAACGTTCCAAACATAAAAAATTGAGGGAAGGCGGGTGACAAAAAGTCAGCCTAGAGCGTCGAAAAACTTAATAAGACCCATACCTAGACAATGGAAACAGATTTCTCACTATAAAGCCATCTAACTCGACAGCAATGCATATTTGTCTCTTCGAAATGGAAGGTAGGCTTTATGTACAAATAGTAAACGAAAGTACACGTCAACCTACACCAAAGCAAGATTTTAATAGCTGCAAACTCTTGTGTGGCATGTAAAGAGAATAATTAATTTTGAAATCTTAAATGCTGATTCATAAAAAATGACCCAGACATTCACTGTCTCGAAAGAAAATCGGTGATCAATAGACGCAGCCTGTTATTCCACCACGACTACGCTGGATCACACGTCACTAGACAAGACTTTTTTCCGGGAAGACAGTCGAATGGTTCAAAAAATTTTCAATTTGGAGCTCTTTCACAGGGATATTTACAATCGACCATTTGATGGAGAAATATGAAGAACACGATGGATATTATAGTATTGATTAAATTTGTATTTCTGGGTTATTTAACCTGACTCTATTTATGAAGTGACACATTAAATCTAATCTGCATACAGTATGTCCCAAAAGTAAAGGGAACTAATATTTATTAATTTTTGATAGTTTGCACACCCTCTCCAATAATTGTAGCATCCTTGGTAACAAATATAGCAAATATAGTCTTGTTTTGCTTATTAAGTTATTTATTGTTTCTTGTACTATAGTAAACAATGTTTAGCTATTGTTTACTTATTAAAAGTAAATAAAATATATTTTCTTCAACAATTAAGCATTTCTGAAGCAGTTTTCCTGAGTCTAACACAAAATTTTATATTTTATATTCCAGTGTCGCTACGTAACGTGGCAGCCGATGAGAACTAACTGTAATGCGCATGCGCGAGTGAGAATGCAATAGTTGCGCGAATAGAACCAGCGAATTTGCTTCAAATTTTGTGCGATGCTGGAACATTCGCCCACAGAAACTATTCGGATGATTCAGAAGGTTTTTAGAATTAATACAAACTGTTCAAAGTAATCTACATTCTGAAGATCAGCAAAAAGAACTCCTGATTTCACAGTTCACAAGGATTAATTTTTCACTGCGTTGATTTTCAAAAACGCGACAAAAAATTTTATCTGATAAAGTAGATCCAGAAACACAACTTTATTAATGATTTCCTTGATTTTAATGAAATTTTGTATATGTATAACATATATGTTTATTAAGAATCTATCAGTGGCGCTCATAAGAGTACTTCGAAGAAAATGGTGAAGGGTTTAGAAAAACAAACTTCCTTGAACGCTGTCAAACATTTTAGTGAATGCACAAGGTATTGAAACACTGTAAAATAGTCAACATTTGGCAATTACTAATTAACAATGCTATAAAAAGTGTTACTTTCTGTTTTAGGGTTATAAATTTACCAAAACTTTGACTATACTGACGATCATCCTCTTTACCAACACCCCCACTCCCCCATCTCGTATGGAAGCTCATGCAATTTCTATGTTGCATGAAATTCAACAAAACGTACTTTGTACAATGTATTTTTACATTTAGGCATTTTGCAACTTTATCAAGTTGGTTTCCAATCTAAAAAAATGGTTTGGATGCAGCAATGCAGAATTGTTTAGAGCGGTAGTAAATAAAGTCCAAATAACCATGGCGATTTCCAACCTTCGATAGGAGGGGAATCATAAGAAGAAGCAGATTGGAGGCTAAAATTTCAATATAGGCCAAAGGCTTGACAAAATGATATTCTAACAAGATAAGGCTTGACTCAAAAACACGTTGGAAGCACTTGGCTGGGAGGTCTTAGCCCACCTGTCATATTTAGCAGACATTGAGAGTTCTCACTACCACTTACTTCTAAAACATCACTTCGTCTCTTAGGGGTTTTTTCGAAGCAGAATCCGTAAATTTAGGTAAACCCCATATAACGATGGGTAATATTATCCAGGTGCAAATTTTTGATTGGCACATGTAAATCAAATCCTCGTTTCTTGTTCATTAGTATTTACTGAATAGTATTGTGGAGTCTTTCTCTCTTAGCAACATTTCTGTGTTCCGTTCTGGCCAGAATTTCAGCCATTTCTTCTCATTTTGTCCCCATAGATATTTTTATATAGCAACTACGCATTTATAACAGTCACATCTGACAGATGGTACCACATCTTGAAACGCATTTTCTTCTTGTGACTACCTAGCAAGCTATTAAGCAGGCTACCGCCTATATTTTATAAAATTTGGGCATTTTATTGGCATATCCTTCTTTAGTTTTTAAAGTTCTTCATAGTTCTTGAACTACTGATTACGTTTTGCAAAAAGAGTCACAATCTGGTTCCCTCTGAGGCACTGCATCTTCATTTGATAATTTTCTTAAAATAATTGACTGACATAGTTTCCTGGGCCAACTTATCTACTCTACAAAATTGTGAAAATGTAACTGTGTATAATTAACATTGCAACTCCTCCTACAGTTATAAATCGGCTTCAAATGTCAATACTTCCTTCGAACCGGTTTGTTGCCAAACCTCGCATAAAGGTTTTAGTTTTTTTATTTAAGTCACCGTTGATCTATTGTAGATCGAAACATAAATTATTATAAAGTATATCGGTGTTTCATGCACTACGTGGCTAATTCTTGCCGTTAGTAGACTCATACTGCACAACTGTGATTTATGTGAAATCGAATATAGCCGAACGAATATCATGCTGATAAAACGATTATTGGCTCATTCTTCAATTATCAACGAAACTTTAAACCAAATATTTAGCTGTCATTGGGACGGGCATTTTCACTGAAAGTTTCTAAATAATAGTCCCCAGTAGCTTTTACAGTTTTGAATATGAATGTATGACATTACAATACTTCTTGTGGGTTTTTTGGACTCTAAAAAGCTCAGTAAACGATTTATATGACTCTTCAAGATCAGAAATGTGTTGGAAATTGATCATTTTCTAAAAATGTATAGTGACAGTCTGGTGCCAATGTGAGTATCCTTATCTTGCTTATATATGATACAAAATGCAGTAGAGGGTTAACTACTGACAATCTGAGAACTAGAAGATGAGCTAGAGATTTCAAAAACTTTGCGTCAGAACAAACATCAAATGTAGTTGTTAAGGGTAGGCTTTAGACTGCTGTCAATAAACTAAATTTTTTATAATCTCAAACGTGGATTGCTACGATTTCGAAATAAAGGCTCACTGAGAAGAGTGTAAGATTTCAAAATGCTTATTTTGAAGAAGACCGAGGCTACGTCTAATGTTTCTTATCTTGTATCATTTTTACTAAATATATATATATATATATATATATATATATATATATATATATATATATATATATATATATATTATAATAATTATATTTGTATATACAATTTGAGACTTTCGAGGCAGACCACGTATTTTTCGCATGGCTAGTTATCTAAACACAACTCCAAATACTTATACACAGTAGCAACAATATTATACCAAGTGGAACCAGTCAGTCAACATATAATTTAGTTTATTAATGCCCTTTATGTAATATATAGGCGCGGTGCTTGCCACATCGCCCCGCATCAGAGATGGTGTACGACAACCGGGCAGAGAGAGCAAACGCATGAGAGCCTTAACCTCTCAGTTCGCAGGCCGTGCTCCCACGCGGGGCGTAGACCCGTATCATTATTATGATATTATGTAATATAAGTTTTTTTTTTATAAGTTTGTTTTATTTGCGATCTTTTTTACATTTCCTCAGGTTTCTCTCTTGTTGGTTTTCTTTGGTTTTTTGGGTGCTAGTGTGGCCGTGCGGTTCATTCCTGGACCTACATATATTAAATGAAAATAAGTACTACATAAGAATTTAACACCAATTAATATCTACATAAAGTGTGAAAGGATCTAAACAAGTTTTATACTATTGAAGAACATTTTCATATTCAAGTATACTTTTCCATTCTTATTAGATGTGTTAATAGTCATCTTACATTAAATGTGTTTTAAAATTCCAATATTTAATAACGTTCCTTCTTGGTCAACCATGAAATAATTATAAATAAAGATGAGTTTAGTATAAGCACCTAATTTATATTATAGTCTGCTCAATAATAAAGAGACATCTCTAATCTTTAAAAAATAAAGTATACAATATAATCTATTGTGTAATTATATATAATATTTGACCTAATCGCCTCCATAACTGATTATAGTTTTGCACCTTTTTTTCAAAGGTTTCGACAAGATTTTCTGCATAGCCATTTGACAAAGATTGCCATATCTTCTTAATTTGAACATTTTGTACACTGGTTTTCCTTTGAGCTTCAATTTCATGTAAGACCACACATTTTTAATGGGACTAACATCTAAGGATATTGCTGACATACCATCATAGTGACCTTATTTTGTCGTTTTCACCCACTACACAGTTTGCTGCGATGTTCAGAGTCATTGCCTTCTTGTTCCTTCAAAACTAAAAAACTTTTTCGAAACAGTAGCAAACATTTCGCGGCGTTTAATTGTTCCTAAACGAAAAGGGGTATCTAAAAGCGTTCCCAAACAAGCATCTTTTACAGTGTATTTTACTGTAAGCTGGAAAATTATTTACTCTTTGCTGACCAAGGAAGATCATGTCTAGCAAAAAGATTCGTCCTTGAAGATAATATTGTCCCAATTTACACCAAAATTTTTCTTTGCCCACACCATTTGTATTTCCACGTGCTCTTCTAAGAATAAAGGTTTTTCAAAGTTGATCGAAAACAAACGACTTTAAAATTTGAACGCAGTACAGCAGAAGCCCTGGCTTATTATCAAAGAGACACAAGATCGCTTTATTCTTCTTCGTTGTTGTAACGGACTATTCCCCTCTCTGATCATCAGATCATCTACATCCTCAACTTGTAAATATCGCTTACTCACTTCCTAAGAAGCTCTCCCGACTTCTGCATATATTTTGCACCCGTTTTATACGTCAGTTTTGGTCCTTTCTTACAATTCACTAAAAATATTGCCTCCTGTTGCTTCAAGAATTTTGCAAATTCACTAACATTAACAATACAATGTGGCGACAAACTCTATAATGCGCAAAAGAGCACGAAATAAAGATTTCAACGAATTAACATAGACGGGGCTGCGGCGCCTCCTTACCAAATGATGACGGTCACTTTTTTGTCATACAGACTTTATGTCCTATCTCGCAACTTTGTCTTTCTAATATTACTGCTTTAGCATATCTTTTATTTGGACACCCTAAAACTTTTACTCGTTTATCAGCGTCATAATCCATCATTACAAAAAGTTGGCTTTCTTTTATTTAGGATTCAGTGACATAAAGGTGAGCAAAACCTATTAATTTCTATTAAATTACAGTTACAGTTCTAATCCAGCAAGAGATTTCTTTGAGCTTAATTTAGCTATATTCAAACGTTTCTTAATGATTATGTTTTGTAGACCAAGAGCACAGTATTTATTAGCACGTCTGAAAACAGTTCTTTTATTTCAAAAACACCTTCAGTGGCACCTTTTTCCGTATAAATAAAGATTAAGTTTTGTTTAGAAGCATGTTCCAAATGTATATACCATACCTATTTTAATATCTGTTTGGTTTTCTAAGTTTTTCTTGAATCTAAGGAATTGAATATGTTTTTAAGATGTTTTACATATAGAACAATTTATTAGATAAAACCTGTTTGAATATAAATAACCAAAGTAGGTAACACGTCGGTATAACCTAATACTGAAATACTGGACCAATACAATTGTGGGTAATATCTGTTCAATTACAGCAAGATTTAAGTTTTACGTCATATTACGTGTTGAAATAGCATAAATTAGTTTTCTTCATGAGTTTAAGTCGAAACATAGGACTCGTTAATGTGATGAACGCGTGGAGGTCGGATTCAATTTTAGAACGAACACTATATAAATGATTTTAAAAAATAATATAAGAAACCAACGCGTTCAAGGTGAAGAAGGAGCATATATGAAAAAAATGCTCGTACTACCTTTAGGAAACTTGCCCTACTGATTAATATTTCCAGTAAAATTATTTTCGATTAGATACAGCAAATCTCAAAATAAAAAAATAATATAATGAAAACAATTTGCGTGAGCGATATGTGACGTGGCAGCGGATGATGGTGGATTGCAATGCGCATGCGTAAATGAAAACGACTTTACTGTTATTTGGGCACATGTAGCGCGTGGTTTCGGATTTGCATTTTAAAAATAATGACCTATTAACATATTGGCATAGGCTACTTTTTATCTTCAAGTTTTTCTTTTATGGAATTATTTTAATTTAAGAGCTAAAGCTCAATATTGACACCGTTTATAGGCAAAACCTCATCTTTAGTAAGACGCACCTTATATACACCAAAAAGGACTGTCCCTTATAGCTTTTGATCTAATAAAATCGGTGTCTTTAATATTTTTTTTAATGAATGAAGAGGTGCTTTAAAACTCAATGACGAAGAACATTTTGCTTGGTGACATTTTTTATTTTAATGGCAAAGTACCTTACATACGAACAGTGCTAGTTTCACACTGTATGAGGACCAATACAGAAGTTTGAAGGGTTCCGTTGCGTGTAGAAAAATTAGAAAGTACAGAAAATGTACTCTGATGTTACTCTCTCTTTCTACAACTTCTGCAAATTCTGTATTTTGTTATTATTATTATTAAGGCAGATTACAGTGATAGTAAAACTTTAAGTTGGTAGAACAATATGTAAATTAAACTATTTACAACCCTTGGCGGTTTGAACCTAAAAAAGTGAATAGAACGGAAGTCTCTATAATCATAAAAATAGAAAATTTAGAAAAATCCAAATTTCTGTATAAAAATTACAAGCAAATTTATTACTAGTTGACAAAGTCTTTAAAAAGTGTCATGGCGTAATATTAAACATAAGCAAATCTTAATTAATCAACTTAAAAAACTAAAAACAAAACGTGCTTTACAATTTAGAACATCTATAATATGTTTTGTTAAAAAAAGTGCCGTCATTTCAGTTATTCTAATAGAAAAAACATGAGCTTATTCAAAAATACGGCAACTAGCATTAAGGGGTCAATAAACTGTAAAAATATATCAAGAGTTTAGTCGTTTGGACCAATTTAAGGTGTCCTAGTTTAGGCCGAAAGTCTTCAAAAAAGTTCGATTCAAGAATTTCTAAAATTTTAGCAATCCTTTTACTATACGAAGGTGGTTTGACGAGTAACTTTGTTCGCCTACTCATAGAGAGTGATAGCAACTGTACATGTGATAATAAATTATTATTTTTATAGGGACATATTTTTTGTTAAAAATCACTTTGACACACACTTGTTGTTCGACCATTGCTTAAATGCAAGGGTTGCATACAAGAGTGACATTGCAAAATTGATCACACTGCAATCTGTTATGATCCAATTATTTTTTTAAGAGAAAACGGCGAAAAATATTTTTAAAATTTTTCTATATAACTCATATTTTCTATAAGCAAATCGAAGCGTAGCAAAATAAATATCAAAGACAAATTACGTTCTGGATATTAAAAAACTGTGAATTCAGGAATCATTGAAAAAGCTCATGATATGGTTTTGGGCAACAGATAAGTGAAAGTGCACCAGTTAGCGAAGATCTCGAGTATTTCAATCGAAAGAACTCATTTAATTCTGCATAACGAATTGTATATGTAAACATTTCTCAAAAGAGGTGCTGTAGCTTCTCAATCCATAGCAAAAGCGACTCATCATACTTTGGGGATCTTAAAAAACTCATTTTTGCAAAAACCTGAAGTATTGCTTGCAAAACAACCTTGTGCAACTCTTCATCGTCACTAAATTTTCTACCTCAAAAGTCTTTTTTATTTTTGGAAATAGATAGTAGTCACTGGGGCTTGGTTTGGGCTATAGAGTGGTTAAAGAAGCTCATCAAAACGGATAGCTTGACATAGTGTATCCGTCATTTCTTTAAAATTAATTGGCACACTTTTATTTGAATCTCAAAAGATCGTTGACACGAGTTGAGCTACCTTTTTTCTTTGGCCTTTTTTATCTGGGTTTTGCCATTCAATTGTTTTTCTTTTTTCTGGGTGGTCATGATTTCATTCTCTGTAACTATAGATTGAAGATTTTTTTTGTTTTTGTGACAACTGTTTACAACAGGTTACACGTTGCTGGGCAGAAATCAAGATACCCATCTGATATTAACCATATTCATATAAAGGTGGTTGTAGTGAATGCATCGCAAGTGTCTACCGGAAATACCTAATTTTGTTAATATTTTTTTTACTTTTAAACTGTTTTACTCTGTTTTGGAGCAACTCGCGCTTGAGGAGAGCGACGTTTTTCTCTGAAAAAACCGCAACTGGCAAATCTACACGTCGTTCGTCTTCGATTCTTTCTCGGCTCAAACAAAATTGTTTTGCCCATTTCTTTTCAGTAAAATATAAAGGCAAGCGTTGTTTAATATCATCAAGATTATTTTTAATAGCAATTGTAATTACGACTTGGTACACAATTTTTAATATCGTGCAAAATGGACATACGGGTAGAACCACCCACTTAAGAGACTGTTGCTACGCTACTAGGTCAAATCGACTGCTGAAATTTTTTGAAGATTCAACCAAAGATGGCGCTATCTGACATTATCCCTATCTTGTTTCTATTATTACTGAAATATAGTGAAGCCGGAAACTTTTAACGATTATCTCGTAATTATAACAGAACAAGGAAAAAGACTCTTGTATGACTTTCTGGAATGTTTATTTTATAGTGTTTATTACCTATACGATTGTAGAAAGATTATTTATAAAGTTAGTAATTTTTGTCTGGGATGTTAAAAGTAAAATTAACATGGATGAAATCGACTTTAACTGTATTATAAGCTTGGACAATTAAGGAAAATAAATAAGTCCCATTTTGGAACAATTAGAGCACGGTTTCGTTTATATTTGTTTAAAAGTACTTCGTAACAACAATGTTAGTGCAAAGCAGAGTATTTAATCTCTAAGTGCCATATTTGTGTATTGTTATTTAAAGTTATTACATACTGCTTATATTGCTAGAGTAGGTAGTCTCGGAAACTTCAATAGCGGCTACTACTATTGAGAAAGAAAGGCTGTGGGGGAAGGGGTCTAATCATCTACCAATATTTTTCCGGCAAGCCTGGAGATCGTACAGTGCATTAAAGTCTCTTTTGATCCTTCAACCCTGTCGGTAATCCTAGATCCGCAATTCAAGCGTAAGAGCACGTTGGTGCCGCAACATTAACTTTAAGGTCGTTCAAATCAAAAAGCTTGCGTGGAAAATGGCTCAATAATATTAAAAGCAATTTAAATAAATGAGTCACTTTATAAAAATGCTTACTGTGATATCCAATTTTTTATTTTTTAATGCCAATTATCACAGACTGGGAACACTACAACTTGGAAGCTCAAAAGTGTTGCCTCGACTTGAATAACGTGACATCTTTACCTTGTCTGCAAGAATCTGCATCATTATATTTTACAAATACATCTGCTAAGTACAAAATATGATTCTTATTTATCTTTAATTCAAAATTTTAAAACCAATTATACAGGGCCGTCGAAATAAATGCAGACAAGGAATAAATAATGAAAAGAATATTAAAACAAGAAAAATTAAATTTATTTACATGAAACTTAGCGAAATTAAAGTAACTATTATAAAAATCATATCTTGAGCCGATACCTAAACTTGCTACAAACCACCACAACTTCCTCCTTATCCATATGTGTCATTACTTTCATGATGAAAGCTCCTAAGCTGGCCTTGGTGTTATCATGCCTCTCATTGACCTTCGCATCGACCACGTCTCACACGTGGTAGTCAAGTGGATTGCAATCGGAGCTGAAGGGTGATCACAAGTCGGGGATCAGTGGGTTGGAGCGGAGTCTTACTGAAATAGGTTCTCTCATCCAAGGCTTGACAACTGTCTTTAGCACGTTGACGCAACCGTCAGAAATCCCCCTAAAAGTTTTTCTAAAGAAGTGGTACGTCATGACACTGCCTTCGTTGCTCACAAGCCTCACCACTACCACAGAAGCGCAACGGTTTGTATTTTGGTAGACCTAACGGTTATTTTGACGATTCACCTGCCTGTCCTGGGCTAAATTCCTTCGTCCGAAATAATCTTAGGGAGTCAGTATTGTCGTGCTTAATGTCGTTCAATAGGGCTTCGGCCTTTAACTTCCTGCCCATCTTGCTTTTCTCAAAGAGCCCCTTCCTCAGACGAAAAACTTGTAGTTCAGGCCCATTTCTTTTGCCAGGATAGTATGCTCTGCTCAGGACTCTAATCGATATTTTTTAAATTTGTGGGTGAGTTTATGACTTCTTTTGCGGACAGACTGTTTGCTCTGAGTTACCCCGTCAGCAAGTGATCAAATTCTCTGTACTTCTCGGCTACGTTGCAAACCAACGCAATAATTTGATCTTCTGGCCCAACCGGACTTAACTATAACACCTTTTGTGGTCGTATTCTCAGCTTATTTCGTTGATAAACGTAAATTGTTACTTAATAGAAGCTTGCGCAATAAAATCTTAAAAGTCCAGATTTACCTCTACGGCCCTGTACATATAGAAAATACAGTTTAGTTGATCAGCTCTGGTCTTTATAAACTTACATCTTTATATAACCACCCCACATTAATCTGCTTGTGTGATTAGTATTGTTTTTTTTTATAAAGTCCAAGCAAGTAGAGTATAAACTATTCCACAAAAAATTAAGTTTCTGGAAAAATACATAGACAATTCTGAATCGGAATAAATCTAACAGGCAAACAGTGTTATTAATTTAATTCAAGTTTTGTAATTCCAATTTTTTTAGTGACGTAATAGGATGAGAGCATGTATTATTGGCTGCAGCTGTTTGTCCATCTTTTTATTAGTATTGATTTTCTTCTTCCACTTATAGGGCGTATAACTCTTAATCGTATTACGTCACTTTAATTATTTTCTTAAAAGTGTCTTATTTTTTGAAAATTTTATTTTTTAGTGCATTAGTTTAATGTATTTATTTATTCCTCCATTACGAAATAATTCTAAACTCACAAGACTAAAAAGAAACCTAGTAAGTTCATGTCAGTTCATCAAATATATTTCACAGAAAGTCTTCATAGTTAAAATTATCTTTTTTGTTAAGTGCACTTTCATACTGATTCGAACTCGAGATAGAGCTCCTGACCTGATTAACCTAATAAAGATAACGCTACAAAAATAGGAAAAGAAAATGCACCGACAGCAAAATTCGGTGTAGAGGAAAGCACACGAACAACGAGATTATGATGTAACAACTTGCGTGCAGAGCAGGGCATCACGCACGCTAATGAAATATCGGGTAATTATCTCTAATGCAATAATGGCCATATGTTAATAATCTATGGCGAGTGTGACCGCGACACAGTCCTGATGACACGATACATCCGCGATGGCAGAATTAAATAGTGAAAGATTTGGTTTCCGGCCGATCACGTTTAGCCCGTCATGCAAATTGTGTCGCCCACAATTTGTTTATTTCGCAAAACATCTAGTTCTCAGCTGGCGCGCCCCGGAATTGATAAATTAAGTGGAACGTGACATGTTTACAAAACGGCAGATTGCCTAAAAGAAATTTTATTTCCTGAAAACAAATTTTTTTATTACTTTTTATTTGTTGTAAAATTTAACTTTCTGTTTTTTAAACAAATTTTTAATCTGATAATTACAAAAAAGATTCCATCTAATGATTATTTTTTGGTAATGTATGTGGTAAGTCTACACAGTTCTGTTGATGACATTCCGCATTTCCACCTTCAAAAAACAGTGTCCTACTCCAGTAAGGACCCTACACCATGCTCATTTTTTCTTTCACTTAGGTGCTTTGAATTTTAATATTTTTAAGAATCTAAGAATTTACGTATGGTGTTGTTGTTACAATATGACAGTTAGTTACTTCTAATATGTGACAGTCACAAGAGTTTGCAATGTTATCTTGGTCAAAGACAGAATATTGTTCAATTTTGGACTACAACCTGATTTTTCATGTTGATCAGAGTTTTTAAGAAATACTCATCTGTGCTCATCATGGTACCTAAGGTTCCGAAAAGAAAACTTCAGTCTAAAGACACTCCGCAGTCAGAAAGTTCATCGCCGTCTATTACAAAGAGCATCTCTATATATATGATAGAAAAAGTATTTAGATATTTCTAAAACGGCAATTTATACGATTTGAAAAAACCACCTTCAAGTGAAGAAGGTTTGCTTCCTTTAGGTACCCCACATCTTAACAACGAAGAAAATGGAACATCCTAAGAGATTAAACTTGGCATTACTTTTACAATATGCTCATGCTAAAAGAAAGTTTTTTCATAGACAAAGGTTTTCTAATAGTGTGCTCAAATCCTCGGGGAAACGTTGAAGAGTTGGTTCAACGATTGGATTCGTTGCATTTATAGCGACACTCATAAAATGTATCCAAAACTTTATGTAAGCTCTTAAATTTATATTCATTTTTACAAGATTATACGTCCTTATATGGATCAAATCTATCATAAAACCATCTATTGTTGCCTAGTTTGACAGTTTTATATTATATTAACTGTTTGCTCAAACGAGAAGATATTTAGAAGGCATATTTTGTTGATTGCAGTTGAGAGGCAAGGCCATGAACTGAGCCTTTGCTTTCGACGGCAATTGATCGCACGTGGGCGATGGATCATTTGGGAAGATCGCATCGCTCACTGCGGCTGCGGGATAGCACGCACCAAGGTCAAATGAAATTGGGCAGTGTTACGAGAGCCTCGCAGAAAATTTTATTATTGTAGCAAAGAAATCTACTACTTCCAAGCAGGTGCTAGCTTTTATAGCTGTGAAGGAACTATTGCCTCTTCACGAGAGCTAGCTACTAAAGCTAACCTTGTACAATAAAATAGGAGAAGACAAACATAATTTTTTTGAAAGAAGAGAAGTGGCGGCACCACTACTGCTACCTAAAGGTCGGATGCTTTAGCTGACCTGAGGACAATTAGGTCAACAATCTCATACAGGAGATTATAGAAAGGCTCTGAAAAGCCTCCTTCGGATAGCTATTGTAGACCTAGCCAACCTATACGGGTGATAGCTAGTGGTCAAGCCGAAACACTACAGGCAGCGATGCTGGAGATTGTAGACACTCATATGTTTACTTTAGCAAAAAAGTAACTTATACCCACCTTTAGGAAATGTCAATAATTCGGGGAGATTTTTAGAATCCCCTGTGAAGACGACCATGCTTTAGAGTAGCTAAAACAGGCAGTTGTTAACCTTGAAGCCCGTCTAGACGTCGTGCCGGTAGATAAATTACCGTAATCTGTAGGCTAGGAGTGCTGTTTGGTATAAGTGGGGAGGCAGTGACTGCAATTAATAATGAAATAACAAAGGAGAGAAACTGTGTTACCAGTTCTTTGTCTTTAATTTTAAAATCAAGGAAGAGAAACAGCAGCCAAAGAAGGAAAGTGTCGGGGCTGCAATGTTGAAGAAGACCAGACGCCAGAGCACGTTCTTTACGAATGACCTGCGCTTACTTCAATTGGAGGATCTATGCTGGTGGGGTTCTGACTCTGATGGACATTCTTAAGTCAAGTTGGCTTGACGGATGAGCGTACGGGAGAGGCGGCGGAGGTGATAGTACAATAGGGCCAATTAAAATCTAAGCGCGTGTGACTTTAAAACTTACCCTCCATTTTACATCCAGAATTTCAAACTTTCTTTACATTTTTCTTTTTGTTTGATTCCATCCTTACATCCTTAAGTTTTGATAACTGGACCACTTATTATACAAGCCAATTTCAATAAATTTAACGAGGAAAAACATTAACTCTATGACCTCTGTAACTGTTCTTTAATTCTAAAAGAAAGCGTTGAAGGACTTTATGCTGCATTTAATTACCAAGCGCCTTCTTGAATGGTTATTTACAGCTGATACTGAATAACTTTTGCTTAACGAAATTTTTACAGCAAAAGGCTAATTTATGAGTTAGGGAAAGAAACAAACGTGTTAAGAAGAATGATTAAAAAACCAATCGAGTTATATATAAGCTTATTAAGACCAGCTTACACATTTGCATTCATGCAATAAACAATTTTTGTTTAAATGTTTTCCTTTATTCAGAATCTATCTCAATTATCGTGTTGGAAAATAGATCTACTAATGGGAGTGAAATCGTTCTGCACCACGATAATGCTCCAACCCATATCGCACCTCAAATAAAGAAATTTTTAGAATATTGATTAAAATTATCAAATAATTTGCCTTATGTAGAATATTCAGATTATTTTAATTTTTCTCTAATATTCTCTAAGGATGTCACCACGGACATTAATCTTCTATCTCTTCTATATAATATTTTAATTTTTAAGTTTTTTATTGACATTTCCTAATCGATTAACTAACTCCACCATTGCCTGTCCTAAGTCAGGATGTGGAAGGAGAAGGAGGAGGAATAACAAGCTCGTTAAAAACTAGCCCGGCTGATAGTACCCTGTAAGGAACCCTGCCTAGGGTTACAGGTGAAACTAGGTCAATGACTAGATGAGAGTATAACTCCAACGGCTTTAAGGGCAGAAGAACCACTTCTACCATAGAGCAGCAGCTGTGGTAGTACTGGATGCAAGTGGAAAGAAGGTTATGTTGACACAGCTACATACCAGATACCGACAGGCGTTTATGGCAACCATTAATACGGCTGCTGTACTGAGATATGGAAGGAAAGGAAAATCTGCTATATTATTTTCGCAAAAACAGAGCACCGCTTTCATAATTTGGTTAAAAACGGTTTCTTCCATCTTCCTTCATCTGGATTATTCATAGTATCCAGTTTTACCAGGTCGAAACAGTTTAGGACTTAGAAACTGGATAATATATAAATCTTGTCTTTGTGGTTATTTTCTTATTATAGAAATCTATTATCAAAGTTCCGTACTCATGATCTTATACCTATTGATTTACATTAATAACCCCATGCATGTACAGGCTATGCGTACATAAGAGTACGTATTCAATTGGTAAAGTTGGTTGTCATTAGTCATTCAAGTACCTTTTTAGTTACATAACATTTAAAAATGCACAAACGGTTTTTTGTGTCCTGAAACAGGTTAATTAAACTAAATATTTAAAAATATTAACGTGCAATTGGTCATCTATATCTAGAAGATGTTCAAACAAAAATGAGGTAACAATTTAGATTTTTAATACAGAAATTGTTTAAAATATTTATATATTTTTGTTGCAAATGTTAGAGTGGAGAACAATATTAGACAAGTGATCTCTTCTGCTGCTTCCATGAACCAGCAACTTTTTGCTGAAATTTTCAATAATACTTTGGTTTAAATGTGCCACAGTATCAGTAATTCCCTCAGTTACGTTGGCTTAAGTTGCTGAATCATTGGAGGGTTACATTTATCTTTAAGAAGCTTTAATTAAAATATATATTCGCTTCTCGAAATGATTTCCTTGAAAAAATCTCTTATTTTCTTTTTTTATTTGTCCCAATTAACAAATTCAAACAAAGTCTTTTTTTAACCTCTTATCTATTCTTAGCCACTTAACCATCCCCATTGTAAACATTGTGACGTCCATTCAATTTTATAATGCAATCGCGGTTGTTAATTTGCCTTGTTATATATCCATCCTCGTGTCATAATATATTTGTATCCTAATTAACACATCCTCATTTGGGAAATCGTTCTTTAGTCTGGCTTCAGACATCATCAGTTCAGTTACACGTCGAATGGTTCTAAGGTTATTGACCTTTTGATCTTTACTGTCGCTTTTTTCATGCGAACATTGAAGATTTTTTTAATAGTTACGTTATACCTGTCTATCATGCAGTATTAAATTTAATTTTCTGATCTTATTCTTTATGATGGTTAAAACTTAGTTCTTTCCATCTAGTCGTAATAACTAATAAGGTAATATTTATATAATCATTTTCATCTTTTTTGCCAAGTTTCTCTCCTGTAGAAAATGCCCAATTCCTTCAGTGAGGTAACTCCTGTTGATAATAATGAACGAGGCGCATTTCTGAGCTGAGATTTGATGAACTACTTGGAAGTTTGGTACAAGTCATAATCACAAAGGTTTGTATAAAGAAAATACGGAGGATGTTCTAAAATCTGTTCATGCTCTCTACGTCGACTACGGGAAAGAAATGATAATAATAGAATATCGAAAATATATTATGGATATAGAGCAAGAATAACAAACGATGGAGAAAATAAACAAAGGGTCCGGCAAAATAATCTCCCCTTTTTAAATCAACTGTCGCGTTTAGTGTATTGGTAGACGCCCCAAGTCGTACATCGTTGAGTAGCACAAGGTATACCATTTTAGTGCCTATCATATCGTGACGTGGCGAACTTAGAGATTTATTTTAATAGTGATTTTGTATTGTAGCGTAGCGACATTTCGGAGTAGGTCTTCACTGAAGAGCTTCAACCAAGAAAACCATAATGGGTGCGTACTTAATTTCCGACAGATTAGTTCAGCATTAAAACGGTAGCATCTGATAGACATCGTGGCGTTCGGACATTAGAGAATGCCCTTATCTGTCACATCGCCACAATGTTCCGTTGCTAAGCATAATCTTGCCTTGAGAGCATGCCAAAAATTCTATACTGCAATCCCACGTTTCATCCATATAAACTAAAGAACGTGATTGGTATCTTCGAAAGATTGCTTGCGAGGACATGTTGGCAAATATTCCATCTTGTGCTATTGTGCTCAGTAGTGACAAATTACATTTTCATTTATCGGGCTGTATCAATAAACATAATTTTCGGCGTTGGGTTCTAAAAAATTTGTGACAACTCCATGAGCGACTTCTCCACGGTCAGCGTGTAACTGTTTGGTGTGCTGTTACGGAATTTTGCATCATAGAAAGGTATTTTTTAAAGAAGCAGTAAGCGTGGTGACTGTTACATCTGTTCCTGGGGCCCAAACTTAAAGAATATGGAAATCCACCACTGTGGTTCCAAAAAGATGGTACTACCACATATACGGTGAAAATTTCTCAAGAAGTTCTTATTATATGGTGACATTCCATAGACAGCTAAGTCACTAGATCTGTTCATTTGCGATTTCCTTCTATGGAGATACCTGAATACTAAAGTCTTTTAACGCAGGCCATTGATTATTGAGGAATTAAAGGTTACTATTTGAAATGCGATTATAGTAACACTGAAAATGATCTGGAAAGTAACGTGGACCTTTAACGTAAGGCTGCAGGGGTAAAACATTTGGACGATATTGTCTTCAAAACTGGTTAATGATTAAATGGCAAGTATTGTTCTATATGACGATACAATAAAACATCAAAGTGTTTTTTTATATCTATTTTACAAAGAGGAGATAATTCTGTAGGATGCTGAATTCCAGATTTTGCGGGAAAATGTCTGTGCTATTAATTGACGGTCAGTCTGTTTGTGGTAATTTTTTTTAGCAACTTATATGCATTTTCTTTTATATTTGTTATTTATCTTGGGTAGTAATTTGACTTAAACATTACACTGAGTTTTAGGTATTAGCTTCTGTTGAGAATTTATTTAAAAATATTATTATTAATGTCATGATCACATAGTTCCTTATTTTCTTTAAAGTTGTTTGTTGTATGACACTTTTTGGAAGCCTATGTTTATGATTTTATTTTTTAAATTGGGGTTTTTCTAAAATTTCTCTCATTTGAGTTCCTCTGTACGACTATATCTCTCTTAAACTGATGATCTCCTTAACTCTACTCACACCAAATTGCACCTTTTCTAAATCCTTAAATACTTGCTAACCCGCAATTGATCAACGTAGCTAATTAAGGTGAAAAACCTTGTTAAATTGACCATAAATTTATCTAAATTTATACTGTTTAAGGCTGTAGTACTGATATTTGGAAATTTTTGTAATGTAACTTGATAACACTACTTTATGATCACAATACAATTGATAAAAAAATGATTCTCTAAAAACCAACAATCCCATTTTTGTTGAAGGATTTTTAAAAATAAACCCCCCAGAGATTCCACAGTTGCACCTACCTAAACCGCGCTTTTGTTTACCTTGATGGTAGATTTTACATAAAAAATATCAAATAGTTAACATAATCTTTGTTTATGGCCCAAAAATGTAGATAAATTTTGAATCAATTCGTAAATATAGTAAAGTCATTGCTTTACATAAAAAATGTGAAGGAAAAAGCAACACTCTTTCGAAACTAAAAAATGTGTGCGTTTTTCTTCTAATCACTCACAGTTTTGCCAAGTTAGTCGATAAAACCTCAAATTATTATTTTAAGAGGTTTTAGAACATACAGAGTTTAACAAGGAGGTGTTACGTTTTTGAGACGAGTATAACATCGGTGGTAGAGAAACTAGCGCATGCGCAATGGTTGGTGTGCACTCGTTGGTTTGCCGTGGTCGATTGAAGAACGCGTCTTCGTTTACGACACTTTTTTGCAAGCGCTCATTTGGTAGTGCAGATGCAGCGAAGATTTGGAACTCACTTCAATGTTGGTCGACGCGCTACCCCCCAACATTACTGAAATGGTTTAACAACTTCAAACCAAGGGGAACTGTTAAACCTGGAACAGCTCAGGTAGGTGAGCGGATCGTTAGAACACTAGAAAACATCAAAAGAGTTTGACAGACGGCGAAGGCCAACCTTTGCCGTTTAAGGATACTTCACGCTCTCGATTTACGCATATCAGCAGGTCAATTTGCCGAATTTTGCACTTGGGCCTCCACTTTTATCCTTACAAAATCATGGTGGTTCAAGAACTGAAGGAAAATGATTATCTACGAAGTTTTACGCTTGCAGGAACACTTGAAAAGCTTGGAAAACGGCTATATTCTAATAATAAGTGACAAGGCTTATTTTCACTTATCTGGTGCTGTAAACAAACAAAATTGCCTGTACTGGTCAGAAAATAATCTATAAAAGACCCCTAAATAGTGAGCGAGTAACTGTGTGATGCGAAATAGCCCGATTTGGTATAATTTGACCTCACTGTGACGGTCAACTGATAGCGCTACCTTACCATGTTGCGAGCATTTTTGATTCCTGAATTGACAAGACATCAGATTACCCTCGATAGGGTTTGGTTTCAATAAGATTGGGCTACTTGCCATATCTCAAGAGAATCTATGGCTTTTTTAAGGAAACTTTTTTCAGGGGACCTGATTTCATGGAGCGGGGGTGTGGAATGGCAACTTCAACCATGTAATTATTTCTTATGGGACTACTTCAAAGCGCAAATTTATACTTGCAAACTACTTTTAAAGTTCTCTATGCTTAAGAGAACCGTCGCCTCTTAGATGACGCCATTTTTCGCACCTGAATTATATTCTTTTTGTTCGTGCTTTATATTTCTTAAATCACAATGTATATGTAATCTTTAGAGAAAATAAAAATTAAAATTTGTTCAACGACATTCATGTTTTGAAAACACCTCTCTGCTGAACCCTCTAATAGAACATATCATAGATCATGCTATTATTATTATTATTATTTTAATCGTTGACACTGGTTTACATAATATATAAAGAAAATTCTCAAACTATCCACATAATTAGGTAAACAGTAAATTATTGAAGAGCCCCGTCCCAATTTCGGAGACAGTCGGGCGTACCCAACAGCTAGCTACACACTTTATGAACTTCATCCGCATCTAAACCCGAACTTGCAGACCTGTTATTACGCTAGCCCAGCAGCGAGGTAATATTGTTTGAACGGTCTGTATAATGACACCTCTCGGACAACTCGTCCGATATCGATTATCAATTACTCATATTCCAGCCGTGGTCTCGGCGCGCGCCCCGCTGTGGGGAATTATTTGATTGATATTTGCGTTATTTGTCATCGGAAAATACTGCCATTCTAATTACTAAACGCGACCGCTTACAGCGCAATGGTCGCGGCGCGCCGGGCCGTTTTCCCAAAAAATGCCTCGCAAATATTGGCCGAACAGTGGCGTGTGAGTTCTCGTCTCTAATAACAGTGGAGCACGTTGCGGCTGGTTTAAGTGACGTATAATCAGGTGGCAGCACTTGCGAATTTCCCACGCTGTTCCACTATTACCAACCTATTATTAATATACTGTTAGAGGACAATTATTTCCATTCTGGCTATTTCATCTCTATCATTATCGTCGTACTTATGCTGTGGGCAACTATTTTAATTTCGATTAATTACTGCCCTAGATGGCCCTACCCGTGTGTGCACACAGAATCTTCTAATTAACCAAAGTTCACAAAAATCGTTAGTTCCGTAGTTGTACAGCACTAGCGCGATGGGATATTTAAAGAACACCACGGCAGAGATGGTTATTGGACAATATTTCTGGCGATAAATTTTAGTGTTGATGATCATGAATTCTTTATGCGTTAGCTAACGAGTAATTATAGGGAAACCGTAAAACTTGTAATTGAGCTGAACAAAGTATCAATAGCTAAACGAACAACTTTCCCTAGAATTTCGATAGATACGTGGCTATTTATAATGTAGGAGTTGTTTCAAAGTTACAAATATGATTACTGGAAAACAACGATTTTTTTCGCTGATAACCATATGGTATTTCTATTAAAAAAGATTAGCAAATTTTATTGCATTAATATAGTGACCAAAATTAAACTTTAGTACATTTTTCCTTAATAAAACAAAAATACTGGAATAATCCGAATATTATTATAAATTGCGGCTCTATTTTAGCAATTACACATATAATGTTTTTTTAACTTTGAAATTGTAACTATTCTGTTGACCCTTTCCTTCAAAAAGAAAAAGCCTAATAAGATTAGATCGCAAGACTGAGGTGTCAATCGATGTTATTCCACTGAGAAATAACATGACCAAGATTTGATTTGAAGTAAAGTAAATGTGGGCAAAAAGGAATGAAAATGCAAAAATACAGGGTTTTTTACGGAAATTAATGCAATTTGTTCAAACATGCCTCCTGGTCACAGCGTGTTCGGACCGGTTGTTAGCTTCACAATGCTTTCAAGCTCGGTATGATATAAACTCTAAAACTGCTGTTGGTACCTGTCACGATGCGCAATGGTGGAAGCTATTGAACAACGTTACGCGCCCAAGTTCTGTGCCAAAGCGACTCTGCTCTTTCGTATTCTCAAGTTTTCAGATGGTTGAAATCGTTTAAAAATGGCCAGGATAAAGTGGAGGGTAATCCCGCTCTGGACAGCCGTTAATCAGCAAAAGTGACAAAAATGTGTCTCGTGTTCGTGATCTTTTAAATACCGATCGTCGATTGAGTGTTCGAATGATAGCAGAGACTATCAATATTTTGAAAACCTAGCAGCTGCACGACGACAACACTCCCAGCCATACCTCTCTGCGCGTTTAGGAGTTTCTAGTCAAGCACAACTCGGCAACGTTCTCCCAGCCCCCATCCTTGCCTGTCCCCGACAGACTTCTGTTTTTCCCTAGGATCAAGTCCACGCCGAAAGAAACTCGTTTTGGGACCATTGAAGCGATATAAACCAGCTCTAAATGAGGTTTCCGTCGACGCCTTCCCAGATGCGTACCATATATAGAAAAGTTGCTGACAAAAGTGTGGATGCCCAAGAATTTTAAACTTTGTAACGATATCTTTAATAATTTTTTTACGTAGTTAATTGCATTATTTTTCGAACAAACCGTGTATAGCCTAGGTCACTCTAAAATCAACCTCATCTTTTCGCGGAGTTCATTATTTCCACGAGGCTTTGGTGACCAAATATTGGCGGTATAATTATGACCTACACACTTTTATTCTGAAAAAGAAAATGTCTTTAGACGATCTATTAGATTGGTAGTAGATGTGGTAACGCTCCGCGTGGTAGCACGGCATGCAAACTGAGAGGTTAAGCGATATGGCAAGCACCGCACCTTAGGTGACCGCCATTATTACCCCTTGTTCGAGTGAACGCAGGTACCCAATTATTTTTAGTGACTGAGTAGGCCACCTGCCAGGCATCAGAGGGCACCGGAAATTTAACCCGGATCCGTTTTGCATTGCAGCCCGCGCTTAAACCACTAGACCACTCTGGTGGTAGATTGGTAGTAGAGCGTATACAAAATGAGCCAAACGTCACGCAGAAAGAACAAGGGAAAACACCGCGTAGTAGCATGATTTTCCAAAAAAATCAATACTCTGGCACCTTTAACAGTTAAATACTTAGAAGGAAAAACAATCCCCCATTCGGATCTCCGAATAACGACAACTAACGAAGATGAAAATAGAACCAAACTAAAGAGAGTAGAAACAAGGAATGTAAGAACTCTATTAAAATGTAGAAAACTGGAAAACAAAACTAGCACTGGAAGAAAACAGATTGGACATAATAGGATTAAGCAAAGTCAAATGACCAAAAAAAAATGGAATGGGAGTAGCAATAGTCATCAAAAAACAAATAGGGAAAAAAAGTAAAAGGATGCATACTATACAATAAGAAAATAATAGTGGTAAAGATAGCTATCTCCCGAAGATACGATTATGGTACTGGTATACATGACTATATCAAAATTCAGTGATGAAAACGTAGAATAAATCTATGAGATTTGGAGAACATAATAAAATATACGGAAGAAAAAGAAAATCTCATTATCCTAAGAGACTGGAACGCAATTGTAGAAGTGCAGAAGAAGAAATTGTCGGGAGATACAGCCTTGGAAAAAAAATTCAATATATCCAATTGCTTTTGCCTTTTGCGCGCAACGTGACTTAGTTATTGCAAAAGATATACACGGACGATACCATAAGACAACACCAGATAGATTTCATACGGGTGAAACAGAGGTTTAGAAACCAAATTAAAAATTGTAGAAGTTACCTAGGTGTCGATTGTGACAACTACCACAATATGATTGCGATAACTTGCGATTTGAAATTTAAAAAACTAAAAAAGAAAAAAGAAAATTTTAGAAACTAAAAATATTACAAGAAGATGTGAGGCAGAAGTTGGACAAAAGATAGAACAAAAAAATACGAGAGAGGATAATGTAACAAGCAATATAGATCAGTCATGGAATAACTATAAACAAATTTAATCTCATCTGCAAAAGAAGTGCTACCAAAACAAGAATGTAAAATGTGGAAACCTTGGATTACAGAACAAATAATAGAGTTGATTTAAGATAGAAAGAAATACAAGAACGACAAATCAGAAGATGGACTAAGCCACTACAAACAAATAAGAAATAGAATTAACAGGGAGTCAAAAAGAGCGAAAGAACAGCACATGCAAGATAAATACTAAAAAGTGAAAGAAAGTTGTAATCGGTCTACAAAGGTATCAAAATCTTTTTTCGAGAAAATGGAAAAATATTAATAGCTTGTGACGAAATCGTAGAAAAATGGAAACAGCATTTAGAACAACTATACTGTGACATAGAG
Organism: Sinelater perroti; assembly: GCA_036346155.1. Lineage (NCBI taxonomy): Eukaryota > Metazoa > Arthropoda > Insecta > Coleoptera > Elateridae > Sinelater > Sinelater perroti. The sequence goes on along the minus strand of JARFIY010000006.1, from coordinate 537,619 downwards.
ATAAACAAAGTAGAATTAGAAGATCTGGATGCAAAAAATCTCGGAGAATAAATAATCTAACCGGAGTACGATAAAACCATGCAAGAGTTTAACAACACAATTAGTCCAATCTCACACACACCTAAAATATTCACAAAAAAATAGAAAGAATAATACCAGACCAATACGCAGACGACAGTTTGTTTCAGATAAACTCTGGGACGAGAGAAGCAATTCCAGTCTTAAAAATCATAATTGGGAAAGACTACGTTTATAGATTTCCTTGATTTGGAGAAAGCTTTTGACAATATAAAGATGTCTACACTATTTTACTTTCTATGTAAAGTAGGGATAAAACACAGAGACAGAAGAATTACAAACTCTTTATACCACGGAGAGAAAGCAGTGGCAAGACAAGAAGATGGTCAAAGAGAAGGTTAGTACAGGTAGGAGTCAGACAGAGATGTGTGTTGTCGCCACTCTTATTCAACCTTTATATACAAGATGCAATCAATAAAATCAGAGAATCGATAAGCAAAGGAATAACCATACACGTGAAGAAAATAGATACGATAGGATACGCTGATAACTGAAAACGAAAAAGGTATGCAATAATCATTGAATGTAATGAACTTAGTTATGAAAGAATACAATATAAAAATAAATGCCCTTAAAACAGAAACAATAGTGTGTGGAAATATGAGACACAGGAACATACAAGCAACACTGAATGGAGAAAGAATAGAAGAGGTTTTATTATCTAGGTAGCGTCATAACTAAAGAAGAAATCGTGTTTCTTAAAAAAATTAATGCAGTAAAACATCTTTGGACAGAAGAAAACAACTTCTACATACCTTCGCGTGGAGTGTCGCACTATATAGGTCTGAAACTTGGATAGTTGCAAAGAATGAAGAAAGAATAACACATGAATAGAGTTATGGTGCCATAAAAAAATGTTAAAGATGGGTTGACAGATTATTAAGTAACGATTTATTAGAAAGAATAGAAGAAGATAGAAAGCTAATAAAAAAAGACACATGGATAGACGATATATTACCATATGTAGATCTACTCCAATAATAATAGAAGGTATGACAGATGGAAAGAACACGCAAAGCAGACCTAGACTGCAATACATACCCCAAATAATAAAAAACATAAACTGCTCCAGTTACCCAGAAACAAAAAGACTTTCGGAAGACAGGGAACAATCAAGAAAAATAGTACTGAAACAAACCAATCCAAAAGATTGAACACCTACAAGAGAGAAGGTAAGTGTTTTACGTACTGTGACACGTGGCTCCATTTTGTTAGAACCACTTATCGTTCAAATTCAAATCGTCGGTTTTATTGAAAAAAAGTATAGGCCAATGATTTCTCTAATACACAATGCATACCAAACAGTGCATTTTAATGGCTGAACTGGTGTCTCGTGAATAGCACGTAGATTTTTGCTATCCCAAATGTGACAATTTTGACGATTCGCTTCAACTGATGTGTTCTTTAAAATACAATTCACAAGTTTTCGACATTTCTGGTGGCACATTATTTAAATACTTGGGAAAATGTTGATGCATATCGTTAGAACATACAAGGCTGAATTTAAAGAGAACACCTGAAGAGTTACAATATTCTGCTCATTGAAGTTGAAGGAATCAGAAGAAAATTTGCAGTTAAGCACTAAAGACTAATAGAACTACAACTACTACTTGATTTTTTGAACAACAAAACTAGCAACACGAAAATACCACAAACAAACCCACATTGTATTCTTTAACAAAACTATACTGTTATACGTAGTCTGTTTCGAAAGTATCCAGTCATACAATACCAAGAATTATATTAACATTGATTCGATATTTTTGGAATAAACCTTCTATGTCAAATAAACCCATATGGATAATCCATGTGTGTTGATTTAAAACTAGACAAATCCAGATACCAGTGTCTCAAAAACTTATTATTCATTCGATGTCTTTTGTAACTAATTTCTAGCAGCCTTTCCAGAAACTTTCCGGAAGCACACCCACTACATCTTTAAGCATATGTACATAAATGATTAAATAATAATAAATTGCAAAACATATCGTAAGAAATGTGCTACATCAAAAAACCTGTTGCCTAAAGAAAAAAATAGTCAATCAACAAACAAATAAAAATGTGAGTACAGGTAAACCTTTTTAATTTCATTAATATTACAATATTAGTTTTAATTAAATTTTTCAATGTATTCCAATGCAACTGTAATATGCGAACGTAACATTTAGTTAATAGTTGCCAAAGCCGATTCTGAACTACTTTATGGTTTGAAACTTTGCTAAATGTAAACAAACTGTCTGCAGCCGTTTAAGAGTGTTTTGAATCGCTTGGAATTACTGGGAAGCGCTTCCAAGCGTTCGGAACTAGCAGTTTGCATTTAGCTCCAAACCAGGAAGTGGTCCAGAACCGGCGTTTTTTTGCATTCACTAAAAATGAGTTTTTTCACTTAAACCTTCTATCCAGATGGATCCTTAAATACTTTGTTTCTTTTTAGTGAAGCAGCTGTACATTGTTTAAGCTAGTAGATGTTATCCGCAAATGTGGCCACCGTGTCTAGATGTGAGGTGATAATGTCTAATATATATATCAAGTAGAGGATAGGGACCAAGACGTTTCCTCGAGGAAGCCCAGTTTTAAAACTTGATTTAAAAATATTCGCCTGACAAGTAGGATTTGAGCAGCTGATAGCATGCATGTGAAATATTCTCTTTGATCTTCAGGAAAAGATGAAGACCAATATTTATTTTTTTTTAAATATTTGATTCATTTTATTCACAACCCTATATACTTGTTCAATCATGGCTAAACTATGAAGCTAAACTGATGGTCTAAAGTTAGCTCGTCTTCTTTAACTAACGGTTTCAGTCTTTTGAGTACAACAGTTTTAACATCTTTGATGTTACTGGCAACAAATTAATGGGACGGTAGAATCCTGCTTTTTTACGTGGTTTTCTTGTCTTCAGTATAATAATAATTTGAGTAATCTTCCACTGTGGTGGGAAGTAGGAAGTTTCTAGCACGACATTAAAGATTCCCGTTATAAGTTTAAATCTTCTCTTTGATCTTTCTCGTAATAGGTCATTGTCTGAGACTTTCTTCTGTTTTATATTGTCTATAAATTTAATTATTTTAAATTTTTTATTGATAGGCTTAGTTGGTCTGCAACAATGAGTCATTCCTGATTCCATTCTGTTTCTTGAGTTGACACGATAAGATGTGATTGAAGTAATACGGCGAAGTGATCAGCGAATATTTCAGCTTTCTCCTTAGCGCTTTTTACCCAATCCTGACACACTCTGCTGAAAATGCTTTAAATATTTAGTGGCATCCCAGATAGGGAAATTCTGGGTAAGACCAAAGCGCCTGGTTCTTTAGTTCTTGAACCACATTCTTCAGATCTCTTGCTGCCTTGTTAAAGTAATCTTTGTCGTTAGGCTATCTAGTATTTTGCAATATTCTATGGGGTCTTTTTCAGCAATCTTCTTTTTGGCATTCACTGGTAGACGTATTGGTATTCTTCATATTAATTCAGGTGTTGATTTTCAAGCTGCGTTTTATATAGAGAGATTTAAGTGTTCTACAATTTCATCAATGTTTGCTTTTAATTTTAAGCGGTCTGTTTGGATTATTTTTTTACTTACAAGTCCTTTAAATAAATCCCAGTTCGTTCTCTTATTGTGAAAGTTAAATGATCAATGTGTTTGATATACTGTTGAGCTTAACGAAGCTAAAAATGGGGGCGGGCTTCAAGAATTCTTCAAATTTGGTATAATTTTGTGCTATAAGTTTTTTTTTATGCAAAAGTCCACCAAATCTGGAATTTTCTCTTTCTCATAGAACAAGTAGTTGGGTTATCCAGTGGAAGTACATTGTAAATTATTCTTACCCATTGATTTTAAGAGTTTCCTGCCTTTAGAGGTGGTTAACCATTATTGGTGCTTAAAGTTGTAGTCTTCGCCTGCAACAAATCGCTGGCCAAGCGTGCCGGAAAAGTGGGTGAATTGTTCTTCTTTTATAAAGTATTTATGAGAACATTATAAGGTTGGTCCAATACAGTCTTCAACTACAACATTTGTTACCTGTATGTGCTCATGCTGGTGTTTATTTAGTTTGTGATGTCTTTTAATAACTGCTGAACCACCAGGTGCTGTCCCATCTGGGTGCTCTGTATCATATACAGTAAACCTTGGTTGTTGGCATTCTCAACTGCCATCTTAGGGATTAGAGCCATTAATGCAGCTTGAATATTATGGTCTTTAGAAGATTTAACATTAGTTTATCATTATTTTTTCTAATTTGTCCATGTTGGATGCCATAGATTGTGATTGTTCAGAAGTTGCTTGATTTGAGTTGGCTATAGGTAAAATAGAAGTATTAACCCTGTCTATGTTCTGTTTGTTGGCTTTGGTTGGTTTTCTCTGCTCTATATTTTCTTGTAGATCTTTCATCCTTCATAGTTCGTTAAGTGAGCTTTATTAAAAAAGACACACTTGGTCAGGAAGATTTTAAGCTTCACACAGAATTTTGTTGAGTGTAGCATTTTGAACATCTAGACCGACGTGTGATTAGTTTGTAATTTTGATTTACCCCAGGTTTGGTTCGCTAGGAGATAAATCAATAAAGACCATAATATATAGGATGTTTAGTGATTCTATGTTTAACATTATATACGTTCATTAATTTTTGTCTGTAACTTTCTATTTCTGTTTTAGTTTATCGAGATCAGTAAAGTAACGTAGATTTATGATCACAACTTTCAATATTTCGTCTTCCTTTGGCTAGTATGTATGGTATTGTACTTTTAAGTTGTTTAAGTCTTGTTACTAAAGTTAGGTAGTTTCTTGCTTTATTTGGCATAATTTTGACTTAATTTTTACCAATAATCTTCATGGTATAACAGTTTTGGCAATGTTATTTAATTCGCTTGTCAGAGGTTTTACGTCTACCACATCGGCAATAAGAACCAGATGTTTGTTGGTACTGTATCTTTGGTTATATATATTGAATCATTACAGCCTGTAAAACTTGTTGACTCTATGAGAAAAATATACACTGCACTTGTGCTATTTGTGGTTTGGGTTGCATTGTTTGAGAGTGGCTCCCAGAACGTGTAAAATATTGCATTTTTGATCGCGCGCGCAAGATCTTCAACGAATCTTTCGCCATTTGCGTGCTTTAGACAATCACATGACAACCATTTGGTTGTTATAGCACTGATTACACCGGTAATAACAATAAGCATTATCGTTAGCAAGTCGTCTTAATGGTTCCGCAATCAACCCTAAGCAAAGGCGATTAGAGCCTCGGCCGGCCGAAGTTCAAAATACAGCTCTCTCACAAGCCGAACTCTCGTTTTGTGTCCGATGAGCCCCGACAAATTACAATAATTAAACGCACTGGGCAGTTCTTGAAGTTTTTCAGCCTCCGCCACGCGTTCAACTTTGCCTTAAATATTGATTGCCAATTACGTGTATTAAGAGCAAGTGAAAATCGACCGCCGGCGTCTCGCGGAAGCTCCTTTAAAATACGATGTCGTAGAGGTTATAAACTGCGCCATAACTCCAGCAATGACCAGTGTCCGACATCGGCCAGCTATAAATTAATTTAACAAGTTTAGGGCGTCTTAACGCCCTCCGCCACAATTTAAAGCACCGCTGGGAGTTCGGGCGAATTTATATATTAGAGCGGCTGAAGTTGCTGCCTTTTCATTAGATAATTTTCACATACTTTTTCGCCTAAGGATTAGTAATATCTCGGTTTAAATATAAAAATATAAACTTCTTGAAGTATATATACATTGTGCATTGATGATTATAATATTACTTAAGGAACTTGATATAAAAAAAGCATCTGAAATATTAGTTAGCATACAGGCAAAAAACTATATGGTCAGTTAGATGTTCTGAATTTCAGAAATTTTGTAAAAACCTTAACAAACCTTAAACGTACTGAGTAAAGATTTTTTCATGTTTGAATAAAGAGGTTTGGAGTAGTTGAGTATTTAGAGTTTGGAGGCTCAACGTTTCGTCCATAGCTACGGCGCACATTTTTAGAAGAAGCTTAAATTGAGCCTGCGTTAGTCTTTATAATTTGTGTGTTCACAATAGGTATGATGGTGGAAAACTTCTCTTTGATGTCATTCGTCTTATTGCAGGTAATGGCTCCTCGGTCTCTTTAGTTGCCTAGCGTTCCTTTTTTAGTTTCTAAGTGTGGTTGTTCGGATCCTAGTTAAATAGAGGCCGTAGATGATTTTAAAATCATTGTTTTACAATTGCTCTCTATAAAGTACTTTTTTGTTGGGCATAGTCCACCCCAAATTAAACTCACTTACCTTAAATTTTCCCCGAGATTCTTTGAGAACATTAAATAATTGTTTACTCTCTGCACTATCTCATCGTTTAATCGAAATTTTTGTCCATTAAACAATATTTTGACTTTCAGAAAAACATGTCAATTGGGGTAAATAAAATAGATGCGAAAGTAGTTAAAGTTGTAGTTCAGTCAATTTTTTACACTTGCTGATCATTCCAGGGCGCATTCCAGCTGCAACTCCGATACTTATTAAGTTGCGATAATAATAGAAAGACATGTCAACCAAAGAAAACAAAATTCTTTCACGGATTTTCTTCGCTCTTTTAATTCAAATGAATTCAATTACACCGCGAATTATAATTGTGCTAATTTTACACCGTTGCTCAAGAAGCTTGTGGTTGAACAACTGTCAAAATAATTTGTGACTATAGAATATACATTTTAAGAAGGATACTTTACAACTCCTGCTTTCTAGTTGTATCAAAATCAAGTTACCAAACCGCTTACTTTATCTTCTACATGAAACCCAACAATTAAATCGACACCATAGAATTTAAATTCCAATAAATAATGACAATCTTCAATCACAAGAAGAACTAAACATAAAGGTATTCTTAAAAAAAACAAAAATGGCACTCTTGGTTTAACGTGCTAATTATAAGCAGATCTAGTAGATTCCAACCCCTCGCACATTCATACTCTGTAAAAAATAAAACCGACGCTAATATATTTAATGACGTAAACAGCCTGCAACTACAAGTGAATATACTTTAGGAAAAACAAACGTAGTTATAATAATTAAGAACACGCAAACGAAAATGGAGTTAATAATTACAGTCACCGAAATACTACACATTCTAGCAAAAAATGAAAAGCTATAAAAAGGTACTACGAAACAAGCATTCCAAAAGTTTTCCATGACGTAAGTACCAATAAACCAACAATTTATTTCTTTGTTTAACTTTTTTTATCCTGGAAGCTATAGCACTAAAAATTAAATATTAAGATTAAAAGTAGCTCTGACTTGTTATAGAATTGAATTTCCTGCAAATCTATTGAAGAAAAGTAAAATTTCCTTCTTAAAGCCAACACAAAACTCTTCTATATAAAACAATCACAAAAAATTAGTACGGATATACCCAATTTGTATTTGAAGGCCTGCTGACTTGACAAAACTTGTGGCAAGACCATATCATTTTGATATAAATCAAACCAAAGTTTAATATATATTTGTCACTATATCTGCTCATTTTTGGACTGTACCTAGATACATATCTAAGGAATCAAATTTAATCTAATCTAGCGGTAATTGTGGTACTTCTATTTCTTTGGCCAATCTTGTCCTTTTACGAACTTAACCAAGATATTGTTCCAATCAAGTGCGATAAGAATTACGGCAGTTATCTTGTCCATAAGATCCCATATATCCCAAGATAAAAAAAGCAAAACGACGATTTCTTGTGTCGCATATTTACCAAGAACCAGATATGAGTATCGCACAAAACCGCTTAATCAACACGACACTTTCTGAAGTGAAATTACACTTCTGCTTCTTCATCTGCTTCCTTTTAGCCTATATAGAGCTTCTGAGTTTCTCATAAATAAAAAGAAAATTTCACAGCCATTTTTCAACGGTAGAATTATTTGCGCTATGTTTAGAGATAGAAAAGATTGTCGTTGGGTATAAAAACATAGGTTGTGAGCTAAAACTTTATAACAAAGTAATTTTTCAGGTCTGCAAGATTTTCGGCCATAAACCCTTATAGTTTGCAACAATATGAATGAAACAGTTTTTATTTACATTTGCTTACTTGCAAGTATACCAAAAACTCATAAAAATCACGTAATGTAAAAGATAAATAAACTATATTATTCAATACTGAATATTTGAAGAAAAAGAAAAGTTGATATTAACTTTCTTTGCGTCTGTTATTTTTATTTTATTTTTTCATTGTTAAACGTGCAAGTATTTGTTGCATTATGTCACATAAATCTCTTATTCAACATATTCAACAAACGACTAAGATACCAAATAAGAAGGTTTTTGAACAATATTTGTTGATGTAGTTGATAAAGTCTTGTAGGTGCTTTTATTTGTTTCAAAACTGATTTCAAATTATTTGCTTATTAAACGAAGCGTTTAAAATAAAAAAAAAAAAACAACAAAAACTTATCACGCATCAAAGAACAAAGTCCCCAACTGTCACGATATGATAATTTCTATAAGTTACGCTAAAAAACGTTCACATTAAACCTTTATAATTAATATACAAGCTGTCAAATACATAGTTGAAGCCAATGCTAAAATTGTACAAATAAAACCAATGTCTAAAAATTTGACATATTAAACCTTCGAAGCGAGTACTTTGCCGATTGGTACCTAAAGATGTGAGACGCACCGTTTCAGATCCCACTTCTTTCCTGATGAGCCTTATAATGTATAGATTATTGCTATTTTTAAAGTTTGTTAAGTTTTAGTAAACAGTCCAGCCTTTGTAATTTGCGAAATCACATTCTTTACACAATTTATATGCAAAGAAGTAGTTTTCGACATATTTTTCTAAATTTCTAAGTCGAATACGTTAGTGATCAAAAGTACCACACCTAGAAGAAGAATATGGCTGTTAAGTCCAAATTGGGACAACATGTAGACATAAGAAAATCATATAAACAATTAGATTTGTAATCAACCATTTAATAAAAATCACAAGAAAAAAGTAGGAATGAAATATATGCGTCTTGGTGGATGGTTGACAGTTAAACTAGACGTTGAGTTTTCTAAAAATGGTGCACGAGGAATAAAAAAAAAAGAAAACGTTGCTACTTGAAACAAGTACTATAGGAATAAATTGTAGTGTCATCTGAACGAGGTATGAATATCTGCAAAATTGCGCTCAAATCAGGAGAAAATGCCGGCACTGTTTAGTATGTGGGATGATGACGGACCTACCAACAAAAGAGTTCTTTGGGACTTATTTGCGAATGATGACAGATAATAATACAATTCTCTTTGTGTATTATTCTCTGTCGGTTGAGAAAATTAAGCCTTGCAAGTTATACTTCCACAACTTTCATTCTATCAGAGGTGATGCTATAAACGTCAATTTTAATCACAACAATAACATGTAGTTTTCTCCAATCCATTCGACTTGTATCACCATTATCGGAAGCTACTTATCCGCATGATTATAAGTCATTCTCACTGTATTATAATAATTTAAATGGATGTTAATCTTTGGAGAACAATAAAGACCAACTCTTTCATGATCTGAATGATCTCCAGATTTATCCCATATTCAACATATTTTGGATATGATATTTTTGATAAATGAATACGATGAGTTTATATACAACATCAGAACACCTGATATTACTTCTTAGAATTTATTTTTGATTTTAGCACTTTTCATAAATATTTCCCTCAATTCACAAATCTTTTTGACCAATTGTGCAGCGTGATGCCATAAAATTTTGAGTACCATACTACTCACAGTTAATTTATTCATTCGAAATAGCTCAGTTGTATGTAATTTTAGGTTAGGTTAAAAATTTTAATTTACATACCCTTCATTTTTTTTTGTCGTGCTGCAATTGTAGATGATGAAAATAAGACAAAAAGTCTTTGCTTACTTGGCATAGGGCGTTTTATTTGTATGCGTATTCTAATTCATTTATTATTGCTTGCAATGGTAGCGACTAGTAAATATTTCATACAACTATTCTCTAAACTCTTTATTGTATTAATTAATAAATAAAAATATTTTTTAAGTAAATAAAACTCCTATTTTATTGTAAATGCGGCCCTATTTGACAAAAATGACACGTGTAATGTGCTCTTTCTCTAATGTTAGCGCTGGTATCGTAGCAGGTTTGTTGACATAAACCCCTTCTTTCAAATACCCCTAGAGAAAAAGTCTAATAGGCTTAGATTGCAAGATCATGGTGACCAATCGATGTCACCCCTCTGTGAAAAGACAAAACCAAGAAATTTTGAAGTAAAATGAACATTTTATGTGTGACGTGCGGCTCCATTTTGTTGAAACCACATGTTATTCAAATTCAAATCGATGCTTTCATTCAACGCTCAATATAATTTTTTTGCAAAAATTATCAACTGCCTTATTTTTTAAAACCCAGTTTACAAGTGTACGACGTGCATTTTTTCATGTGTTTAAATACCAAATGTGCAAATGCACACTTCCAACGGCCACAGAACGCAAAACGCGCGCAATTCAAATCCTAAATTTCAATTTGGACTACCCTTTACTTAACTAATTTTTTTTAGATTTTTACAATTTCAAAGATTAATTAATGGCATGTGCTTCAGTTATTATTAAATACACTGAAAACAACTTTGTATTTAAAATTTACATTCGCATAATTGATATTGTTTACTTCATTTTCATTTAAATGGGATCTTTATTTGATAACATTTGTAACTTATTATTTATTTTACTCTACGTATTACTTTTGTGCTTTTGGAGGAGGGCAGTTTGAAACAACTTTTTTATTTATATCATTAGCCATTAAATCATCATCGCTAAATATTATGCTAGATTAATTCTATTGTTATAATATTTATGGTTATTGGGACTTATTTATTATGGTTTTATTATTAATAAAAGCTACATGAGTGGTTTAATTAGTAATTTGGGTCGCATACTCATAGAATTTATATATACTCAAAGAATTTATAGATGAATATTCTATTATTAAAAATCATTTTGACAATAATTTGTTATCTAAAAGTTGTTTGAACACAAGCCTTTTCTTATATACAATTTGTGATACGATTCGACTCCATTTTCTTTAGACGAGAATATATAGAATGCAAGTGGAACGAATTCAAGTATGTCAAGACAAGCATTGAAGGTGCATTACGTCCTAGAAGTCCAAAAATAGCTTCCATCCACAGTTTATTATAGTTTTGTCGGACAGACAAATAAAATTATTATAATTATGAATTAGAGAAGCTAACAAGTATTTCACTTTTTATTTAATTTTGCATAATGAATTGCATATTAAAATATGGTTAACATTAAGCGATTGTAAGTATCCAAGAATTTTTTGTAGCATTTTGAAACCATGGAAGAAAACTGGAAGAAGCACTATACATTAGACACGAAACAGCTATCTAAACAGTCGTCTACACAAGATAAACCTTCTCATATAAAAACTTTTTGACTACCTTACGAAAAGTTTTTGACTACTTTGAGAAAGAATAAATTGAAATAAATTGAAACTTTGATCACGCAAAAGCATCTTGGTGTGGCTAAAGTGTGTTGTTTTACCACGACAACGCGCCGCCGCATTTAAACCGTGTCGCTGAACAAAAATTGGCAAAACTAATGGTTGTATGGTTACTTGTTAGATTTAGCTACTTTTGATTGCCGTCTTCTCCAGAAACAAGTACTTTCTTAGCTGGAAATTTTTGGACTAAACAAATAGGTGCTAGAAGAAACCCTCCTAAGTGTGTAGAACTTTGATAAAACCGTGTCAAAGAATGCAGTACCTTACAAAACTCTAATTGTTGTCGTTGATATCATACGAGGACATTGATTTAACCTGCCGGTATTGTGATTTGGAGCTAAATAGCTTAAAGAACATAATTGCATTTTACAGAATAGTAGCAGAACTGACACAATGTTGGATTACGAATCTCTTCACAGCCAAAGAGTTGGTTGGCGCCCTGGTCAACGCCACGGTAGCATCACAGGGATGCTCAGCTGGCGACGAGGGTCGAAACGCACACACGGCGCCGACGATAACGCGGCCGGCGGCGATGCAGATGATAGCGTTACAGGCGGCCCAACCGGCGAAACCGCTGTTAACCCAGGGGACGCTCACGTGGCGTCCCGACGCTGTGACCGTTCACAGTGGGAGCATTAGTCCGATTCCATGCACGATTATTATGGTTACATACAATTATCAATTAGTGTCCTTCAGACAGATGGCACACAAACGCAACACTTCATAAATGAAGACCAGAATTAACGTGTTAAAGGAACTTTCCAAAAAATCTCATATATTAGAAGATCCAAAAGGTTTTAGATCATCATTTCAAAGGTAGTAAACTATATAGAGCATTTTTGTGGCAAAAAAGTTTCTAACCGCTTTAGCACTGCATAATAAGAGATTTAAAGTCACTAACATATGGAAAAAAGCTATCTCACTAAACTACCCCAACTTTGCAAGTAAAATACTGAGCCACTATTAAAGGCAAGCTGCAACAAACTATTAATATTATAATATTTAAAAAAAAACAGTTTTGCAGAAAGAAGGAGTTTTAGACACTTTTGTACTGTACAGTGAGAATTTAGAGCTTTTAAATTCCTATCAAATTTTGCATATCGAGAAAAGCTTTATACACTAGCCTTGTAAGTATCTTAAGTCTAGAACGTAGAGGGACTTAAAATAAATGATTTGAAAAAATTACCCCGGGCAAAAACAGTTTTGCGATAAGCTGATGTCAATTGGACGACCAATGTTAATGGTGGTAAAAAAGTTATTCACAAGCACTTATCCTTGCGCAAAGTATGTACAAGGAGGGAGGGTTCATCATTAGTTGGAATTTGATCAGAAGTTCACACGCACGACTTTTGAACTTCTTAAAGAGCATCTGAACAGAAGAAAACCTTATTGTAGAAAGTTCTCTTCTTCACCAAAAGAACCAAGTATCTATAACAACGGTAGAATACAACATTTCCTACAAAGTTTAGGTAAACCTAGAACGATCCTTATTTATATCAAATGTCTAGAAAGTCAAGGTCTCAATTTGAGTATAGCTTTTGGAAGTCAGATAAATGAAACAAAATACACCTTGGTCATTTTTGGGAGAACTTTCTTTCCCCTAGAGTTTTCCATTGTGTAACTATATTTATGGGAACATCAGGTATCTTTATACTTGCTTCTGTGAGCTTATTCAAACCAGAACTATGCCAAAGGTTGTAACTCAACCGAAACAACAACTATAGAGTTGAATTCAGATGTATTTGTCCCCTAGCAAGCCTTCGACTTAATTTCCTCCGGCGCTGCCAAATACCGAGCCGCAGCGCGGCGCTGCGCGCAAAGAAAATAAAGTAATAATAGTAAGCAATCTGAGCTTTCCCTGTAAAAGCTCACAAACAAGCAAACCCGACTAACTAGATCTAGTGAGTAATGCATGAGACCGCGATCGCAGCGCTCAGGTAAGCGCATCAATGATGCAAAGCGTCACCCCAGTGTTGTTGACAAACATTCCGCCAAGTTACATTATCAGTTTTCTCGGCCCAGCCGCGCGATTTTTGGATCTGCGGCCGGCTTTTCGGCCCGAAAGCGCGGCGGCTGGCATTAAGCGCCTTGCTGCTCGATTAATTACGTGAAAATTCTTCGTCGGGGCTGTCGCGGGGAAACGAGGGGCGTATTAGAAATACCATACCTGAAAAAATCAACTGGTGCAACTGTTTTTGTTATTGTTAATTGGTGTCTGCTCTCAAAAAATGTTTAAAATATTAAACGTAACAAAAAATCATATATGCTAAATAATATGTGTTATAATAGTTAAAAATCAAATATAAAAACATAATACAATTTTTAAAAACATTTAAGATATATATCCAATTTACATGAGTGTACTTTTTCAGACGTTGAAGGGCAGACTGATAAATATTATTAGTATTATGCTAGCGGCGGAAGTTTAAATACAAAACAAATTGGAGAAACATTCAGTGCAAGGTAAATGCACAAATTTGGATGTGTATTATCCACGAACCGTCGGTCTGTGCGCCTAACTCTTTAATTGTTTATATACTTGTCTGTCTCATCAACAATTAATTATTGGCCTATTTTTCTTTAAACATTACCTCTAGTTTAAAGATAATCAATTCAACTTGGAACATTTTTTACTATTTATTATAGAGGGTAGGGAAACTGACGTGGTGGACACAATTTTGGGGATTTAAAGAAGACAAACACTACCTCTAATTCAACTTATTATTCTACATAACCTTGAAGATTGTGGGTCGCAACAGAATTACTCAAAGCAACTACAATTGGCAAGACCGTTACCATTAAATGCGACTTTCAAAACCATCCCAATCTTCTCCTCTTTAGAGATTATAAGCTTATAACATTTGCTTTTGTGAACAAAACCAAATTAACTTGAACAATGACGAAATCTTTCTATATTTAATCCGAATTAAACTTTAATTTAATGAAAGCTCAAAACAAGAAAAATAAACTTAGATGAAGAATAGAAAAATATACGAAGATGAAGGATATCGCTGAGGGTTTCTCTAATTGAGACGCTCAGCTGAGGATTTACTTATTAACAGAAAATGATCAGCCTTTACCCTATTCTGTTACCTCCTCACCTCGTGTTACCATGTTTTGATCTGAATAAGAGTTTACCTCTAACTGCTCTCATATTTCTAGCATTTTGTTCCACAACCTAATTGTCCTAATGGTCTTGGTGACACAAACGAATAATCCTGTCACATTTATTTTAGTGATCAATTTAATTCCCCTGAGTAAGGATCTGCTGTTTTAATATTTAAAAACCATGAGCAAAGAATAGAAAAACAATAAAAAGGTACAGAATTAATATAACACTGACACCAACTGACAAAACAAGAAAAATTTTATTCTTGAACACTTTTTCATATAATAGGGATATATATACATACATATATATATATATATATATATATATATATATATATATATATATATATATATATATATATATATATATATATAATCATCAAGTGATTGTACATTTTATAATTACCGACGCTGTTGTACTCTCATATTTTTGTAAATCATGCTACCTTAAGGAAGCGACGCTATAGAGCAACACCACTGCGGCACAAAGAACGGGCAAAATAATAAAAACAAACCGTCCACGTTCGATCCGAGCTTTTACAAGCGATTCTCAGTTTATTGAGTCGATCTGCGGTTAGAAAGCTCGCCACTTGGCGAAGCTTTTACAGTCGCATACTCAAGTTCGTCTGCTACTTTGACGAATTGCGTGGCTGAAATTTGCTCCCAGCCTCGACTTAATCTTTGCGCTCCCGGCATTCTTCCTATTTCAGTGTTTTGC
Organism: Sinelater perroti; assembly: GCA_036346155.1. NCBI lineage: Eukaryota > Metazoa > Arthropoda > Insecta > Coleoptera > Elateridae > Sinelater > Sinelater perroti. The sequence goes on along the minus strand of JARFIY010000006.1, from coordinate 522,210 downwards.
AATTATTTTTTTACAATCATCATAAATTACTTGATCTGCAGCTGCTTCGGCATTTTCGAAATCGCGCAGTGAGTGTTCCTAAACTGTACAAAAACAAATTGTAGCTGCAGCGGCGCCTGAATAATTAATGGCGTGCACTTACCGACGGATTGGGCATACACCGACGGCCCATCGGTTCCGGGCTCCGGTACGTGGGGGAGTATCGGCCCGGAAAGCAGGCTCCGGTGGAAGTGATAGGCCCGTGCAGTCCGGTGGGCCCTTTTGAGCCCATCATTTTGTCAGGAGTATACATCACAGTCTCTAAACTCGAACGGTTGCTATGTCTATTACGCACATCACCTGGGGCTTTGTGGGGCTTGTGTGAGCTTTCTCCGCCTAGCACAGCATCTTTCAGTTATAGCTTTGGGAGTTTAAAACTTCAAGACCGCGCATTCGTCTCTGCCACGAAACCAACGAGAGATGAACGTTAATTCGAGCGCTCACATACTTTCTGGCGGCGACCATTTCCCCGCGAAAGATCCCTTTTCACCTCATCGGGGTGCTGGTGGTGTTTGAAGCACTGAAAGAGCATTAGGCTATGGGTGCTCCCCTGCTCTCGAGGGTTGACTGAAATGTAGACTGAACGTCTGCCATTGGAGTCCTGGCGCCACATTCGAGGCGGCGCCCTGTGCGCAGGACGCGGCGTCGTGACGCCCGCCCTCGCCACCCTATCTGATGCCGCATTCGCCTCCAACAAATTAGTGGCGTTTTGATGGTATAGATTTTTGAATTGCAATCGAAATTGTGTTAGAGTTGTAGATAGGTGCTCGTGCCTGGCATTTAGGACGTTATTGCTTTCGCTGCTTTGTTTTTAGACGGACGACCGCTGCTGTAACGCTATTTTTAATACGGAGTTGCGTAAAAAATTACATTTAATCACCTGCCACGGTAATCGTTCATAGGTATCTGCTGCGATAACTGAGGAGATACAAACGAAGTAATTTCGTACACTACTTCATAAAAAACAGCAGTAGAAGTTAATTGAATACTTGGTACAACAGTAATACTGTAATTTATAAAATACACGTTTGTAATGTTAATTATATATAATTCTGCAGCTAAATTGCTAAAATTTATTTACAAACCCGCTATTTGATACCACATTGTAGTTTCTTTAAAATTTTTCACAAAATTATCACTAATTTTTGACACGATATAAACATATAAATATATTAAATACATACATAATATGGAACAATTGTGTACTTATCGCTTTGAACTTGTCCGACTGTTATACTATACTTCTATTGCAAAAGAAAATCTACAAGCAACAATAACAAACCAGATAAGTAATTCTAAATTTCTCTTGGAGGGCACACCCCCGAATGTACTCAACAGCTAACTCTCAAAACCAATCCCAACAGTTCCTAATTCTCAAAACTAATTATATTAACATCAACCAGGATTTATCATGCCAAAGTTATCATAAATTCAAATGTCAACATTATAATCAGTCTATCAAAACTATCCTCCTGAAGATCTTAAAACCCTGAAAATTAAACCTTAGAGAACATGAAAAGCAATCATCTAAGCGTGTAAATTAGTGACTAATGGCAAGACTTCAACAGAGATAAAGGCCAAAGAAAGAGCCTTGCCTTCTACAACACCTATTTATGTACGGAGTTAAAAATTTTATAGGTATGACAAGTAGTGTTTTTAAAATGACAGAAGAGAAAACATACTACATCAAAATTCTCCCCTATAACACTAAAAATTAATTCACGCGCTGTTAATCAGTCCAAAAAGCTAATAAGACACCTAAAAGAAAAAAAGAGAGAGTTAAAGAGCGTACGGAATTGTTATACGTCATCTTCGTCACATCATACCAACTGAAAACATGAACGTTAAATATAGAGGAACCAAAAAATCTTTACTGTTATTCTTAATAGATCTATGACCTCAATTTTAATAAAAAGCCTTTAAACTAGAACAATACAGTATCTGCTAGACCTTCAAAGAAGAATTATAATCCATTGCACGGGATGGCAATCCAAAACTTACAGTTCAAACCCCTCTACAATACAAAAATATATTAAAAAACCAAAATACAAACCCGCCAAATGTGCACTACATAAAGCAGATCATTTTGCAAATTACAAGGATATAAGGAATTAGTAGAAGACAGAAATAGGACCGCTAGAAGACACCAACAAATCCAGTCGCAGTCATTTACTCTAAACGAACACATCTACAGAAACCCAAACATACAAATAAATGCCACAAAATAGTAGATCGGGGAGAAAGTTCCGTCACACTTACAAAAAATGCAATTTTTCTCATTGTATTGTGTTTATAATGTCTCAATTAGCTTCTTCTTTGATTCTAGATGGACAAAGCTGAATTTCAGATCCTAATACCCACTGGTGGAGACGAAGGGGCAGTAATTTACAGAACCGTCATGAAGATCACCCATTTCTTGGTTGATCATTTGTTTCAGATGACGAAATGCCGCTTTGGATGCCGAACCGTCTTCGAGCAATCCTCCAGAGGACAGCATGCAGTCATTTTCATTAGTTTGGCAGTCTAAAAGAAGCCCGGATAAGCACAGGCCAATAAGGGAGTTGAAATTTGCCGAACATTGCTTAATAATCAATCCACTGAACGATCGTTTCTGAAGACCAATTGTAACGTCAGACGAAAAGTAGATCTACTTGGCGGAAGAAGTGGGTTTAGCGAGGCCAAAATCCGCCGTCATTTCCATGCTAGAACCGTTTCGGCAAGAAGGGCATATTGTGCATTTAGAGAAAACGTTCTTCACTTTAAACTTATACCGAATGGTTGCGCTATCGATGCCGAGCTCTACTGTCAGTTGTTAGACCTTATCTACGATCAGCAGAAGAAGTATCAGATTCTACGAAAACGCGCTTTGTTTTAACAGGACAATGACAAACCGTATACAGTCAAGAAGACCAAGGAGAAATTTGAAAATCTGGACGGCGTCGAAGTCCTATCATGCCTAGCCTACAGTCCAGACGCTGCTCCATCCGATTACGGTCACATTCGCTCACTAAGGCACTTCCGGGGCCGTCGTCGGTTTAAGACTTCCGATGACGGTAAAAATGCGCATCAGGAATAGTTCAACCAAATCCGGATACTTGTAGATCAGTGGCCTTTATTTTGAAGAATAAATTTGTCCACAAAATAAAATTTTGCAAGTATGGCAGAACTTCCTTCTCAACTTACTATGAAACGGAGCCTTAAACAAATTTTCAACTTACTTGAATGAATTTTGGACAACTAATAAGCTGCAACAGCTTCTGAACGTACTAATATCAGTCATTGGAAGACTGAATGATAAATATACTTAAAATCGCCAACTTAAAAACTATAAGCAGCAAGTAATAACATTTTAAAATATAAAAAATAACGTTCTGCTTATTTCTGAACCACACTCTAACCGACAACATTTAATTTGCCACAATATATCACTTACTGTACTCTTTATCCAGATCGCATCGCTAATGCAGACTCTATAATGATCATTCACTTCATAGTTACTTTTATGTATAGTACACCACGATACACAATACCCGCAGACTTTTTTTGAACTCTTGGTACTAAATTCATAGCTGGGGGAGATTGTAACGCTAAACCTATGCGTCGGGAGTCCAGAATAATTACAATAAAAGGTCAAAGGTTTGTTACGGTCATTAAGTGACAATAACTAAACTTTCTTAGTAATGGCAAACCCACAGATGCCCAAGCAACCCTAGGAAAGTTGCTGACTTCCTAAATTTCTACATAACACGTAGAATAGCAAGAAATAATTGTGTAATAGACTTCAAATATATTCGACCACACTCCAGTTATAAATAACATAAGTATTACAATCATTCAAGAATCACTTTCAACTAAACTAATCACGAGAAATACCGACTGAACTTTCTTCTAACGCCACCTAAAAATATAAACCTTACTCTGCGACCCAAATTTCCAAAATGACCTTGAAGAAGCAGCGCAGTACTTTACTTAAGGGGCTATCCCTGTGTGACCTGCGAAAAATTAGGCGATTTTCTGGAATTTATAAAATAAAAACTATTGCATCAAATCTTTTCAAATTTGGGGGATACTTTGAGTTGACTTTTTACATAAATTTTGTGAGTGAAAATATTCAAATTTGGCCGACTTATGCTCCATCTCCAGGAGGTCCAAATAAGTTGCTCAACTGAAGCCTTCAGAGTACCTGAAATAATCTAAAAAAGCCAGTTAAACTAAAAGACATTTAGAATGTCGAATTTTGTTCAAAAAATTGGCCGTTTTTTGTATAGCAAATTGACAATTTTGGTTCAAAATAAAAAATGGAGGATCATAATATGGCAAAACAAGTACTGAGTATGCTCAAAAAATTTCAAGAGGATTTGATGATTTGTATTCGAGTTATAGTAGCAGCAAATTTCAAAAATATCGTTTTGAGAAAAACAAGTTTTAACTACGGATTTTTTTGTTATAACGCGACTATTTTTATACTTACTTCTCCGTCTGGCAACAAGGTTTTCAAATGTACACAAAAGTATTATTGTGAGTCCTTGGAACTACAGAGGGCTCTCCTTTTGACAGTTGAAGAGTTTACAGTTACGTTAGAGTCTGAGACCACAGCTGCTCTTATCCCCACCCATCGGCCGCCGGCGCAGGTAACGAATTTTCATCCTCCGAGCAGCGGCGCTACGAGAGCTACCATTTTAAAACTATTTGAGATCTAACTTTGAAATTTGAGACGTTATTTTAGATTATTATAAAATGTCGATGAAAAATATTTTTACACTAGGATAGCCCTTTAAGTAGTATAAGAGACAGCCTGGAAATTAACGAATAAAATACAACAAATAAAAATGTCAAGCTAAACGGACTTGGCATTTTTCCTACATTCCGAATTTTTTAGTTACTTCCTATAACAATTGAGTTTTTCTTTAGGAAAATATCCATTCTAATTAAAGCCTGCCAATTTCAGTTTTTGACTTCTCTGTTTTTAAACCATCTTTATTATTAAAATCACTTTTAGTGATTTTGGATAGTCTGAAAAGAAAATAATATACTAGATTACACCTACATTATCAAAAATGGCGTCCACCCTTAATTTACACATTAAATAGAGGGGTGGAAGTAATAAAGAAAATTGTATTGCTATACTAGCGATGGAAAAGAGAAAATTGTTCTTTTCAAAACTCTACAACCTCTCAGCATTAGCCTTATGTTTATATATCAGACTATGCAATTGTTTAATGAGATTGAATATATCAGGGATTTTTAAAGATATGGAAGGCCACGTTTAGTGTCAGCTTTCCGGGCAGTCAAAACAGTAAACCGTAAAAAATGACATCTCAGAAGATGTGAATGTCTAAAACTTCGATGACTGGAATTATTAAACAAAACCTAGGACTAGCTTTTAACAGTAGCTGTATAAAGAAAGAGAAAAGAAAAATTAAATTGCGAATTATAGTGACAGTCTTTTTGTAGCCCTGGAAAGGCCCAGAGAGCCTATCATCTATCACACGTGAGGAGTTTGTGACGATAAAGTATTCGATATTTATATTTGTGCAAACTGGGTCAAAACATTAGACACTGTATACCAACATAATGTTTTAAAAGACACGGCAAAACACACAAACTTTCTTGCGGTAAGCCTTCCAACGAGACTTTTTATTGAATGCACATGTAAATCAACTCAAATTTAGCCGAGTAACAATCTACCTTGCATATTAAAGATAGATGACTATGTTTTTGATAGCCCAGATATGAATACATTAAATTATAAATTATGAGCAATTTTAGAGAGCAAGGCTTTCTGGAAAAGACATTCGGGTATTACATTTTTCGCCATTTTCTTTTTTTTATTCCAGGTCAACCCTCTTCAAACATTCTGCTATCACTTAATCCCACGTTTTTCTTTGTTTACCTCTTCTTTTTTGAATTGCTCGCGCTTCCCATATTTTCTTTGGTTGTCTTTTCTTCGTCACTCTTACCACGTGTCCAAACGATTTCAATTATGTTGTTTGATTGCTTTTAGGGGTGGTTCCTCTATTAGTTCTTTTCTCATCATTTTATTACAAATTTTACTTTACTTTCTTCTAATGTCTTCGGCGCCTATGAAGTGTTTTATTTTTATAATTTGTAATTTTGATTTTATTTGTTTTGCTGGAATTGAACTTTTGCTTTAGAATGTCAGAAATAGTCTTTGAATGTATAATTATCAAGAATCTGTTAATAAATGCAGAAAATATTATTGTACACTTTCACATAATTTATAATAGTTATTATGGGGGTGCCAGATAATGGTTTTTGTACCTTGTACCATTTTTTACGAGGAAGTATCGTCGCTTATAGATTTTATATTTTTATTACAGTGACAGTCTTCTTGTAGTACCGAAAAGGTTTTATACCATTGATTTCTACTTTATTTTTGCCATACCTGTGAGAGAATATACATATTTTACCGTTAGATCGTTTGCTTATGACAGATGGTTAATATTTTAGTCTTTTTATGAAGTGGTTTAATTCTATTGTCTTCTTTTAGTTTTTATAAAACTTTTTATTATTTCTTTCTTTCCAGAACTTTGTTTTCTGATTTTCGAATTTTTTCTAGTTACTAAGTATTATTTACAATCTGCTTAAATAAACACTAAGTAAATTTTATGCCCTTAATAAAATAACATGTAGAGATATTCCTCCAGTGAGGGACTCTCGCTTAATTATGCTTAATCTAACATAGCAGAACAGCATAAAGGTTAGAATACTATAAGGGCTAAAATCTGTTTGGTAAGTCAAAAGGAGGAAACCTTTTAAGTCTGTTGCATCACTGTTGTGCAGGAGAATCACTGCCAACAGGATTTGGTGGTATCCAGGCGAAAGTGGTATAACTATTTCATCATCAGGCATTCCTTATGGTTTTTAGTATTTTTGACTGGAGCCAATATAGGACTTTCAAGTCCATGCAAATTTCAGAATTCGTAGTGAGTTTTAAAATTCTCCCAATTAACCATTGCAGTTTGGTAAATTTTAAACCTAATTATTCGCGTTTAGTGAAAATGTGCCTCTTCCACATTAATCTTCTATCCCGATGGATCTTTAAGTACTTCGCGTCTTCTGATTGAGAACTATGTCTCATATATTTCTAAGGGTGAAGGTAATATGGCTCGATTTTGCTATATTGGCCTTGCGTCATTTGCTTAACCAGATCTCTAATAAATTTAAGGCAGATTAAAGATTTTCTTATGATAATATAACGGCGACATCCATTATTTGATGTGTGGGGAAATGATTAGTGTGTACAGCAAGTAAAAGCTTCCTCAAGAAATTCTAGAATTTATAACATAAAATTTGAAAACATTTATCTGATAAGTAGGATTTTGAGTAACTCATAACACTTATATACAACGTTCTGTTTTATTTCAGTTGTAATCCCGTATGTCAGACCTTGTCAAAAGCCTGGGTTATACCGAGGAACACTGCAGAGCAATATTGCTTTGCTTCAAATGATTGGTTAATTTTATTTACGACCGTGTATACTTAATCAATAATAGCATGCTCAGCTCTAAAGCCAAACTATTAGTATGGAAGTAGTTCATACTCTTCAAATAGTAATTTCAGTCTCTCGCGTAGAAATTTTTCCCTGGCTTCAGTATAAGGATACTTTTAGCTACTTACTACTATGTTGGAAAATTCGGATATTAGTTTAAAACTTTCCTTGGGCAGTTCTTTCAGAACCTTACTAGAGGTAAGGTGATACCCTGGTTTTTTATTCGGATGTACATTGTTCTTGATTATAGATTTAACTTCCTCTGTTTTTAATTTTTTTATTTGTAGACAATTGTTCTCCAGCATTGAGTCATTTCTGAAATTCTTTTTCTTGTTCTTGAGTTGATACGATATAATGTCGTTAAATAGTATTGCAAAACGATCAGAAAATGTTTCAGCTTTTTTCTTAGGGCTTCTGGGAGAACTATCACCGTTTTTTTTTAAGGTGGCACGCCAGAAAGAATGATATGCTGCTTTTGCACAAGAAAAGTTTTCCAGGTAAGTTTGAAGCGTTTGGTTTTTTAGTTCCTGAAGCATATTTTTCAGGTCTCTTTATTATTCTAAAAAGTGTTCATTTTTTGACATTCACTGGGAAACAGTATCACTTTATCAATATTTTCTTTTGTTTTAAAGGGGTATGTATGTTTAGGTTAATTTTTTCGCTTACTGGTTCTTTGAACAAGTCCTTATGATAAATTATAGGGGTTTTCGTGCCTGATATAGTGTTGAAATTAACAAAATTAAAAATAGCGAGTGATATAATGAAAGCACTGTTTAACTCTAGTATATTTTATGCTATATTTTGTGTTGTGTAAAAATCAACTATATTTGGAATTTTTGTTCTGTTAGAAGGTTAACGGGTGGGTTATCCAGTTTCTACTTATCAACTTTAACAGTTTCTTATTTTTAAGGATGATTAACTGCTTAGAGTTGTAGTCTTCGCCTGCGATAAATCGCTGACCAAGCGTGCTGAAATAGTAGATAAATAGATTTTTTACAGCGCACTTGTTGCCTGTATGTGTTCATGCTTGTATTTATATAGTTCTTGATGACTGATGGAACTTTAAATAATGTATGTTAAACTACCATGTGCTACCCCATCTGCGTGCTTTACTGCATACACTATAGACCTGTCTAAAGTTCCTGAGTACAGTTGGTCCAACCGTTGGCATTTCAAACTGCAATTTTAAGGATTTGAACCATTAATGCAGCTTGCAGACTATGATTGTTAAAAGGTTTAACACTTTCTTCTGCTAATTCGATCACCATTCCTTCTAATTTGTCTATCTTGATTCATTATAGGTGAAGTGGTATAAATTCTATATTTATTCTGTTTGTTGGTTTTGACTTGGTTGTATGGGGCGAAGAGATTTATGCTCCGAGTTTTCATATAGATTGGAGGGCAGGCGTGTAAATAGCCGCTCTCGTGGATGCGGTGTTGGATACGATACCGATGCGGCTCGTAAGGACCAAAAAATGGAGAGGCAGGCGTGTAAATAGCCGCTCTCGTGGTGCGGTGTGAAAACGTAGTACGGCCCGTAGTGGAAGGTCAGCCGATAAGGCCAAATCGTCCCTTAAACGGCCGTCACGTTAGCGGATGGGGGCGGCTACCGATATCAACCAAAGAATTGCCAAATCGCTCACCTGAATCGGCTTCGGCTTCGTCGGCGATTCCAAGCTAGCCACCTCTGCGTTGCGGATCTGGTATCTTCGGGATGTTGAGACACGACCAAATTGGCCGAGCTGCGATGCGTGAATATTTGCGGGGATGCGAAATGCGAATTTATGCGGACTGAGACACGACCGTATTGGCCGCGCTACGGGGCGTGAATGTGAATGTATGCGGGGATGCGAATATGAATTTGATGTATGCGGGTTAAGACACGACCTTAGTGGCCGAGCTGCGGGGCATGAATATGAATGTATGCGGATACGCGAATATGAATTTATGCGGACTAAGACACGACCTTAGTGGCCGAGCTGCGGGGCATGAATGTTTGCGGGACAAAGCGCATGCCGTACGTGTGCGACGGCAAAACGTAGCTGATATCAAAAGGTCCGCATGCCGCCGCGATATAAAGCGGTTCAAGGGCGAAAAGGCCGCCACACCATAGATTTTACATCTCTTATAGTTTGCTGGATTACAAAGGACGCACTTGGCCAGAACGTTTGTGAAAATTTGTGACAAGCAAAAACAAATTAAAAAATGTATCTAAAAAAGTTTATTCACTGGAACATTAGAAGGAAAGGTTCCCATAATACAAGCAACATTCCTATATTAAATCTCCAAATTAATGCGCTGGGTTAGATACGAATGAGAACGTAATTTAACAGTGATAATTTGTAGACATAAACATATATCATTAAGTAAAGTGATAGCATCCTCACACCAAGGACCAAAAATCTCAACAGCAAAAGGGTCAATAGATAACCTTGATCAATAATAATTTTGTACTTATTCCTCTTCTTTGTAGCAGCTAGTTCTGCAACAGAACCAGTTTTCTTTAAAAAAATATCTAAATGTGAAGGGACCATTGTATCACTGCATGTGAAATCCTAAAGCAAATCTTTTTCTTTATTCTATGGTGCTAAAGTTATTCCGTCTGAGCGTTTTTCATCATGGCAACACAAACCATTAGGTTGCAAGCACGAAAGTGTACCAGTAGAAGCACGCTTTAAGACTGTCTACAGTGTCTTCCTGTGCTCTTCTTACAATGCAAATTGTAATAATCGAAGCTATCCACTTCTGCTCCGCAGGCGCATTTGTAAGGAAAACAGTATTTAAACCAAGGCGAAGACTAATGGCAATCCTAAATGAATTATTAATATGAAATGTATCTATGGGCAAACAAGGTAGGATGTTGAGCTAAGCGGGGGATTTATGGCAATTAATGAACTCCAAACGCACCCTCTGTTGATCACATCCAAAATTAATTAAATCAATTATTCGTTGATATTACCTCAACATTTTTGAAAAATGAGAGATTCCCGAATTGGTTTTCCATTTAAGTCTTCCCAGATTCTTAAAATATCCTGATCAGCATCAACACTAGCCAAGCTTTGAGAAAAAAGATATTACTGAATTGACGAGAGCTAGAAAGAAAGAAAAGCCGGTACAAAAAAGTCTATTGTCCTCCTTATTTTTAAGGTCTCTATAACAAGCTATTGATTATTACTAAGACAAACATTAAGAAGAGATTATAATCCAAATTTGAATAGATTATCCACAGATTATCATAGAAGGCTCGAAACTTTAAATGCAGGAGTAGTACGAAAAAGGTGTACTAATTTTGATACAAGTAGGCAATACTAAAAAATATGATATACAAAGTGAGATTTGATGGTCTTCAGACGGGAAATGAGTAAATTTATCTCCGAATTTTTGTTTTTCAAAAATTGGCAAAATTGCACTCTGCTGAACTGGAGCTTCAAGTAAAGAAAGACCTTCCTTGACTGTTGGTATTCCTGGTTGAACTCTGTTATTACAGACGGGTCAAAATCACCAAAAAAAATATCTCACATTTGTTTGGATTGATGACATGCCCCAAAGACTCAAAATGTCTTTGAATATATAGGAAATCTCGTAAAACATATTCATCTCAGATTCAAGTTTTGTGATTATAGAATGAGTACACAAACTAAAGAGTGCAGGTCCGGCAGGATCACCTTGTTGTACGCCAGTCCTCGAGTTAACAGATTGCAGGCTATAAAAAAGTAAGGAATCTTAACCATAACATTGTAGAAAAGAGATAAAAATGGTGAAATTTTATCTTTAATAGTTTCGAACATATCCACACGTCCGAGAATATTAAAAACGTTTTTGATGTCAAATTTACTAATAACTTTTTGAGTTCCTGAATAACAATATATTTTTTTATAGAATGTACAGCAGCTTTACATCCACCCCAAGAAGCAAAGCCCAGCCGTTTAGGTCTTAAATAATCGCCTATGTCGCAACAAATTTATTTACAAGCAATCTTCGAGGTTAATCTTCAAAAAAACTCCCTACTGCAAACGATTCAACTCCACCATCCTTCTTAGAAAGGGTATACAGAGATGCTTCATACAAGATAGGAGTTATTGACGAAAGAATTTTACCAGCAAATATTATATTGCACAATTTCGTAAGAGCAAGAACTAATTTGTTAACATGTCCAACAGAAACGCATAAATCCATGAAGTGTCGAGGAGTGAGTAAAGCTGAAATCAGGCTTTGGTGCATCAGTAAAGTATTTTTCGGAAGGGGATGTTTTTCAAGTAATTTTATCTAGATAGATGAATCTCCTAGGGCTAACTCTTCGGAAGAGAAAAGGCCGCCGATATATTTATATCAGACACCTTGCTTTCGACACGTCTCGGGATGTAATAGGCTTAATTTTTTTTGGATAACGATGGAAAAGTCTTCATGTTGATGTTTTTACGTTATATGCAAAGGACTTCTTGTTATTTGCCAAAACTTTTGAGTCATTTTTGTTTTCGCAGTAATTTATCAAATTATCAGATGTGTAAGCTGACAATTCGGGCTCCTTTAGAGATTCTTTTAAGAACTCTAGAATTTCTTTCTAGTTTGAGATGCAAGATTCTTGTGTTACCTTGAAAGGTGAATTCATAGTCCTGTCTTATAAAACAGTTTGTGACAATGTTGACATTTAGTTAGAGAGTGTGAGGATTCTGATTCTTGGGTGGCTCCAGTGGTCGCACAAGATTGGTAAAAACAAGAAGAAGACAATTTTCCTCCACAACATCAATATCAGTTGATATCAGTTGACACGCATTCAGCATAAAACCAATAAGAACACAAATTGCAGAATATAGCCTGTTTGTAGTGGAGGTTCCATCAAGGCGACCGCAAGGGCAGAAGACAGTGTTCGTCATTTTCTTTTCATCAATTTTCAATTTATTAAATATATAATGTTTTTCTGGTAACAGCCATCATCTGGCACACTTTATTTTCTAAAGTAAACATATTAATTTTGCTATTTTTTATTTTATATGTTCTAATTTTGCATGTACTTAAAGTGTTGTCTTAACATATATATATTTCTTCATTAAAATCCAATGCGTTCTAAAATAGAATACAATTGCATATTTCTTAAGACGAAAAAACAGTACAGTTAAATCCATCAGTAAAGCGACGTGTTAAGGATCTAATGGTCTGTACGTGCTTGGGAAAGTACTCAGTCGCAAGATATTTCCTCCAGGATGGCAAGAGAGCCATGGCAATCACCACCGCAAAAAAGGGCCATATCATACTGAATATTATCTGCAAAGATAAAGTTTTTAGCAATTTTCCACAGTTACAGACATATGGAGCAGTGACCTGAAGTAACCATTGCAAAATCACCCAAGCCCCCACGCAACATAATCCTGTAAAGACCACCGCTTGGGTTTCTGCGTCAAGCATCCATTGCGGCAAAGCGGCGTTGACGTCGACCAGGACATTTCGCAGGTTCGGCTCCATCTGCCGCGCTCACGTGCTGTCATACGAATCACTGTCAATTTGTCAAGTTTTCAGGCGCCGGTTGCGGCGAATCGCCCAACCCTTGACCACTTCCTGTCCGCATAGGAAGTGACGTCATCGGCCTCGATCAATTTTCATTGTAACGAAAATCGGCGGCGAGCGCAAATCATGCAACGGGAATCACGACAGGTCGGCTGCGCTTGCCGCCATATGTCCCGTTCGGGCGACATCTGTTTCTGGGCCTGCTGACGAAATTTAATCACAAAAATCGCTGAACCTTTGGTAGCGCCCGCGGCAATTGCCCGCGCAGGAAAACGAGCAAGTGGTTGGGGTGCCAAGACACGTGGCGACGTGTGCCGCGTTGCGACCGATTATTCCTATCTAATTGCATCCGGATAATCACTTGATAGAATTAATGCTCCACTTGAGGCCTCGTGCCAGTGTTACATTGCGTCGAGGCTGTTTGCTCTACTTTGGGCCACTGCACGTGCGAGCCAGGGGGTTAAATTACACTGGGAAACTTTCGTTTAGATTCGCGTGAAGCCCCCGATTGTTATTAGCATACATCGTTTTAAAATATTTGCTTTGCTTCCTTTTTAACAATGATATTTTCCATCATTAATCATCTTAATGAAAATACACTACCGCTCATGGAAGTATGGAATAAAAAAATCATCATTAAATACTGGAAAACATTAACTCGATTTTGTTTCATCAAAAAAAAAACGTTCTTTGCCTTCAGGCGTGGGACGCTCCTTTCTTACTGTTCTGTCTAGCTCATCCCATAGTAACCCCATGGGATTGAGGTTTGGACTTTCCGCCACTTTGTGGTGCCCATGCCACAATTTTGAGCATTGTTTGTTCTTCTTGGTTTGCTAGATAGTTCTTTCAAGGATTCTGCAAGACATTGAACTGAAAACTTTTGGGTTTGCAGTAGTTTGTCGAACTACGTGAACCTATCGTGTTATAACCCTCAAGGGATTGGCCCCGGAACGACTCAATTCCTGAGATAGCGAGGAGCCCTCCACAGTCGGCAAACATTTTTGAGGGTGTGCATGGTCGTCCTATATGTCAAAATAATCCCCGTATCGAGTAGACCATACATACTGAAAATCATTGGAAAATATTTTTTTGTTCCTTTTTGATTCCGTCTGAACTAACTGTCCAAAGTAAATAAACCCTTATTTTGATATATATTATTTCTTGGTGACAACAACGATCAGATAATATTTTTTGACAACAACAGTTATATATTAGTTCTTGATGACATGGAAGTGCTGATTGAAAAAGTTGCCAGAGCAGAACTTGACCTCACAATGGGCACAACAGATGAAGACTGGCGGACATTGGACTTCAGTAGTGGAATGGAAGCACAGGTCACTTGGTCTCTTTGGGAGTCTGGAAGAAATGTTGCTCTGTCCGATATATTCAGATTTCTCCCAGGCAAACCCGATCATGTCTCTAAAGATCGGACATTTGACTTGATCATCGATGTGAGCCTGATGTACAACAGTTAATCTCTTGAGGTAATGATTATCTCCGGAAAGACCATCCTCTGACTGAAGGCAATCTGATGTTTCAGCAGGAATGAGTTTAACATCAAATTGTGAAAGCTAGCATGGATTCCCCTGGCTGCTTTTCCAGCTTGTCCTGTGCACTGATCCACGAGGAGTAAAACTGGTTTGTCAGCGGGTACAGTAGCCATCAACTTCTCCAGGTACATCTTGTAATGTTCTGTTTTAAACTTTCCTAAAGTGAGCAACTGATCGTTACATCGTTGAAAGAGTTCGGGGGTCAGCGACTTCGAGTCCGAAAAGAGGTCCGAATTGGAAAAATGGAGTTATTCAACAACTGTTCCGTCTGCAGCGATGGCTTGTTGCATGCAGTAACTATGAGTTGTCTTATTCACCGACTCCACTGTGGCTGTTGTTGTCTTCTCACCTCTGGTTGTCAAAGTCCTGTTGGTGGTTGGAGCGTAGTTAAATCCACTTTGATTGAGATTCCAAACTCTTGTGAGTGGAATGTTGTGTTACTGAATCCAATCAATAACTTGGATTACAAATGCTGTCTTTATCTCCACATCCTCATCATTGCTGAAGGTTTGGACTTTTTGGCACTCAACCATTTCTGTATTAGTCGGAAACTGAGCCCTAAATCACTCTTGATACTTGTCAACCATCGATTGAAAGTCCTAAAGTCCATCATTCCTAACTCTCGTGTCACTCCCTATGCCTGAAAGTGATAAGTCAATACAACCTTTTTCTGAACATTCCGAGTCTCATAAAGCTTTTCCTAAACATACTTCTAAATCAACTTGAAACTTGATGAGATTAGATTCTCCTTTCTAGACCTTTTTTTGAATGATCTTGAGTTGCTTGTAGGTGTAGGGAAGTGTCTTAACCTTGAGGAGTTAAAGGGATTCACGATCTTCTCCATCATCTCAATCGGAATGTTTGCAACTGTCGATGACGATGGCGAACTAGATGAGTCCGCGTAAAGATGCTGGGGATTTTATATGACTTCGTTGCTAGTTGGTGAGGATGAGGCATTCAGAGAAGTGGATCATGTTTCCTTCATGTAGTTGATAATTTCGACAACTCTTTTTGCAATCCTTGTTTCCTCGTAACTGCATGTCTTGGATGGTGTGGGCAGCAGCTGATTCAAAGTTCGAGCGTGTAGCCATTTCTGCTTAATGTGAGACAAAGAAAATTAAAGAAGCGTTGCAACATGTCTTTATGGATAGTACACTAAAATCATTTATTTGAAAAATAGTTTATAAGAACTTTATTAATTATTGTTAACTTTATTAACAATTAATTAAAAATAAATAAGCATATGCTGGTACAGGAATGCTTTGCAAATTTATTAGACCATTTTCTGATTCAGACTCCTGTCCCTCTACAAATTTTTATCTAACAATAAGTCTTCCATATCAAATGATCCTGGAAGAGTATAAAAGCTCCTTGATTCAGAATTTCTTTTAAAAAGTTGTGTAGGTGAATACACGTTATAACCGCTTTATCATGGTGCAGAGCAATATATTTCAAAATTACTTTAAATTTGGAACTTAGAATACCAAATATGTTTTTAATAATTCGCCGCGTTTTACAGTCTGTAATTGAAAATTGTTCCTGCTGATGGTGAACCCAATAGACCTAGATAAGGTTTCATCACATAGGTGGATAGTGCATAATTGGGGCAGGGGTGGACCTACTTGACAAAGGTTTTTCTGAATGAATATTCAATTTATTTTGCACCATTCTCTTATGGTACGGCTCTAACGCCCCGCGTGGGAGCACGGCCTGCAAACTGAGAGGTTAAGGCTCTCATATGTTCGCTCACTGTGCTCGGCCGTTGCGCACCATCCCTGGTGCATGACGATGTTGCAAGCACCGCGCCTTAGACGACCTCTTGTTGGAGTAAACGCAGGTACTAAATTATTTTTAGTGACTGATTAGCCCACCCGCCAGGCATCAGAGAGCAGCAGAAATTAAACCTGAGTTCGTCCGCATCGTAGCCCGCGCCTCAACTACTGGACCACTCTGGCGGTACCATTCTTTTATACAAAAATGTAAATTTAAAAACTTGACATCCTACATCCGCATATATAAAGTTGTAAGTTTCAAAACCTACTGCAACAAACACAATACTGAAGTTTCCTTTATAATTTAAATACATCCTGCCACTATCTGTACTTGTTTGCCGTCTATACTATCTAAACACTAAGTTCCATCTCGCTGAGAATTTTGTTCTGCTACACCTGACCATTTAGAGTAAGATTTCAGCATCTAAAAATACAATAAATACATTAACATACAATACAATAAAATAACAATAAATAAAAGTAATAATAAATAAACAAATGAAATTGTTTTGTTTCTCTCTAGAAGGTTAACAACGAAAACGAAGCGGAAGAAGAGCGAGATGGTGACAGAGGAATCTCTTCAAGCACAAGAATAATTCAGAAGGCCGCCGATGCCCAAAAGGAGGAAGAACACAGATCACGATATTATCACAAGGGAAACACTTAAGTGCATGACGTTTTTAACAGAGATAAATTCGCAGTTTATGAAAAGCATGTTGCTAATAAGTTAAGAAACAGCGGAAGAAACCGCACTGAAATTTCCTTAACCCATATCGAAACTTTTTTTTTAAATTTAAATAGGAATGTATGGTAGGATAGAATATTCAAATGTGCAGATTAGTTTTCACGTTTTAACCCACTTCACGAATTAACACCTCCAATTTATTCTTTACCATCACCATCCTCTAGCGCAAACAGTAGTCATTCTCTTTTGACTCTTCCTTTTTTAGTAACTTAACACCTTCGCAACATTTTGAAACTCCCGTCCAAAATTCAGAGATCACACAAGACCAAACCATAGGGGTATTTTTAGAAAATTTTAAGTTATTAAAAAACTAATAAAGTTGTATTTTTTACAAAAATCATTATTAAAATAAAATGTATAATAAATAAAAATGGTGTTGTATGCATAATCACAAATCTCTTTCCCATTAATCTCAACCCAGATGATATAGCGTTTTCCGTTAATTTTTTTTTAATGTTTTTGCTGAGTCCCCCGCACCAGCCAAAGAGGAGCACACCCCTCTCACAATAAAGCAGAACCACCTTCAGGCTTAACAGTCGGAACAATACAGTCCCGTATCATCTTTTTAGTTTTAGACCAACGTATGAAGATTTTAGTTTCTGACTGAAAATTTCCAATTTAGATTTGTCGGTCCATAATACGTTTTGTTACTGTTCAATTATCCACCGTTTCATCTTATTATCAGGCCGTAAGAACGATTTCTTGGTTGCAATACTAGCATGGAGCTCACCCTTGTGAAAACGCCGCTTTATTGTGCTGATTGGTGTTTTCTCACGTCCCTGGTTAAACTCCGTAGCAACATCTAAGGCAGTTAATCTTCTATTTTGCTTACTCATCAGTCTGCTAAACTGATTCTTTGCATTGGATGTTACACGTGATAGTCCAGGCGATGGCAATCCCTAAGACTTCCTGTTTTTCTGTAGCATTGTAATATAAAATCTACTATCGAAGCACAAACCCTTTTTCGATGTAAAATGAAAATGACTGAATGAATTTCTATAGAGAGAAACTTGCAAAAAGCCATTGAATGCAGAAATTCAAAACGATACATAAAAAAAACTTAAGTAAGCCGCACAATATCTGATGATAAATTGATAGCGCACGGTTTTTTTAATGTAAACAAATATCTAAAACAAGGTATAGGGACAGAAAGAAAAAATTCAAAGTGTTGAGTGATAGCCCAAGGACGTAAAAGCATTATGATTTTTTTATTCTAGTTTATGTTTATAAAAGAATATATAAATGACTAATTATTTTCATGCAAAACAATATTGTCTAAGGAGATGGTAAAGGGTTAAACAAAACAAAATTTATTACGAAATCATTTATCATATAACTGGATTTGAATAAGATATTGTAAATATATGCGACACTGTAGAATCCAACATAATAAAGTATTACTTCCACTCACCATTATAAGAGAGTTAACGTAATACAGAAACGTCGAAGTAAATCCGGAAAAAAATAATCAATAAAAATAACATTAATGTACAAGAAAAACTAAATTGATTTGCATAAAACTTAATATTGAGAACCATATTATTCAATCTAACCAACATTATTAGCCATGACCTTTTCCAGCCGGGATAATAATTAATTCATAATTACCTCTATAATGAAGACTTTTAAACTGCCCTTGGTGTTATTATGCTTTTCGTTAACCTTTGCCTTCACTACCCTCTCACATATTACTCAAGAGAGTTGCAAAATACATTGTATAGTTATGTCTAGATGTTCATTTACATGAAAATTGGCACAATGAATAGTTTTGAAAATCATATTATTTACTATAGCCCCCATGACCGGTCACGACCTTCTCAAGACGAGACCTAAACCTGCTGCAGACCAACACAACCTCTCCCTTATCTATACGTCACTTTCTACATAATGAAAGTTTTTAAGCTGTCCTTGGCGTTATGATGCCTCTCATTGACCTTAACTTGACCATGTCCCACACGTAGAAGTCAAGGAGATTGCAGTCAGGGATGGAGGGTGTCGACAGGTCAAGAGACCACTAATAGTACAAATTCTTGTATAACCATGCTAGCGTCTTTTATGGCTAGAGTGGAGTCTTGCTGGAACATACACTCTCGCCCAGCGGTCATATTCTTTATCCAGGCCTTGACATAAGTCTCCACCACATTGGTATAGCTGTCGGCAATCACTTTAAAGCCTTCTTTAAAGAATTTGCTGCTCACAAACCCCAGCACCATCACAGAAATGGGAAATTTTGTATTCATAACGGTAACTTGATGATTCACTCAAGTTTATTTCATCCGAAAAGAATCGTAAAGAACCAGCTTTATTGTGCTTAATATCGTTTTTCAGTACTTGGACCTTGAACTTTCTATCCAACATGTTTTTCCCAATCAACAGTTGACGGTTCTTCAGGGCAAAAGCTTTATAGTGTAGGTTTTGGTGTACTGCTACACTAACCATCGATCTCACCATGTTTCTTGCGATTAGATTGCTTCCTGTGAGTTGTCCTGTCAGCAGTTATCTCTTGCATTTAATAAAACTAATTTTGTTGAGCCTATATAATTTCCAAACATCAACTTTACTAACCTATTTAAGTTACACAACCAACGTACAGCAATATTTTGTGTTGAAATGGTACCGATTAACCCAGTCTTAGTGATACGTTGAAAATACCATGTCAGTACAGTAAAGTAGTATGGCCTTGTTCGTTATATTTTATATTTTTGCCATTAACAGAATTACACTTTACTATCTTGTGTTGATAGTTTACGCAAGCAAGTCTTAAGTTGCTACAAAGCTAAAAATAACAAAAAATAATTGATGTTACTGCACTATCTGTATAATACTGCTCAGGGGACTCTCAATCGCACTTAATATTTAAAATGCATCATTGCTATTAGCAGTCATTATTTCTCTGGAAAAAGTTCTCAAAAGAGCAGCTACGTTAACATAAGCTGCGCAAGTATGACTTTAAATAAGAAATTTCGTGAATGTGCGAAGTGTTTTCTAGTTTAAAAAAAACTGAAACATTGCTTGACTTCAAGACTTCTACATAACCGATGTGTATCAATCTGCAATGTTATTACATGATATTCAGTGATTGCCTGACTAAGAAAAATCTTCTTAATAAAAAAAAATTAATAAAAGCTATATGCAAATTTAAGAAAAAACTGAACTAATAAAGGTACTCTACCGTCTATATGTACAGGTCCTCATAAGAAAAAAAGTTGTTGGACAATGCTACAGCTGCTGGATCTTTGGACATGTGCAGTTCTGTGGTTATGCTATCAAATATTGTGTTAAGTTTGTTAATTACCTAAAGAAAGAAACAAATGTGACCAAACTTTATATTTACTTAATAATAATTTTATCACCGATCTTGTCCATTGGAAAAGAAAGTTTTTCTTGCAAATTAGGTTTTTTTGTCTCAATAACCAACAAAATTACAAACAATTTATTACCAAAGTTACTGCCAAAATCCGAAAGAATAGTTAGAAATTCTTGACTTTACTATAGCATTATAATTCGTTATTGATTATTTTCAACGCCAGTCTTTAGGCGACGATGTGATTGTCTCAAAATGCAATATATAGGGTACTAGGAAAGTTTTTCAAAGTAGCATAAGAGTTCTTCGCGCGTTGTGACACGATCAAGAGTGTTGAAACACGTTCAAATCTACATTGTAGTTGACAGAACGACCTCTAAGTGTTGCTCTTGAACTATGGTAGCAAAAGCAGCTTGTAATGCCATTTTGATTAAAAAAAGGAGTAACGTACAATTTTACACTAATATTTTGTCATTGGAGTATTGATTGCTTTACCCTAAGATCATATTCAAATCTATATCGGCAGTTCTATAGAGAGAACATCGCTGCTATTGAAAAATTGCTTGGATTTGGCAAGCAGATAATTTATCACCAAAGAGGAGAGTATTTGAATATTCCTGTAACAATCGCATGGACAGGAAAAGAATTAATTATACGCCCCACCACATCCATTGTTAGGTTGTCTCATTATACCAGAAGATACTGCTTCAGAGACTTCTATGAGGCTTTGGACAGGCACAGGCCTTCAAAACTGACCAAGCGCTGTAGCTTATAAGGTTCAGATCAGGTAAGTTTGGTCTCTATTCTTTGCTAATCAGGAAATCAGGAAATCTTGCCTTATGAACAGGGGCAGAAATCTGGTTGCTAAAATGTTTCTGGGTCCATGATAATACTGTTAATTTATCTTTAACCAAGAGGAGTTTTATCTTTGAAATAGATTAAACTCCATACCATAACAGATAGTGCACCCGACCATACATAACCATATTAGATGGTTTAAGCGTTCACAAGACCACTTTTTATTTTTTTTTTGGTTATTGTGGGCGTATCGGTTGTACAATTGTTTTTATAAAAAGGTTACTTGCCAATTCACAAACGTAACGGCGCTTCAGATGTGAGCATTTTTAGAACAAGGTACTACCCTTGTTTGGAGTTCATTGAAGAATATTTTCTCTAATAATATCAACTTACTTTGCAATTTTTCTCATTCCTCTGAATTTTCTTTTGGATAGTATTGCGGAACTTACTGTCTGTCGAAAGACACCGAAAACGCGGGCAATGTCACACTTTTAAAAAGTTTGATAGTAGCATCCCAACTAACTGACGGCTTGCCCATTGAGAGTTCTTAAACTAGGTTTAGTCTTAACTTTTTAAGATACAACTATCAGATTATAAAAAGCTGCTTATACAAAAAACATATATTTATATACATATGTAACAACAATTGCAACAACCATATTTGGATTTGGACTGCCAAATGTCTCGAAGATAAATCATTAAATGTTCTTCTATTTGATTTACGATTCTCTATATTTCCGATTTCTTCGCCAAAATGATCTTTTGAAATCTTTACAATAATCATCTTCTATTACCCTTTTGTTTGACCCAAATTTTTGTGAACTAGGAAAGTTTTACAAGCGATAATCCAAGAAGGCTAGATTGGTCAAATGTTGTAGATGTGGGAGGATTTCAATCTTTAGTGTAGGCATTTTTTGCTCAGTGTTGTTCTTTTAACCAAGTCAACCAGGAACATTTTGTTTACGCTCTAAAATACTAAGGATATCATTTTTCAGTGAACAGTATACGAAGGTAAGGTGAAAAGTTCTTGGCCTGACACAGATATGGTGCTGCAATCGGCAAACAATTATGCTTCCTGCTTGGGTGCATGTGTCACTAGTTCGTATGACTAGTTTCAACTTGTTCGCTCAAGTAGTTTGTTTACATGAATTTTTTCAGTAGACATGTTGCATCTTTTTGTTAAAATGGATAAACTTGAATATCGTGCGGTTATAAAACTGTTCATTTTGTATTGATTAACCCCTAAGGAAATTCATCCGAAGTTGACAAAAGTTTACGGGGACTCTGCTCCTTCCATCTCAACTGTTAAAATGTGGGTAGCTGAATTTAAACGTAGTCGCACATCCCTCGAAGATGACCCACGTGAAGAACGGCCAAAAACCGCAACCACACCGGAAACCATCGAAAAAGTGCATGATATCGTGTTGGACGCCAGGCGAGTGAAGGTGAGTGAGATAGCTGAGGCTGTGGGGATATCGGAAGAAAGGGCGCGAAATATCTTGCACGAAGAATTAGGGATGCGAAAGCTCTGCGCAAGATTTGCTGAATGCCGATCAAAAGCAAATGCGTAAACGATTTTCGCAGCAATCTTTGAACCGATCAACAGGGATCTGACCGATTTTGTGCGGCAATTTGTCACTATGGATGAGACAGCAATCCAAGCAGTGGGTGGAAGCCGGTGGTTCAGCGTCAAAGAAAGCGAAGTCGATCACATCTGCCGGAAAGGTGGCCAGCGTGTTTTGGGGTGCGAAAGGATCCTGTTAATTGATTATCTTGGAAAAGGTAGGACAATTACAGGCGAATATTACTCCAACCTTCTTGACCAGCTGGATGCCAAAATTCGCGAGAAGAGGCCTGGCTTGAAGAAGAAAAAAACTGCGGGATTTGGGGTATGATTTGCTCGGCCATCCCCCCTATTCTCCTGATTTGGCACCCTCAGACTTCCATCTGTTCCCAAACTTAAAAAAATGTGTTTCTGGGAAGCGCTTCGCATCCAATGAAGAAGTTGATGAATATTTTCACAATCTTCCAGATTCTCACTTCCGAGAAGGAATACTGATGTTGGATAGGCGCTGAATCAAGTGTGTTAAAGTCGAGGGAGATTATGTAGAAAAACAAAATCATTATTTAACTGAAAGTCGCAGCCTTTCATTTTCAGGCCGAGAACTTTTCACCTTACCCTCACATCTCTCGCTTTCTGGAAGAAAACGTTATTCCGCTATTTTACTTACTATTTCATTTCCATGCTGTAGCGGAAATTGTAATTTCATGTATAGTGACATGAAGTAAAATCATGTTGAATTTTTTTGACTTACAAGTAGTCAGTTGATATTTGGATAAAAAATGTCTTGTTTTCTGAAATTTTGATACCTATCTTATGTAAAGTTTTTCCAAATATCATTTATTTATCTTATTGTCAGTTTATGTCTTTTTAAATTTGCTTATAATAAATAGTATTAAGTATTAGTCCAGTGACATCACTTTAACATTAATTACAAATTTAAATTATTCTAAAAAACAAAACGGTAAGTCTAGTGTAGATTATGTCTGGCGTTTTTTAGTTTACAATTTTTCACTGTTATCAAATAAGTTTATTGTAGCATGGTTTTGCAACGTCTTCAGGTATTGGTCACTAATACACACTATCTTATTGTGAATATGATGCCTCTTAGGATTTTATATTGGAATAATTTGACAATAGATATATTTGTCGATAAAACTGTTCCCCATATCTGTTTTTTAGATGGAATTGCGCCTTATAAACCAATAATAGTTTCTAAACTGGAGCTTTTTTTCATACTTGGATTTTTCATGTAAATCCTTTGTCGAGATATATAACCAAATATTTGGCACTTCCGTCAGGCGGCATTACTTGTCCGTTTAATGCAACCGACGGACATGTGTTTCTGCGTTTCTAAATGTGACATAGACTGATTTCGCTTCGTTTAGATTTAAGTTACACTTTTTGAACCACTTCTGTATTAGGTGTAAGTTATTTTCTAGTTTCTGTGCTACTCGTAGGCTTTTATTACTAACTAGGATTACCATTCATTGGCAAAAGTAACCGCTATAGCATATTGGGTAGTAGGTAGGTCCTGCTTCTATGTGTATTCAATTCTACAAAGAAGTATTTTTAATACTCATTTGATTTTAGGATGCAACAGGAGGTAGGCAGTAGCCAAAGATTTAATTTCTAAAATTATCTGTCGTGTTAAACCTTTTCGAACGCTCACATTCATAAAGGCGTCTGTCTAATTTTCTTTTAATTCAAGAGCGGCGTTAATGTGATCTACCACTGGATGGACGTGCTTTCCTGAATCCAAAATGATGTTTTAGTATTATTTCAATTTTTCGTAATATAGGCTGCTTAAACAATAGTTTTTTTGAAAAGCTCACTTAGTATTAGGAGAAGACCCTATAAGAAGAAACTTCACATAGGAATTTGCCGGATTTTAAAATTAGGATAATTTTTGCCGTTTTTCGCTAAGTTGAAAAATGTGACATAAGAGCGCTTATTATTATTTTTACTTCACTTTAAACGAATGTATTAGTCGACAGCAATAATTGGAAGGGTGCATTTAGATAAATTAGTATTTAATTATCCATTTCCGCTTGTACTTTATCTAGTATTTTAGACAAATTTTCAGGATGTTCAGCAAAGACTTATGCCCTTTTATCGTCTCTCTTTGTTAATTCCTGCCTGCTTTCCGAATTGGTAGTACAATTGGTTATGGCTGTTTAAGACGTCTTGTAGTTTTCCACAATAAATAGTCGGCAACTTCATTAGCTGATAGCCTTTCTAAGATAAATTTAAATTTTTATTTCTATAATCAATATTTTTAAGTTCTCTGTAAACCATTTTTTCCATGATTAAAGTGGGATATTTCTATTTACTGGGTGGTTATTCTTACTAATTTTTGGATTTTATTATTAGGTACTTTAAAGCACATTTAATGTCTTTATTACTTTTCAAAGGTACTTTTGAGGGAAAGTACTATCCACCAGTTTTCTAAATTGCTTTCAATTTATTAGGTGCGTACGTAACTGGCGACAAGCTTGAGGTAAGTAATACAGGAATATGATTAGAGCACAATTTAAAACTGCCCCTACCTTTAGATTTACCTTACCAATGCATCTAATTATAAAGATATCTAAACAGTCTGAGATTTTTTCTATGTTGTTTAAACCAGTACATGGGGTTATCCGTGGATATATGAGTAAGATGATTTTCGTTCAGTACTTCAAACAGTAGTTTATCTCATTAAAGGAGTTTATAATTGTAATTACCACTTAAAACAAAACTCTATCTTAAAAACTTGCAGTATTCTGTTAAATCTTCTTTGTTCAATGTGTGACGTGGAGGACAATATGCCGCGGCTATAGTCAACGGACCTTATCCAGTCCTCAACCACAATGGTGCCTGATGTTTTGTTTAATAATAATAGCTGTTCCTCTTCTATAATGGTGGTTATTTCGTATTATAAGTTTTGAATTCTGGAATATTGAAATAAGTGCGTTCAGTAAAGTGAGCTTCAGAAACAAGTAATATATCTGGTTCGTATAGAGAAATATTTCCACTATTTCCACATTTGCATTCTATCTATCTATTATTTTTACTTATTTATTCTCTAAATTACGTTTAGAAGAAATTACAGACATGAGAAAAAAGCTTTAAAACAAAGACTGCGGGAAAACGATCAACAAATGATTGGGACGTAGAAGAATCAAGAAAATGAATATAAATAATAATTACAAGACAACAAACAAAAAGTAAATAATAGATAAAAATAGTCTAAAAACTATAGCAAGGAAAAAAGAATTAGCGACATAAATAATAATCAATACACAATAGTGGTACAGCAAACAAATAAAAATAAGATGAGGAATACATCAAATACATATATAAAAGATGAAGCCAAACCAGAATTTTTTTTATTGGTTTTGCAGCTTATTTACAATCTACTCTTTATACAATTTAGAGCAATAAGTAAATTTGATATGTGTCTAGGCATGAGTAGAGTTTTCAACCACTGTTGATTCTCTTAGGTTCTATAGATGAGTGATGGTTGCTTCTCTTGTGTTGTGGTTACTGTGCTAAGTCGGTTGGCCATTGTCTTTTCAGTCTTCTTCTAACATTGAGTGGAGTGCTTATGTTTTCAATTAGTCTGTTTTCGTGTTCTTGGAGTCTTTGGTTATAGAGTGTGGCTAGTCGTTGTATTTATAGAGTTTGATTGGAGACGTACCACGGTGCATTGGTTATTGTACGCAGTACTTTTGACTGAAGTCGCTGTATTATCTTCATATGGGTTGGCTTAGCGCAACCCCAAAGTTGAACACCATATGTCCATATTGGTTTTATTATAGTTTGATATAGCAACAGTTTGTTATTTAGTGTTAACTTGGACTTACGACCCATTAGCCACTGCATTTCTCTTAGTTTAAAATTCATTTGTTGTTGTTTACTTTTGATGTGCTTTTGCCAGGTTAATTTTTGATCGAGGTGTAATCCCAAGTATTTAGCTTCCGTTTTAGCTGGTATTTGTGTGTTGTTGATCTTCTTTGTGGTGAAAGTAACTTGTATTGATTTTTCCTGGTTGACCTTGATCTTCCATGCACTGCACCATTCTTCAAAAAGGTCTAAGTGGCGTTGTAGGCATCATGTAGCTAAAAGTGGGTCTGCATTCGTTGCAAGTAAGGCTGTGTCGTCAGTAAATGTTGCGATGGTGGTATCGTTTGTGGTTGGTGCATCGGCAGTGTATATTAGGAATAGTAGTGGGCCGAGAACACTTCCTTGTGGCACCCCGGCTTGCACTAGATGATATTGTGAGTAAGAGTTGTTGAATCTAACTTGGAAGTATCTTTCAGAGATGTATGATTTTAGTAGCAAGTAGTATGGACTGGGGAATGTGGTTTTAATTTTATGTAATAGTCCGGTGTGCCACACTTTGTGAAAGGCTTGTGTTATATCTAGGAATGCCGCTGTACAATATGTTTTCTCCTCTAGGCTAGTTGCAATTGTATTTACTATTCTATGTGTTTGTTGAATAGAAACCAGAAATAAAGAATAAAATAATAAAAACGTGGAATATAACATTACGAACCGGAAAAAAGTAATATTAATATAAATAAACATAAATTGGTGATATTAAAAGTAAGTGAAACAAAAAAGAAGAAATCAGGAATCATAAAGTTCCTTATAAACTATTCTTTATATTATTTAGAAGTAAAATTAAGAAAAGGAGTGGGAGCAGTACTAAACAAAGATATTAAAGAAATTTTGAAGCTGTAACTTCATCAATAATAATTATATGAAAAATAATTGTTATCCAAATATATGAATCATCAGGGAGAATTCAAAAAGACATTATAATTAATTTTTATTAAAAAAAAATACCAGACATAATAAGGTAGAAAATATAAACAGAAATAGTAGATAAATAATTGATTTATTGGAAAAAAATTTAGATGGCAAAGGAAATGGGAGAAGCATAATATTTAACAAAAGAAGTAAAAATGTTGGTAGAAGCAGAATCGGCGACGTAGCAGTCAAAAAAGGCATTAAGATTATAATAGGAGAAGATAAGGAATGTATGAAGTTGGCGATATACAAATTAAAAAATATAAAATTAAAAAAGAATATCAGTTGCAAACAAAACACAACATTGTAAAACTAAAAAACTTGAACGCGATTGGTTATTGAATATAGAATACGTTTAAAGACATATAATAGAGCAAAAGAAATTTGTGGAAAATGAAGAAAAATAAATGTATAAGAAAAATAATTTGGTGGATTGAAGACGTACTAATAACAGTCAACAATAAAAAACAAGCACGGAAAAAATTTATAAATATAAAACGTAAAAACATAAATATAAGGAATTATAGTAAGTTTGGAGAGAAACTAAATCATAAATTTAAAGGAAGCCATAGATTGTTTTGGAGTCTAATAACAGCAACAAATGCACAGAAAAAGAACATAAGCAATAAAAACAACCAAATACAAACACAAAATTTTAAAGGCATGGAGGGACTATTTTAAAAATAAATTTGATGCGAGAAAATTAATATCTCGTCGGCAACTGAACATACATATAAGCAATAAAGTAAAAATTACGACAACTTAAATCTAAGAAAAGGAGAAGTAGAATCAATAGCAAAAATGAAGTAGAAAAGGCAGGTGGAGAAAACCACATGAACCCTGAAATCATAAAATGAATGGGAGAAGAAGAAAAACTTGGTTTTGAAAAATATATAATAAAGCTCGGAATACAAACACAATACCCAACGATTGGAAACTTGATCTAACAATACCAAACTCCAAAAAAGGAGGTCAAATAAACTGGGAAAATTATAGAACAATAAGTATTTTTGTCTCCAACAGGTCTTAAAGTGTGCACAAGAATTTTTGAGAAGAAAACAAGAAAAATTGTAGAATTACATTTAAGTAACAAACAGACAAACTAAGAGTAAGTATTATACGCTATAAACAACAGAGAACGAAATGAGCTATATTTACAATCACAGACTTACTTTCAATACAAAGAGAAAGTCAACCTGGACAAAATAAAGATAATGTACTCTGGAGAATCAGAAATAACAATGAGGATCTAGTGTAAAATACAACATATACATACCTAGTGTAAGTTACATCAATGGGTAAAGAAAACAAAAAAATAGAAACAGATAGAAGAAGAAGGTAGGCCTGGGGAGCGTTCATAAAATTAAAGCAAATACTGAAAAACAAGTTTCCCCGGTATCTTAAATCATGACCTGTGGCACGCAAAATCACAAAACTAATGGAAACTCAATAGAACATAACTGATAGATGTGGTCAAAACAGTGACACGGTTAAAATGGCACTCCGCTGATCATGTTGTAAGAGAAAAACACAACATAGGAAATGTCATAATTATATATATAAAAAAAATTATGAGTGCTGCTGTCACACAGGTCAAAGGTCAAATCGTTCGTGCCTTTCCGTGCCGATCCGAGCGCCTCCGAAGGACAAATTTCGGCCCGGCGACAGGCGCGACCGAGGTAATATATTTCCGGAACCGCAAGCGATGGAAAATTTTCGTTTGAGAGCGGGTAATAAAGCACTTATGCATAAAAAAAATTATGAGTGCTGTCACACAGGTCAAAGGTCAAAGGTCAACTCTAACTGGGTATACGTAAATGCGTTGTCATGGCAACGGCGTACGTCAATTTTTTTTATTTTTTTTTTAATAGAACTTGTACCTGCTCAACAATATACATTGTTATACAAGGTATTTCTAACAAATAATACTTAACAGAATGAAATAATTTGAATGGAAATTAATATCCACTTGAAATAGAAAAAGTTCACAGTCACTTCGGTTTGATTGTTGTTTGGCACTTAGTTTTCACCACTATCACTTTCATATATGTCTTGCGGTAGCTTGCGTTTTAGACGTGTATGGATATTTCTTTGACCTACTTTGTAAGAGGTGGCACCGCTGCAGTTGGTAAGGTTCTTATGAAAAGTTTTTTTTTCAGCTCGGTAGATCAGATATCCAGAAATTTTGAGTTTGTCTAAATTAGTTAGATGAGTTTCTGAAACGCACGCTATGTCAATGGAATGTCTCATAAGGAATGACTTAAATAAGGTTATTTGTTTTGTAATGCCATTGGCATTCCAGTTAAGGAGTTTTAATTGAGAGAGTTTTAGTTTTGTTATCCATTGAAAAAGGAAGGAAGGAGATTTGATAATATGAATTGTTTGATTTGTTCTATGTAGGGCTGGATGAGATTTAGGAGGGTTGATAGAATAGTGTTGATTATGGGGGAAGTTTCGGGTGATGCAGAATTATTTTTTGGTAACCAGGATGGGTTAAGTAAGGATGTGTTGTTTGTATTGTTTGAAAGGGAGGAAAGTTTCTCATATTGTTAGCAGGTGCTGGCTTGTTATCTAGTTTTATTGTTGTAGGAGTTGCGTTCTGAGGTCGTTTGCCTTGGTGATTTATTGATTCATGGAAGTATTTGCATCCCTGAAATTAGCGGGTGGTTTTCCGCAATTAATGCATATTGGGGTATCACTTCGAGGTTTATCACAGTTAGTGTACAAGTGATTTCCTTGGCATCGTACACATCGTGGTTCTAATCTACAGTAGTTTTGGTGTGCCCTATGCGTTGACATCTGTGACACTGGGGTGTTTTACGATTAATTGTTCGTGGCTCTACAGTTACTACGGTGTGATATAGATTTTGACGTTGAAAATTTCGTTTGCCTTTGCATTTGCGGTGAGGAGTACTGCACAAACGGGCATAGGCGTTTTATCTTTATTTAAAAGCCTTGTAATTCGTGTTATAGGGAGGTTGAGAGGCGCTAGCTCAGCATGAATGTCTTCTTCAGTTAGCGAAGGAGGAACATTCTTTATAACTACCGATAGGGGTTTGTTGTTGGGATTTTGGTAAGTATGAAATTCGATCTTATTTGTTAAGTAATGTTTCGCTAATTTTCTATAATCGCTGTCGCTTGATAATGTGATTTTCAGTGATGATGAATTGAGAGCCGTCGAAAACTCACCCTCGATAATAGTTTTGATATCATTTACAACTTCTTTATGGTTGACTGAGCCGTGAAGAAAGATAGGTGGTATTTTAATTTGAGGTGATACATTGACCTCTGCTTCTTTTGAGGCAGACGGCTCGAGATGTTCGGGTAAGTAATATTTATTTCTTTGGAGTAATGATTCAGGATTCCATTGGTATTTCTTTTGTAAATCGGTGATAGGCGGAGAAAGGTGATCGGAATTTCTTTTGTGAACAGACATGATAGCACACTCAATTCACCCCCGTAGGGGGTGATAGTTAAAAGCTGACGAATTTACTGCTAAATATAAATAAAGTTTGTTACCAGAAATAGATAAACGATTGCTGGTTATCGCAGGCACCAAATGTTGATAATTCGTACTCGCACTTTCGGGTCGCGGAGTGAACGCTCGCACGTCCTTGCGGTTCGAAAGTAAAGCGGGAACTCAGTTAGTAAAACTAGTACGGCTTCTGCAATGTACGATTTCCTTGTTATTTTACAGTTGTCAATTATGTCAAACAGAGCTTTTTAATCGTGTTTTTATTTATTTTTAAAAACTACTATGCGAAGGGGCTCAAGCATGTCGGAGTTGAACAAGCTCTCCGGGGGGCCGCTGCCAGACCTCGTACTACAATAAAGAGAAAGACCAGTAGCAAGATGCGATGATAACATTAAGAGAGTCGCTCGTCTACAGTAGTTTAAAGTACTGTCTATCGTTAGCTACAACTTTTCCCCGTCTTTCTGGCAACAGGCAGATTCTTTGGAGAAAGAATTCCTCGTCCTGTGATGCAAATCCATAAATCGACCCATTTTTGATATCTTCAAAAGAGTTGAGGCGCCGCTCAGACAGGCGACGGAAACAAATGGTAATGAGAAGGGGAAATGTCTGGTGAATACAAAAGGTAGGACATCATATTGAAGTGTTTCTAAATAGTTTTTGACTTGTTTTGTAAGATGTGGTCGAACGGGGCTGGAAAATCACTTTATCGTGTCTTTCGGCGTATTCAGGTTCAATTTGATCAGTTGATGTAGTGATAGTTTTACCTTGTTTTACCAGTTTATAAAATACTACGCTCTTCTGATTCCATCAAATACAAAGCACTACCTTTGAACCACGGATGTTTCACTTTGATGTCGGTGTTGAGGTCGATGGTAATGCTGGGCCGGACATACATACGTGTTCTTTGCACTTAAAGTTTTCGTGATAAATCCATTTTCTATCACCAGTCACAATACCATGCAAAACCCTGTCTTTTGTACCTGTAAAGCAGTTATTCACAGGTGGAAAAACGTTTTTAGATGTCTTTAGGCTTCAATTTATAAGGTACCCAATTTTCTTACCTTAGAATAATTCCCATTGCCTTCGATAAATCAATATTTAAGAAATATGATAATTCTCCAAGCCTTTGACATGGATCTTCATAGAGCAATACCTCCAATTCTGCATCTTCAGACTTTTTAGGCTGTCCCAGGCGCTTCTTGTTTTCCGTGACAAAATCACCTCTTTTGATTCGTCGAAACCAATACTCACAAGTTGAAATCGATGGGGCTTGTTCACCTAAGCTTCGAACAGCAAACGAAAACTTTCAGCTGCCAATTTCTTCAAATGGAAACAAAATAGTGAGGCTTCCCGCAAATTGTCTTTTATTGGCGCGAAACTCGACATACTTATTCAAAGTTTAAAAAATTATATGGTTTACACTTGACAAAATTACACGCACTCCAAATTTAAGCCTAAGAATGGTGCTTTGCCATGAAGTTGTGTGATCGAAAAAATCTGCTAACGCCATCTGTTGTAAATCCTTTAAAATTAGTTCCAAGCCCCAATACTCTAGCACAACGTTCACGTGTTTTGTGTGAATTAAATAATAACTAAAAGCAGTCAATTAGTCAATTCTTTTTACATAATTTTGTATATATCATTCCATTTGTAATATTTGTACAGCAATTGTATTCGAAATATTTTATGCGAGCACTTCTGAAATATATTCACTATTACCCTAAAATACTCAACATAAACATGACGTCCTTCGTTAATGTTTCTACACGTAACCTCAAGTTTTCACATACACATTAACACTGTTGTAGCTTTATCTTCTAATAAGAAATTTCCATTTATCTTTATAAAACTAATTCACTTTACGTTGCAGTGTTCCCTAGAAAATTTAGTGTCGAGAGATAGTTACCCCATAGCATGAGTGGACTTGCGTGTGTAAGGACAATCAGATGGGTTATTTGTTATTTCTGAGGGTGACATGCGTCGTGTCTTTCAGCCGCTTGACGAGGCTTAACGTGGCATGACATCTTTTCAAGCAGAAATGTACTCCTTTTTATTATCTTGGAGAGGTCTGCAGCCCGCTGTCCCGCGGCCTTTGCGCCCTGCTCACAATGACGTTTATTCCTTTGATGAGACAATTGCCGTGCACGTGTTTGCAAACAGTTGCAGCCGGAAACGGTAATGGTGTTTACCGCAGGGCTATTACACGTGCGTTAGCCACCCTCAAGAAATCATCAGTCGGGCGGAAGCCCTCGTTAAAGTCAGGTTTATTGACTAAATAACTGCTCGTGCCTAGCTTCATATTGATCTGGCGATTAAAATTTAGACTAAAGTTATTTATCAGGTGCGTCCAAATATCTACCCCGCAGACCAGCATTTCGCATCTTCTCTGCCTACGTCTCCCGAAAAAATCCTAATTGAAGATCCCGTTTATTTATTGGCTAGCTCGAGCGACTCCGGGTATATGTAATCTAATACAAAGCGAATAAATCCACATTTAGGTTGACAGAAGCCGAGCAATCTTGAGCGAACCATCTCTTAGTGAAATTCCTCGCAGGATGCAGCGTCCTGCTTTATTTTTATTTATTCTCCTACCTGCTTTCCGGGCTGAAATTCGGCGCCGAACTCAAACTCGCCGGCGAACGCCATCGGTTTTACTTTCCCCGTTTTAAATCATAATACCCAACAAAGTATGCAATACAATCAACATAAAGCTCCTTCTCCACTACCATTCGGCGATAAATTATTATTTTTATAGGGAGACATGGTTCCTGTACGGTTATTTTATGGAACCTTGTGTAAAAGCAATCTTAGCACAAGTGTACCTACATGACAATAAAATAAATATACAGGGGAAGGCCCCTTTGATCCCTTACTTCGGGGAGTTGTCGGAGACTTCCCTCCTTGCTTTATAAGTACATTTACTTGTGTTACTTATGTATATGTGTAGTACGCAATGCAAGGCCGTTATATTTCTTACTTTTTTGCATTAGTAAAATGTCTATATAAATATGTACATGCAAAGCACTTATTCCAACCATTATTTAATCATAATGTTGTGATATACATATTAGTCAATAAAAGATAAGCACTTTGAATACGTCAAATTTCGTGCCAACAAAACGCGTTGCCTTTCTGTTTCTATTTGAAGAAATCGCCAGCTGGAAGTCTTCGTTTGCTGTTCGAAGCTTATGGTGAACATACTCCATCGCTTCCAACTTGTGAGTATTCCTTTCAACGATTTAAAAATGGTGATTTTGACATGAAAGACGAGAAGTGTCCGGCCTAGCGGAAAAAGTTTGAAGAGGCAAAATTGGCGGCATTGCTCAATGAAGATTTTGACAAATGATTGAAGAATTAACAGATTTTTTAAATTTAATTTATTAACCGTCAGGAAACGTTTTAGAGCAATAGGAATGATTCAAAAACAGAGAAATTAGGTGCCAAATGAATTGAAGCCGTTTGAAAACGTTTTTCCACCTGTGAATAGCTGCTTCAGAGGTAGCAAAGGGAGGAATTTTTGCATCGTATTGTAACTAGTGATAGAAAACGGATTTATTACGAGAACCTCAAACGCAGAAAAGTCAGATGTATACCCGACCAAGCATTACCATTGACCTCATACCGACTCCAAAGCGAAACATCCGTGGTTTGAAGGTAGTGCTCTGTATTTGGTGGAATCAGAAGGGCATAGTGTTTTATAAACTGGTATAACAAGATAAAACTATCATTAGGGATTGTTATCGACATCAACTGATCAAATTGAACGAAACGTTGAAAGAAAAACGACCGGAATACGCCGAAAGACATGATAAAGTGATTTTCCAGCACCGTTCGTCCACATGTTACAAAACAAGTCAAAAACTATTTGGAAACACTTCAATTGGATGTCTTACCTTGCCCTCCGTATTTACCAGACATTTCTCCTTCTCATTACCATTTGTTTTAGTCAATAATGCAATGCCTGTCTGAATGGCGTCTCAACTCTTTTGAAGACATCAAAAAATAGGTAGATTCACGGATTTGCATCACAGGACGAGGAATTCTTTCGCCTGTTGCCAGAAAGTCGGGAAAAATTTATAGCTAACGATCAGCAGTACTTTAAACCTCTGTAGATCAACGGCTCTCTTAATATCATCATTACATCTTGCTACTGGTCTTCCTCTGTATTGCAGTATCGTGGCATTTCCTATGTTATGTTTTTCTCTTACAACATGACCAGCAGAATTCCATTTTAATCGCGTTACTTTTTGGACCACCTATCAGTTATGTTGTATTGAAGATCCATTCGTTTTTGTCTTTTATTGCAATCCTTATTATCAATCGTTCTACGGATCGCTATGTAACTTGCAGTCTTCTTGCTATTTGTGATTTTCCATGTTTGTGTGCCATAGGTAATAACAGAGAGGACACACATACCAAACACCCTTGTTCTAAGATGTCAAGAAATCTTCTTGTTTAGTATTTGCTTTAATTTTCTAAACGTTGCCCAAGCCTACCTTCTTATTCTATCTATTTATATTTCTTTGTTTTCTTTGCCCCTTGATATAACTTACACTAGTTATGTTTATGTTGTATTTTACACTTGATCCTCTTATTGTTATTTCTGACCCTCCAGAGTACATTATCTTCATTTTGTTCAGGTTGACTTTCAGGTCTACCGTGGTCGATGCTGATTTCAGCCCTGTTAACATTACTTTTAAATCTTCTTCCGAATCAGCAAATATGACAATATCATCCGCAAAGTTTAGATGATTTTGACGCTCTTCATTTATATTGATTCTAATTTTTATCCAAACTTGTTGATTAAAAAGTTTGTCCAAGGCCAGTTCAAACAATCTCGGAGATATTATACATATTCAATCAAAAATAGTCGTGTTTTTTATATACTTCTACCACTGATGTAGCTTGCTTTTATATATTATTTAATAGTATTGTATAATAATAGTCTGTGTCGTCATCAGCTTCTTTCATTATGGACCAATGTTTTATAGAATCAAACGTCTTTTCATAATCAACAAAAGCTCCAAGACGTAAAGTAATTTTCTAATCTATTTGCATGTCCTTTCTTGAATAGTAAGGCGTTATTCTATATTCAATATATTATCATTTCCATCTGTGCTTTGTTTCTTTTTATAGTGTAATTTTTTGTTTAATTTCTTCTTTTGTTACTTGCGGTATCTCCTCTGATCCAATATTTATTATTTTTGGATTTTGGTTTTTTGGTTACTAGTTTTGGATATAAGAATTATATAGCGTTTTGTAAAATGTTTTTTCCTCTTTTATGTAGGTTACTAGAGCCTGTTTCTGTCTTTTCTGATCATTTTACGTACATCTTTTCTAACTCCTCCATATTTTTCAGTTATGTATTTATCTTTTCTATAACGTTCGCCGTTTTTCTATTTTTAATTTAGCCTCTGCTATTTTACTACGTTTAGTTTGTGTTTCATTTGCAATGTCTTTCTAACTGCTTTGGCCCATTTTCTTTCCGATGTCTTTTTATTTCCTTGCAAACAAAGGTTCCCATAGCCATATAGTAATAAGAGTTGCACTCTGATTGGCGATATGCTCTTACATCTTTTATTGTCATTTCTCGATCTCGTTTTACTATTATCACATCAATAATTCCCTCTCATCTACCGGTACATCGCCAGTTACAGCAGATATGCCTATAATTGTGATATTCTATCCATATCATTTTATATTAATTTTTACTATCCTATTTAGGTTTTGATTAATAGGGATACTCCACTATTTTACTTTTTTGCTTTTGCCTACCCCACTCCATAAGTGTATGTAGTTTCTCTATGTTTACTAGCTTTATCCTTTCTTTTTCATTTTTGTTAGTGTAATTATACCAACCTTTATTTATTGTTTCCATTATTTTTACCGTTAACCCTTGCACGTTTCACGTCCCTATTCTAAAAATAGTTTTTTCTTTTTTGTTTCTCCTCTCTATGCTACCTCTGTAGATTAAACCCCATCCCGAAAACAGATTCAAGTTTTTAAAAAAATATTGCACTTTTTATATAGCTCTGCTAAGGAAAAAACACATATGATGACCAAAGAAAGCTACTTCTGACAGTGTATGAAGTGAACATCTAAACCCAGCCTAATCAAATGCCTTATCTGATGCTAGATTTGCAGTGACATACTTTAGAAAACATTTAACTACAACAACCAAAAGGACTACTACATAAAAAATAGAGCTAAGTCTACCTTAGATAGTGATCATCGACTTAGCAAGAAATAGACTGCTGTTGCGACGAGCAGCCTGAATGATTATAATTGAAACATACCGCAGAAGTGTCGCGTAGTTGAAATTTACCTTCTGAAGATGATCAAGTGCGTTATATTTACATTAGCACGCAGAAGGTCTAGTTGGTGCAAAATCGGGCACTTAGGATTATTTTTGGGATTTCTTGGTACGTACGAAACACTTCCCTGCGTCGTGAAGATAAGATAATTTTATTTCTCAGAGCACTGAGTGACTCTATTAGAGCGTTTAAAGCTACAGGATTCGTATAGTCCATGGCCTTTACAATTACAATATTGAGAAAGCGTTAACCACACAATGCACTAAGCGCAGTACTCACCTCTTGCAGAGTATTAGCTGTCCATAGTTTCTTTGTAAGAAATAATGGTTGAATTTCTTCATAACAAATCAAAACTTTTCCTCTCTTAATCAAGTGACAGTAACTAGAAAACTTATTCAATTTGTATATTGCAGACAATAGACACGAACAATAGCTAAACGATATGGACAGAGAAGTACGTAGACAGGAAAAACTTAAGCAACGCAGAACAAAAACAAAGATAATGACGATACATGTGTAAATATCTATTGCAAAAATAAATGTTAGAAACCTTTTTAATTGTTTTTCAAAATATTCTCCCTAGTGGCCAATACATTGTTGCATATGCTGGAACCAATTTTTGTAGCATTTTTTTATAGTAAATAGGTATCTCTGAAACATGGACTTTGAACCTATGAACCGCCTCTTCCGGAGTAGATAATTATTGTCCACGTGATTTGTTCTTCACGTGTGGAAACAAAGAAAAATTATTAGAGGCCAAATCAAAAGTGTACGGCAGATGACCCATCAATTCGACATTTTGAGTGCCCAAAATCTAGTTACGTCGATGTATGTAAACTTGCCGTGCCATGGTGGGGAATGATCCGGCATTGCGTGTTGGTTTTTCTCATTTATCTGAGAACTTTTGGCAAACCAATATTGTCTACCATTTATAATTCGTCGTTGTATGATCCTCTAAAACCATGGCTGTGACTTGTTCAGTTTTCCAAAAAGAAACAGGCGACCATTTGCTTCGAAGTACTTCGAACGCAAACGACCTTTGTTGGGTTTGGTTCATCTTGAAAGACCCATGCAGTCGACTGCTGTTTACTTTCGGGTTCATACACGCATAAATCCATGATTCGTCACCTGTAAACGGTTGAAGCAGTGTCTTACTTCAGAGAAGCGGCTGCAAACAGCGTTTGTTTTCCCAGGTTAGGGACGGCTGATACCAAAATCTTCCAACCCGCCTAGTCAACGTGGAAGATAATGACTATTACCCCCTTAAAAAGGGGAGACCTATGTCCAACAATGGATAGAACAAGGTTGAAGAAGAAGAAGAAGAAAAACGATTGAAGCAGCACGATCGTATTTTTCGAGCAGTTCTTTCGACTAATCGAGCTCTTTTTTGAGCGATCGTTAACTTATACGAGATCCAACGCGCACACAGCTTTTTCACGGTTAAATGTTCATGCAATATCAAATGTACGCTAGTCATACTAGTGGCTAAAGATACCTGAATTTCACGATAAGTCACATGACGATCTTGCTTTATCCGTTCGCGCACTGCGCAGATGTTTGCTGGTACCACAGCCAATTTTGGATGGCCTTCTTCAAATCCATCCGTCCGCAAACTACGACCAAGATTACATTCATTGAACCAACGATATATAGTGGCTCTATGTGAGTCCTCATCACCAAACGTGGAAGTGAGTTGATCCACGCACTGTTGTTGAGATAATCCACGTCGAAAGTCGTAAAAAAATCAACACACTGAAATGTTCACGAGTTAATTTCATTTTTCGGCCGAGATAAAATCTTTAATTTAACGAAAACAAAACAAATAGCTTTTGTATGATAAAACGTTTTGAGTACGTATGCTGTCACAAATGTCGAACTATATGATGCACCTAGCATACGTAGGTTGCTAATTTACAATATATATCGTGCAGCCCACGTACAAAGCACGTCAGAGAACACTCCGACAAAAATAGTAATTTAAAACGATATAGATGCACCAATATGTACGTATTAAAATTAGAATAACCACGAGCAGTTTAAGGGCAAAAAACTCGCCGTAGTCTGTCACAAACCAGATTGGGAATGAGGAAGGGGAAGGATTAACAACCTTGTTAAAAAACCAGGGTTTAACTGACCCTGTTGATAGCACCCTGTAAGGTTCTCTGTCCAGGGTTACGGATGAAAACCGGCCAACGGAAAGCGGAAGAAAATTAATTGAATAAATTCAATAGTGGACGAAGCGATAAAGCCAACATATAGGGAAGATAAGTCTCTCAGTTGTAGGCAACAACCTATCTGAAGGAAGGGCGCCCTAAAATAAAGCTCATAGTCCTTCAGATTGAAGGTTGGGGTAATAAGCCTGCACTCCAAATACTCGTAAAAAAATAGAAAGTTGCAAAAAACGACAGACAAATGCCTGGAAAGGGAGGCTGGCGATTTGGAACGTACAAGAAATCAGATCAAAAATGGCCGATGTAATAACGAAGTGAACATCTATAGGAGGGTAAGGGGTGGCGCCAACATCCAGTCACCCAAATGTCAACCCCACCTGCACGTGGTACCCTCTGCTAGAAAACGAACGGGGCTCTGACGACCCAGCATCGGGGGGTATAACCTGATACCAGTTGTCCCGAAGTAACGGGACCCTCGTCGTCGGGCTAATCACCCATACAAGGTATACAGATTCAGAGAAATACAGAAAGCCTCGGACATGGACGGAAAGATGGAAAACGACCTAAGCGTGCACAAAGGACAAGAATTGGGATATGGAACGTGACAGGACTAAATGGGAAAGAGATAGAGTTAGTTGAAGAAATGGAGAGATATAAAGTTAAAATTCTAGGACTTTCAGAAATCAAAAAGAAAGGAATCAAAGAACAAACACTCGAAAAAGGATATAAATTGTTCTACTGTGGAGTTCAGTTAGGAACAAGAGCAAAGGAGGTAGTAGGAGTGATAATTAGCGAAGACCTAACCGGAAAGGTGATAGGATGGGAAGGTATCAGTTCAAGAATAATGACAATAGATGTCAAGCTAGAAGAAAGAACTACATTCATACAGATTTATGCACCAACAGAAAATGACAACATACTGGAAAAAGAAGAGTTCTACACAAGCCTACAACAAGTGCTCGACAAAGCTAGAGACAGAAGCAGACACACATTTATACTTGGAGACTGGAACGCCCGAGTGGGAAAGAACCCAGACAAAGGACATGGAGTTCTAGGAAGATACTGTACAGACAGAGTGTTAAACGACAATGGCAATAGGATGATTGACTTCTGCATAAGTAACGAAATGCTAATAGGAAATAGTTTCTTCAATCACAAACTAATACATAAAATAACTTTCATTGCAGAAAACAGAGAGGCCAAAAGTGAAATAGAGTACTTCACATACACAAAGGGAGCAAAGTACGCAGTATTAGACGTGAAGGTCATACGAGGGGCAGAAATCCACTCAAATCACAAACTAGTAATAGCGGACACGAGATTCTATGTAAGAAAGGAAGTAGCGAAGAAAGGCTACGAGAAAATAAAAATAACTGAACTAAGAAAGCCCGAGAAAAAAACAGAATACGCACAAGAAGTAGAGCGCAGATTACTAGAACACGAACAACAAGAGCACCATCAGGAGGTAGAATGGAACGTGGAAGAGAGATGGACAAGACTTAAGGAAGTAATACTTGAGACAGCAACAACAATCTGTGGGAAAAGCAAAATATCACCTCGATACCAACGCACGAAATGGTGGAATGAGGAAGTAAAAAGGATAGTAATGGAAAAGAAAACAGCTTGGAAGAGATACCTACAGACCAAGAGAGAAGAAGACAGACAACATTATATAACAACGAGAAATGAGGCAAAAGAGGAAGTGAAGAGGGCCAAAGAGGAAGCTTGGGAAGAGTTTGGTAGAGAGATGGAGCAGAAATTCAAAGACAACAAAAACAACAAAAAGGACTGGAAAACAGTTAAAGGCCTAAGGGGAATGCACAAACAAAAGGTGTGGAGCATTAGGAACGAAGAAGGAGAAGTCGTTACAGAACTGCCACAAATATTAGAAACATGGAAGAGACATTACAGCACAAAATTCAAAGCACC
This sequence comes from Sinelater perroti, assembly GCA_036346155.1. Classification (NCBI taxonomy): domain Eukaryota; kingdom Metazoa; phylum Arthropoda; class Insecta; order Coleoptera; family Elateridae; genus Sinelater; species Sinelater perroti. The sequence goes on along the minus strand of JARFIY010000006.1, from coordinate 480,740 downwards.
AAACATACAAGAACAATACAACCCCATCAGAGTAGAACAAGAAGAACAAGAAGAGACAGAAAACGAAACAATAACTTTGGAAGAAACAGAAGAAGCAATAGCACACATGAAAGTAGGAAAATCTGCAGGAAAAGACGGAATAAGCCCTGAACTAATCAAATACGGAGGGGAGTGTATAAAGAAATGGACTCACAAGATATGCCAGCAAGTATACGAAGGAGAAGGAATACCGAGGGATTGGGAAGAAAACATATAGTACCAATCCACAAAAAAGGTAACACAAACGACTGTGGAAACTACAGAGCAATATGCCTGGCATTCTGCGTACAAAAGATCTACACCAGGATACTAGAAAAAAAGATAAGGCATCACATAGAAGACGAGCTATTAGAGGAACAAGCTGCATACAGAAAAGGCAGACAGACTCAAGACCACATATTTACGCTTCGCACAGTAATAGAAAAGACACTTGAAGGAAACAAAGAGCTACACCTGGCATTCATAGACCTCCTAGCAGCCTTCGACACGGTACCAAGAGCAACCCTGTGGAATTCAATGGAAAGATTTGACGTCCCGAGAAAACTTGTAGAAGCCACAAAACGACTATACGGAAGAACGAAAGGAATAGTAAGAATACAAGGACAAGAATCGGGGAAATTCTTGATGGAGAGGGGGATAAAACAAAGAGATTCCCTCAGTCCACTACTATTCATTATCATGATGAATGAAATAGTTAAGAACAGCAGGAACCCAAACGTGAACACTAAACTAGGACACTGGAACATGGGGGCAATCAATATACAAAGCCTCGTCTTCGCAGATGATATACTACTCATAGCCGATAGCCAAAGGAAACTACAACAAGCAATAACTAATTGGAACAACGAAATTAAAATAAAAGGAATGAGAATAAATGCGAAGAAAAGCAAAATAATGAGAATAAGTAAGAACACAGATGAAGAACAAAGAAACCTGAACGTAAGATGTGAAGGGGAGCAATTAGAACAAGTGGAGAGCTATGAGTACCTTGGAGTAATAATAAGCCAAGACGGAACAGTAACAGATGAATTAAGGAACCGGGCCTCAAAGGCGACTAGAGTATATATATATATATAGAGATCAACTCAACATTAATCAACAAGAAAGAGCTGAGCAAAGAGACTAAGCTCCACCTGTATAAAACAATATACTTACCTACATTAACATACGGAATAGAAAGCATACCGCTACAAGACAACAGCAACAGTAAATTAACGGCTGCGGAAATGAAGTACCTGCGACGTATAGTCGGAAGAACAAAGAGGGACAGAGTGAGGAACATCACAACAAGAGAGAAGTTAGACCTAGAACCGCTAGTGGAAACACTACAGAAAAGACAACTAATGTGGTTTGGGCACGTGACACGAATGGGCGAAGAAAGGCTGCCAAGAAGGGTATTAGAGGCAAGAAGAGAAGGAAAAAGAGGAAGAGGAAGGCCAAGGCAAACATGGATGGAAACTATCAGGAAGGAAGTGGAAAGGAGGGGGAAAAGCATGACAGAAGCTAAACAAATCGCTAGGGACAGGAAGAGATTTCGAAAATGGATAGAGGACCCGACACCTTAGGGTATAAGGGATGGACAAAGAAGAAGAAGAAGAAGAAGTGAACATCAATATTATAGCGTTAACAGAAACGAAATAAAAGTTGGGAAAGCAAATTGATGACTACATATTATTCTATAATAGAAAAGAAGAACGGTCAAAAAGAGGTGTTGCATTGTTAATCAAGAAAAAACACAAGAAATTATAAATGAACGAATAATGAATATGCACATGACCATCATGGGAAGAAGAATAGCTGTTATAGGTGTTTATGCACCTATAAAAGTAAAATTTTATGAGGGTGTGCAGTCGGTCGTGGAAAACATTGAAGACAACAGAGAAATAGTCATATGAGGAGATTTTAATGCCCGAGTTGGGAAGAATGCAAACAGTAAAGTAATATGACAATAGGGGGAGAACTATACAAATGATAGTGGAGAAATGCTGCTGGATTTTTGTGCCCAAGGCAGCTTAAAATAACAAACGGATGCTACAAACATAAAGCTATACATATGTACACATAGACTTAACTAAGCAGACAACTAAAAACAATAAAATATTATACAATTATCAAACATCTTCAATTAGAGTATTGGATACTCGATTATTTAGAGGGATAAAATGAGGCTCATATGGTAATGTTAAAGTTATATTTTTCTTTTACTAATTCAGCATTATAGTCAGTATAAACCGATAAACATTAGGAATCGCTAGAAAGGATTGAAGTGATCAAAAATAATATAGACAGTTTAGAAGGTAAAAGTATTAAGTATCTATATTAACAAAGCTTAGACCAAAAACTGGAAGAAGTAGATTATGTCGAGATAAAGGCGCTGTGTGAGAACATCAAACAAGCAATACACCAAGCGGCATATGAATCATTAAAAAAATTAAAACAAACAACCAAGAAAACAAAAAAATAGAATATAAAACAACACAACAAAGAAGCGCATTTAAGGTGACTGATCTCCAAAACAGCGGTAGATAGAATAAGATATATAAATAAGGGAAGTAGGGTAAAAAATAGTTGCAGAGGAAAAAAACATGGGACAGAAGATGTAGAGAGATTGAGTCATACAGGGGAAGAAAAACATGTTGAAAACCTTGGAAATTTGTAAATAAAATCAAGAATATTATAAGAAACACAGATAAATAAATACAACAAGACACACAAGTATAGAAATACAAGGAGATGCTGTGGAAATTACAAAGGAACTAGTTACAGGAGCTGTCAGAACACTAAAGCAAGCGGCCCAGAAAATATAACAGCAGAGTTAATTAAAAATGGGACAGACAAATTGAAACGGATAATTACGACCTGTGTATTGCGGCTCAAACAGTCCCAACAGAATGGAAACTAGGGTATCTCACATCGCTGCATAGAAAAGGTGACAGGAACAAGTGTCAAAACTATAAGGGTATAACAGTAACATCTACATTCAGTCAGCTTTACGGAAGTGTTAAGGCAACTGATAGAACAACAATATAAGAATCAAGAAGTTGAAGAACAAAGTGGGTTCCCAGCTGAACGTTCATGTAACGACAACTTGGTTTGCCCTAAACAAATCATGGAAAAGAAAATCAGCACAGGAAGAAGTATTTATCTCTTAGTCATAGATTTAACAAAAGCATATGACAATGTCCTCAAGCACATTTCTATGACAGGCCTTAGAAAACATGAACATTAGCAACGTACTTATTAAATCAGCTCAAAAACTACATACAATAATACAAATTAAGATCTGAAATAATACTACAGCAGGTTTGTAGCAAACAAGGGACTTAAACAGGGTTGTTGCTTATGGCCAATCCTGTTTAAGACTTTTATAGAATATGCCTTAAGAGATTGGAAACGCAAGTGTACGGGGATGGGCATACCGCTAGACAATACTACCATCTATATGCTACAGTTCGCGGATGATCAAGTTCTACTAGCAAATAACAAAGAAGATGTTGAGTACATGACACGAAAAATAAAATAAGACGGGGTTAAGTATGAATTCAAATAAAACTAAGAGAACAATCGGAAGACTTAGAATTAGGAAATGTAGAGAAGATAGCGTTGTTAATTACAAATATCTAGGTGTAAGAACAGAGCAAGATGGTGGGACATTAAAGAAATAAGAGAAATAATAATGAGAGGAAGAAATGCAATAAAAAAAGTAAAGAAATAAGCGTAGTAAGAAAACTTAACATCTATAATGCCATAGTGAAAAGTATAACGCTATATAGGGCGGTAGCTGATAAAAAGCAATTGGCAACAACAGAAATGGACGACGTAAGAAGATTTTGGCGCATATCAAAGAATCTCTAAGAAAATAAAACAACAGGTTGGGCTAAAACATACCATAATAGAAGAAGTGGAAAGGAAACGATTAGTGTGGAGAAGAAATTACCAAAGGCAGCATGGACGTGAAGACTTCCCAAGAAGGGAAAAAGAGGAACATCCAGAACATCTTGGGGAGAAAGTATCAGAAAAGCAATGATAGTAAAAAACATCTAGGAAAAAGATTGGTAAGATCAAGCACAATGGAAAAGCATCAACAGACGTTATAAAACCAAAATTATACACAGCCTAAGAGCAATAAGCGCGAGCAGGAATACATTTGCTGCTTTAACTAATTTTTGCTATAAGTTGGAACGATAAATTGCAAAGCAAAATAGTGTTACTAATAAGTCCTTTAATACTTGGGACCCTCTTTTGAGTTAAAAATCTTTTTTTAGAATTATATACATACCATATTAGTAAAAATTAGTGAAATCAAATTAAAATATGAACTTGACATATTTGAGAGCTATGACAAAATTTGTGAAAACAGAAGTTCCTTTATAAGCAAGATTTCGCCAAAAACTATTTAATAAATGTGTATATTTATATAAAATTTATCTAATACTCAAATCTACGCGATTTGTACTTACTGCACTGTTACAATTTTTTTAACAGCAGGTGACAAAGCAAAGCTCGATCCGCCGCCGCAAACCGTGCAGCGCCGGAGTAAAAGTTCCGGCTCGTAAAACGACGTCGTCGGCGGCGTTCTCATGTGGAAAACACACAAACGGCTATAGAAATAAACGATGGGCATAACAAATCAGTGCGAGTGGCTGAACAATTAAATATTTGAGAGGGTGTTGCAGGCTGGGTCAAGCAGCGAGTTAATAATTGAGCCGCGTGGCTTTTAACACGGCAACTGGCTGTTCTTTTATTCAATACCTTAGCTTCTGTAAACGAGAACTTGACACCTAGCCGCCGGATTGATTATAAAACCACCCGGGAGTCGCGCCACTCATCACACCTACACGTCCCAACCTTTTGCCCATTAACAATGAATTAGTATCACTCCTTTTAACAGATTACCCGTCTCTGCTGCTCCGAGTCGCCGCCTTTCAGCGCCCTTCTGCCCATCCGACTAACTTCTTTTTAATTATATCGAGTTCTTACGGCTTATCATCGACACCGTTAAACAAAAATTTGCTGACCTAATCACTCTTAGAACAAAAATTCTCGTTTGATAAGAGGTCTTCAAAACACAAATCTTCTTAAGAACACTAGCGAATGCATCTCTAAAAAATCAATGGTACCTCTTCCTCCTAAATCTGTGCTGAATGAAAAGATATGAACATTTCATAAAAACGTATTAACAAATGATAAAATTAAACTTTGTAAAAAAGGGCATATTAATTTAGACAACTTAAAGAAAGTAAAACAAGTAAAAACAAGGTAGAGTAGCTGGTGTGAGACAGTTTCAGCTTTAATTTTTGCTAAGTAGTAGTTATTAGAACGTCAAAACTCAAGTCTTCTTGAACCACAGTATTTATTTGGGTCCAATTTAAAGTACACAATACCTTCAACATTCAACCAAACCAAGATCATGACTTTTCCATCAAAACGATCTTCGAGAAACCCGTTTTTTTATCACAAGTGACAATAAGATTTCAAAACCGATCATCTAACGGATTTTGAAGCGATTGGTGATATGTTTAGACTGGTTCATCCAATTGTTCTTTAATCACTCGTAAGAATCTTGTTCTGGCTTTTTGTGCGCGAGGTCAAAAGTGATCCCAGGCGCCTAGTTCAGTTGACAAATTGCAAGTGTACACATCAAAAGTAGCTTGTAAGTTTTCTTCAACAAAACAAAACATTAACTGGTCCTTTAAAGTTACAGTTATCTGAATCTACAACCATCTGGAATCTAAAGATCAAGATTGTTACTACACCATAAACATAAAAAACAACAAAAATACATTAAATCCAAACATTTGTAAGTATTAAGGTACTTTTTTACAACGTGGTAACAACTGCCGGACATGGTCACCATTGGAGTCCACACAGAATCAAGACCATTTGGTTTTAAGGCGACTATGGTTCCTTATAGTAAACTCTATGTTTTAGATATTTTCCTATTGAAAATAATCTAGAAACTAAAATTCTTTCTAAATGACACGGTTGTTGAAAAATGACTCAATTTTGACCATGCATGAAATGTTGTTCCATTTTGCTGGACATATTTATAGCAATATTTCTAATCATAACGCATAAAATTTCTTGAAGGCGTTTTTAAAACAAGCAAAAGTACACTACCTTTTTTGCTTGTCAAACTTTTTTAATTGAAAGACCACAAGATAAAGCATAAAGCTTCAATTACACGTAACAAGTATGTATGACTCTGAAGAAATTCTCGTAGTCGGTCCATTCTGAATTGTTTTCTCGAATATTTGCGGCCAACCTCTTGCATGGTAATTTAATAAAATCTCTTTAGTTTGCTGTGTTTTTGGTAATACCCAAATGCTAATCTTACTAAACAATTATTAGTCTCCAAACCTCTCTAGCAATTGCATTTGTAGACGAGTAGTGATGATCTGGATGTGTGGCTGACGGAGATCTTTGCCGCTGATCCAGAACAGCGCAGTCTCTAGCGCTGCCTATAGCAGAGCTACCTAGAAGATACGGGGGTATGCATTTGCTTCTCAGTGAGTTGCTGGTCACCAAGCCGATTCCTCGCCCGATCCCTCTTCCCGCGGACGCAGTTATGCTACGGCAGTCAAGGGAAAACTCCGCAAGATTCCCGACTACAGCCCGACGAACAAAGAAACACCTCACCACAAAGAAGCAGCCCAAACATCGAGGCTGGGCCACCATAGCTCTGTTCAAGAAAATGAAACCCTCTGCGTTCCTGGAGGCCGCTAACAACATCATGGCGGCCACTAAGAATGCAACCAATTTCGTCGAGGTGGTGGCAGGGCTGATATCCTGCCGATTTGATATCACCGCTATCCTTGGCATGTTTGGCAAGAGCTAAGAGTACTTGGTGCACTAAGCTTTCGCCATCTGAGAAGCGCCTATATGGCTACCGAACTTCCAACGCCGGGCCTTTCTAGAGAAGAATGGTTAGGGGCTTAGGCTCAAGTACCGCGCTTGCTAAATATGTCAACGTCAACGTTGCTGGACAATTATTAGCAGCGAAGCAGTGCATGTAGTCGCACGTATCTAGCTGTGTGCACCGCTAACCGCCACAATTCCAACCGGCAACCTTACCGATGGCAGTGTTCCTGTCAGCATTCAACTTCTATGAAGTGTGACAGCGACAATGGATCGAACCACAAATCCGGATCAGAAACCCTGTAACGCAACTTCATATATCGTTACCTCGACAACCTGGGAGGAATGTCCGAGATTCTCGAAGGAGGCCTAGAAAGCCGTGCAGCCATCCTAGCCGCCTCAGCCGCTCCAACCGCCTCAGTCGCTTTAACTAGTACTGCTGCTCCATGACCGCCTCCGCCGTTCTGACGGAAAGCGATTCGGAGTACAGCACCTGCAACCAGAAAAAACCCAACGAGAGCCAGAAAAACTTCAAACCTGCCCGAGAAAGCCGCCGTCGATCCTGAATGAAGATGCTTTTGCCTTCGCCCGAGGCACCGGCTGCCACCTCCACCACCAACGCCTTTGCTGTCCTAAGCGACCGCGAGGAAGAAGACATGGAGATACCGACCGTCTTCAACACCAACCACCGCCTGGGCATTTCGGCTCGCCTGGAGAACGCTTCCCAAGGAGAAAGAATCCCGCTCATCATCCTGCGGAAAAAGAAGACTTGGCCGGGCGTCTGGAAGGCTACCTATGAGCAACACATAGGCTTCGTAAAAGCCAAGAACATCCGAGATGGAGTTAGCATTCTCACCGCCACTTCCCTGGGTTACAGATGTTTGACTCGCTTCCTAAAAGAACCAAAAATTCAACATCACTTCCAGCTATTGAAAGCGGAAAAGCCTCTCTGCGCAGTAATGCGTGGAATTCCGGAAAATGTTTCTGAGGAGAAGCTAAAGCAGAAATTTCTCGATCGAGACATCCCCATCCGTACGGTAAAGAGGATGAAAAAAATGGCTGAAAGAGGCGGCCGATACTTTGAATTGCGTAAATTACAGGAAGACGCATCGCTCTGGGGACTGTAAGAAGCAGACCATTTACGTGCGCCAAATGCTAGAGAGCACACCTAGTTTCCGGAGATGTCCTGCCTTCCCAAGCCAGCGCTCCGAATGGCGGCGGCCACTGCAAGCCGCAGCTACACAGCAGTTACCCGAAGGGATACCCCCGCTCTCCAACAATCTTATCCGACACCGCGACAACTAACGCAAAACTCACCATTACAGTCTGACCACCAGGTTGGGCTACCATCGCCGAGTGGTTTTAGAACGTTGACTCCACCACGTTCCTGGAATTTATTCAACAAATAGTATCGGCGACAGAGAGCACTATCAACTTCGTAGAGGTGGTTATAAGCATCATGGCCTGCAGCAAAGAAATCTGAGCCATCCTTGACATTTTCAGAGCCACCTGAACTACCTGGATACCTACTAAGCTTTCACCACCCCGGAACCCCTCAATAGACCACCATCATCCAACGCCAGGATTTCCCGGAAAAGGAAGTTAAGGGGTTAGGTCCAGGTACCCGAAATGCCAATTAAGAAAAGAGAGCTGGACAATCAGTCTCGGAAAGGCAGGTCGACCAGTATCCGAAGAGTCTTGAGTTACCCTGTAAAAAAATTGAAACGTTGTAACTTCTGTTGCCCAGATATTTTACCTTAAACTCACATAGAGCATATTTCCTGCTAAAGAACTGTTTCTTTATTCCAAAAAATAAGGTACTTCCTTAAAACACGTTTACCGGATTGATCAAGCTCGAACTCGTATTGCGGAACACATTAAAAATGGAAAGTATGAGAATATGTACTATTTCTCCATCCTTTGCCATAAAACAGTTAACCCATCAACAGATTTTCTTGTCTCAGTATTAGAAACTTACGCAGAGGAAAAGTCTGGAGACAAATGCGAGAACGGCTAGGGCACGCAACTGCTCTATTTCTGTTCCATGACCTATGCTGAATAAAAGGCTTAGGGATGCAAGTCAGACCCACCAACACGTTGTGTATTCTGGATAACGCAAACGGGCTTCCAACATTGTAAAAGACAGAATGACCTCTAATACTTTGCGTATTGGCATTGCTTAGCATTATGAATTTGCATTACTTTGAGTTTTGAGGACTTTCTCTAAGCAGAAATCCTTGTATACCACGTAGTCCAAGTTCTAAAACCTGTAGCTCATCCTAGCAACAACATACGTAGTTGAGTTTCGTGACATTTTTGATCAGTTTCCTATGCTCTATAAGTGTACTTAGGTTTGATTGATAGTGAACATGATCTTTTACTGTAAAATGTTCCATAAAAACATCGTAAGCTACAGGGTGAGGCAAAACTCTCTTCCGACAAGTGATCTTAAAATGGGGGAGTAGTGTTTTTAATAGACCAGATGGTTGAAAAATTTTCCTAGAGAATCACTTAGTAGCCAACATGTGGACGATAAAGAGCTTTTACTGTCGAAGCATGCATTCAGAAAAATAACTGTGGCATATTTCTCTAACCCTTTTTAACTTGCGCCAGGAAACTTTAGAAGTATTGGTTTTAGTGCGAAGGGGAAAAAGTCTTCGGAGTGTGCAACGCCAAAAACATCCATTTTGTTGACTTCAATACGTTACGTGACACTGGTTTAGTCGCATTTTGCAGTAACCTTTCCGAACGTGATTAGCAACATTAACTGGTTATATACGGAGACATTTCGCAAAGTGTGTCACATGGCGAATTTTTTTATCTGCGAAACACATTTATATTTGTCGGATTGCGTTAGTAAACGACACTTCCCTTGTTGGAATGACAACAACCTGCGAGATTCATAAAAGGGCTTTCCACAACGAACGTATTTGGTGTATGGTGAGTGAAGATGGGGTCATTGGGTCTTACTTTGTTGATGGTCAATGTAAGAAGGGTGTCCGATATTAAAGGTACTAGCCAAAATTACACTTACATTTATATTTAAAGAAAATATTTGATAAATTCCACAAAAAACTACATACGACAAACGTTGAGACATTTAACCCAACATGACAGTAGTTTGAGTATCACTTCACGGTACTTCTGCTTGTCAAATTGCTTCAAGTAGTCCAAAACGCTATCTTGCAACTTCTTCTGGTCCTTAAAGCGTTTCACCGTCAAAAATTTCTTCAAAGGTCCGAATTAATAAAAATCCGAGGGGGCTAAATCTGGACTACATGGAGGGAGCTGCAGTATCTCATAATTCCGCTGTGTCGACCACAGTTTCGTTTGATTTGACGTGTGAGGTCTTGCGCCATTGTGCAAAGTCTTTTGAGTAATTGTCCTAGCCCTTTCCTTCTAATGGCTGTATGCAATTTCTGGAAAACTTTGCAGTATCTGTCGCTGTTAATGGTTACGCGCGGTTCGAAAAATTCAAACAACAGCAGTTATTCACGGTGACCATAGTTTTGCGGGCAGATGGTTTGAGTTTTAATTTTTTTTCCATATTATGTACTATCGCTTCATCTTTGGGGTTAACTCATACAAGTAAATTTAGATTTCATTTCCGGTATTGATGCTTTTAATAAAAGAACCCCATTCTTGCTGGTATCGAGTGAGATTTTGAAGTAAATCACTCATTTATTGTTTTTTTAGGGCATTTTAGGTTACATATAATTTTATTAATGGAATTCCGGTCATATAAACAATTTCACGAACTTTAATCAGACGATCTTCCTTAATTAAACGTTCGACAATTGCACAGTTGTTATCCGTGTGTGAGGTCCTTGATCTGCCTTTTTTCTTCTCCGGATCATCATTCAGCTCCGTTCGCCCATCTTTAAGTTTTTTGCACCAAACACTAACTTCTTTTGGGATTAAAACTTTCAGACCACAAACGCCCTCTAATCTGTAATGAATTACGATTAACTCTTTCGGCTTGCAAAAATCTAATAAGTCTATACCTCTCACACTTCAAATACTTCGCAATTTCGCACTCCTGCTGGAAAACTTTTGATTATAACATGATGGAGCTACCATACATCCCATACAACATGAATTTCACTTGAAATTTTACATTTCGCCCCGTGTGTTTTCTTCCTATGGGAATATTTCAAGGCCGAGACTTACAAGCGCGACTCTACAAAATATAATACGTCAAGAAATTAGGCTATTCCTCAACACATGTTGGAAAGAGTAATAAAGAACTTCAAAATGCGACTTTACCAGTACATCCAAAATGTGGAGCACTACTTTGCTGATATTCTCTTTAAAACACTTTGAATTGAAATTTCCATTTTTGTAGTTTTATTCTATAGGAATAATTTTTATATACCTGTGATCATCTTCTCTTTATTTAGTTTTGTTCCACCCTACATCTTGTAGAACTTTATATGCTCAACAATGTTTCTATAAAGATTCATCCGTCGCATATATAAACAACGTAATCTGTTACATTACTAAAGAGTCTAACTAACAAATAATTTAATTGCATGTCACCTAATGAGCACATAGCATGATCATATTTCTCTATTGTGCCTCATACAGTCTCGATGATTTAGTTAAGAACAATGACAATGATTGTCCTTTACTGTTGAAAACCACACTTAATGTTATAAAAAATTACAACCCAAAGAGTTCATTATAAAATTTTATTTTTGGACAATTTTATTATTGCAATGAATACACCTAGTAATGCTTTGTGCTATAACTTGCGTTGAAGAAGGTAACCTAAATTCCATCATCATATTTGTATACAACAGTAATCTTCAAGTCTATTAGGCTCAAAATAGTTAAATGCAAATACAAATTTTGTTGCCCTTGTTTATTATTTGGCAACAAAATAAGCATACGTTGTGACACTCACAAAAGTTGCGAGCCCTCCTTAATTTGCTTCAAGATTATTTTTTGTGATCCGCATGAAATTCAGAGTGGTTTCGCGCAGAAGGAAATATCGAGAGGCGTCGCCGCGTTTTTTTGGCAGCCGAGGAGCTCGCCTAAATATAAGAATATAAAGAATATTCCGGCCGGGTCCTGGGGGTCCGCTTCCATCTAGAAGTCCCGGAGGCGAACCTCCACTCTACGTGTGGCGCTGCGGGACCTCCGGCTTTAACTTTTCAACAATACACGATCCTTATGGCTTTTGATGTCACCCCTTAACTACCCTAAGTATACCCGAAATATTTTATAAGCATTTTATCACACCGGGAATGCTGGCTGTGCGCCCAACGCCGACGCTCCCCGAATTAGGCGACTCCCGATGAATATTTCACGCGTGCATTGTTAGGCGAAGGTTACCGCATTTTTTCATTTATGCGTTTGTTTCCATGCCTTTTACAGCGTGATTTGCCAAATAAACAGTTTGTTTGCAACAATGGAATCATAAAGGGGTAATACAAGAAACAGACCTCGCGCAACAATGTTTGTTTACCACCTGTAAAACTAGCGTTTAAGCCCATCTATCGACGGGGTTGAGGGAAATTCAATAAATAAAAACATCAACTATTGTTGTCTATTGATCTATGGATCAATGTAAACATTTAATGTGAAACTTTAATGTAAAAAACTATCGGATTTAAAAAATTTCTTTAAAGACAATTAAATGTATATTTTTGTCATATTTATCAAGTGTTCCCTAATCTGTTCCATTATCATTAATGTAAACTTTACCCCTTTTTATTTGTTGTTTTTGGGGGCAACATATAGTTTATCGTGGCTAAATACTTCTCTGAAAGACAAATTCCACCTTTTTGAAAGGTTGTTGATTATTCTAGAGAACACTAAAATTATAGAGAATCGTCTTCTTTTAAATTTGAAAGAAAAATTTTTATTATGTGACACCAAGACTATATTTGGTATAAATATTAAATGTATGTACTTTTCACCCGTTAAAATACGTACAATGATCAAGTTTATTTTAAATCTTCAACAGAAAGGTGAGTACCATTTGAAGAAAACTTCATTTTTTATTTTTCTTTTATGACAGCATTGCTATTCGGCAAAATGTGTTGCTTGACAGTGAGAGCAAATTGCACCCATAAATATACAGTAACGTTTTGTAACATTTTGCTATATCAAAGTAATGCCGTTAATAGTAGCTTGTTATTGTCTGAATATCTGCCCTTACACACTGTGCTCTGCTCTTATTTTCTATGGCATCAAAGCATCTACATAAAAACTATAGTAGTAGTCAGAATTGATAGATGATAATTTACTTTTTAATTTATTAAAACGTGATAAAACCAATTAAATTAACCCACATTATTTAATGAAGATTATAATTGAGGCGCATTGACCCTGCTTTATGGGCGAGTAGTCTTACTGAAAGATCCAAGGCTCACATCAAAAAAGTGTGTGATTTGGAAGTTTCACTACACCTTTCAAAAGGTTAATACACAGAAGCCAAAGTTTTGATCCTTTTTACAAAAATGAATATCAGTTATTCCACTTACTACATTTCTCGCCAAACCGTTACAGATATTAGATGATAGCCTCTCTGAACTTTTGACACTAGTTGATATGCTTTTTTGGACGGCTTAGCATATATCCTGTCACTTTGTTTGTTTAAATATTCTTCCACTGAAAAATTTTTCATCCGTAAACAAAATTAGTGTGTGAAATCTCTTTACTTTTTTTCTTGTATATAATATCAAAGTTTTGGAAATTTTTATCTCCTGAGACAACCTTCTGCTTCCAAAAAAGATTTCGGCTAATTTGAGCACTTACACCACTGACTATCTGAATAGTCCTAACGTGATATGTCATTATCTCCGCAATGAAGACCCTTAAGTTATACCTAGTGTTGTGATACTTCTTATTGATCTTCGCCTCGACTACACCCCTCATGTAGCAGTCAAGGCTAGAGAGTGGGCACAAATCTAGAGACCAGTGGTAGTACAAATTGTTATATAGTCATGCCTAGATCTCCTTGTCTTGTGGGCTGAAACGGAATCTGGCTGGAATACATACTCCCGCACAGCGGCCACGTCCTCTATTCAGCCTCCAGTACATTGATAGAGTTGTCGGAGCTCACTTTCAAGCTTTCCTTTAAGGAATAGAACGACATAACACCACATAACTTATTAAAAGTCGTAAGCAGGAAAATTTGTATACATGACGGTAGAATCTACGGAGGTATTCTGGTAGATCAAACGTTCATTTTTGGCGATTCACCTTTCTGTCTTAGGTGAATTTATTTTTGTGCGAAAAGGATCTTAGAAGACCAGTGTTTGATACCGTTCGACAGTGCTTGAGCTTTTAACTTCCTGTCCATCTTGTTTTTTTCAATCAATTGGCAGACTGACCGTAGACTTCATCGCGCTCATTTCTTTAGCCAGGTGAGTTATGCTCAGAATCCTGATTAATTTATGGACGAATTCATCACTTCTCTTGCATTCAGATTTCTTATTGTGAGATTCTCTGTCAGCAGTTACCTCCTCGTACTTCTTAGCGATGTTGTAAACTAGGATCAAACCACGCTACAATTTTTGTCGTGTTCTTGTTGTGTTACCTAATATGGAATTGCACATGCGCATAATACGGTCTTTTGATTTTCCCGCAATACGATCTAAAATAATTTATCTTGACAATTCTGTACACAATCTCTCTTTTATTTTGATTTGACAACTCATAAAGAACGGTATGAACAATTGTACATGTTATTGTAAAGTGTTCTTATAAATAAATAACTTATTATTAAAAAAAACTATCTTGACACTAATTCTTTGTTTGGCAGTTGCTTAGGCATAAGCATTTGGGTAGTTGCCATTTTACTTTCAAAGCGTTAAGACGTGCTTTATCGCAGTCTAAGTCTGTGAAAGATTAAATTATTTAACGAAACTGTTGCATTAAAATATCAACTTTAAAGCGACATAAATCGTAAGTTATTTTTTAATTTTAACAAAATAACCGAAAATCTAAACAATGAAAGCCAAATGGAAGTTCAAGCGCAAAATAAGCGTAAATTTGACTCATTAACATCTCTACTAAACGAAGTGCAGAAACGCTGCTCATGGACACCAAATATTCCAACATACATCAAATACAACTTACTAGCTAATTTAAATGCCAGCTCAAACGATAACCCCGACGATAATCATAATCAACCCAACACAAATGCAGACAATGCAACTGAAACTTCAACAAAACGTAGAATACCGCCCATTCATCTCCATAACGCCGTAAATCATATAGCGCTCACCTCAGATATCAAAAAATTAACAACCAGCGAATTCACAACCTTCTGTAACACAAACACATTAAGAATAAATTTAACTAAAGAGGATGACTACAGGGCCTTAACAAAACATTTTAAGGATAACGAAATTAAATATCACACTTTCCAAAACCCAAACGGCGAACCTCCTAACGTCGTGATTAAAAATGTACCGATATCTCTAACAGAACGAGAAATCTTTGCTGAACTTAGCAGAAATTCTGTAGTAATTATTAATGTTACACGCCTCCTAACTAAAAACAAGTAGCCGCTACCAGTTTGTGCAGTGGACCTAAACGATAATGGAAATGCCAAAAAGTTATTCTCACTAAAAAGTATTCATCATTCAATTGTCATCCCTCAATCTCACCGTTGCCAAAGTTATGGCCACATCAAAAATTATTGTACGCTAGACCCACAATGCGTGAAATGTGGAGGAGACTATCATCATCAATGCAAAAAAACAGAAGAAGCACGCAAGTGTGCCAACTGCGGAGGCCCACACCCTGCAAGTTATCGCGGTTGTAGCCACCACGTCGAGATAATGCAAAAACGAATGAAAAACAATAGCACTAACAACCAATCTGGTATAGGACACAATAGAAATTATTTTGTCAACCCTAGCCGATCATATGCTGACCAAGTACGAAATCTTACAGCAACTAATCCCAACTCTAACAACGCAAATCAATCTGCCAATCCGACAGCCTCACCTGACACAAATAATATAGCCACAATCCTTATCGATCTGTTAACCTCTTACCTTCCTCTAATTAAAAATTTCACCACTAAGACTATCCTTCCCTTACTTCACAATGAATCCTAAACCTCTGAAAGTCGTAGAAAAGCCCCAAAGATCAATCCTTATAGCATTTCTTGCCAGGCACAACATATATATTGCATGTATCACTGAAACCCACCTATCTGAAGCAAACACGTTCAAAATTTCTGGATACCAAGTTCATAGAAAAGACAGAAACGACCGAACAGCAGCAGGAGGTGTAGCTATACTCATTAAAAAGAAAATAATTCACAGTCCTATCGCAGACATTGATAACCTAACCCTAGAAACAATTGGAATCAAAATAAAACTAAACGATTAAAACCTCACAGTAATAAGCACCTATAGACGACCAAACAAGAAGCTAGGGGAGAACACTTAAAAGCTACATTCACTACAACTGAACCACTCCTAATGATTGGAGATTTTAACTCCAGAAATCAATTATGGGGATGTAGAGCAAATAATCCTGAGGGAATCAAGATGGAAAATTATGCAACAAAATATTCCTTCCAAATAATAGCCCCTGAGAAATACACCTACTATCTATATCGCACCTGCCCAACATACTAGACATTATTTTACAGAAGAACTTTGACAAACCAATATTCCAAAATGTAATAGAAGAGCTTGACTCTGACCACTTACCAGTAATAATCTCGTTTATCAGCACCCCACTGGTGGCACAACCAATACCAAGACTTATAAACGGGGTAGTAAACTGGGAATACTTCCAAACCAACCTTGATGACCAGCTAAAATGCCCAACCAACCTAAGCAATAATGAAGACATAGACAACGTAATATCCAAATTAACAACGTCAATAACCAATAGCGTACGCGAGGCAACGCTAGCCTCCAAAACTAATAAAAAACACAACCACCAATATCTACCAATTGAAATTACAGAACTAATTAAAAGAAAAAGTCAAGTTAGGCGAGAATGGCAGAAAAACAGAAATCCGGAAACAAAACGTCTACTCAATAAGCTAACGCATACCCTAAAACACGAATTGGATGAGCTGAGAATCAATACATAACAAAAATATATTGAAGATCTTCAACCAGGCGACATTGGAATGTGGAGAGCTACCAAGCGCATACTAAAACAACGCGAGGAAATTCCAACTCTAAGTATAGAAAATACAACACTAGCTACCGACGAAGAAAAATCAGCAGGCTTTGCAGCTCATTATGAAAAAGTATTCACTCCAATAACTACTTGCGCTCCAAACCACGCAGCATACATAATTAACCATATTGAAACTAATCTGCCTGTGATAACTGAACCCGTAATTCCCACTACTCCGCAAGAAATTAAAACTATAATTAACAATCTTCCAAAGAGAAAACCCCTGGACATGATCTGATAACTAACTTAGTTCTAACTCAGCTCACCAATAAATCCTTAGCCTACCTTGCAACAATTTACAACGCATGTCTCCGACAGGGATATTTTCCAAAAGCATGAAAGCATGCCCATATACTGGTATTTCCCAAGCCGGGTAAAGATAAAAAGATAATTAACAGCTATAGGCCAATAAGCTTGTTGACTTCGCTCCCAAAGGTTCTAGAGAAGATCATCCACTCCCACTTAATGAACGAAATAACGCTACTTAACATACTACCACCATTCCAGTTTGGCTTCAGGAAAACATATTCAACTCAACATCAACTACAACGCATTTCCAAAAAAATAGAAGGATTTGAAAACAAAAGCTACACTGTAGCAATATTTCTCGACTTAGCCTAGGCCTTCGATAAAGTCTGATTAGAAGGCTTAAAAAGCAAAATACTCACCAACTGCCTAAAAGCAATAGTCTTCTCTTTCCTCGAAAACCGAACTTTTGCTGTACGCATAAACTCCATAATTTCAAAAATAAAGTTTATTCAAGCAGGTGTACCTCAGGGAAGTGTGTTGGGGCCGCTATTATTCAATATTTTCACATCAGACATCCCTATCACAGAGGTAACCTTAGCGACCTTCGCGGATGATACTGCAATCCTGGCACAACACACCGACCTCACCCAAGCCATAGAGAAACTGCAAACTGCAATACATCAAGTATGCCCATGGTATAACAGATGGAACATCCAAATTAATCCCACCAAATGCCAAGCAAAAATATTCTCCCTAAGGAGAATCAGAAACCCTCCCAACATAGCAATCAATAACAACATCGTTCCTTGGAATCCAACTGATGCTGCCGTTAAGTATCTGGGAGTACTACTACATACACGACTTACTTGGAGACTTCATGTAAATCTCAAAATAAACCAAGGTTATGCGAGACTGGCGCAACTGCATCCCTTCATTAACAAGAAATCGTCGCTTAAGCCTAAATGTACTATCATTATGTACAAATCAT
Source organism: Sinelater perroti (assembly GCA_036346155.1). Classification (NCBI taxonomy): domain Eukaryota; kingdom Metazoa; phylum Arthropoda; class Insecta; order Coleoptera; family Elateridae; genus Sinelater; species Sinelater perroti. The sequence goes on along the minus strand of JARFIY010000006.1, from coordinate 462,439 downwards.
TAATAAGGCCATTAGTGCTTTATGCATCACCAATTTGGAGTAACACCGAGAAATCCAACATAGAAAAAGTGCAAAAACTCCAAAACAAAATTCTTCTCATCGCAGTGAACGCACCGTGGTACATCCGGAATGAGCAGCTACACTATGAACTAGATACACCTATAGTGCAAAGTTACATCAGTGCGAGTGCCAAAAAATTCTTCAAAACAATACATGAATGCGATGGTGCTGTTCATTACAATATAGACAGACAAAATACCCATCACAGATTAAAACGTAAGCTACCACAAGATTTATACCTATCTAAACCTGACAGTAATTAGCCAAACCCAATTGACAAAATAATTTGTAAGGAAATTACCTACTCCCATAAAATATAAATTATGTTACTGTTATTATTTACATTACTATTAATAACAATGCCATGAATAACATTGTAATTTATTGTTGAACTGACAAATAAACATATTAAAAAAAAGCATTTGGGTGGAGTGCAAAATTGATAGAATTTAATTCTTTTTTTTTTAACGTCTATCCATTAAAGAATTTATCTACATTAGATAATTCATGATTTACTTATGAAATCGCTAAATTTTGGGTAAAATAATTCAAATGCGACAAGGACAAGCATTGCAAACGCACCACGATGAACTGACAGTCCATGATATAACTTTCATCAGTAGCCAATTAAAAGTGCTCGAGTTAGCAGAGACTGCGAACCAGCAAATCCATTTCATTACATTATTTACAAAATTACACATGCAATCATTGCGCAAAATAAGTTCTGTGGCTGCTCCATTCAAAACAGAGGCAAATTCGTCTGCAAACATCAACTGATTGCTTGGGCGTGTTTAAGAAAAGCAAAACAAAAGATTTTTGGTACTTTTTGTAACACCCACTGATGCTATCACGAAAAAGTTGGCTAAAAATAATGTGGTAATTTGTTTGTATTTGTTTCTAATCTCCAACATCTAACATTATGTAAAAGAAATAAAATTAATAGTTTTTTAATGCTCAATTTTAAATATCCTAAACTATTAGAATGTTATGTAGTGAGTTTCTATGCCCCGCGTAGGGGCAAGGCCTTCGAACTAGGACGTCGAAGCTCTCATATGTTTGCCTGCTATCACTACCCGTTCGTCGCACATCTCCAAAACAGGATAATGTGGCAAGAACGGTACTTTAGACGGCCACGTTATTACCCTTTTGTTTGAAATGAATGCAAGTACTCAATTATTTTTAGTGACTGAGTAAGCCATCCGCTAGGCATCAGAGCCCTAGAAATGAATTCGGGTCTATTCGCACCACAGCCAAGGCGCCTCAACCGCGCGGCTACAGTGGTGCCTTCATAAATTATAACTACAATTTTTACTCTTACTAGCTGAGAAAAACACCTCTACTAAACTTTGGTGCATTCTAATACTAATATAAGTTTTTATATAACATTTAATAACGACAGAAACTGAATCAATATAAAATAAATTTTTGCGGTATAGTGAAGCCCATATCTCGCCCAATCGTGTCAAATTTGGTGTAATGTCAACTTTAAGGTAGAGAATCTACTGCAGTGAACGACTTACATTTAAAAATTTCTTTAAAACGGAAACCAACAAAGACGTTTTGTTTACTGACACCAACAAGATGACAAAGCAAGGGTTTATTAAAACTCTGCACCCCTTTTGGAATAGTTGGACACGTAAACAGTATCTTGTAAATTGGTAAATGAAAACAAAGACCGCGCATTTTTAAAAGAGGTCGTCTTCAAAGCGAGTAATAATTGCACGGATAGTGTGCAAGCCATATCTCTCTTTTACCTTGAGATATACCGTAAAACTTAAATTTTGAGGTACCAGTTTGTTTTACGCTTTTTCTTACAGTAGCAGGCCGAGTGGCTTGAATGAAGATAAAATGGCAGAAATTGCTGACGAACTACTAGTAAGTTCTTTAAAATTAATGCAGAAGTTGGCTAAAAATATATACTTGTGAGTATTTATCCCACTGTTATTTGCAACAAATTACTATTTACTTACAAAGTCCTAGTATCGTAAAAATATAAAACCACAAGAAACAACACATTGTTACCTGGCCCCAATTTTGCCAGGGCTGATGTTACCTGCCCGGAATTTTTCGGGCAACACAAGGACATTCTTTGGAATTTATCCCAAGGAATGTTACCTGAAGCCGCCTTTGTGGCGCCGTGTGCAACATCGGGCTAGTTGACCTGCCGCGCCGCGTCGTGTTAAGCGATCCCGAATCGATCCGAACGCCACCGGCCATAGCCGCCACGGCATTTTCCAATCAAAGCAAAGGTGCCCCCGGCCTCCACCAATCCTGGGCAAGCCCTGCATTCCTCAGTAGGCTCAGCGTGCTTCCACCCAGAAACTCTGCACTCCACCAGCAGAGTGGGGCACGGCTGAACCCTTAAAACCTGAGCCACCAAAGAATTCGGGCTTAGTCGTCAGCCCATTAAGAAGTAACCATCAAGTGTCATCAGGTGAGTCCCTTTTGGCTTCTTTTGCTGCTCGCTTTCCGGCCCCGCCGCCCGGATCTGCTGCCTCTCCTGCTGCACGCTGTCCAGCTGCGCTACTGCCCCTGCCGCTCGCTGCCTGGTTCCGCCACCGGCCCCGCTGCTGCACCTAGCTCGCGGCCCGTTTCATTGCATACTTTAAGTCATAGGTTAAGTCTTGTAAATTATCTAAGTAGGTTAAGTTAGCGTAAGGTAGGTTAAGTTTGTAAGATTATAAATATAATTCTAATCGTAAGTTGAAGCCGACGCTTCGTTTTTTTAGCCTTCCGTGTCCTACGCGTTGCCGGTCGTAGCGTCCCGACGCCCGATATATCACCGCTCGGGCCCGACCTGGTAACAGCATCTACTGCTGTTGTTTATTGTAAACTTTATAGTTCATCAAGACTAAAATATTGCACCAATAAAGCGTAATTTTACTTATGTATAAATAACAAAAACTCATAGACAACGAAAAGTCCCTGCTTTTTAATACGAGAAAAGTCAACATATAAGTAGCAATTTCTGAGAATGAAATTGTTGGGACTATACTTTCCGATGAGACACTAACATACTAAAAAGATATTACATCTATAACACTCATTTTTATCAAGGTGGCGCTTTCGATTTTCTCACACACATATTACTTTATTACCTGGTCAGAAACTTTTAGCCTCATCCAAAGCGTGCATCAAAACTTCCTAGAAATATTCAAAATTTTTGTCATGAATAAAGACTGTATAATTGCCAGCTTAATAATGTTGGGTTTTTTGTTTATCGATATTTTTATTTCTATAACTTCTACAGCAGTTAAAATTTCTTTATAATCTAGAGAATATCATCTTTGACCGTCGCTTATCGAAAATATATTTTATTTTTTACTGTTAGATACCACAGCAAGTCTTCTTGTGCATACTTATTGAGTCAAAAGCGTGAATAATGATAATTGCAGTAAACGGTTGATTATGAAAACAATAAGGAATATATGTCTGATATCGCCAACGTGATCGGTAGTTGAGGGGCGGATTGCGCTGCGGATGGAGCCGGGTTCCTTTCCCAGAGTTCTCTGATACTTGGCGGGTGGCCTGCTTAGTCACTAAAAATAATTGAGTACCTGCGTTCACTTGAACAAGAGGTAAAATGGCGGTCGTCTAAGGCGCGGTGCTTGCCACATCGCCCCGCACCAGAGATGGTGCGCAACGACCGGGTAGAGAAAGCGAACATATGAGAACCTTAACTTCTCAATTCGCAGGCCGTGTTCTCACGCGGGGTGTTAGAGCCTTATATTATTATATATGTCTGATTTAGATGGCAGGCCAACTTCAGATAAAGTGCCGTATTCGTGAAAATGTATAATGATAATAAAGACAACGCTAAAAATAAAATCAATATCATCCTATTCTGGACTGACAGATAAGTTTTAAAAGCAATTTTTTAAAAAATAAAAATTAATTTGCATTTTAGGGCAAAACTTTTTGATATAAAAGAGCAATTTGTAGAGGTAAAGCTTCAAAACTATGGAAATGTTGGAAGTATGACTTGCTTTAAGTGGATTCTGCATTGGAACGATTTGATTTTCATATGTTTTCTCTCTCTCTCTCGTTCTCTCTTCAGGTTTCAGTATTTCAACTGATTTGGCGCAGGTTTCCAATTTTGCCTTCTCCCAGCTTTGCTTTTTTCATTACTCGTGTCTACGCCCTTAATAATTTGTTTGACATATCGGTGGTATAGAGGTCCCCTTATTCTTTTTCCCTCTGTAATCGTTTTCATAATTTCCAATTGGTTAGTCTCGTCTTTTATGTAATTTTTTCCAACCCTTTCAAATACTTCATAATATTGTCTATAACACCCTTGTTGAAAGGTTCAATCTTTCTTTTTCCTGTAGACCAATGGTCTATGATTTACAATCATACAAAGCGACACTCCACACGAAAGTGTGTGTTTTACTTTTAGAGAGATGTTATTATAGGTTAGGAGATGTTTGTATTTAGGAAAGAGCTTTTGGCTTTGTTAATTCGGTGGTTTATCTTTCTCTTGCTTCTTTAATCTGTTGTAATGATGCTGTCTAGATATACATATTCATTCACCTCGACTAATTTTCCCATCAATTCTTAATTGGTTTTGTCTGCTGATCTTTTATTTCATGATTTTGATCTTCTTTCTATTAAACTTTAAGTTAAATTCTGTCTTAATTAACTTTTCCATGATATTAAGTGTTTTATCTATTTCTTCTTTACTATTGGAGAGTAGTGCTATATCGTCGGCGAAACGAAACATTTTATGTACCTTGATTCCCGCATTGAGTTAACCATTAAATTCATTATTTGCTTTACTTTGTTTCATTTATTAACAATTGTCAAATCAATATTAAAAATTTTTTAACAATCAATTACTAATGACTATATACACCTAACATTTGTATTGCATTAACATTCGAGACTATTATTAGCGTCCTGTCGTCTATGTTAATATCTTCATCAGATGTTATTATACCTTCCGAAAGTTTTCGTTGACGTCTTACATGAATATTGCGTTCACCTTTCTTTATTTTGAAGTCTCTGTTGTTTCTGAGTGTTGGTTTTGTTTATGTTGAGCCATACTGAAGGGGCATACCTATTTGTCTCAGTGTTTCTAATCCTTTGATATTGTCGTCTTGCCTGGTTACGTTTTTTAATTAAGTCTATAATGTAATTCAGAGGATAAATTGCTTTATGAATATACAAATTAAAAAGAATAGAGAATAAAACACATTTTTGTCTGGCACCCTTTTATCTGTATTTCTCTTGCTTCATCATTAACCGACATTTTTCACTATTGCAATTCACATCCCATTTTACAGCTTTCAGATGTAGCGTATTTATTTTTTACATACCGTCAGATATTTCTTATGGTTATTAGTGTTTTTTTTAATTGAAATATGTATATCGTACAACTATATAGGTTTTGTAAATCAGAAGTTTATTATTCAGTGTGAGCTTTGAATTTCTTCCCATTAACCACACAATTTAGTGATTTTTAACCTCCTATACAGATGGACCCGTAAATACTTCGCGTCTTCTGATTGAGGCAGTTGCAGATAGACACATGTCGCTTCCAAGAGATTTTGCTTAATCATTCTTCTAATAAATTTAAAGCGGTTTGAAGATGTTTTGGTGCATTTTTATGGAAAACTAATACGGCGGTGTTATCCGCAAATGTGCCCATCACGCTTTGATGTGCAATTAAAATGTCTGATGTGTACAGCAGGAGTATAGGGCCTAGCACGCTTTCTTGAGGAACCTCAGAGTTTGTGACATACACATTTGCTAATTCGCTTTGAAGCTAAATTTAAAAATATCTCTGATAAGCAATGTTTGAGTAGCTGATATTATGTATGTAGAAGGTTTCATATAACTTTTAAAAGTAATTTCTTGTGCCAGCTATGTCAATAAAAGTAACAAAACAGTGTCTGGTTAATTTTATTTACGACTCTGTGTATTTGTTCAATGGTGACATACTCACCTCTAAAAACAATTAATGATTTGAAATCAGTTGATATTCTCCATGTAGTTGTTTTGGCCTCTTGAGTAGAAGTTTACCAACATTTTTATGACACTGACAACAAACCAACGGGACGATAGGCTCCTACCTTTTCAGGTTGTTTTTGTGACTTCAGAAAAGAATAAGAAGAAGTTATAAGTTTTCAACCCTACTCGAGCAATTCTTTCAGGATCCGCAATAAAATTGTATCTTAGGGCTTTGTTTGGATTTATGTTGCTTTTAATTGTAAATTTAATTTTCTCTATTTTAAATTTTATCGGTAGGAGTAATTAGTGTATAGCATCATGGTGTTCCTGAATCTCTACTCTTTCTTCTTGCATTGACACAGGATGAGGCTGCAACAGCAACGGCAAGCGAACATTTCAGAATTTCTTCAGGTCTCTTATTGTTTTGTTAAAATTACTTTTGGTGTTAGGCGATTTAGGATTCTGACGAGCTAGTTCTTCAATCTGGATTGTTGTTAAAATTACTTTTGGTGTTAGGCGATTTAGGATTCTGACATATTGTACGGAGTGTTAGTTTTTCAGCAATATGCTTTTTTAACATTCATTGGAAGATAGTATCGATATTCTTGGAGACTAATTTAAGTTTTGATTTCCGAACTATATTTTGTATATAAGGACTTTAGGTGATCTACAGATTAATCAGTATTGTCTTTAGTTTTAAGGGGTATGTTTATGTTTAAGTCCCAGTTCGTCCTTTTTGTATGGTATAGCGTTGAGTTTAGAAAGACTACAAATGGTGAGTAGTCTAATGAAAGACCTAAACAAAATTCAATTCTAGTGTAATTTTGTGTTGTACCTTTTATTATTACAATAATTAACCAAATCTATAATTTTCCTTCTGTAAGGGAGCTAGTAGATGAGTAGAAATATAGGTGAGGCTATTCTTATTCATTCATTTTAACATTTCCTGTTTTCAGGGCTAGATAACCTAGAGCCCTATTATTGATGCTTAGAATTGTAGTTTCCACCTGCAATAAATTGCTGATCAAGTTTTTCTTTTATAGCGTGTTTAAGGAGGCAACATAAAGCTATAACTGATTTAATCCAGTCTTTAACTACAATACGTGTTACATGTGTGTGTTCGAACACTGGTATTTATCTAGTTCGCGATGTCGTATAGAGTTTTTAATCTAAATGGTAAACCACTACGTGTTGTACTATCCAGGTTTTGTAATATCGCCTGTGAGTCTTGATATTCTCAGGTAGGTCCTGTTTGTAAAGTGTCTTTTAGGTATAAATACTATATCTAGATGGAGTTGAGCAATGAATGTCTAAAGCTCTTGACCACGATTGATCAAGCCGTTGGCATTCTAAACTGCCATTTTAAGTATTTAAGCCGTTAGTGCAGTTTGCTCTGCATTTCTTTGTTGTTCTTGCATCCCTTATAGTTCACCTTGATAGTTCCAATCCTTACGTGAAATTTTGTTGACTGTGTACCATTGCATTTTACACGCCTAATCTGCCATGTGCAGTATTTCAATTTGCACATTTAGAAGTTTCTCTTTTTTATGGGGTAGCTTGTAATTTTGATTTCGTTGCAGGTGCTTGATTTCATAAATATTTTTGTTTGCTTCACTTGAAGCTAAATCAAGGAACATGGGCAGGTGTAGTTATTACTTTCTATTTCTGCATTTAGATTATCGATATCAGTCGAATAATGCATATTTTTTATTACGAATATGAAATTTGTATTGTATTTTCAAATCATTTACTATTGTTATTAATCCTCGGTGTTTTCTTCTTTATATGACATGATTTTGACTTAGTTTTTGCCAATAATCATGGTAAAGCCGTTTTTTACGATTTTATTTAATTCGTCTGTCATATGGACAATAAAAACTGATGATGGTAAAAGTCATAGTTTGCTTGCATTGAGATTTTGTCCTCTACTTCAAATAAGGCTATAAATTTATTGACTGTTTACTCTTTTTATTACCTCTCAATTTCCGGGTTATTCCTTTTGGGTTTTTTTTTTTAGTTATTCGGTTTTAGTTGGCTGTAATTACTTGGTAAGACTGTTGTTGGTACTATATATTTGGTGACATAGATTAAGTCACTGTATTTCGCCCAACTTGTTGACTATATGGAAAAATATCCATTTTGTTCGCTATATGAGGGGAATATGTACTGCAGTTGCGTTATTTGTGGTTGGGGTTGCATTATTGTTGATCGGTTTTTAGGAAGAATACTGCACTTCGTATTACGTTGTGTATTTATTATTTATTATTTTACCACCGATGCCATCCAAGCTATTAGAATCCTGGTGGAAAAACACCGCATGAACCAGTAAGATCTTCACATGGCTTTTATAGATCTGTAAAAAGCATTCGATCGCGTCCCCCGGGAACTAGCGTGGCGAGCATTGCGTACTAAATTTATTCCACAACATTATATCAGCCTAATACAAGATCTGTACAGAGATACATCTACTAGAGTCAAGAGCCTAGCAGGTATGAGTGATACATTTGAAGTGAAGGTGGGAGTTCACCAAGACTCGGCCCTGAGCCCACTTCTCTTTAACTTGTCAGATAGACTATCTTATCAGAGACTTTCAGGGTCCACTCCTATGGTGCGTATAATATGCTGATGACACTATCTGGCTTACGGGTAATCAGAAATAAAACTAATATCTAGAGTCTCCTATAATCAATGTATTATCTATAGACCAAATACCTGTGCTAAAAGTCCCTAAGTTTAAATATCATAGAATAAATTTCGCTTGGTTGAAATAGAGAATCCTCACCGGTGTCTTGTGTGAGCCACGGACGCCTATAAAACTAAAGAGAAAGGTATATAAAACGAGCAATTAGACCTGCAATGCTGTATGGTAGCGAGTGCTGGGCGGTTAAGAAATCTCATAAACAGCAATTACATACTAACGAAATGAAGATGCTAAGATAGACGCAGGCGTGACGAGAATAGATAAAATCCGTAACGCCGTCTTCGCTGGTATGAGCATATAAAGAGACGCAAAAATGACCACTGAGTTCGGGTTGCCCTAAACATACCCGAGAAGAATAAGAAAAAGGCCGCCCACCTATGACTTGGTGGTCAAAAATTACTAAAGACCTAGAGGAAGCCCAAGTGCCAAAGGAGACAACCCAGGATAGAACGTCCTGCGCAGACCTTTGAGGAGACCCGAACCCACTTGACATGAGATAAGGAAATGAAGAAGAAGAAAATGCTTAAGACTGATATTAAATTTTAAATTAAAATTAATAGATAATTTTTATCTTAAGGTATATGCCGCTTTGTTAGCGCAAATATAGCTTTAACTCAAAATGACACAGTAATATTGTTTTACAAAAAAATTTTAATGTGCACTAAAAAGTTACCAGGAAATGGAAAAAACAAGTTAGAAAAGTAGAAGAGCGCCAAAATTAAGATAAAATTTGACAAAATTAACATATTTCAGAAAAAAAGTAGATTCAGGTCACCCAGTTAAACGGATCCCAATAAATATAGTTGGAAAAGGCCACGGTATTGCTATCGAAGAGCGACGAGATTTTTGACATAATAGGAATTTTAGATAAACGAGTATATAACACTTTGCATACAAAATTTCAGAGGAAAAACTACGTGGAAGATGAGTGTCGCGACTAGGAACATATTTGATAGCTTTATGGTAACTTGCGACGATTTAAATCTACTATTACATACCAAGGATAGAATAAAAAAATCAAAAATTGTCTTATCTTCCTATCTTGACCTCAAAGAGTTTTTACTCTTTTAAGAGCTAAAAAGAATTATTCTCCAGTGTAGTTAGTGACTGCCATTCGTAGTAAAATTTTTAGAACGATGGCAATATTAGTTCTAGTTGTGTTTTTGGTCTGGCATTTATGTCTTCCTTACCAATACCTGTATTAATTCTTAAATACGTTGCTAAATGCACACACTCCCAGAGGATGTTTTATCTAAATCAGAAACATATTTTTTAAAAGGCTGTTTTGTCTTTGCCGAATTTTATCATTTTGTATTTGAGTGATTTTCCATTGAAATCCAAAATCTTTAAGTATTATTATATAAATTATTTTTTTGTAGTAAGTTGAGCTTTAGCATAATATGTTTCTGCCACGAAAAACTGTGGTCTAAAAAATCTTAATTTTCAAATTTATTTTTACTGAAAAAATTATTGTCTTCCTTTTTCTTGTATAATGTTTTGTAGACATTAGTTTCCTACATTAATTTGGTTCCTTTTGAAGTCTTGAAAGCTCATTTTTGTTTCGAAGAGTACTTATAAAAGCTTCTGGTAATGACCTACATGGTGTCCATACTTTCTCCTCAAAGCTTTTTAGTTATTTTCCCAAAAACATACCATTAATGCTAAATCAAGACTTAAGTTTTTCCAATATCTGATTTGCTTCATACTGTACATCTTTAGTCTTGGGTAATGCGCGTGAAAGCACCAAGAAACTCCTGGTGCAATTTGTGTAATGTTTAACTGGCATCAACAAGGCCACTCCATCTGCTTGTTGACAAACTTTTTAATAATAAAGAGTCCTATTTATAATGAAACTGTAAGATATTCCATAATTGTGTTAAAGAACTAAAACGGATGTTCGAAAAAAATTCAACAAAGCACTTGCTGCTTTCTGCAGCTGCAGAGTCAATTAGTTGTAAGGTCTCTGTCTTCTATCTATATACAAATATTTCTAGAGGATTTACTTCACTTTTTATAGTCTAAAGATCTTTGTAGCACCCAGACATGTTGCTGACATTGTAGTAGCTCTGTCCTCTACAGTTATTTAGACAAAGACCTAGACAAAATCTACAGTCTACATTTCTACATTTGTATTCTTTTCATCTTTATGGCCGCAGATAGGAATAAACGCCAAAAATCGGTCAACAGGAGTTCCGGTAGGAAGCACATAGCGTAACACAAAAGCTAATTGGTCTATGTGAGACACATCTGGCGTTGAAGAATTTTACAACTTCTACAATTCTTAAAAGAACATTTCGCCAATACGAAGCTTCTTCTCTGTACTGCTACTTTACAATCCACTCTTAGTGAAACCCAACTTTTACTATGCACTTTTATATTCAAAGTTGTCATGATTGTTTATTATATGGTTATTTTCCCAATCACCAAACCCTTAGTTGCTTAAAACGCCGTTTCTTCATGAACCTTGCACCACGTACAAAATTGAATAAACCTAAGATTTGATTAAGCTCTGTTTGTAAGAAGAAGAAAAGAAAATGCATCATTATTGGACCGTTTAAAAAACGTAAATTGGTTAAAAATAACAAAGTCTACTGTTAATAGCAAAATTAATTAAATTAGAGTTCAAATTAATACTTACTTTTCCTAATCCTCCAGATTTTGCTCTATATATGAAAACATAAATTGTTTAATGAGGATGCTGTTAATGAAAACTTTGTATCCTTTGAAAAAACGCATTCGAAATCTTAAAAAAATCATAAATATGTTGGAGCAAGTGTGTAGCCCTCAATGGAGACTAAGTTGAAAAATAAAATTAATTTTTCAGAAAATGATGTTTAATTTGGTGTTTTATTTTAATTATAAAACCACTATCATAGTCGTTAACTACAATAATCTAAAATGAAAGCTGTAGGAGCCTGGCTTAAAAAAGTAAGAATATTAATTAATTAATAATAATCAAATATTATTTCACTATTTTGTTAAAATCTGCCCGTAACAAAAATATAGAGGCTTTTCTTTACATAATTCAGCGGCCGTTAAATTCCTCCCAATTAATTTTCCTTCGATCAATCTGCACAACACAGGGGCTGTTTAAATATTTAAGCAACTCGGGCGTAAAGCATCACTAATAATATTGCTAGAGCACACTATCATTAGCCTAGTACAAAACACAAAGTGACATGCAAGTTGCGGTAACTGCATAAATTCCTATCAAATAATTGCATTATACGGACTGGGAACCCTTTTGGGAAATAGAGTTAAGTGACAAGTTGCATCAAGTGCCAAAGGGCATTGCGACTCACGTGACAACGAGCCGTCGTCTAATTGGCTAAATCTGTGGCATCAATAATTGTTCTGCATGTTGTCACTTCAATTACACTTGTCTGTCTGTAGCGCAAGACCTGGTCTTGCATTGGCAATACTTGAAAAATTAACCTGGTGCTTATCATAGGAAAATCGTAGTTTCTATTTCAGTAAAGTTGGGCCGAGAAGAATTTTAAAAAATGTGCGGTGCGTTTTCTGCGCATTTCCCGGGGTGTGCGTTGCAGCTTTTCCGTGTAGGAGTTGGTGGGCTCTCTGAAGCGAACAGACGGGGCATGGCGGGAGCACGCGGGGAGCATTTCGCGTCACATAACATCGCTTAATCAAACACGTATCAGTTAGGTTTAAATCAGCTACCACATCTGTGATTAGCAAACAGAAAGTGAGCTAACCGAGCTAATGACAAACAGAGCCGCGGGGCCCGGTCTTAATCAGGGCGGCTCCCCCGTGGGCCCCGCGGCTACATCGATACGCCGACCGACCGTGCTTATTAAAAAAGTGTATTAAAAAAAGTTTAGCATGTCCGTGAATTTTAATGCTATTTATTTTACTGTTTTTGATCTGCTTTTTTCATTCCTCCTGCATTTTAGATTTTGTTTGGCTTGTGTAATTTCTGCGCGCGCCGGCCCGACTTCTTCGGCCCTGTTTGCTCGCGCGCTTTTGCCAGCGCCGTACCGAATTACATTTCCGCATTCTAAATGGGCCACCGGCTCCATTATTACTGCGTTGTCCATTCGTCGAGAATGGCGAATCAAATCCTACCGCGCGCCACTTAATATTCAGCGAGCAAATGGCTCTGAATAATTGTTTCAGCCGCCGCCGAAATTGCTAAATAAATTGTTGGCTTTATCTTTATTTATAATTAACAAGTTTTGAAGTAAATCGAGAATAACTGAATCTTACACCGTAAAGAAACTTAATTTAATACGTTAGTTATGTGTAAGATCTTTGCTAACTGCAGATAAAGAATCTACACTAGGGCAGAACAGAGTTAACATTTTTTTCTCCAATCTTCACCCACGTACGTCTCATTAAAAAGAATGTCTGGCAAAATCTGCAGGTAATCTGATGAGTTTAAGGTCAAGTCAGCTGCCACTAGGTGGCCACACCTTTAGGTGGGCGCTGCCACCCCAGATGGGTCACAGTGGAGATTTACGGTGTGGGCGGTTGTGGCGCGCGTTGCATCATCGGCTCAGCGCTGTGTTTTAGTCAATTTACCCAATTTCTATAGCTGTTTACCCAATTCCGCCACTCCCATGCCACCCAAAACTTATCCAACTCTTAAGGGGACCTTGTGTCCGGTTTTAGGCCACTTTGCAGAGCTTCCAGCCACTCAGCTACCTTCAAAAGGCGACATTCTACGCTTTCACAAGTTCAACAATCACCATCAACCTCACGCTAACGCGAAGACGATCAACGAATGGGTCGATATAGTAGCCAAAGAAGTCGTCCATCATTGGGAAATAGGCGGAAGTATCTACGCGCTGAATCTGGACGCCGTTAAGATGAGTTTCCAGGCGAAAAGTGACAAGTTCAATCGCAACCAGGATCGAAAACGCAAGGCTCTGGAACGTCTGCTGAACCGAAATGAAGCTACGCCTCAAATTTATCTATCTGAAGAGACCATCTCCAACGACCATAAGGAGGAAGAAGACGGCGGCAAAGACTCATCACCGGATTTGGCTGCACCCAAGTCGAAACGTCGCCGGCTCACTGTCCCCAAATCATTTATTGTTATCTGTGTATGCAATAAAGTATTTTACCAAATTCACCAAATCACCAAAGGCGCCATCCAAAGTGGCATCAGCTCTCTACGGTCGTTGGCAACTGCCCAGCACGAAGGCAAGCTGCGACACAACCTACGCATTGCCACGTATTTCGATGGAAAGCGATCGATTGGCCAGCAATGTGACGGTGGTTTCTCACAAAAACCAGTGACCAACGACCATGTGATGGTGCTCTCGATGACTCAGGTGGACACTGAGCTAGAGTTCTGCACCTCACTCACAATTCTCAAGCCAAACGATGACAAGATATGTTTGCTCTTGTACATTACCTAAATTCATTGCATCTGTTTAATTGCAGGCCGCCGGTGTTGCAACCCGAGTTTTGATAGAATATTTTGAAGATCGTGGGATCAATATCGGAGCGAGCCTGATGCTCGTGGGGTGTAACGGCTGCGCGATGAGTGTCGGAAAATGGACTGGTCTCATTCGGCGACTCGAAGAACGCCTCATGAAACCACTTCAGTCGGTGATTTGCCTAATGCATCTCAACGAACTTGCTCTTCGACCACTGGTGGGGAAAACAAAAGACACATCAAGCTACGAAGGCGCGCTGAGTGAAGAGATCAAAAGAAACGACCTCTGCACTCTTTCTATTGCCAACTTTCGGCCCATTTCCTGAAAGAACGAGCAAAGCATTTCCTTTTCTACCTGACCTGACAGTTGTACCACCTGTGTCTGGTAGCTAAGACCGGCAAAATCAGCGACATATCCAAGCAAACACTTACTCAAGAGATCCCAGCTCCTAACCACTCGCACTGGCTGACGACCGCTTCTCGCATCGTCCATCGATTCTTGGCCGAAGAAAAACCCAACTCGATCCCTCAACTCACCCTCCTGTCAACGTACATCGTCAAGGTTTACTGTCCCAACTTTTTTCTCATTCGCAGAAACCCGACCGTTTTTTCTGGACTCTACATTTTCCATCAGTTGGCGATGCGCACCCGAGGAACGCCAAGAGCTGAGGAAGAGGCAGTGGACAAAGTCCTCGTCGACAACGCTTACTTTGCTGGTTCAGAGTGGATCATTACCGCCATGATCCAGGAGAAGCACTCTTCTCCTCGACAGTTTCACAAGCCGACAAAGTTTGAGCTTTTGTGGAAAAGTGTGTTCAAGATGTCCACCTCGAAGCTAAGCGCACCACTTCTGACTACGCTCGCAATGGAAATTTGCTTATCAAAAAGAGGTGTTTATTATCTGTTATAACAATAAAATAAATCAGTTGTTTTGTACGTTGTCAAGTAGCATTTCGATAGCCAAACCCAAATTGGGATTTGAAATGCTAGCAAAACGGGCTTTGCCCTCATGTGTTCCCTAGTAAATGTCCACTGTGCGTTGACAATACAGTAACGTAGTAGGTGCGTGATCCTTCTGGGGCGGCAGCGCCCACCTGAAGGTGTGGCCACCTAGTGGCAGCTGATGAAACTACACGGAATTATTAATTTTTTTCCCAAAATCTTTGGACCGACCGGACTTGATCTTAAACTCATCAGATCGCCTCCAGTTTTGCCAGAAATTCTTTTTAATAAAGACGCATACGTGGGTAAATATAGATGAAGATCTGAGAAAATAATGTTAAGTGCATTCTGCCCTAATCTACACTACTCCTATTAAAACTCAGTTATACAGTAAATAAGTACACTTTACATCTAGAAAGGCTATCAGTGCGTAATGTCGCGAAAACTTTAAGAGTTTTTACTTTGATGAAACATTTTATATTCCCCTACAAAGAGACAGGATGTCTTAGGCATCGCCATTGCCCTAGGCCATCACAAGTAACATCCGATGCAAACCATCAGTTCATCAGACTGATGAGAGTAAACAAAATTGATGATTAACTGTCTCATAGATTGCTGTAGAATTTAATCACGAACGAGATAAAAGGGTATCAGTCAGCACAAGAGAGCGGCGTTTTTAGGAGGGTAATATTCGTGGTCGTATTACGATCAAAAACTGTTGTTACAACGTGGTAATAAAGCGAAACTGCTTCAGTGAGCGCAAAAACATCGTTCCTAGAAAATTGAACAATTGTAAGATATATTAGGGGTCAACAAATCTGTATTACATCAACAACGGACTGTATTGTTCCGAGTGTCAAGCAAGTACGGAGGTGGGTCTATTTTGGTATGGCGATCCTTGTCTTTGACCGATATGGGGAACATTATATGGTGAAAAGAATATTATAAAAAAATGTTAACGAAAAACGCGATATCACCTGGGTTGCCGTTAATCAGGAAAGAATTCTTAATGATGCAAGGCAACGACCCTAAACATACTTTAAAGCTTTGCAAGAACTACCTATCACACGAAGAAGAACAAAAAATCTTCAAAATGATGACCACAGAGTCCAGACCTTCTCAAGCCCATAGAATTGCTATAGGATAAACTGGAAAAAAGAGCATCCCACGTCCAAAAATCACCTTTGGGGTGAATCGTAAATGCAAATTTTATGAAACAAATGTTTAATATTCAAGTTAATTTTTTCCAGTGTTTACGATGGTTTTTCTTTATTTTTTAAGTGTTTTGTAAATAATATGTTATATTATTTTTTTTACATAAAGGGTAAAAATTCATTATTTATTTAGTATTTATAATTCCATAAGCGGTAGTGTACATAAATACATATTTAAGACATAGACATTAATGATTAGATATGTATTTTTAAACATTGGACATTTTTATGTAGCATCTTTTATTAGACGAATAAGTAGTTATTGTAACATTTAAAACAAAATAATTAATATTTACAAGTGCTCTCCCAAGCCTAACATCCAAAATAATTATAAAAACATTTATTAATAATTCGCGTATTTACAATCTACTCATATTTGAGTAATGAGCAAATTGATTTGGTATTATAACATTAGTGGGGACCGAGGCAGTGCTGGTACCGAAAATTACACTAATTTTGGCCAATGACGCTTCAGTCCTCTGGTTGCTAGGGTGCTTGCGAATTGCTGTACCAATTCATGTTGATGGTTAGCTAATTTTTGATTACATGCACGTGAGAATCTCTGTATTTCTTCAGTTACATAAGGTATATTTCGGTCTGTATGAGTGTTTTATTAGTTATGTACCAAAATGTGTTTGAAGTATCTTGGTATGGGAAGCTTTGGCACAGGAGAAACTTATTGAATAATGAAAGTTGGAAGTGCCTGCCAATTAATCACTCACACATTGCTTTGTTTTGAGATCAAGTTGTTTGCGTTTGACCTTAATATATGTTCTTCATATAATTTTGTAGTTAAGGTGTAGCCGAGGATATTAGTGCGTCGTTGATTGTTGTTGGCTGACATACTACGTGTTTGTTTGTTACCTGAGTCGATTTATCGTGATAAACAGTAATTCTCCACTTCCTGAACCAGTCGCTTAGAAAGTCTAGGTGACTCTATAATTGGTGCGCTGCTGATTCTACATTATCATTGACTGCCAAGATAGCCGTATCGGCGACGAATGTTGCTATTAAGATATTCATTAAAACTGGAGCATCTGCTGAGTATATGAGATACAAAAGTGGTCACAACACACTTTCCTGTGGCACACCGCAGTTAAGTTGGCAATAACTTGATACAGAATTGCTCAGTTTGACTTAAAACATCCGTTCACCAAGATATGACTTTAGTCATTAAGTAGAGTTGACGAGAAACGCCGTTTTAGTTTATAAAAAAGGCCCGTCTGCCATACCTTATCGAAGGCCTGTTGTATGTCCAAAAACACTGTCCAAAAAAGCTTCCATAATTTTAGTAGCTCTGCAATGATTTTGTTAAACGGTTGAAGGGCCTTCTCGAAGCCCAAACTGAGAGAGAGAGAGAAGAAATAAATCATTTAGGTCGACTGTTTTATGGATTCGCTTAAGAAATAATTCTTCGAAGAAGAAGGGGAGCAGGCTTATTGATCTATAAGATAAGGTTTGTGAGGGAGATTTTCCAGGCTTAGCCAGCGTAATAATTTGAGCGAATTTCCATTGAAAGGGATAATAGCAAGGGGTTAATATGCTGTTATATATGGTAGTTAGTACTACTGCCTTTCTGGAAAGATTTTAAAGAGTGTCCCCTACTATGAGGTGGTAGCCTGGTGCTTTATAAGTATGAATTAGTTTTATTTGGTTCCGGACTTCAGTTGGTAAAACGCCTTTAGAGAAAGTAGAAGTTGGTAGGAGTTAGATCTAACCCAACTACTATCTAGTTTTTTAATTGGGAGGCTTGCTGTAGTTGGTCGCATTAGTTTTTCTGTTGCTTTCCACACCGATTGGTCATTAGACGAAAGCTTGGTAATAAATTGCTTAAAGGTTTCGTTTCTCACAGCTCTTAATATTGCATGTAACTGATGCGTAAGCTCATTATATAAGTAGCTCTCAGATGTACAATGGTATAGTGCTAATTTCAAGTAAAACAGATGTTGGAGTTGGTGTAGCCTTACATACAGTATCCTGTATCAAGGTTGTAAAATACCGAACTGTTTCATCCAGGTCATGCTTGGTTTTAATTCGAATATTACGATTAATTGTCTGCTCGAGTTGGGTTTGAAAATAAGCCTAATCGGTGAATTTAGAACAAAGTCTTGGAGGAGCATCCATATGGATAACAGTTGTGCTTTCGGTAATAGTTACTGGCTAATGATCAGAAGCAGATCAAAACTAGGCTCTGCCATAAAGTGCATGCGCTTAATATCTCTTGACCACTGGCATTAAAAGTAACGCGCAGAATATTGCAGCGGTTTGCATTTCGCATGACATAAATCATATTTTCAATTCAAGGACACGACTTATACCATTTTTCTTGTTTGGTTCTGGAAAAGTTGAACTAGTAATAGAATATTATCACAAAGAAATATTTTGTGCACATTATGTGATGGTGCTTCTCTTATAATTGGTGAATGCTTAGGAATGCTTTAAAAAATGTATGCCACTCAAGACTGATCGAACTGTGGTAAAAAAAAGCTATAAACTATATAAAAACGTACATCAGTTGGAGAAGCATTAAACCTAAAATATATATAACTCATTGACAAAATGGAAATACCTAATTTAATTGATTTCTTTACCGCCAAGAAAATATCACCAAATTACATGAAAGTCGAAGAGAAAGAGGACTTATGGTATGAGCGTTTGACAGTATCATTCACTTTAAGTGATCATGTAATTAAAAACGAAGAGACCCATACTGAATAAATATACTATTAAAAAGCAAAGAACAATTAAAAGAAAAATTAAAAATGTATGTGATATTCAACAAACGTCTTAAATAAATACCTCTACGATTAAAACGGTGCTACCCAAAAGAGATTAAGGAGTTGATATTGGAAAAAGGGCGTGCCCGACGGAGATTGCAACGAAATAAAATACACTTAACATTTCCCAGGCAGTACAAAGAGGAAAAAAAGTTAAAAACGAAACTACTGCATACTATTCAACAGAACTAACTGCTGATAACTCTACTGACTATGCTTTGTAGAAAGCCATTAAAAATACTAGAAGACTTATGTTACAAAATCACCCCATACGGAAAAAGACAGTACGTGAACTAGAAATAACCAGCAAAACGCAGTTATTTTGCCGAATATTTAGAAGACATAGTTAAGCCCAACATCCTACCAGACGAAGAAGAAAGAGCTGGAAAGAAGTAGCAAGAAGACAGATATAACTGGTTAGCTTTAAAAACTTAAAAAAGAAATTATTAACCTAAAAACTTACTAAATGCATTGTTTAGACTGAAATATGTGCCAAGACAATGACATGTAACTGAAGTGGTAATCATATCAAAAATAAGACCCTCAAGTGAGGCAAAATTATATAGATCGAAATCACTATTTCCTATTGTATATAAAGTCCTTAAGAAGCTATACCTAAGAAGACTTAAAACAAAACTGAAAAAAAAGCTATGCCGGACCATTAATTTGGATTCTTCACACAGCACTCAACTGTACAATCCACGGACTAATAAACATAATAGAAAATACTCTTGACAAAAATAAAGTGTGTACCGCTGCATTTTTTGGATGTAATTAAAGCTTTTGATACGGTATGACACTATGGGCTGCAGCAGAAATTGGCACAGAATTGGCCTGTCCTTCAAGCATGCTGCCATAAACGATTCACCAAAATTTTTTAATTTGGAATAAATTCTATTTATAATTATCGATAAGATAACGTTTGGCTTTGTTGTCTCCTAAGTTATTTATCAGCATAGATTCAAGTTTGACGATAAACGGCCTGGTTTCATTCCTCTATAGTGTTAAAGTCTCAAACGTCAGTAAGTAAAAGAAAGTTTTTTCGATTCAACTCTTCTGGATAAAGATATTTTCGGTGCTGTTAGTTTAAGCGTTCTAAATTTCCCTTGATTGTTAAACGAGTTGACGTTATTTTTAATAAATTTCGTTAGGTTCTTAGATTTTTTCTTTGGAACACGTAGATCATGGAAACAGAAAGCGAAAAGGTTCATTCAAGAGATGAACAAGTTTTTAGTACGATATTTATATATGAGCGAAATGTGTACTGATGTAGGGATCGTTTTAATAACGGAAACAGATCTTTTCATTTTGGTTAGGTTTGCTGCCAACAAGTTGATGTCTTTCGATTTAGAGTTTACAAGGTCTTGCAAGCTTTTTTTTAATCTTTCGTAGTGTGTATTATTCAGTTCTTTTTTTCCTTTGATAAATGTGGGCGTTTCGTTTAGAGGACAACATGTACATTTTAGCAAGTCAATAATTTGTGATGATGGGAGAGTTAGATGAGTGCATTTTGTACAAAAGCATAGATTGTTTTTCTTCCTAATTGTTTTGTTTCTCTATCACTAAGTCCAGCACAATTTGAATGGTACCATACGAGGCACGAGTCACAAAGAATCCATTCTTTGGATGCGTTTTTTTTTTACCACACAGACATTGAAATTTATGTTCTTCCATTTCTATGAACTCAAATTGTTTAATCACGTAGCACTAATTGTGAAGGTATTATTACAAATTTAATGTCAATCGTTAATATTTGTTTTGTTCTATAAATTGTTTAATGAGGTTTGTCCAAGATCTCGAAGGTCACGTTCAGTTGCGATTATTCAGGCAGTCAAAGCCGTAAGTGCCAGAATTAAACAAAATCCTTTGTGAGCAGAAGATTGTCTGAGAGGTGTAATTTCCAAAAATTCGATGTCTTGTATTATTAACCAAGATCTGGAACTAGCGCTTCACCAAAGTCGTACGAGGTATTTGCTGATGAATGCTTTGAAAAAAGGTAGGAGAGAAAAAGCAAAAAAGTTGTTGACTGAGTAAACGCATAATGCTCAAAGAAAAGTTTTGTTTTTGTTATGAAGAAATTTTACTTTAAAGGAATCTTTCGGCAAACAAAATGACAAGGTATACTCAAGGTCGTCCAAAACAGCATCTCAGTTAGTGACAAGAATTTTGAGAGGTCATTATTCATCATTTGTAATGGTCTGGTGATGATGAAGTAATTGACATTCATTTTTAGGTAGTCAAAACTTCGGTTACTGTGTATCAGTGGAAGGTGTAGTGAAACCTTTGAATCACACTTTTTCTCGAGATGAGTCTTGAACCATTCAGTAAGACTCCATACCCGCTCATAAAGCACTTGACTAGCCACTAAAATGTCTCATTTTCTAATAGCAAAGAATAGCCCAGATCTAAATTATTAGATTATAAATTATAGGCACTTTTAGGGCATGCTTAAAAGATAATGTCGATTCCTTAAAGCTCTGGCGGCTGCAGTCAATACTTTTCCAATGGATGAAGCGCGTTCTCTCATAGACAAGTGACCCGAAAGTCTTAAAGCTTGTGCAGAGGCTAAGGGTAGCCATTTTGATAAATCCATTGTAATTACACGTATCAATAACCACTAAAAACATTGTGCAAAAGTGGTTAATCTGTTTTTGACATTTTAATCAGTATGTAGCAGTATTTATGAGCATACTATGTAGTATTCATTATTTTACCAATACAATATTGTATTTGTTAATTTTAAATCCACATCTTGGTAATGCATTAATTATTATTTGAACTATATGTGCAATTATTATTTTGAGCAGATCTACCAACGAGAAATTACATTGCTTCAGGAATAAGACGATGAACAGGATGTAATGGAAGGCGCTTTTTCCGGAGGGATATCAAATCGGTATATCAATCAGGAACTTTGATACTATATATTATAGTAAACGTTAAGCCAATATTATTCCCATAAAGCTTCTTTCTCGAGCTTATTAAGTTCAGGATCTGAGCGACTCACATCCCCGCCATAAAGCATTCTTCTTTATGTCCGGCACACCGGTAGGCATACAATAGCTGCGCTACGCTTCCGGCAAGCAAATTGCAATGGTAGATGCTAGATGTATAATAGCTGTCAGGGGCGGACTCCGGCGCTCTAGCTTAATGCAGATTAACCATGATTAGCTGCGCTTCTTCCCTCCACTTGTCCTGCGACTCTGCTTGCCTAACCGCGTTTGAAACGTTAATTAAAACTACCGCAAAACTCGCAGCAAGCGCCAAAAAATCGCAGTGCTGCTGAGTGCAACCCTGCGCGAGCACGGAACAGTTTTACACCTCTCGCGAGGGAAATTTCGAGTCGCGTTTAAAATTGCGAAATTCTTGCAGTTCTCCTTATCTCACTGACTGACGGGAGACCCGTAGTTATCTGAACAGTAAGGCACGTACGGTGTGTGGAATCTGCATCAACAAGGAAGCTCACCACAAATTTTGCTAATCTTTATTAGTGTCGCTGACAAAAATGAAATAAACCAAAAAAAGCGTCAGCCAGACCATCTGTTCGGGGTATTTTTTACCGATCCGCATAAAAGATGCAAGCAATTGTGCACATTCCGACCTGTCTGTGTAAGAAACAGCAAACGAAACTATTTCATGTATAAAATAAAAAGCGCAAGTAGAAAAGGAAATCATCTAGTTCTATTGTAGCCAGAAATAGTGAAACATGTCTGGCAACTCACGTACCCGAGGCCCAAGGGGGCAGTAACACGCCAGCGCCATCGCGGCCTTCCTGAACTAAGAATAATAAAGTCGACTTATGGAGCGCAATTACACAAAATATATTCACGGTTTTTTATAGCTCCTTGCGGCCGAAGAATTGCTCCATTCTTTTATTGTTCCAAAGAGAACGGAGAATTGATATGTAATTGTTTTTTGCCAGTTATTACTCGCAATTTTCTTTTCATTTTCTAAAAGGCTGCACGCTCTGCATGCCGCAATAAATTTCAATTGCTCCGCTCCGAACGCCTTTTGTAAAAACGCCCTTTCGTTTGCCCTCCCCGACTCTTAGGGCAGTTGTAAGTGCTCTATTTGCCAATTTAAAAATTCAAAATTAATTAATTGACACAAAGAATAATACCAACAAGCAACCGAACTGCTGCAGACGCTTTAATACAATAGACTAATTAATTCTAAATTTAAAGACTACAAAGATTTGTAAGTAAAATTAAGTTAAAATTGAATAACTGTGGCTAGAACAGGGCTTTCATTATATTACGTAAAGGAGTTTATTATTATCATGGTCAAACTTTTCAGCCAATTTTATTTTTGATGTTAGTTATAGCTAGGTCACTATTTGTAGTTTTGTTTGACTCTAGGTCAACACTGAATGTGGCGTCAGCTAAGACCAGCTATTCAACCAAAGAAAGGGTCTTTATTGTGACCGCCTTTTAGGGGAGTGACCGAAGTGCTATTGGATCGCTAACTGCCTTCAAGGCCAAATTTCACAAGCACACTACCTTGACTATCTCTACAATAGCAAGGTAAAAAATACCATAATAAAATTTACTGTATAATTAAATTGTCTATTTTACCATGTTATAATAGGCTGATTGGAAAGTTTGAGATCACAGAAAGTGTAATAGATGATAATTTGCCAAGAATAGGCAGACTAGTCACTGTGACCACTCCCGAGATCGTAGAACAAGCTCGGGAGCTTTATAAACAAAAGCCTGCTACTTGTGTTTCTAAAGACGCAACTCAACTCGGTGTGAGTGTAGGATCTATGCACACCATACTCACCAAAAAATTAAATTCTGTACAAGATTCAATTACAAACGCCTCTGACCGAGGTCAATATTGGCAAAAGATTCAATTTTGCAAAAGTGATCATGAATATGGTTTGGACTAAAAAGTTGAACATAAAGCCCATTTCACGGATGAGTCCTATTTTCAACTAGCTGACTATGTCAACAAACAAAAACATTTGAACGAAGTTTGTCGATTGCACGCAAAAAAAGTTGGTGTGCAATTTTTTGCTATGAAATTGTCGACCCACTGTTCCTCACAAAATATGCGAATGAAGAAGTTTATCGCACATAAGTTCTTGAGAAATTTATTCCAATTGTAAGAGACAAAAACAAGTCAAACAATACTATTTTCAGCAAGATGAAGCTACCACCTATCAGACCTATCTTTGACATCCTTACAGAAATCTTTGGAAAGATTTGGGATCATAAATCTAGACGTCCTCCGTAAAATAGAAGGTAGCATCGAGTGGCTTTCAAATTCCCCCGGTTTAAACCCACTTCATTTCTTCTTATGGAGTCATCTTAAGGGTGGGGTTTATCGGGACAAACTCCAGACCATCGACGAACTCAAGAATCGCATCACAGAAGAGGTTCTGGCCATTTCTGCAGACATCAGAAAATCTGCAATTGAGCGTTTCGCGAAAAGGGTTGAAATGACCATCTCTAGTAAAGGTAGTCATTCTTAAAACATAATGCACTGAAGTCTACTTATTCAGCATTATAATAAAAAAGGAATTGGAGCTTTATCTCTAGTAGTTTTTTATAATAAATTTTTTATCGTTTGCGTCGCATTATAAGGGCCCTGTACCTTAGGTTTTAATTCAAACATTATAATTTCTTTATAATATCTGATTATCGATATTGTAATTCTTTCGCTAGGATACTAAAAATGTTTTCCATTTTTTAATTTTTGTAAGGTATCCATACCAAGTAACGCCTAATAACAAAGGGTGAGTTAGAATTTTATTTTCATTCTATGAACGTTGGAAGTTTACATTTGTACAAGAGTACTTATAATTGCACACGATCATAATGATCCTGTACCCCAATTTTCTGAACAAATTTTTATAGCTTTTGCTATAGATCATGAAAAGGGCGAAAATGCACAAATTACATATTCTATTACATCTGGAAATGTTGGAAACGTATTCAGTATAGACCCAGATCTTGGTATTATCCAAGTGGCGACATAATTGGCCCTGTCAGTTGCCTCAAAGTACATGTTCTACATTAAAGCTATTGATCATGAAAATCCTCCTCTATCTTCATCCATTCCAGCACACATTATGCTAGCTATGGCCGATAATGCGCCCCCAAGATGCATTAGCAAAGAGGTTACTACAGAGATATTTGAAGATCAAGCAATTGGCAGCTATGTAACTCATCTAGATGTTAGAAGCACTTCTTCGCTGCAGTTTAATATTGTTGAAGGGAACACAGGAGGAACCTTTACGGTTAGCCCAAGCACTGGAGTTATAATAACACAAAAAGAGCTATACTATGAGACTACTAATGGCTGTTAATATGACAAGTGCTATAACTACTTGTAGCGTTATTATACATATTTTGGATAAAAAACAACAATGCACCTCAGTTTCTGTAGTTTAATTATATTGAAATAATAAGTGAAGCTGCTGCAATAAATTCACTAATTCTAATAAAGAATAGTGATGCCTTAGTAATCAAAGCATTATTTGTAGCAAAGAGTTACATACCAATTAGTTTTATGTCTTTATGCTTAAAACGTTGGAAAAACTGATTGATAAGCACATTAGGGGAGGTATACTGGTACACCATCCACTATATGAGAACCAATTTACTTATCAAGCTCGTCTCTCAACTGAAAGTAGAGAAAACGCTGGATAACAAAGAGATCCTTCTATGTGGCTTCTTGGACATAGAAGGAGCCTTCGACAATACATCTTTCAACTTCATAACCTCGGCCCTGAGAGGGCGTGGCCTGGAGAAGACCTGCCGCTGGTGGATAGACTGCAAGCTCAAAGGAAGGATGGTTTATTCGTCAATGTATGACGAAACTATTACGGTCCAGGTAGAAGAGGGGTTTCCTCAGGGAAGAGTTCTCTCCCCCCTGCTATTCAATCTGGTAATGGATGGACTTTTAAAAAACTTAAAAGACGAAGAATTCTTTTCTGTAGACTACGGCGATGACCTAGTTGTCTTGGTGAAAGTGAAATTTGTAGACACGATCAGGGAACGGATGCAGAGGGCCCTGAACGTGGTAACTGAATGGACTACACAGGAAGGCATCAAGGTCAGTACCGTAAAAACTAAAATTATACCCTTCATGCGAAGGAAAAAATTAGAGGGGCTTACACCTCTTTTCCTTGGCTAAAAAGAAATCACCATATCAGGAGGAGTCGTTTTCGATTCTAAACTTACTTGGAACCATCATATTGAGAAAGTGGTCGACAAATCGGTCACAACTCTAGCAGTTGTCAGATGCTTGTACGACAAGTCGTGGGGGTTAAAACCAGGTATGGTGCACTGGTTGTACACCAGAGTGGTTACACCCTCTCTTACATACTCAGCTTTGGTATGGTGGCCTAAAGTAACACAAGAAATCACCAAACTAAAACTAAGCAAGGTACAAAGACTTTCCACGCCCAGTGCAGTAATGGAGACTCTTCTAGACCTCCCACCTCTGCACATAGTAATTCAGGGGGTGGCAAGATTAGGTCACAACAGGCTGTATCATTCACTGTATAAGGCACACACGGGTACAGGTCATACAAGAATAATTGATAGTCTGGGGGGCCCTCTGCTTGAAATGAGGACGGACCACATGACCTCAAAAATATGTGACGACTCCTTATTCTAGGTGATAATGCAGGATTGAAATAGGAGCAAGACTTTTAGGCAGGCAATTGCACCTGGTACACAGATGGTTCTAAAACTGAGCTGGGTACTGGAGCTGGAATATATGCTGAGGCTCCTAGGGTAGAGCTAAGCTTTTCCCTGACTCAGTACGCTTTTGCCTTTCAGTCAGAAATATACGCCATACTACAGTGTGTGCGTGAAAATTGTAAGAGGGCTTACAGGAGCAAGCGGATCTATATTATATCAGACAGCCATGCAGCTTTAAAGGCTTTATCAAGCTCTCAAGCATCTCATCTAGACTGGTAAGGGAATGCATCAACGAACTCAATGTACTGGCAGAACATAACACAGTAAAATTGTTATGGGCACCTGGGCATTGCGGTATCTACGGTAACGAGAAAGCCGATGAAGTGGCCAGGATATTATTTCAGCAAAATCTTCAATAAGGGACCTTGCCAAAAGAGAGCTGCAGAACTCCTTAACCTAAGTAGGCCACACCTAAAGATAACCATAGGGTTTCTTACAGGACATGCGACTGTAAAAGAACACCTCTCGAAAATTGATAAATTTAATGGTGACCTTGCATGCAGACTTTGTAGCAAGGAACCAGAAACAGCCTTACATATCCTATGCAAGTGTGATGCGCTGTGCAGGAAAAGGCAACATATATTCGGGAAACCAATCCATGAACCGGAAGATTTCCAGACACACCCTGTAAAGGACCTGTATCTGCTGATTCAGGGGACATCAATTACAGATTGGTTGTGAATTTAACTTATTAGGATAATCACAATAAGCCATAGGCTGCAGTGAACATGAATCCATTAAGAAAGACATATCCTGAGCGCAAAAAAAAATCAAGGCAATTGATGCAGACTCGGAAATAAACTCTCAGTTACATTATGACAGAAGCTTTTCCTCAGCAATACTTTCACATAGATGCAACTACTGGTGGAATTAGGACCGTCTGTTTTCTCGACCATGAAACTCACAGTTCGTTCAGCTTCCATGTGCAAGTATCTGACTTAGGCAAACCAAGGTTATCATCAGAAACAACAGCAAAGGTGGACATTATTGTAAGTGACGTAAATGACTCACCACCAAAATTTTCTCATTCAATCTACAATGCTACTTTACTGCTTGCTACCTACAAAAATGTTGCCATTATTCAAATAAATGCAACAGATCCAAATCATTACGCTATGATCTCATTGAAGGAAACACTTGGATGTACAAGAGGTGTTGGAATTCCGAAACACTGTCCTCAAAACTGTTGTGAAAGTATATTTTTTCCGTTCGTTTACTCCTCGCTCGTTTCCAGATATCTATACACTTGGTAAAGTATCATAACGCCAAGATCTATGCCACAACACACAAATGTCATTCAAGTTTATTATAAAAGCAAGCGATTAGTTACGATTATACAAAGGAAATTTCGACCATTGTTTGGATGCAATAATGTGACAAGTGAGCGTGCAAAAGTTTAAAACAAATGTTATGTTTATAGACAAAGAAAGAGTTTGCTAACAACGCATGGATCGTTCAGGTGGCAATATTGCTCAAGTAAGTGATAGTGTATATGAAAAACCAAGCATACCAAATGCATTTTAACTAACTATCTGCATTTACATGCGTATAAAATTCATCTGACTCAAGAACGTAAAGAATCAAATCACCAAAATGGTTGACCGTTTGTAAACTGGGTTTTAGGGAACCATTCACTTTAATTCAAACCAAATTGACCACCGCGGTTTTACGATCTAACCCTATTAGACTTTTTTCTCTTACATTACACTATGTCCAATGTCCAATTTATAGCACGCGCCAACACTTACGTAGTTCTATATGATAAATCGTATTTTTTATTATCATAGCCGCACCAGCGTGGGCGGTTCTACCTGGATGGTTTGTATAGTACGTGGTGTATTGAGGTATATTGATGTAGGACCTGTCTGTAAAGTGTGTTTCACCTACTAGCACGGTGTCTATTGAATTATGGCAAAGAAATGCCTCTACTTCGTCTCTGTGGTGAATAAGATCATTGGCATTATACTAGGCTACCTTAATAAACTTAGTGAATTTTCCAATTAGCGTTTATAGCAAGTTTAACACGTGCTGTATTGTCATATTAATTAATTAAACATTGATTTGAATTCCCTCAGATATTTGCTGAAAACATTGTTGTGAGTTCCGCCACATTTTATACAACCATATGGCTTGTTACAATATGCTCTGGAGTAACCATACTGTTGTCATCTAACATACTGGATAGCACCATTCACTTTTTATGGGTTTATGACTGTTGCTTTATTTTAAAGGTATTCTAGTTTATACACATATTTGTTATTTGTTTATAGGTTTAGGGTTCTTTTTTTGTCATTCTATGTCTCCCATTTATTATGTTGTGAACTTTGTGGACTTTATCTGATAGCTCCTTTCGGATTTATTCTGTTTTGATGAGATCAAGGCTTTATCATCTTCAATTGTGGTGAAATGTCACCTATATTTATTTTGTTCATACGAGTGGTTACATTATTAAACATTAACAGGCATATACAATGGGGTGCTTCCGTTGTTTCAAGAAAAAACTAATAGAAACTGATGTACTAAACATCCACACATTCCTTTGGCTTGGCCTCCTGCCGTTGTATTGATGCGATTGTTTCCTTTTAGTTCAGCCAGTTAAAGAAAGACAACAAGGTATATCTAACTACTGCACATAACTAATCGTAAGCTAGGCAGCGGCCTGCATCGTGTTATCTCAGTGCAAGCCCTTAGCCACAATCCGGCAGCTGGACGGGGAGGTGATATGCGGATAGATTTCGTCTTAGCCATGTTACGGGTAGTATCTACCCATGCTTAGCGCTATGTTACAAGTTTTAAAGCTGCTCAAGCCTGCCAGTTTATTGCACTGATAAGTTTGTAACGTCCCCGTCCAGTGTATGTGGTATATTAGTCTTAATTGCTAAGTTACAATCTAGATTTTATTAATAAAATTTCCAGTTTGGTTTGCGAAGGTTACGATGGTGCGATATCTTAAAACTTAAACCTGCAATTGTAAAACGTTTGTATCTGTGGTAGAAATAACTTTCTTCATCAGACACAATCCAATTTTTAACAAACCTACTTACGTACCGAGTACCTGTTGTTCAATCTATTACCTGTTGCCTTCGAAATATTATGGAGATTATTTATTATATCTAAATTATTTATCATAATAAATTGCCATAAAATCTCACTCATGGAAAGTAAACACCAAATGTTCTCCTGCCGTCATACAAACGCCTTTGATGGTCGGAAATACATTCTCCTTCTTTTAAATTAACGGCTAACCACCTGCCAGTGGTACGCCCAATATGCCTGCATGACTGTATGATTAGAAACAGGCTAATAGCTTATATAAAAAAAGTAGAAGAAATAGAAGTTTGCCCAGACCACTTGGTAAGCATTAGCAACACCGTTGGTGGTTAGTGCACCAGTTGTTTCATAGCCTCCGTTGTAGGTATCTTAGAGTCATAATAAAGGAAGGGAGTTCCGCATACTAAGTAGCCCAAAATGTTTCTCTCTTTCCTAGCCTTACGGTTTAGTAGTCATCAGCCTTCCGTTTAAGAAGACACTTTGATTCAGCCTTAGTTAAATCTAGCCCTTCTCAAGGATCTTTTAAGATTGGGATTATTTATAATACTGCCATGAAGCTTTATTAATTTTTTTTTAATTAAGTCCGCTTTTCTCTGATCCAAGACAATGTCTAAATGGCGTCTGTCAGTTACCATCCTCAGACCTTTTGCAATCTCACTGTAAAACCCACTGTACTTTAGGCATCTAGGTTTCTTAAAATACTTAAGAATGGTACCCTCTTTTCCTTTTTCTTTTTTTTCCGGTTTCTTCTTTTGCTACTTTTTTATTAGTACATTTACCAGTATTTGTCTTCTTTATTAATTTAGGCTGTAGCTTTATCTTGGAACTGGATGGCTTTCCAATTTCTGCTTCTAGTTTTACAGTTTCAGATCTGACATGACTTTCCTCCAAAGGCAAAAACCTGCCAATGTAGAAGGCATTTATACATTAAGGTGCTATCGGTTTTCCAATTCCAAGACGCAAATAGACGAACTTTTCTCGCCCTTGCATCTCATCGGTACACGCAGTAGATCAAAATTGGAAAATTTTTATAGTGGCTTTGTCCAGTTTAAGTGATTAGTCCCACACTGCTATGTCCCTGTTGATGCTACCCCTACAAATTTACTGTAGTGTGTAAGGGATTGTTGTACCACTCAAAGCAATTTACGTTATTAGTCGCAAGTTTTTGTTTACTATTTAGGATTTTACTCCTAAAGAATTACTTTTTACAACAGCTTGGTTTTCCTAGATCTTTCTAATTACAAGATGGTTCAAATATGACTAAAACTAATTTGTATGTAAACAAGTCGCAGTGTATAACAGCTGTATGGCCGTGAGAGTATAGCCACAACCTCCGCCCTCCCTCCTGTCCGGATTAGAACCTGTTCAGTTCTGTTTGAGAGTTGCTAAGGTTATGAGCTAACAGAAAGTTCCGCGGAGCGTGGAACAACGCATTGTAATCAAATTACTAGTTGGAGAAAACGCCCTATTTGCTGAAATTCACCAGAGACTCCAATAACAGTATGGAAAAAGGTGTTTCTCGTGAACCCGAGTGTATAAGTAGTGTAGGTCCTTTAGAGAGGACAGGGAACACGTGAATAATGAACCGTATGATGATCGGCCGCAAACATCTGTCACCGAGCCAAACATTGATCATACAGACGCGCTTATTCAACAGAATAACAACAGCACTATCAAGAAACTTGAAGCAATGTTGTCCATCTGTCACAAGGTAAATGTACGATAGGTACCACACGCTTTGACGGACGTGAGCAGTTTGAAAACAAAGGTAGTGCATTTCTGAAATTTATAGTAACCACCGATGAAACGTAAGTACACTAGTTCATTTCTGAGTCCCCGCAGTCATCACGCAAATGACGGCATACCAGTTCTCTCAAACTCAAGACAAACCGTTCGGCAGGCAAAATGATGGCAACGTTCTTCTACGGCTGGTAGGGTGTTATCCATGAAGCTTTCTGACAGATGCCAGAACAATCAATGCAGCTTATTACTCAAACCTCCTAACAACAGACTATAAAGGAAAAGATCCGCACCAAACGGAAGACAAGTGGAAAACGGGTAGCCTTCCTACAAGACAATGCACGCCCCCATATGGCCAAAACAACAATAGAAACTCCCTGAAAATTGAAATGGAACCTTCTGGCACATCCGCTGTAGAATCCCGATTTGGCTCTAAATGATTTCTACCTCCCAGCGGGGTTGCTAGATCCCCAACTGGGCGCCTCCCCAGGTGGCGGATAGGGGAACGCCCGTCAGATATGGCGGATACCGGGGAAATAAAATACCCGGGGCGGACCAAAACTAGCAGTAGCGTCTGACTCAGATTGAGCGGCTACAAATAGAGCACTCTTTTGCCCTGGGATCGAGAACGGTCCTAAAGGCGGAAGAACTACGAGGGTGGTCAACGGCATAAGGATACAGAAGGCAACGGGAAACCACTGTATTAAAGGCCCATTTGGGCATCCCTAGTAAAATCAATATGGCTGAATTCAGAGCAAAATGTTCCGAGTCTCTAGTTCCCCGTTCGGATCTCCGGGGGGAACGGTTTTGAATAAAGCTGCAAGAAAGAAGAAAGAGATGAAGATAGCTACATGGAATATTCAATCTATATATGAAGCAGGAAAAATCCACAACGTGCTTCAAGAAATGGAACGTCTTAAGGTTAACATAATGGGACTGAGTGAAACCAGGTGGCCAAATTCAGGGGAAATGCAAATTAACAAAGCAAAGATATACTACTCAGGTAATAACGACCCATACCATTGGAATGGAGTAGCAATAGTAGTAGACAAATCCCTGTGTAAATCAGTAATTAGCTTCATGCCTGTCTCAGATAGGGTAATCATGTTAAGAACTCAAACACTCCAAGGAATAATGAATATAATACAGGTATATGCCCCTACTGCAGATAAGGATGAGGAAGAAGTAGAACAATTTTATAACGACGTTCAGCAAGCTATAAATATCACAAAAAACAGAGAAATCACGATTGTCATGGGGGATTTCAACTCAAAAATAGGAAAAGGATAAGTGAAGGATATCATAGGTAATTACGGACTGGGACTAAGAAATGAGAGGGGAGATAGACTGGAACAGTTCTGCCAAGAACAGGAAATGATAATCTCAAATACGTTCTTTAAATTGCCAGAAAGAAGGCTATATACGTGGAGAGCATCAGCAGATAACAACAACATAGTCCGAAACCAAATAGACTATGTATTGATAAATAAACGATATCGCAATTCCATCAAGTCGGCCAAAACATATCCAGGCGCAGATGCAGCAACTGACCACAATCCGGTGATAATAAAAATCGAAACACGATTAAAAAAACTTACATCACAACAGAACAAAAAACAACTACAGATATCACAATTAAAAGACCAAGCAACAAAAGATCAATTAGCGGTAAAAATTAATAAAGAACTAGAAGAAAAAATAGATATAAACTTGAAGGGAGACCCTACTAACAAATGGGAAGCATTCAAAAAAGCAATAATGACCCCAAGTAGAGAAATATTAGGAGAATCAAAGGTAAATAACACAAATAAAATATGGATGACGGATGAGATACTGGAACTGATGGAAAACAGAAGACAACATAAGAATAGAGACAATGAAATGTATAAAACCTTACATAAAGAAATAAGAAGGAAGATTAGAGAAGCTAAGGAGAAATGGTACACAAATAAATGTGCAGAAATGCACATGATGATTTCAACTTGCACAAGAAAATAAAGGAAATGGCGGGAATAAGAAAATCAAATAAAAATAATATCCTCTTGGACAGAAATGGTAAAATAATACCCGACACCAAAGGTAAATTAGAAAGATGGAAAGAGTATATCCAGGAATTATTCGAAGATGAAAGACAACAAGAAACAATAGAAGAAAATACAGAACGAGACAGTGGACCATATATAACAGAAGAAGAAGTAATACATGCAATAAAGTTGGCAAAATTCAATAAAGCTCCGGGTGCTGATGAAATTCCAACTGAAATAATAAAATTAATCACGGAAGAACAAATAGGCGTGTTGGTGGATTTATATAATACAGTATATAATACAGGAATAATCCCTACAGAATGGCTCAGATCGACATTCATCGCTTTGCCCAAAAAAGCCAACGCAAGAGAATGTAATGATCATAGAACAATTAGTTTAATAAGTCACACTCTTAAAATATTTCTGAAAATATTGCATAAAAGAATTTTCAGAAAGCTAGAACAAGACTTTACTGAAACCCAATTTGGTTTCAGGAAAGCAATGGGCACAAGAGAAGCCCTGTTCGCAGTGAATGTCTTAACTCAGAGATATATGGATATCAATCAACCAATATATGTCTGCTTCCTCAATTACAACAAAGCATTTGACAAAGTCCGCCATAACTACCTCATTCGACTACTTAAAGATAAAAATATAGATATGAAACATATTAGAATAATAACTCAGTTATATTTCAATCAGATTGCTAATGTAAAAGTGGATAATGAATTAACTGAAGAAGTACAGATACAAAGAGGAGTAAGGCAGGGATGTGTGCTTTCGCCTTTACTCTTCAACGTATATTCTGAGGAAATAATCAAGAACGCACTGGAAGAAGTATCAATTGGGATTAAAGTTAACGGGAAATATATAAACAATATTAGATATGCAGATGACACTATACTCATGGCAGAGTCATTAGAAGATTTACAAAGGATATTAGATCTAGTAGTCGAAAGTAGTGAAGAAAAGGGTCTGTCATTAAATATCAAAAAGACTAAATTTATGACAATCACAAAATCACAACAACGACAAGAAAATATATGGATTAGAGGAGAACAAGTGGAGAAGGTACAAAAATACAAATACCTGGGAACTATTGTCAACGAGAACAATGAATACACATAGGAAATTAGAGCAAGAATTGGCCAGCCCAGGACCATATTTAATAAAATAAGAAATATACTATGCAACAGAGACTTATGTCTACAGCTAAGAATCAGAATGTTGAGATGCTACGTGTTTTCAGTAGCATTTTATGGACTGGAGGCTTAGACGATGAAGAAAAACATCAGTGATCGACTGGAAGCATTCGAGATGTGGACCTATCGAAGAATGTTGAAAATCAGCTGGGCGGACAGAGTGACGAATGGTGAGGTACTCAGAAGAATGGGGAAGGAAAAAGAAGTATTGAATACAGTTAAGATACGGAAATTACTGTATCTGGGGCATGTGATGCGGGGAGAAAGATATGAAATCCTACAAAATATCATGCAAGGGAAGATACAGGGTAATAGGAATAGAGGAAGAAGACGCATCTCCTGGTTGAGTAACCTGAGACAATGGTACAATTGCAGTTCTATTGAATTGTTCAGAACAGCAACGTCGAGAATACAAACAGCCATAATGATAGCCAATCTTCTAAGAGGAGACGGCACTTAAGAAGAAAAGATTTCTACCTGTTCTGAAGACTCAAATTAGACTTGGACGGCATACGGTTTGCGGACAGCAATGCCGTTATCCAGACTGTTCGGGAGTGGATACGCCGCCAACCAAAAACCTTTTTGGAAAAGAACATCAAGATGCTTCCAGAACGTTGAAAAAAATGTGTGGACTCTAAAGAAGAGTACGTTGAAGACTGATATGTGCAAGTAAGTGTTTGACAATTTATTTTTTTTTTTTGTAACTATCAGTCCCACTTTGTATTTTCCTGATTTACTTTTGTGGCGCGCTTGGTGACCTCGAGGCAAAACGCTGCTTAGTGAATAATATTATATTTGTATTTGGTCACGATTTTCATTCAATAATGCGCTCAATTTAATTGTTTTCAATTTCAACACTTGGAAAATGTGGAATCACCTTCACTTTATTATAAATACTAATTTTTGCATGGTAAACCGCACATGTACGCATGAACATGTAGGTTTTAATACAAACCTTTAATCCATAAATTTTCTACTTCAAAGATATTACCCCCACCCTTCCTTTCAATTAATTTTTTAATCAAGCAAAATTTGTCGCAAGGCACTTTGAGAGGTCTAAATTCGAATGGTACAGATGAGATTCGCGTCAAGATTCGGCTAATCTGTTCAATGCCCTAATGTCTTTGTGATTTTAAATATTTTTTTGATATTTTGATTTATAAAAATAATAAAACATTTGACTAGTCCATTCAATTATGAGACGATACAAATGTTTTTCGCATATGGTAATGTCCAAATATTAATAAGTTAATTATCATTACAGAAACAACTCTTTTGAAATTATGCTTTTGCACTCATACTTTAAAGAAAATATGGCTAAAGATAGTATTTAAATAAAAAATATACCAACATAATTCTCCTTTCCACAAAGAATCAAAACAAAGTCTCCCTTAATGTTTGCGCGGATTAATTGCAAGTTTTTTATTACTTCAATAACTTTGCTAGTGGAACTATATAATCAACTTTTCTTGAGAACTAATGCTTTACATGAAAGATGCTTCTTTGAAGATTCACGTCAAAATGAAGTACATAATTTGACTCGACCCATCAGAAATTATTCACAATAAAGCATTTTCCATTTTTCAAAGATGGTTTGAATGGTCTAAAGCTCCATTTGAAATCACTAGACCTAAATCATATCAATTTTACTAGATTGTAAATAAGTTCCTTAACATTTTTTTTTAATGTTTTTTTTTGTATTCATGTATGATGGGCTAACAATCTTTATCTTTAGATTCCAGATGGCAATTAAAAATGAACTTTGAGTTGTAATCCGCTACCGCCAGAAACAGAAACTATCAATAACGGATGGTACCAAGAAGATTTGCGATGCCAGAGAGCAAGAAACTGTGAACTATATGAGTGATGCAAGCAGTTTGATTTTCGTAACTTATCATTAGAAGATCAACTGCATTCTGATCGACCATCTGTATTCAATTAAGGAGACTTGTAAGCTGTTTTTAATGTCGAAATCAATCACATCTTACATATGACTGTATGAAATCATTTACGTTAACCTAACTTTGTGCACAAAAATCCAAGAGCAGATCTTCACAAACTGGTTAAAGCACAAGCTGAGAAGTAAGTTGAGATTCGTCGCCAATTGTTTGAAAATTCCCTAAATAGCCGGTTGTGGAAACCCAATACCACTTGTGGTAAAAAATTGGTTTATCTCATCAATCGTAACCGTTTTAAGAAAACTGGGTTCCTCAAGGGCAAAATTCGTCGTCACGTGCCCGACAGGATTGTTTTAAAGAAAAGTCATGATTTCTATTTGGTGGAATGTTGACAGTATTACGGAGTTTGGTTTGAAACGGAAAAGGTGTAAATGTATCCGACTTTAAGCAACCATAAACGAGCTCTCATCATGCCACAAAGACCATTGACAAAGTTGCTGAACTGGAATTGAAGTCTTGCCACATGTAAATTAGAGATTCAATTTTGCACCTTCTGATTATGACGCGTTTCGATCTATGGCGCGCTTTTTGCGCGATCGCCGTTTTGATTTATTTTAGCAAGTTGAAAAAGCATGTCCAAATTTTTTTGTTTCGAAGTCGTGGTATCGTGAACAAATTCGACAACTTGTAGAGTGCTATAAAAAATCATTAATAATAATGGATTGTCTATTAAAGAATAAATGTTAAAAGCTTCGGAAAAGTTAAGGTTAAGGTTAAGATTATAAAAAGGAACAAAAAGCTTCTAACTGAACGACTATCTATACGTATCATCATTTTCTTGTAATTGTAATATGAAAAAGGTATGAGCTCCCAAAGGCAAGAAGATTACTAAGGAGAAGAAGAGTTATTAATAAGCCTTGACGCAAATCTCATCTACATCATTCAAGCTTTAATGTTTATTTATTCAAGTCATTCTTTCTCTTTTCCTTTTTTTTATTTGTTTAGCTTTTATAACTATTTGGAAGTCTTTGTGTTGACATTCTAGTGAGATATTCATATCACGACAAATGTTTCTTTTCTATTTTTTGCATATTGATTTTTGTTTTACAGTTGATTTTTTTATTTACTATTTTTCTTTGTGCTTTTACTTCCTTGACTAATCATTTTGATTTTTTTATAGGTCCATGTTTCACTAGAGCAGAACATTATTGTAATTATTATGGTGTTGTACGTCATTAGTTTATTTTCTTTACTCATCTCTGTTCCATCAAAAACTGTTTTATGTAATACATAATACGCCTTGTTTGTTTCTAGTCTTATTAATTATTTCCAAATAAAATTTATCATCATTTGAGAACATGCTTTCTAGGTATCCTATTGTTGATAATATTTTTGCGTTATGGTTGACATTGTATGCTTCAGCTACTGATGTTTTATTGTATATCTTTATTTTACTTTCATATGTAGGTTCTTTATTTTGTCGATTAATGCATTAAGATTTTGATAATATATACGTTGTCATTCGTTTATCTGCTTGCTATTTGTTCTTCTTCTAATTTGACTTCTATATGTGTCCTTGTTTTCTGTTTTATAATTATTGTGTACGTTTTGTATTTCGCTGATGATAGGCGTATCGTTTGGTAATTTTTGTTATATTTCATTTTTGGTAAAAAAAAGTTGTAAATTATTATTTCAATCTTTAGGTGTTTTATTTGGCTTATGGGCTTTCGTACATGCTTTCCATGTCTAGTCTATTTCTGCATCTCCTAGCCACGT
The DNA here is from genome assembly GCA_036346155.1 of Sinelater perroti. Lineage (NCBI taxonomy): Eukaryota > Metazoa > Arthropoda > Insecta > Coleoptera > Elateridae > Sinelater > Sinelater perroti. The sequence goes on along the minus strand of JARFIY010000006.1, from coordinate 423,986 downwards.
AATCATCTCTAGTTCTACGTTGTCTTTTCGCATGCCTTTCTTGTTTTAATTTTTGATATTGCTTCCATTACTTCGTGTCTATTTGTATTGTATATATGTGTCTCTTCTCCGAATATCTCAGCTTTTATCACTTCTCCTCCTTTAATGTCATGTTTTTTCTTTTGCCAATATTTTCGGAAAAGAACTGTCTCCGTCTGTTCCTCCTTTAAGAGTTTATTATTTTTATCTTCAGTTCCGGTTGGGTCGTTTACTTCTCAAAGCCTTACCTTCATTCCAGAACTTTCTGATGTTATTCTTAAAACCTTCTTTTCTAAGTTTTCTTTTTAACATTCTTTACCGTTTTCTTCTCTTGTTTATTCAGTTTGTTATCATTTGCTGTTTTCTGTTTAATTATATAGTTTACTTCTTCCGACCATCATCTAGTTCGTTTATTTCCTTTTTTAATTTTTCTAATCTTACAAATTCCAATAGCTGTTTCTTGTGATATTGGCAATCTGTTTTTTAGTGTAAGGTTTTGATTATTTGTATCCTATAATTTTAGTTCATTATCCATTTTATTAGTCCTTCCTCAACAACTATGTGTTCTTGTATTTTGGCTAGTTTACGTTTATGTTGTTAGGCTTCTTTTTGTATTTTAATTTCTTTGATAGTATTCTACATCTTATAATTATATACAATATAGTCTATTATACTCTTTACAGTTTTTGAGACACAAAAGTTCAATTTTCAACAAAATCATTCTTAGAAAATGTGCAAAAAATATAGAATAATTCGAAAAGAGTTAAAGGAAACTTTAAATGCCACAATTGTAACTTTTGAAGACATAATAGTTGACTTCTTTGTGCAACTAATAATTTACGAAATTTATTGGACAGTATGTCATATTTTTCGAAATGGTTAAACGAATTGCTCATTATTTATACAGCAGATAGCGCAAAACCTAAAAATATTCAATCCGCAACAAACTCATCGCTCTTGGGTTCGACATTTTCAGATTTTAAAAAATAAGTGTGAGAATTAGCTGTGATCTTTATATTAAATGTATATGGAGCCTCCTGTGTCTTATTGTTAAACAAAGCACGAAAAAGATGCAAATGAACGAAGACTAGAGAAAGTAAAGGCGGTGCCGTCCGCGTGTGATGTACGCGTTTCCGATATGAGTTATGGGCCCCCAGTGGCCGCGGCGACGACTTGCCAAGGATTGCCATCAAATATGCACGCCCATGTATATGTATGCCCCATGTAGTGCCGTCCGCACCTTCAAGCTACCCCTGCAGGACTACTGCGGTACGTTCGTTGCAGGAATGTCAAAACATTCCTGAAATATGTACTTGTCCTTACCAGGCGAAGGATTAGGTAATTCAGGAGACAGAGGAAAAATCCTGTTAATTTAACGGAAATTAGGGCAGATTTATGGTTTATAACTAACTTCTCTCATTGGTTGCATAATCACTTACCGAAATTTTAGTTATTATTCGGCCTTAATCATGCATTATCAGTATGTCTTCTAATCACTATACGCAGTATTTCACGTTGAAAAATCAATAGCGTAAGAAAATGTCATTTAAAATGGAACAACTGTTGATCTGGTGTCGTTCAAAATTAGCAAAATATCTTTGAGATTAAAACCAAATTAATACATACCACGCAGTAAGTATTAAACTGACCTTCTAATTTAATTGAAAGGGACAATTATCCGAACAAGTCTGTACAACACCAGCTATGTATTTCATTGGGTACAATACCCAGACAAATATTCACTCTTTAAAGATGTTGAATGCTTATAATTTTCAGTGTTTCTGATGCAATCTCTAATCTCAGTTTTTGGGATTTTTTTTCTTTTATTCTACTGTCCTCAATATTTTTTCTCTTTAGCGTCAAAGTGTGGTCTTTTAAAAATATTCTTCTTGGTCTTCCCGACTAATATCAGATCTAGAATCGACGGATGATAAAAATAAAAGAAGGGGCAGTCCGAAGATAATGAGAATGAAGAACAAGTATTTGGAAGAAATAACAATATGATAAGAATGTCAGTTAAGTCGTAGAAAAAATTAGGACAATGAGACAAATACCAAAAAAAGAATTACCATTGCAACAGCAGAAACATTCACGTAAAATATGGACGTAATAACAAATAAAAATGACTTAAACTAAAAAATACTTACTATTATATAGATATAATTATAGAAAATGATTTAACAAAATATTAAAAGATAAATACTAGCTAAAATAATAAACATAGACAAAAAGATAAATAAACAAGGAGTAAAATAATAATTGGATACCAATAACAATAGATAACTAGCTGTACAAATGGAATAAAAAAAACCTTGCCATAGAACGCAAAAAATAAAAAACAACTAAAAAACTCATGCTACAGGTACAGGAAAGGCCTAAACAAAAGATGAAAGTAGCAACATGAAATACAAAACAATGTTAGTATCTATAAAGATGGTGGAAATAGCCTAAGAACTAAAAGATATAAAGTAAATGTATCAATTGTCCTAGAGATAAGGTGGAAAAGACAAGAAGAGATCAGTGAAAGGTACTTTACCATGCTATACTCAAAGGAATTAAAACGTTTAATTAATAGCAGATTATACTGTTTAAGAATATATACCAAACTCCTAAATATTTGTACTTATGCATTTACAGAAACTGACAGAGAAAAAAACAAATTCTCTAACAAATTAGAGAAAACATAAGAAAATTACCAAAACACAATGTTTTAATTATATAGGAAATTTTGATCAACAAATTGGAAAGGCGAACTTTGTAAGAAAAGTAGCAAAGACATACAATACATAAAAGAACAAATAAATGTGTAAATAAAGTGAAATAAACATACGGAGAGAATTGAAGAATTTTAAAGAAATAATTGTAAAAATACCAAAGTGTGAATTTGTTACAAAAAAAGTAAAATCAAGAAAAAGTGGTTTGATGATAAAGGTCAAGAAATAATTAACATAAAGAACAAAGTAAAACAAATATTTAAAACAGAAAAGGAAATGTTAAGCTAGCTAGAACACAATAATAAAAATAACAACACAGAAAGGTATCATCAACAAATTAAAACACAGAAAAGAAAGAACCCAGTAACAACAAGAAGTATAAAAGACAAGCATCGCAAAGTACAATACGACAAAAATAAGAAAAGAGCATATCTGTAACTTATTAAATAAAGTAGAAGATAAACAACAAGAGCAAAAAGATGTCAAGAAATTCGAAGAACATGAAGATATAATTTAAGAATTAACGTACGAAGAAAGGATGGGCAGTCTAAAATAAGGGGTGTGATCAAATAAATGGAAAGATGCTGAAATATAGAGAAAAAGTTAATTCAATTATATATAATTAAAATTAAAGAACTACGGAAGAATTACACTGTTAAAACTGACATGCAAAATATTCAAGATTTATAAAAGCTCATAAAGTACACTGAAAAGACAATTAATGATCATTATATGGGATTTAGGTCAGAAAGCTCAACAATAGCTTCGCATATCTTCTTCTTAAAGTTCCGATCCGTTTCGGATATTGGAAACCATGATGGCAATATTACCATCTTAATTTTTTCTTGGAAATGCACTTTGTGCCTCTAATCAGGTGGTTTTCCGTTGCCTTCCTGATCCCAATGCCGTTGATCTTCTTATCGATTCCTCCGCCTTCGAGGGCGATTTCTCACCCTCAGGACAATAGGGTGCCCATCCTGACCCGGGAGTCAGGTTTGTTTGCTTATACCGGCGCACATTCGGTCTCCAGAGCTACGTTTGCCACCAATCCTTAGGTGTTCCCATCCTTTACCACGGGGAGGTGTAGTTGGAGTTTCTCTATCATCGAGCTTAAGACCTTACGGCATTTCTTAAACTCTCTAGATCTTATAAAAGACCTTTGCATCTATCACTTAATATTTATTGTCTACAAACACACATTTGATAAAATTAAGCAAAGAAAATTTTTACAAATATTGCAAAGAATGGCGTACTAGAAAATCTTAGACATACAAATGACCATGAGAAATTTAAAGGTAGCAGTAAAAACAATAAAAGGACAACAGAAACGTTAAAAATCAGAAGGAGAGTCCACTAAGGAGATGCATTATCAACTTTAATTTGGCATTAGAAACGGCAATAGAAAAACAAACGTACAATGAAGCATAAGAAACAAAGAAGCACACGTCAACGTTTATGCAGACGACATACGCATTATATCAAGGACGTGCAATAAATTAAAGAAAGCTTTTATAAGCTTAGAAAAAGAAACACGTGAAGCAGGACTTAAAATAAATAAAAATAAAACAAAATATGTACATAAAGTGCAGAGAGGAGAAATAGATAACATTAAAGAAGTGAAGATAGAAAATTATGCCTTGGAAAACGTACGACCCCATGACTACTAAGAAATATACAACCAACATATAACAATAATCGCAGTGAAGAGACAAAGAAAAGAATTCAAACTGGATATTGAGCATTCTACGCAGATCACAATATAATGGAAAGCAAAAAACTAAAATATAAATTTGTAAAAGCGTAATTAAACCAGTGGTATTATATGCCATAGAAATAAACTAACAGAGATGGAATACATAAAAAAATACCAAGAAACAGTTATAGAAGAAATTAGAAGAACTAATATAGAGGTACTTCAAAAAAACGTAGAAACTATGTGGCAAACATTTAAGCATATTTTAATAACAGCCGCGAAGACAGCCTGCGGAGTTTCAAAAAAAATGGATATAAACAAACAGATTGGTGAAACTAAGAAATTAAAAATTTAGTTAATATAAAGATATCGTGGCAACGGAGAAGAGAATAATCGAAGCGGAAGAAGAAGAAGAAGAAAAATTAATAGAAAGAATTGAATGACAAACCAACATTAAAAAACGATGCAAAGCTATAAACAATAGAAAAACTGAAAAGCTACAGGACACGACTGAATAGAGGCAGAAATGATTAAAAATATAGAAGAAGAAGGCACAAGACTATTTCTTTAAATCTACAGAAAGGCTTAGCGTACAACTTAGCACCGCATGTAAGGTTTATGGGCGACTACTAGAACAAACATTAAGAAAGAAGATAAAATCACAGCTAGCGGACTCGCAGAACTTAGATTTTAACACGAGACACGACGGTACCTCAAGATAGAGGCGGTACTCTCACAGCGTCTGTACTCCAGGTCAGGGGCGGCTGAAATAATACTCACCAACACGCAGGTGTTTTAATTAGCCAAAAGTGAATTTTAAAACACAAATACCCCAGATGGGTAGGACCACAGGTACAGAATCCCATACCGCATCCGCAGTCAGTCCCAAGGATTCTGGGGGGGGGGGCTAGAATTCACAAAACAGGCAACAAATCAAACTACTAGTAGGGACGTATAACGCAAGATCAATCGCCTCAGAAACAGGATTGGAGGAACTCCTACATGAACTAACTTTAATAAAATGGCACATCCTTGGAATATCTGTAACAAGACGTAAAGGAGAAGAACACCTTAAACTACTAAATGATGATATATAAAGGCAGAACAGACAAAGCACTTAGTGGAGTAGCTATTATAATCAAAAATATGCACAAACGATAAAACTAATGAAGAGGATGTAATAATAGAAGGTAAAGTTACAGATAAAGTGGAAAAATATACATATCTGGGTCAAATAGTAACAACTACAGGAGACAACTAGACAGATGAAATTGAAAGAAGAATCAAATTATCTTGGACAGTCTACGGAAAATTGAAAGACGTTTTATCATCAAATATACCACTATACTTAAAATCAAAAATATATAATGAATGTATCCTGCCAGTAACCACATATGCAAGTGAAACGTGGATATTTACAAAAAAACGATATACAAACTACGAGTACACTAACATGCAATGGAACGCAGAATTTTGAACATATCCTTGAAAGACCGCAAAACCAACAGATGGATTAGACAACAAACAAAGGTTGAGGACATAGAAAGAATAACAAGACTTAAGTGGGAATGGGCAGGATATATTATAAGAAAACAAGAGGGATGGTGCAAGAAAATAATGCAATGGAGACCATAGGGAGAGCATAGAAACAGAGGAAGACCCTTCAAGAGGTGGGCGGATGACATAAAAATGCAAGCAGGACTAACATGGAACAGATTAGCACACTAAATGGAGAAATATGGGAGAGGCTTATATCCGTGAATGGGTAAAAGAAAGCTAATGATGATGATGATGAACGTAACGAACTGGAATATTTTGAGTTAACTCAACTTCATGGACCAGAATAAGATCCTCACAAGCACATACTGCCAAGCCAGTGGGGATTTGTGAAAATTCGTTGGGTAATCGGATGATTTCGATTTGGTGGTATAACTTAAAGCAAAATTGCCTTACTCTGGTCAACCACAAGCCAGCTCTTCTTCAACAAGGTAATCATGCCACATCATTGACAAAATTGTTGAACTAGATAAAATTCAGATCTTGCCGCATTCAGCTTACAGTCCCGATGTTGCATCTTTTGGTTACAGTCTGTTTCGATCGTTAACGCACTTCTTGCACGCTCGCCATTTTGAACCATTTGGTTATGTTAAAGAAGAATGTCAAAAATTCTTTCATTGGAAGCGACAGATTCGAAATCTATTACGAAAAACATTTTTATTGTTTTCAAAATTGTTATTTCGATTATTGAAATTATTATTCTCCCTGCGGTCAATACATTGTTGCACTATGAGACGGAGTGCGAAAACCCAATTAAAACTTCCAGCGCCTTTAATATTCCATTCAAAAAAATGAAAAAATTTTGAACCTAAAGTCATTTTTTAATTTTGGGGTCAGGAAAGTCGCCGAAAGTTTTATTTTCGAAATTGAGCGAAAAACCGATATGGTACTGCATTTCTAAGTTTTTTGGGTCATATGTAAGTGAAATAAACAATATACCAAGAATATTTTTATTTGTTATGCACCAAAGAATATGCATTCTTAATAAAAATGATTTTTTGTTTGTTTATTTCTTCTTCGAATGCATCTTCTTCTTCGGTCTCTTCTATCGCCTAATCAAAAGGTTAAAGTAATTGACTCACATCTTGTGGGAGTTTCTTTTTGTTCCCTTTTGGTGGTTTTATGACCGGGTCTGATGTTACCAGAAGCCGCAAGAACATGTCTTTATTCGTCTTTTCTCCTGAAGATCGTCTTGAATGGTGCGCTCTATACAACTTCAGGTGTTTATTTTGCGCTTTCTGGACCTCTTCCGACATCTGACTGGTTGGAAATAATGCACTATGGATGATATCAGCTCCTTATGCGCCAAAGTCAGCGTGGATACAGATGCACGTATAAAGTAGCGGTCTCTTCCGCGTATTTTTCAAAAGCGACCAAGTCTTTGTTTGAATTTTTCTTGGATTTCTTCCTTTCTTTTTTTACTCTTTCTTTATCTTCCTCCCAACGCGCTTACCATAATTTGAAATCTAGGCTGTAAGATATTGTCATTCTTTTTTCTACCTTTTATAAAATCCACGCAAGCATAACATCTAAGCCCTGAAGCTCCGGTGAGCGTATTGCATATTTTGGCATCAATCATTGTGAGACAAAATTCATATCTTATGGTAAATGATTGTTCTTTAGTTAAATTAATAGTTGGCGACAATAATTTTATTTTTCCTTTCACTCGCTTAACTTTTTCTTCGATGATTTCTTTAGATTTTTTAATGAAATCAAGTTTTATCGAGTCGATGATGCTTTTTTATTGTACCAAACGACTTTATTTAATATATGTGTAGCTTTTTACGCCGGGTATTATGGTGCATCGTGTGGTTGGTTCTCGGGTTATAAGGACGTGGTCGGAGTTCAGAAACTCTTAACGTTTCGTCCACGACTGAGGCGGATATCTTCAAAAGAAAATCTTCTAAAAATTAAGCGGCTGTGCCGTAAGCTTTTACTTTTATACTCGTGCGAGTGTGATAAGGGCGGTGTTGGAAGGACGTTGTTGACGTCACCGGGATGGTAGATAACGTAATCGGGCTCGCTGCTGACGTCAATTGGGTCATTGCAGGTAATATTTTGGCATTTTAAGACGTCATTCGCTCTATCACCGTATCACGGTCTGTTTTTTGCCTCTCAAGAGCGATAAACCAAGATTTAGGTAGATTGAATCCCAAGAACGGCCGTGAAAGCCTTCGCATCTATTTGATGCGCCCTTGGGAGAAGGAGGTTTACAAGTCTGTAAGATAATTCGAGAACTTACACAAGAAGAAATTCCAGTTATTGTCCAGTCTTGCTTTCTCACTGCGTTGTCGAGATCAAAAGATAGTTCCAAAATATTTGCAGGTCAAACGCCACCTACGCACTACTCAAGTCCAACGAATTTATCGGAAAAGGAAAGCTGCCTTAGTCAGAGAAAAAGTGCACGCTACTAAGAGAACCCTTGCTCTGTGTTCACTAGAACTGAAGCATAATTTTTTATTTTGCGAAGAAAATTTCAGCGTTTACAGAAGAAAAGCGCTCCTACACAACTAGATTATAAGCACACTGTAATAATCCTTTCCAAGCACGAGCTTAGCCAGTGCTCTCAGTAGAGGTAAAAAGTTTGCCGTAGTACCTAAATCCATTCCAGTTGAGGACATTATAGCTAACGTAGAAGCAGCCATACGGAACCTTCCAGCGGACGAAGTAGAGGAAGTACAAGTCGAGACTTCACGCAATCTGCGCCGTGGTAAACCGCCTAAAAAGAACTTATCCAGGGCGGAATTAAATCCTCTACATGAACTTAGGAATGATTACATCACCATTCTCTTACCAGCAGATAAAGGTAATGCCACAGTTGTACTAGCACAGGAAGACTATACAAAGATGACCGAACTGCCCTATACGAACACATACCGTGCTCAAGCGCGATTCCACATCGCGGATACTACGTGACACGAGCAAACTGATAAAGAGTTCTTCTCTGGATAATACCATCAAAAAGAGACTAATAACATCAGAGGCGCTACCTCCAAGAATATACGGGCTCCCCAAAATACACAAGGATGATGTACTGCTGCGACATATCGTCAATGCCATCAGTGGCGCTACCTTCAAGTTGGCCAAATATTTATCCAGCTTGTTACAACCGTACATTGGACATACCAGCAGTTACATCAAGGACTCCGCACCATCTTTAAAACATCCAGCAACAGGGGAAAATTTAAGGTCAGTTTCGATGTAACATCCCTGTTTACCAAAGTGCCGATTTAAGATGATATACTTAAATTCTATACACCCAAGCATACAGTTTTCCATTGAACTGGAATGTAACGATAGAATGGCTTTTTTAGACGTACAGGTGTTGAGATCCAATAATGGGCATTTATAACACATCTACAGAAACCCACGAATACGGATAAATACCTTCATAAGCAGTCGAATCACTACTCAAGTCAGAAAAGAACGTTTGTGAAAACAGTGATAGACCGAGCATGACGTATAGGTCAACCACAGTTTTTGGATAATAAATTAAAACACTTGGAACAACCCTTACAATAGAATGGCTACTTGAGGGCAGAGATAAATAGAACAACTAAACCTAACAAATGCTTAAAAAAAGCACAACCGAAATCGGCTACGGTAGAGAACGCTTTTTTATATTATACAACAGGGTTACGGGCCAGATAGAAAAATTCTCAATAAACACAGAGTGGAAACCTTTTATACTACTATAACCAAGATACAAGATTTTCTTATACCAGCCAAAGATATAAGAAACCCACAGGATGCACCAAAGGTATACTGCATACCTTATTCATGTGAAGAAGTCTACAATGGGACTACGGGCCTAACGATTACTACTAGGATAAAGGAACACAAACATCACCTACGCCTTAATTAACCCGAAAAATCAGCAGTTGCTGAATATGCTTTGAAAAATCCTGACCACAAGATATCTTCGGACAACAAAGTTTTATCCAACTGTAGGAACTACTACCCGAGATTATACAGAGAGGCGGTGGAGATTTATAAATATAAAAATAATTTTAACAGGGACGATGGATTGAACCTGCCTAAATTTTGGTTTATCGCTATTAAGCGGCAAAAAACAAACCGCGTGACGTCAAAAATACGAAAATATCACCTGCAACGACTCGATTAACGTCAGCAGCTAGCCCAATTACGTTATCTACTATTCCGGTGACGTCTACAACGGCCTCTAACACCATTTCTATCACACTCACACGAGTACACAAGCAAAAATTCACGAGACAGTCGTTAATTTTTAAAAGATTTTTTTCTGAAAATGTGGGCGAAACGTCAAGAGTTGCCGACCACGGCCTTATAACCCGAGAACCAACCACACGATGCACTACTACGGTATTTTCTTAGTCGACATATGACAGTTTAGTAGCTGGTTGTGATTCATTGTTTGTACAATGGACCTTTGAACGTCAAAAAGACGCACACACGTATGATCAGCTAGAGACTAAAGTGTCACCTGCTCAACTTTTTCGTTTACTGTTACCGTTCGCCTATCTTCTGATAAGTGGGGTATATATTTGCACCCCTTTCTTTCGTACCCAATTTGGTTAACAAATATTGATCTTCGGTCAGGTCCGCGTCGACCAAATATGCCAAAGCTTCGTCATCACTCTAAAACCATGGTTGCGACATGTCCAGTTTTCTAAAAAAAAAACAGGCACTCATTTGCTTCAAATTACTTCGAGCGCTAACGACTTTTATTGGGTTTGGCTCATTTTAGAAGACCCATACAGTCAAATGCTGTTTACAACATTCATTACTTGTGACGATGTTGTAACGGTTTTTATACACAGTGATATTATTTCTTTAGATCAGTTGACACGAGTCTGTTTTTGAGTGATCGTTAACTTATGCGGGATCCAACGAACACACAGCTTTTTCATGGTTAAATGTTCATGCAATATATAACATATATATGCTAGTCGTACTAATGCCTAGGGATGTCTGAATTTTATAATAAATCACGTGACGGGCTTGCTTTATCAGTTCGTGCACGGAATCGATGTTTGCTGGTACCACAGCCGATTTTGGAAGACCTTCTTTATAATCATCGTCCAGCGAACTACGATTACAATTAAATTTATTGGACCAACGGTATACAGTGGCTCTGTAGGAGGCTTCATCACCAAAAGTCAAAATGAGTTGATCAGCATACCATGTGTAAGGTCGTAAAAAAAGTTAATTCTGTTTTTTGACCGAGAGAAAATTTCCAACTTAAAGGATTGTATTTAAAAAAAAAACTTTTTTTGTATTCAAATATTGTTACGAGTTAATAAATTTTGGAATAATTTAACTAACATTCGTTTTAAAAATAGCAATAGCAAGTAATTCGCATCCAACCGCAGCGCAGGGTTGCAACGCCGACATCAAAGGCGCTCTTTAAAAATCGAAAACGAGCACCTAATAATGCCGCATTAACGAAAGAAGATAAAGACGCAGTGTTAGAGAGATAAAGTTATATCTCGTTAGAGGATGAGGGTGTACATCCTGTAAGCTCGGATTTGTCAGATTCACTTACTGTTCGTTACGCTAGGCAACAGTTGAATTTCGTGTCGAGCACCATTGCCCTGCTCGCGTCTTCGTCGTTGGCCCACTTCGGCGGGGCGGACGTTCGTCTAGACTCGCTCGCACAAGCGGAAGAGTCGCGACGCGGAGTGCTGAAATTGGGAATTTAAAAATCATGAGAAATAATCTGTGTAAAACCGATCCAGCCAATTAAGCGAGTTAAGTCAAACAGCGAACCGTAGCTGAAAGACGGCATGCAATATGTATGAGCGCCTCCGCCCAAAGGGCCGCATAGCGATACGGCGCTATGCATTATTCAGCAACACTCGATTCTATATTACTTCCGATTCTTTCAACTCATATTCCGTGTACTTTGCAAAAATTGCACGACTGTTGCATTTCTGGACAAAACGCGATGGTTTAGAAAAGGGAAAATAACAAAAGCTACTTATTTTGGCAAAAAACGGACGGTACGTTGGCCGTCGCAACGTATGTTACATCAAGGGAGTTTTAGTACTTACCTCTTATTAAGGACATTATTTTGAATGACGAATTCACACACACAATCAAACAATAATACATTAATATAAATGGTTTCAACAATTATTATTGTTAAGATACACATGCATCTTAAGGACTTTAAAATGTAAAAAGTCTGTTTGCATCCGGAAAATTAGATGGCATAATTAAATGGACGGATGGCCAGACATAGGAAGATGCCATCATAAAGGTGGACTATTGTATTAAAGGGTGAACACAGAAAAATTAAAGCACTAAAATTAAATATGAACATGGAATGACAGATCAAAAGAAGTAACAGAGGGTGTTCCAGCTTTTAAAAACATGTCGCAGTTTTTGGGCAAAAATTTTAAGCTGAGTCTATCTAAAAAGTTTTAGGGCTCAAACAGTCTGATCAGGATGCAAAACAATCTATTGACAGGACATCAGTGCGTGGTGATGGATGATAAGACCTATTGCTTGGCCAACTTCAATAATATTGCTCGCAGTCGGAAATAGGCTCTAGAGGACTGTACAAGAAAGCACAGAACATGATTCCCAAAGAAATTTCTTGTCTGACAAGTCATATGCAGTTATGATTTCAAAAGCAGAGCTTTCATCTGCGCTGCATCTATCAACTCGGACATCTACCGAAAAGCGTGTTTGCAGAAACGTATTTTGCTATTCTTCCATTAGCACTATGTTGAACCGCTTTTTTGGCCAGATCTGGCCACTACTCTATGGCAACAAATAGTACGCTGCTAATAATGTGGGTTATGTACTAAAGAAATAAATCCACAATGGCCCAAACCATCAAAAAGCTCCGATCTCGTAAAGTTCGAGTAGCGAGATAACACAATGTTCTTTCATGAAGAACTATTTTGTAGTTTAAGGCCTAGTAATATGTTTCATGGGTCTACAAAATAGATATACAATAAAGGCCGCTTGGCGGCCTTGTTAGAGTGTACTTCTATCCATGAGATGATAAAGCTTTCGAGCGGTGTGCGTTGAGGCGCTTCGCGCCTTGTAAGAAGTTTAAGCCATACATTCTCCCTTATTTAAATATCGCTAATGTTGCAAAAGACTGAAAAAAGAAAGCAATCACCAAAGAGATTGAACCCACAAACTTCGCATCTCGAAGCAAACCCACTACCAACTCGACCAAATGGGCACTGCGGAAAAACTCCTTTTATGCGCTGATTCGTTCGGTCCGCTTTTCTGTCATTTCTAACATCTGTCTACCCTTATAATTTTTAAAGGGACTATTTTTTAGGTCACTTGCACTGGTTTTCGTAAATTTCTGATCGCGGATTCGGATTCTACGTCAAATTGGCTTTTCTTTTTGTTTTTTCCAGAGGAAACCGGCGGCTAGGGTATTTTATGTGCTATCCTTATAGCTTACAGAGGGAAAGGAAATAAATAAATTTTCAAATGCATTTTTTAAATTGTCTCAATGGCGATTCTTCAATTTTGCTGCGTTTACCTTTTATTCTGGAAGCAACGTTAACGATCGTCACCATCGTAATGCAGTAAACATCCTTGTTATCCCAGAATTTACAAAATATGTCAAGAACATCACACCAATCCCCGATAGAATTGTACTGCTTCAGTTCCAAGGTCACCCCTTTGATATTACCATACTCCAAGTATATTCCCCGAGAGAAAACGATCCTGGTGATATCAGTGAGACGTATGTGCCGACAGCCTTGTGAAATACTGTGAAAGTGTATTTAAACAGCGTAATAAAATAAGAAAAGTGTTAATCTGAATATAATATCTTTCTAATATAGAAGTATGAAAAAGTGAAAGCAAAGTGATAAGAGCGATAACAAACAAGAGCAGCGCACGCAAGACGAAAGACGTCACAGCGGCGTGAGCGCTGATTGGTGGATCGCAACTAAGAACAAAGGCGGACTAAGAGTAAATAAATTTTAAAATAATTTCTCAATTTTCAAATTTCAAACACGTAAACTATATATAATGAACTTTCCTTTAAAAAATGGTACATAGGCGAAATTAGTAGTTAAAGTAAATAAGAGTAAAATAGTTCAGCTAAGTATCCACGTAAATAGAGACTAATGCTAGAGCTTTTCACACATTTCTACATTTGAAGTTGTAGAATAATATCGTAAGCCTTCTTAATACCTATAAATGCTCTATATAAAGATCTCCCGTCTGAGATATTTTTTCGCTAAGCTTGTCACGCTAATATCTCTATAATTTTTACGACTATTTCTATTGTCTTTTTTATAAATTAAGGCTCCTTTTAGATATTCGTTGAATATAGTGGCTAACATATTAGTCAGTTGTGTTAAACTGCTTTTACAAATTCGATAAGGATATTTTCCGGTTCTTGTGCTCTTCCTTTTTTATTTTATTTATTCATATCATCATCAACAACAGCTATATCATCCATCGTCGGATGTAAGCTTCCTCTTGCATTTTCCATTTTATTTCCATTATCTTTTATCACTATTTTCTACGATTAATAATTTCTATATTTTCTATACTCTAAACTCTTGTTGATCTTCTGCATGCATTTACTTTCAGGCACTTACTCTTTAAAATTCAATGGTTTGCATGTATTATCGTTATTTGCCCTTCTCTATCGATTTAGACGTAAAATTTTCTGTTATTTTTTACTTTAATAAGATCTTTTATTTTCTTTGTCCACCAAGTTTTTCTTCTGATCTCTCTGGGATTTACATATCTTCATCCAATGCCTCGCATGCTGCCCCGTCAATGGCTTCTCCAACTTTTCCGTACATTTCCTACTCTAAAGATTCTCCTACGTAGTGTAGCTAATTTGTTAGTGTTATCTTTATAGAGAAACTTGATTGGCCTTGTAACCTTATCAATTTATATTTTCGTTTATCAACTACATTTGTTTCAAGTTGGTTAGAGAGCTTGAAAAAAATATGAAACTTTTCTCTGAGTAGGTGGTGGCCCCAGCAGCACTCTGTTGCTCTTTTAGCTCCTATATATTCACAGTTTAGTCTGCCGTTTTGACGAATGATTATTAAGGTAAAGCGAAAAACCACGAAATTTTTGAAAATTTGTCGGATAAAAATGCGCTACCCTCAAAAGTTGTGTATCGACTAATATATCAGTCGTGATTTTTTTCATACTTTTCTACTTTATCTTTATTCCCCTCAAGAAACTTGAAATTTTGCAATTTTCTAATGGTTGGGTAAAATTGAGAATTTACAATAAATCTAACTCTTTTTTTTAATAAACGACAGAGTTGTAGGACTTAGTGTAAAAATGCCAGTCTTCCCTGGTTCAATAAACCTGAAAATCTCAGAACTCACAACCATCCTACCTTTGGGGACTGTATCCTTACTATCGTAGTTTCCTTAGTCTTTACTTCATAGTCTTGAATTCGTATTTAGTTTCAAAAGTGGACATAATCGTCTTGTCCAAAATTGTTGCTCTGATTACTCCATCTTAGACTCTGTCCCCGAAAACCTTCGTAATAACTTTAACACACCGTCTGGGTGTGGCATGGGAAGTAGAAAGTGCGTGGAAGAAGTGAGGAACCTTCCTTAATACACTACTTTAAATCTTCTCGCGATAGATGGAATGTAAAAGGTGGGTCTGTAACTTCATAATGCTTCCAGTCAATAAGGAGTGACTCCTTTAACCGTGACCTCGCAGAAAGAATTCTTCGCACACTTAACTCTCGAATTTGTTTCTGTTTGTCTGCGAGCACGCCTACCAGCAGTTTCTCCGGATGTGCAGCGTAACCATTTCGTTGAATGCAGCCATTGATGATGACCTTTAGATATTCGTACAAAAGAGTACGCTATAGGTTAATGGAAGCATCCTTAATAGTTAGATTACATTAAATATAAAACCACATTGAGTCATATACTCTAATGATAAAAAAAGCCATCTTGTTGAAGGTTTCTGTTGGCCATGGTAAACCATTTTGCATTAAAAAGTTTTCCAGGACTTCACGTCGCCAGATTTGGTGAGCATTCACTTGAAGAAACAGCTCGACTTACATCCCAGGGAAATTTTTGACCTGCACTGAGATTAACAACGTCATTCTCTCCTATGGTTGGCAAATTTCCCTTAATTGGTTAAAATTGGTACTTACAGTTGACCAAGCTTTTGCCTATAGGCCCTGAAAATGCATGAAGACCCACTGTCGGTTCGTCTAGAAAATTTATCATGGGCGTTAGTGGTAGCTCGTTTGAGTGAAGATAGCATATCACCCACTCCAGAGATCTTCCAAATTCCTTTTTTAGTGAACAAATGACACCTCTTAAATTTTCTGTATTCACTACGGTTCCGTCGCATCCAAACGCTACAAGTTGGGATACATCAATGTTTCCATCACTCAAAAAAGTAAAGAGAGCTTTTTTGGTACTAGACTCTAAAGAAATTAATGAAGGAACGTGCCCAAGGTACACACTGCCTGGTTCTAGAATCATCGATGTATGTTCTTTCACTTTAGATCTGCGAGGGGAACTGCCATCTTTTGTCTCCTCCATGACCAATGTCTTGTCTTTCCCCATCAAAGTACAGACTTTGAAGCTTCTCCGACTACTTGTCCTGTAGATTTTGTCGCAGTTTTCTTCACTTCTTTCAAATTTTACATCTGTCTAAGACGACGCGAGGGTGGCAGCAGGCTTGATTCTAGTTGGGGTCGGAGAGTTCGAGTCGTCTCGTTCTTCTTCTCTAGAATAGAATTAGGAATTTTCATAATACTCTTCTACGACTTCGCCTTTATCTTCAATTGAAACTCATCTACCTTGCTCGCTTTCTTGAAATTTGGTAATTCGTGCTTCTACCAAAACCAGCTCTTTTTCTTGCTTTTTATTTTTTTATTTAGCAGATCAATTGAACTAACGGCCATCCGTCTTATAGTTTTCTGGTCAGATAGGAAAGCCCGGTCTCTCGCACAAACTTTCCGTGATTTTTCACAACTGTAATGTTCGTAGTCAGTACATTTGTACACAACAATGTCAAACAGTTTATTTCTCTCTAAAAGCTTGAGCTTTAGCTTTAAACTTAACCGTTTTCTTTCTGCCGCTATACGATTTGAAAAGGTTCCGTATCTTCTCGTGCTCTCTCTTCATCAAGGCAATAATTCTTACACGATATAGAACTGGAACTGAAACCCTAACCCAAACTTCCTCGACTCCATCGTTCACCATTCGTAGATCACCATAATTGTTTAATGTTCTCTCATCATATTTGGCTCTAACGAAATCATTTATTCTTTTCTCAGTTTGTCAAAGTTTTTAAAAAGAATTACTTCTTTTGTATATTCACCTAATGTGATCTATATATAATATTACAGTATCACTAGCATGATCACGTTGTTTTTTTAAAAATCATTGATATTTTTGTTCAAGTGCAGAGCACAAGTCCGCCATTAATTATGGCCGCCTCGGCTCTTCTTACTGAGGGCCATTCGTTTGAGAATTTTTTTTATAATTTTGCACAAAACTTTGATGTTGTGTTTGAGTGCTTAAATCGCTACTGGAGCATTGGTGTAGGAAATTCCTCACACAAGAAACAAATTGTCTTGACTTGTATAACATGTAGCGCCATCCTATTGCAGATAAAGGTTGTCCTCGTCTGTGGCATTCACTTCTGAAGGAAAATGTTGACCACACTATTCACCGAATCTGTCTTACCAGCTTTATTCTCGAAAAAATACAGATCGATGACGTTGTCAACCCAAAAAGTTTCAAACCGCTACTCTTTGGGTTTGAAAGATTTATTGACTTTTCTGGATTTTCAAACCCTCAGATGCGACAGTTTTGCTTCTGGGGTAGAAATAGCCTTTACCAGTTAAAATAATTTTCTAAAAAAATGGAGATCAATTTTTTGCATCTACAACACTAAAAGAATGAATGAATGACGTTGTTCATAATCTGCTGGGATAAGTTCTTATATCAGCTAAACTTTTTAAGTCTTCAGAACCAAATCCTCCTGCAACATACGGTGTCTTAAACAGATATATTTGGATGTTATGCAATATCTTTTACAATATTTTCAATTTCAATATTTTTTCTGGTTGACAAAGTATGATTTGGATTCGACTGAAAAGTGTACGTCATTTACAAAATTTACCATTTCTATTGTGAATTTTTATAATTTTTTAACACTATTGTTTTTGATGGTGATAACACTTTAACATCCCGCTTGGGAGCACGCCCTGCGAACTGAGAAGTTAAGGTTCTTATAAGTTCGCTCTCTCTGCTCGGTCGTCGCGCACCATCTCTGATGCGGGGCGATGTGGCAAGCACCGCGCCTTAGACAACTTGTTCAAATGAACGCAGGTACTCAACTATTTTTAGTGATCGAGTAGGCCACCCGCCCGGCATTAGAGAGTTCTGGGAATAAACTCGTGTTCGTCCACACCGTAACCCGCGCCTCAACCACGGACTACGCTGGCAATATCAATATTGTAGCGGGAATTTAAAACGATACCTCTTAATAGAACTTTTACTGTGATTGCGGCATCCCCTACGCAATCTTGCCGACTTGTACATTATTTATAAAATCCCCTGCGTATACTTAACTAACTGATCTGATTTTGCAGTGAAGATATTAAAGATAAGTAACAGAAATGTTTATAGCCACCTTACTTTACAACCCTTTGACCTATGACTTTCATTTAATGTGCTACAAAATCGTCTCACCCAATACTGAATTTTTTATTTACATCTCAATTATAAATAAATAATCTTTTAATCTTACTTTACTTCTATTTTTTCTTTACTTTCTTGCAATCTACTTTTTTATACATACCTGCATTTTTTTTTGTTTTTTCTCTTATTTTCATCCATGATATTCATTATTTCGTCCGTAATCAATTCGTTTTTTGCTCTAGATTTTCTTAGGCATCTTTTCTTTTTTTCTTTAGAGATTGCTTAAGGTCTGATTGATTGTTATTATGGTTAATTGTAGGTTACGATTCTACCTCAGCACTTCGACTCTGCGGTCTTTTGTGCCCCCTTTTCCTAAATTAAGGAAGATCTGTGTTTTCAACTAATTTTAGGATGTTCTTTATGAGGTTCTCGTGATTGGGTAGATTGCCACGAATATTTACAGTAAAGAGTTCCTGCCTTTTACGGTATAGTGCTGGGCAGTCAAAGATTATGTGTGAATATGTTTCTTCTTCTTCTTCACATAATCTGCAGAGTGTATCACCTTTGTTTACTTCTATTCTATGGAGATGTTTTTTTAGGTGGCAGTGTCCTATAGTAAGTCCTAGTACTCATCTTATCTGAGTACGTTCTAAGTTGAGTAAGTCATCACTTGGCCTACTGGAAGGTTTTCCAATTAGTTCCTTTTCTAGTCTTTACCCTTGTGTAGTATCCCAGCGAGAGTGTTTTCCTTGCATGCTTAACATCTATTGAATTTCTTTTAATTTTATTGTCTACCGTTGTTTGTTCTTTATTTCCCTGTATTTCTACTGGTTTCACTTTACCTTTAAGTTACGTCTTTATTTCTTGTACGAATTTGTCTCTAATATCTTTGTATGTTAGCTTTTCTCAGTCATAGCGATTATTCATTTTTGGCTTTGTAATCATTTTAAACTTTGTCCTAATCTTTATCAAGACTAGGTTATGGTCTGATATCCAAGTCCTTTCGGTAATTAAAGTGGGTATTTAATGTCACAAGGTCATGTTCTTGACAGAAATCTAATAGTCTTGTGCCTCTATCGTTTCTCTTGCCCAATCGAAAACTATCCATAATGTCTAGATCTCTTCCTTCTCTTATCTTGACATTAAAGTCTCCCATCAGTAAATTTACTTCTCTTTTCTTTATCAGTCTGTATATGTCCACTATGGTTTTATAAATTTCTTCTGATAATCATCATATTGTCTTGTGTAGTAGCATAACCCTGTATCAAAAATAGGTATAGAATTTGTTACATATCTTAACATTTTTTTATTTATTACATCTATTATTTCAACATCTATTACGTATTGTGTTTTTTCATTGTCTTCTCTACTCGGACAATACAAAGTATTTTTACTTGCTGTACCTATACCCTTATTAAGTGGCGAAGCGAAGCGGAGTAACTTACTAACTTCATATTGTCTGTCCGTCCGTCCGTCCGTCTGTCCGTCCGACCTATAACTCGAGAACGGCTGGGAATTTCCAAATTCTGTTTTCACCAATCGACAGGTGACCAAAAAGGCTTGTTTGCTAGTGATTTTGAAACTGATTGGTCAAATATGTCGATATTCATTCTTTCCATATATATATATATATATATATATATATAAGCACAACAGGTCTAGTGGCAGCACAAGGCTTGTAAAAGTATTGTTTAAATGTCTTTTGCACTACTTCTCTCTATTTATTCCTGTCTTCTGTCACTTTTCTCAATCCTATAACTCCCTCTGCTTTCAAGACTTAGACTTGTCGCTTCCAGCTAACCCTAGGTCTTTCTCTCCCCCTGTTATAGCTTTATATTCAGAATTTTCTTAATCATTCTTCCTTCTTTTTCCCGCGAAATGTGTCCCATCCATCGAATTCTCTGGACTTTAACTACTTTTGATAGTTTTGGTTCATTATAAAGCTTACTCACCTCCTGATTGTTTCTTCTCTACCACACCTCTTGCACTTTCTTTCCCTTTAATATTCTTCTCAACATCCTTCTTTCCCATATACAATAGCGAGCAAAATTCTATTATATTCAAGATTTTTTGGTTTAAATATTTTTTAGAATACACATGAAAAACAACCCCCTGCAAATGTTTTCCAGCAGATTCGAGAAAGAAAACACCAAAGTTGTGAGATGATTCTATCCAAGAAGGCGACCAAAAAAATTATTAGAAGAAAAATGCCATAAGGCGACCTCACAATTCAAATAATTTTGTTTATTCAGAGTGCCATTTAATCAAAACAATTTATTCTCAAAACATAACAGCAAACATCGAACATCAATACTTGGTGGCATATCCCTTGTTTGCGATGACTGTCTGGCACCAGTGAAGCATCGAGTCCAGTCCACTCTTCCTCCAGCCTCTTGAACTTCTCGTATTCATTCTTTGCCTTCTTCTTGTCGAGACGTCTTGTCAGTTCCTCCCACAAATGCTCGATGGGGTATAGGTCGGGAGAACGCTCGGCCAGTGAGTAAAGGAACCCGCTTTCTTCGGAACCAGTCCATAGTGTCGCGCGCTCTGTGCTTCGGATCGTTGTTCTGCTGGCAGGTGAAGGCCCTGCCGTGGGTGGCGCGTGCCCGTGGAAGCATTGTGTTCTGCAGAATGTCTATGTACACGTGTCTGTCCATGGTCTTTCTCCACCGTGCTTCACTGTCGAGATCTGATAGCGGGGGTGGTATCGGGTGCCCACGGGGCGACGAACGAAACGAACAATTCGAACTTGCTCTCGTCGCTGAATATGACCTCATTCCACTGTTGCCGCGAACTTGTTCCTGACCGCCCTGTTCCTCTGGTCGACGAGAGGTCGTCTTCCATGGAGTCCTCCGGCCACTAGGCAACGTCTGACAGTCCAGGTATTTGAGCTGGGGACGTTGGGAGGAAGCCTCGCGACAGATCCGTCTGTCGGTGAATGAGGGGGTGCAGCGGGGACGTCCACTTTTCTTGATCTTCTGGGAGAGTCCGGTAGTGCGGTTGAGCTTGAAGATGTTCTACATCGCCGGCTAGGTGAGCTGGAACTGGGCGGCCAGTTGGGTCTGGGTGAGTCCATTACGGTAGCCTCTCGCTACGGCCGGGCGGGTCTGGTGTGGGATTTCCTTTGATTCATGACCACGATTAACAAACATCAGCACAGAAAACAGCATCTAGTAACACAAAAAAATAAAATAAAAACGTTGAAAACTGCATTGCGGAGACCCGCTTTTATAACAAATTGTTGTTTTCCAGAATGTTCTAGAGGCGGGCATCGATAAAGTTCTGGCTTTCTGGGGGAATCCTCGCGATTAAATCCTGAATAACATAACATATGTTTTATATGGATCTTTAAAAGCTTCAGGAGGGAAAGAGAAAAAATGTAGAATATAATAGAATTTTGCTCGCTACTGTATCTATTTGTTCTAATACGCTCTTAGTAATTGCCCACGTTTCACATGAAAGATAACTGTCTTATAAATTATTTTTTGTTTTGTACTTCTAAATTCTATTTCAAATGTCCTTATCGCGCTTTTCAAATATCCCTCTCTTCTAGCCAGAATCACCCCATCATCCGCATACGCCATACATTGATAACTTTGGGATTGTATGCTTTTCTTTGTTTGCAGTTTACTTTTTCTTATAGCGACTTCCAATACTAAATTAAAAAAAATATCAAGAGTGGATCTCCTTGCCTTAATCCTTTCGTAATTTCAAAACTCTCTACTCTTACCTTGTACTAAGTGTACCGGAAAGTACCGGTTTTTTCCAATAGGTGTCGCTAGGCTTAATATACAATATTATGATTTGACACGTGTTCATTTTATTTTGCAGACATCAAGCTTCAACGTCGTAGGTTATATTTTCTGAAAGTATCACCGTCATATATTTATACCTCTTCTAAAATGTCAAGTTATGTGCCTGAACACGTGCATTTGCGGCATGCATTACTTTTTTTATTTAATCAAAAGAAAAAAGCCGCTGCAAGTCATCGTTTGCTAGTTGAAACATACGGCAATCATGCTCCAACCATAAAAACATGTGAGGCGTGGTTTCGACAATTCACAAGTGGTGTTTTCGATATGCAAGACAAAGAACGTTCTGGCACACCCAAAAAGTTTGAAAATGCAAAACTGCAGGAGCTATTGGATGAAGACAACACAAACTCAAAAACAATTGGCAGAAGCGTTAAATGTGGCCCAAGAAACTATTAGCGACCGATTACGATCGATAGGAAAAATCCAAAAGATGGGAAGATGGGTGCCACATCAATTGAATGGCAGGCAAATGGAAAATCGAAAAATCGTCTGTGAAATGCTGCTTCAAAGGTTTGATCGAAAGTCATTTTTGCATCGAATAGTGACGGATGATAAAAAGTGGATTTATTTCGAAAACCCTAAGCGCAAAAAATCATGGTTATCACCTGGAGAAGCTGGCCCATCAACTGCGAGACCGAATCGCTTTGGCAGGAAAACGATGCTCTGTGTTTGGTGGGACCAGAGTGGCGTGGTATATTATGAACTGTTGAAACCTGGTGAAACAGTTAATAGTGATCGCTACCGACAACAAATGATCAACTTGAACCATGCATTGATCGAAAAACGACCAGAATGGGCCCGAAGACACGGTAAAGTGATTTTACAGGACGATAACGCGCTTGGGTTGGAAATATTATTGCACCCGCCGTACTCTCCAGACCTTGCCCCGTCCGACTATCACCTTTTCGCATCAATGGGCTCTGCATTAGCAGAGCAGCACTTCGCCAATTTCGAAGAAGTTAAAAAATGGATCGATGAGTGGTTTCGCTCAAAGGAAAAACAATTTTTTTGGAATGGGATTCATAAATTCCCTGAAAGATGGGCAAGATGTGCAGAATTAAAAGATCAATATTTTGAATAAATAAATTTTTCCATTATATCGAAAATTATGCATTTTTTCCAAAAAAAAAACAGTAAAAACTTTCCGGTACATCTAGTATTTTGTATTTGATCTACCATTGACCTGTCTTTTCTAAAAGCCGCCTAGTAATCCCCAACTATATTTTCTACCCTTCCTTCCAATCTTCCCTTAATTAATATAGCTACCAGGCTAAAGTTGTCTTTTATTTAACGGAGACGACCTACGGGAAACTCTATATGGAATAGAGGGCTCAATTACAAAAGATTAATGTTTAATGTACTTTTCAGACGCACAAAACTTGACTTTTGAAATTATGGATGGATAACAAAAAAGCACAATAGGACCTCAATCATATTTAAGAAAGCAATTTTTGTGGCCGCAATGCAAACAACAAAAACCTTTCAAAAATCTTTAATTTGACTAAGGCTCGCTTACAATGCGTTGCAAGGGCAATATTTACTCTGAAACGGCTCCCTTCCCGGAACACCCCCGCTGCATGGAGATTGAGCCTGTCCTATCCCAATTAATTTCGCTTTCTTAAGCAACGCAAAAATCCGGCAGCGGCGCCGCGGCCCGCCAAAAGCAAATGTTTGTATTCACATAATTAAGAACGGCACGCGAAACTGCGCCGGATTAGGGTCGCAAATGACTAGAATCAATCTTGTTAATAAGACGTGTGCTTAGAGTAATAAGCTTTGGCGGAGGCAAGTGTAAGTAAGCGGTTCTAGCCGCACTTATAGCGGCCAATTTGTTAACTGTCCAAGTTAGTAGAGATAAATAGCATAGTTAGTGCCCTGTAAATGATCTCGAAGTTCCGCTTTTACTTCGGCGACTTTTCTAATAAAACCATTTTTAAATGGTGCCCATGCTATAGATAATTCACGACCGCAGACTAAAAATTACCTGGCAGACCTATTGCAACGTGCTGAGCTGTACTGTAACTTTAATATTTTATAAGTGAGAATGCGACTGAAAACAAGTAGTACCAAAGCAGTTTCAAATTAACAAGAAATCTATTTGGGAACATAGACTAAAAGATAAAGAAAAACTAGGACACCATAATTCTTTAAATTAGTTCTCCAGATTATATTTATTTCACTGTAGAAGTTTATTTAAAAAAAATGGAAAATGCCTAACCTTCTCCGAATGAAGGAGAAAATCAACAGTCAATAGAATATACAAACTTTGGAGAATGGGAATTAAAAACTCTTCTACTGGTTGATCTACATGTAAAGCATTGAAGACAAGTGGTAGAATATACATAGTATGCCCATTAAAATATTTTCAAGATTTATTAAATGGTTAGTGGTAAGTATATATACTGACGTCTCCGATAAGCTCAGAGGATAACTTTCAAAGTGACAATGAAGAACCAGCCACGGCTCTGGCAGCTCCGAAGTTCCCTGTTCCGCAAACGCGACAGGCTAAATACATCGGGAATGCAGAAAATGAACTTTTTCACAAACAAAGTTTTTAAGGGAGTTACTTTATTATGAAAAATATAACAAAGGACACCCAACTGTCCAACAAGACTTTTTTTTCTTCCAGTAAACTTGAGACCAACTCTTGATCTTTACAAACGGAAATAAAAAAAGTACTTAATAATTCGAGTCTATAAGTCTTTAAAACATACTTTTCCCCAATTTTTCCAGAAATCTGTAATCTTGACTGTTTTTGAAGTCTTGAAGTCCAGTTTTTCCAACTTTGCCACTGGTTTCCTATAAATCCCACGTCGTCTTAACTTCCGTTACTCGTACAGTGCCGTACTTTCCCGAAAACACTTGGGTAACGTACCCCAAGGAACGTCCCCCTCTTCGGATTTTCGTCAAAAGTGACTACCATATCCTTCGTACCGACTGACGGTTTGATTCGAGAAGAAAAAACTCCTTTATCTTTCTCTAGAATCCAATGAAGTCCCAAGGCCCTTTCATGGACATTTCATCCTCGAGCTTGTTCTGGTCCACCTCCTGGAGGCACTTTCTTAATTTCTTGTCGGCACCCCACAGGTTTGTCCCATGGTCACTGTAAATTTGTGATGGCTTGCCCCTCCGTACAATCATCCTCCTAATGGCCACAATTCAGGGAATGGGCAAGTTTGAAATGGACAACTCGGGCAGTTAAACATATGAAGAGAACGCCATATCTTTTCTCTCTCCGTCTCCCCATTGTCACCTTTATAGGGCTAAAGTCCATAGCAAAAATCGTAAACGCCTTAGATTGAGGATTTCTCTCATATTAGGAGTTTGTCCCTTCACTTTCTTAAGCTTACAAAGACGACAGTCGCAAATAACACTCCTTGAGTTTTTAGTTAGGAAACCAGAAACGCTGCTTTAGTTCATTTTGAGTTGCATCTTTCCCTTGTTAAGCAAACGATCTGAGATAGTGCCTATTAACAGCTTGGTGAGTCGCTTCTTGGGATGGAGAATTACGAGAAACTTTAAATTCTCATCTGGGACCCCTGTCAAGTGAGTCTTCATTTTGAGACACCCATCACCGTCTAATACTGGAGAGAACAAAAACTCGTTCTGGGCACTTCTTAATTATTGCTAAAAAGTTGCATTTTCTCCGGATAGTTTTTCCACTGGGCTCTCAGTAGTCTGGATTATCAGCTTGGTGTCTACTGGGATCCTCTTCTTACAGCTTTTGAGAATCTCTAGGAATCTCAGAGGAAAGGCGGTTACTCGGACCAAGCGTATATATTTTGATAAACGCTCCACTCCCGGCAAAGAAAACTCAGATGTCTCAACTATGGAATTAGTCAAAAGTCGCTCAATTTCACACCTAGGCTCCTCCAGCCATTTCCATTCAAGTAACTTTAAGAATACCGGACCGTTCCACCAACTGCTTTCCCCTCTCCACCGAATTTTCCTTTGTAGGGGTCCATCTTCAGTCGGAAATACTTGTGGTTTCCTAGATCTCACCTACTCGGTAAGTCACGAATTGCTAAAATTTCCGGGCTTCTGAACGAATCCACTTAAGTGCGGTTATGGAGTCCGTCTAGAAAACTCTACAACGGACAGCTAGCTCTAGGTGCTCTTTCATGAACTTGTCCAGCCTGGAGGCGAAAAGGGCAGCATGGAGTTTTAGCCTAGGAATTGAGCATGGCACAGTTGCTAGTTGGCCATGACAATAAATAGAGCAACTTGGCTATCATATCCCACTACCCGTAAAAAGGCTACTGCACATTCATCAATTTCAGGACTGCCCGGAAAATGTACAGCTTGACGTTTGGGCTGGAGCTCGCCTCCACAGATAGTTTTGCCAAATCACCAATCTACAAAATTCACTTCATTTCCACCGTGCCTGGAAGTTCATCGTCCCACCTTACTTTCAGCTTTCACAGGTCTTAGAGCACAATCTTGGCCTCTATTAAATAATGCGCCAAAAAGATTCCACACCAGCATTACCAACCAGAGTACAGCTCTATTAGTTGGTACATTCTCACCTGTGACAATGCTCTTTCCAGCAAGGCTGAAGTTTACTCAGAACGTAAGCATATCTTCCTCTGGAATCCAGTGAATTTCCAGAGCCCTTTTAGTAGGGATTTCTAACTACTTCGACAAAACTTTGGATTTACTACCATTTGCATTTCTGGCCCACTTAATTATCTGAAAACCTTCTTTGCAATGAACTTCTGTCACATTTAGGATGAACAGACTCCATGTAGCGCTTGACGATTATTTCTGATGTCGCCTTTGCGTTTTTTACATATTGCGCACAAAAGAGAGCACACGGAATCAAACATTATGACTTTGAATTGGCACACGGACACCTCATCTTAGCTACTGGAACGGTCCAGGAAACGCTGGGCTGGGCAGTTCTGTTCTCTAATCCAGATTTGGTTGAACATCTCAGTGATGTTTTTGGAAGAGGCAACCTTTCTCTCTCGGAATTTGAACCAAAATTTCTAACGGTGATCTTAACGGATTTGGACCTATCAACCGATAATCCATGAGGCTTATTCCATTAGCTCGGCTGGCTGCGTCGAGAACAATTCTAATTGTACCACTCAAGCGTCACCGGGCTCCGACAGTTCTTCCGAGTTCAGCGTAAGTCTTTTCAAGGTTTTGCGCTATTTTTTCATGGTACTGTTTTAAAAGATTAGAGTTTTTGTTAATCTCCCTTTCTATGCTTAACAGGCACTGATTCTCCAGAGTAGACCGGTTTTCTAGCCATCACCCACTCGTCCTGTGATTACTCTTATTTGGGTTCAGCTTGGACGTCTTCACGACAACATATTCTTCAAAGCAAAGGACTTTTCACCAGGTAATGGGTTAGGTCGTCGTCTGTCGCGTGAACACAAGAAAACAGGAAGTTCTCCTCCGGTCTTCCGGCACCTAACCCGCTCAGCTTTGTAGGCGTCAGCTTAGGAGCGTCTTCGCCACATTCGACAATATCTACCCACAATCAGGTGGGTGTGGGCTTGCTCAACCAAAATCAGCGATCTTTTACATGTCAGGTAATTAATTATCTTGGTGCGCATGTGCTCGTACCTTGAAGTTATCTCGCTGGGCAGGTAACTTGAGATTCTGGATTATTTTGGCTCTCTTGAACCTTTCACTGCTATCGCAGTTCACACGTCAGGAATCATCATCTTTTTGGAAGCTGCCATCGGTCTACAGCAATCAGAAAGGGTCAGTGACTCCATCAATTCCAACTTCGTTTGCTGGAAGCGTCGTGAAGAAGTGCATTTACGACAACATCCCCAAGCACTCCATATAGCTTAATGCAATTTGGAGAATTACGCCAGGTGTATTACACCTGAATAGTGTATTTGGCTCCTCCATCCTCTTCTTGTCAGCAACTTTGTCGTCTTTTTTCGACGATGTGCCATGCAGCAAAGTGTGATGACGCCTTAGAACGGCATTTCTTCACTCTGTACCTTGGACATAGGCAACGGAAGCAAACGTTCTTCTCCTTTACCAAGGTCCACCGGTCGTCAACGCTTATGTCTTTGAAGCCGTTGAAGGAATACACCCCGTGCCTACTTTTCTTGCAGTTGAAACATTTGCGGGTTGATCCACCACTTAGCACTACTAGAACTTTTTTCATCGTAGAGTAATTTCTCTCCTCCCTGCCCTCCTTGAGACTACATTTGGGAGCAGACACCGTGCTCGTCATAATAATGACATACTCGGGACTATCTCCCGTGTCTCCATCACAGCACCGGCGTTGTCAAGAAGGAC
Organism: Sinelater perroti; assembly: GCA_036346155.1. NCBI lineage: Eukaryota > Metazoa > Arthropoda > Insecta > Coleoptera > Elateridae > Sinelater > Sinelater perroti. The sequence goes on along the minus strand of JARFIY010000006.1, from coordinate 395,299 downwards.
CATTAAAGATCTAACAGTTGCCCTGGCTTCCCTCCGTATTGCCTTCTCCAACCTGGACATATTCTGGCCTTGCAAATATCCACAATCAAGGGTCGATTCTCTGTAATGGCGTGCGAAGAGCGGCCAGTCTAGTGGATTGATTGCTGGAGAAAGTTGAAAGGTCACTCCTTTTGCTCTGTCTTGCAATAAACTTTTTAAAATTCTTATTCTGGAAGAGCGTGGGTCCAGTCGATGTCATTATCTGTAGGTTGCAAGTTGGCAGCGCCTTTGGTACCCATGTACACAAATCGATATCTCCACAAGCAGGCAAATCATCACCCAGATCAGAGGGTTGGACACGGCAAATATAACAGTATAAATTCTTAAAAAAGAAACAAGACACGATCAAAGCTGGCTAGCTTTTCTTCTATCATATACTAATAGAGTTATAAACCAGATAGAAAGGATTCTAAACACATAAAGTGAAAATCATCTACACCACTACAATAATGTACGTACTTTTCTTCGGCCACCAAAGGTCACACAATCTCATACCATACATCAAGAGTATAATACCATCACAACTTCACTGAAAGAACGGTAACATCTGTCATAACCAACCAGAACAAGCAATCCATTTTGGAAAATGCTGACGTTAAGAAAACAAGAGTTTTGTCTCATTGTAGAAACTATGATTCGGAATTATGCCGAGAAGTAGTAAACATTTACAAATTAAAAAATAAAATGTCAGAAATTCCTAAATTGAAGTGAGAGTCAATTAAAAAACTCAATATTGCTATAATTTTTTTTCTTTGTTTGCAACGGTTCTACCATATCTTTTCTAGTATAAAGGGACTCCCTCGGGTCTTCTAAGTTAAGGAAAACTTTTGTTGGCCGTCCGGGGTTTAGGTAAAAACAATAGAAAAAAAGCACAAAAGCATAAAAAATAAATGCCCTGGGCGAAAAAGCAAATCAGGACTATTGTACCGTGGATTTTCCTTTATTTTAGGGCAAGAGAAACCGGTCACATATAAGGAAAATTAAGCCACAGAAATTGCATTTGCCGGTGTAGTTCTTCATGTTATGAGACCGAAAATAATAAATAAAATATCCGAAAAGTTGTTTATAGAAAACGTTAACTTAGTATCACATCACACAATTTCGAAAAAAACCCTCAAGCTACGTCGAGTTTGAGCACTTATTTATACCACATTTGTCGACTATTGATTAGATATAAGCTTATTAACATCGATTAGATGTTGCTAAACCATGCAAATAAAGATTTAAAAAAATTAAAACAACTATACATAAAGTTATGTTTTTTTACTTTATAAATCTTAATTATAATTGATACAGAAACATTTTATAGATTCTATAAATTCAATGCTATTTAATTTTATTAAAATTTATTGTTATTTTATATTTTATCATAAAATTAAGATAAAATAAAGCAATTTTATTGTGTTTATTCAATTTAAGAATTACTTATCTTATCAGTTATACTTAATGGACATTAAAGGTATAAAATATAAATTAAAATAATGTGGAGATTTACATTATGTGATATATAAAAAATTAAAATATTCTAAGATATTCCCTCATATTTTTAAATTATTGCAATCCGCTGTAGGCTAACTTTAAGACTGTCGATATTTCAGCTTTCTGCAATGAGCTGTCAAATTTTGGATTTAAATTAGTTTTAGTGAGTTATAAAGACACGTTGGCGTAATTTTGAGTGTGAGGTATGTACAAAATTACTCTATTGCCCTCCCTGTAGAATCAGTTTTAATTTACGCGCAGCGATGAAATAATACTATGTAAGGTTATGTTTGTCGTGGCAGGGTGGTGGGGCGCATAAAATGGTGGTATGAATTCATCAACGTTTTCAACATGCTATTGTGATTAAATTTCCGTCGCAACCGCAGAGGGACTAGTCCTCACCGGCGGCCCGCAAGCCTAACATGTGAGCGTGCGTACGCGACCCATCAGTCTCAGTCCTCATTCCTGTACGATGGTGTCCGGCGCCGGGCGCCCCAGCGAGGGCGGCGACAACAGCCAAGCGCTGTTCGCGAAGAAGATCACGGCAGCCGTGTTCTATGGAGTCGCCTCGTTCATGATAACGGTGGTCAACAAGACCGTGCTGACCAGCTACGGCTTTCCTTCCTTCCAGGTGCTGGGGCTGGGGCAAATGGCTGCATCTATTATCGTGCTTTTCGGCGCCAAGAAGCTGCGCTTGGTGAAGTTTCCCGACTTAGAGCTCGGTACGTTTGGGAAAATCTGGCCTCTGCCTCTCATCTACATCGGTAACATGCTGTTCGGGCTGGCCGGCACCAAAGAACTGAGCCTGCCGATGTTCACTGCGCTGCGCAGGTTCTCTATTTTAATGACCATGCTGGCCGAGCTGTACATTTTGGGGGTGAAGCCGAGTTGCAGCGTGCAATTCAGTGTTTACACTATGATCATTGGTGCAATAATAGCTGCTTGCAATGACCTAGCCTTTACCTTGCAGGGGTACATATTTGTTTTATTGAACGACTTTTTCACGGCAACAAATGGTGTGTATATGAAGAAGAAGTTGGACTCGAAGGAATTGGGGAAATACGGCCTCATGTATTACAACTCCCTATTTATGTTTATTCCTACAATTTTATTTGCATTTTACACCGGAGATCTGGACAAGGCCTACAACTACAAGAACTGGGGTGACATGATCTTTTTAATACAATTTCTTGCCTCTTGTGTAATGGGATTTATTTTATCATATAGTGTCATACTGTGTACATACTACAATTCTGCTTTAACGACGACAATTATCGGTTGCTTAAAGAACATTTGTGTTACTTACTTAGGCATGGTGATTGGAGGCGACTATATATTCTCGTGGATTAATTTTATTGGATTAAATTTAAGCGTAGTAGGTAGTTTAGTTTATACCTACGTGACGTTCAAAAAGCGGGATCCTCCGCCAACCTACATCGCACTAAATGCTGATAAGTCGAACAAAGTTGATGTTGTATAGCATAAAGTGTTTAAATAAATTAGTGCAGGCATTAAGTGGCATAAGTTTGTCTTATATCAGGGTATTTGTTGTTTTATTTACATAGTTTAAGTCTTGTAATATAGTGCCATTTTGCTGTTACTCTGTTTAAATTTAACTAACAAGGATTATTTGTATACCAAAGGAAGCCAACAAATCTTGGTACATCTTCCTACTTTTAGTATTGCGGTAACACAACTATGGCTCATTACCTTATTTTGGAAGCTATATATTGATACAATTCCTATATTGCGTGTGTATATATTTGTGGTTGCCTGGGTGTGTGTATGAGAGACTTTAACTCAAAAAACAAAATGGATATTGCACTTGTTTGTCGAGGGCAAGCAACACAACTTAAGTCGGTGCTGAATATTTGATGTATTAAACGTTGATGTTCTAATTAATTACCCTGTTCCTTTTGGGTGTGTAACCATAAAGTAGCTTGCTAATAGAAGTCGTGTTGACTGATTTTATAATTGTTGATTTACTCTGTGATGTATGTAACAACCAAATATAAAACATTTAAAACATGCGCGAATTTTCTTTTAATTAAACTTATTTGAAAGCAAACCTTTACAGTGGCCAATGCAACTTTCAACCTTCTCTATTAGAGCTTGTCTGCAGCGTTTGTTATATACGGTAGTCTAGAGGATGTTGCGTTTGTCTATTTACAAAGCTATTTTGGGTTTGTTGCTAAATTTCCATGTAAATGGCCAGCCTTTATGTTTCTGATGAAGGTGTCTACCATTAAAGTCAATCTATTGCCTCTGCCAACAGTGGTTGTTTTTCTCTTTTTCTATACTTCCCACTCTTCTTTCTTTTTCTCTATCCGTTTGTCTGTTTTTCTCCATCTCCATTTCGCTTTGTTTTACCTTTGACTTTTGTATTTCCTTTCTTCTCTCTTTTGTTTTTCTTTATCTTGCTTGATCTGTGTCTCAATCTATCTTTATGTGCGTCTCTGGGTGTGTGCATAGGATGTTTAACAAATAAAAATCTCATTTATGAAACTGATTAAACAAAACCTACCTCACACAAAATAAGTCACTTGAAAGTTATGAGGGCTTAAAGAAAGTTTTTTTTTTTTTTGTAAATCTTGCCTAACATTTTCCTACCAAATCTTATTTGGTTGCCCCTGTTGGTTCCGGCCTCTTAGCGTTGTGTTAACTATTTTCTTTGTCAAATGCTTTTATTTAGGTTTTTTATAGTTTTTTAATTTTATATTCGTTCTTCATCTCCAGCTTCCTTATTCTTGTATTCTACCATGCATTTTTCTTAAGACTCCTCTATTTGTTCATTGTCCATTGTTAACACCCATGTTACAACAGGTCTGATTATCGTTTTATACATTTTTATTTGAATCTTTCCTAAAGTGTTTTTATTAAGATGTTTCTTAAGGAAGCGCACACCTTGACTCTGTCGCTAAACGTTTCTTTATTATCTATCTCCACCCCCCAAATGCACTGCATTTTCTGTATACTTAAATTTATATTGCCTGTTCTCACCCATATGTTCAATTATGAGATCTTGGTTCGTTTCCTGCGTTCCTTTGCCTAGCATGTGTAGTTGGACTTTTTCTCATTTATTGTTAATCGATCTTTTGCTTTGTATTCCAATTCTTTTACTGTTGTTTTTAATTTTCTCTTTGTCCGTGAAAGTAATATTAGATCTACATGGGATAAACATTAGTTTGGATGATTAAGATGTCTGTGTTTATGTAACTTCTTTCTAATTAAATTTTCTAATACAATAATGAAGAGTATTAGGGATAGGGGATCTTTTTTAGACCTAGGTGTGTGTCAAAGCTTCTTGAGAATTCTCCTTTGTCTCTTATTTGACCTTTATATTTGTCAAGGTTTATTGTTTAAATTCCATTTTTTATAGAACTGTTCTTCTTTTCCTCCTTTGTCATATGCTTGTTTGAAATCAGCATAATATATAATGTAATCTTTTTCATTTTGCATTTTTGATTTGGCGAATTATATGTTACTCTCGATCTTCTGTTCTTAAAACCCTCTTCTTGTACACTTATTTTTATTATATGTGACATAATTTTGTGTGTCACATTTAATAAGGCGATAGGTCGGTAATTCGTTATCTGCTCGTTATTTTTCTTTTTAGATATGTGGCGTATAATAGCTTTATATGAGCCTTTCGGCTTCTTCCATGTATCTCTGCACCTTTTATGAGTTCTAACTATATTTTAATCTAATCCTTTCATTTCTTGGATGACATCTTGAACTTCTTCTGTTGGTTGTCTTGTTCTTTATTCATCTGGATATGATTTTTTGTTTGGTTACCCCGTTAAAATATCTTCAAAATGTTCTGCCCATACTCCACAAATTTTTAAACCATAGAGAAACCTAACAACTTGGAAAAGTCTCGACAAAAAACGTAGAACCAGACAGACTATCTAGTAATAGAACAAATACACGCACAATGTGTTGAAAATGTAAGAACCTACAGAGGAGCTGATATAAGCTCAGGCAAGTGCCAAAACTGGGAAAGAATTGTAAAAAGGATAGGCAGAGATGAAGTACAAAGAATTTAAAACAGGAAGATAAAAAAGGAAATACGCTGAAGCTGTAGAAATGAAGATCAGTAGGACAACAAGAAATTAAGACGTGCAAAAGTAGTGGGATGCGCTAAAATAATGAAGACAGATACATAAGGAACCAAAAGGTAATACAGAGTGGTATAATGAAGAACGTAAGGAATCTAGAGAAAAGAAGACGAACAAGACTCAGATTAGCCCAAAGTTATTCAAATGAACAGGAAAAATGTTAGAAAGAACAAGCAACTTTGCGCTTGATATATGTAGACAGAAGAAACGAGAACAGCAAAAAAAGATAGAGGAAATAAAATAATCACACGATAAACAAAATTTAAGAAAGTTCTATGAAGATTTAAGACAAGAAAGACAAGGTTACAAAGTTCAATCAATGGCAATAAAAAATAAAAAAGAGAATCTGTGTATTGAAAGAAATCTTTTTAATAATCCCAATCAAATAGTCAATCATAAGCAGACGCTGCTCGAATGGAATTGATCATTTGCCCAATTCATGGTAAAGTTCTTTCTTGGATTTCAAAATAATTTCTCAACTTGAATTTGTCTTCTTTTTAACTGATAATTTTCATTTCTTTTTCATGGTTGAGGCTTTTGCCTTTTTATTTTATGTTGTTCTGAGTGACCGTTTTTTTTTTAAATTAGAATTATTAGGGGAAACAACTGTTTCATTGTTATTTTTGATGGTTTTCCAAAAAAATGCGTCATTTTCATCGCCAATAGCATTTTAAAATTCTGTTAACACTTTTTTATTCCACGTATGTAGATGTATCAAGAGATGCTTTAAAATATTTATCATACTTGCTATCACTTGCATTAAGCTGATATGATAATGCTGTTTATTTCAGTATGAAAACAAAATCCTTCCTTTCTATTTTTAGAACCACTTTTATCTTTCAATAGCTTTCCTCTGTACACCTTTCAAAATACTTGAAATAACCATGTCTATGGCTTACGTATTGTAGATAACAAAAAGCTACCAGTATGATTTTACATTTTGAACATCAATCTTTTAAATGAAGCTGTAATGGCTATTTGTGAAAAAATATATTGTTAAAATAAAGCCACTCGACCACTTTCACTTTTACCAATTACCCGTCCTGAAGTATTAGAAGCGCTACTCCACCATGTCACCTGCATTGACGCTTAACAGGGCTATCGTGCATTCTTACTAAAGCCAACGATGCCCCCTTTCTTTACCAAGACTCTATTTTCTTCAGATGATAGGGCAAAAGCAGACTCGTCGATGATAAAAAATTCTTCTTACGTAAGAACAGTTCAAATGCTCTTTTTACTAGTTTACTTTCAACTTGTTCTCGTCCTGTGTCATTATTTTTATCTCATATATTTGTTTTCCTATCTCTTATAATTTGTCTAGCCATGATTTCTTTGGCCTTTCTCGTTTCTTCCTTTTTTCTTTGCCTGCTTCTATTATCTTCTTAAGTGTATTTTCTGCTTGATGTGACCATACCAGTTCAGTTGCTTATTTCTTATATTTGTTGTGACTGGTTCTTGTTTCGTCTTGCTTCTGATTTGTTCATTTTTTATTCGGTCATATTTTGTTTTCTCCGCTATTTTTTATAGGTACTTCACTTCGATTGTGTTTATTTTCACCTTATGCTTCCTTAGCATCACTCAGGTTCCACTTGGGTATGGTATATGGTATAGCATTATAGACTGCATGTCAATCTCTTTTTTTTCTATTACTGTTTTGTTTAATGGCATAGAATATATTTATGGTCTTTTGCTTTCTTTTTCACTTTCTAGATCCAAGCTTCCATCATTAGTTAGCACACTTCCTAGATATTCGTATGTACTCTCTAGTTCTAGTTTACATGTTATTATTTTATCCTTTATGTTTATGCATGTTTTTGCCTTTTTGCAATCAAAAATATATTGTCTGCATAGAGCAGAGAATTTTGTTGGTATAAGATTTTGATATCCAATGGTTGTTAGTTTTGATTATCCTTTTGTGGTTTTTATTAGCTTATCCGTTACAATTATAAATAATAGTAGGCTCAGGCTATCTCCTTGCTTTACTCCCATCTTCAGTTCGAATTTTTTAGATTTTTGTCCCTCATTTGTAACCCGTGCTTTCACGTTTTTATATGCACTTGATATTACCTTAATTAGTTTTTTGCTCTTAGATCTTTTGAGCTGTAGTGGTCTAGTGGATAGGTTGCTAGACTACGAAACCTAAAGATGCGGGTTCGAATCCCGCTCTCGCCAATTCAATCTCTGACATTTTTACGGCCCAGCTCGACTCCGGCTCCAATAAATGAGTACCTGGAGGTCAAACTCTGCGGTAATAGCAGGCGATCGGTACGTAGCGCCAGCCATTTTGTACCTTAGGCTCCAGATTGTAGCAGACCAGACCTATCCTGTTACGACCTCAAAGGGCCTTTGTGGCCTATTACGGAGAAGTATTATTATTATTATTTAGATCTTTTAGGCATTTCCATATGTCAGATTCTTTTATCAACTGCGGGTGTTAGGTTTGTGAATGTTAGGTATAACGGCTCTTTCTATCAAATTCCTTATGCGTTATCTATTGTTTGCTTTTTTATTCTATGTGCAGTTTGTTCATTCTCCAATTTTTCTTCTATTTGTTTGCGGAGTCTTTTTCGATTATCCTCGTATACACTTTATACCTTACAGCGCTCTATAATTATCACATTTTGTGTATTGGCAAAATAGGATTTTTTCTCCTGCCTTTTTGATGTTCTTTCTTCTGTCCAAGCTTTCTTGCACATTTCGTGTAACCATCTTTTTTCTTCCTTGCTTAGCCATTTAATCGCCTCTGGATCAAGTTCCATCTTCTTCTCTAGCTTTTCCTGTCTTTATGTCTCCTAGCGCTTCTTCTGTTTTATTTATTTCTTCCTCAGTTTCTGTGTTGTTTCTGTAATTACAACTATATCATTTTCATTTTCTGTACCATTAAATTTTTCTTTATAATAATCTCTCCATGTTTGGAGTATCTCCTCATTATTGTTTTTCTTATCATTCATACTTCTTTCTTCTATATCTGATTCTGCTCCAAAATTTTCTATTGTTAGTTTTATATTCTTCCTGTATCTGCGTTCCAAAAATTTGCCAACTTATTTGTTTGCCTTCTTTTACCGCGTTTTTACTTCGTTTCTTATACTGTGACCTTAATTTTTATCTAGGGGATCTTTAGTTCTTATGTATTGCTTCCAAGCCTAATTTTTTTATCTCTTCTTTAATCTCCACCGACCACCATTCTGTACATTTTTTGGAGTTGTTTTTTTTTGGTCCGCAACTTTCTTTAGTCTTTTTATAAATTATTTTTTTGAGCGTTTCCCGTCTTTTATCCATGTCCCAATTGGTTTTGGTTCTTTCTGTGTCGATTAGCTCCTCTTCTCATAGTATCATTCATTTACTTGTACATTTGCAGGTAACATTTTATGATTTGAACCAATTTCATATTCACGGATCATTAAAACTTGTTCTATTGCATATTCCACATTATTTATGTAGATTATATAATATATTATGCTTTTTGCGGTTCTTTCCTCGGCTACAAAGTTGTATTTATCTGTTATATTCTGCTTCATCATGTTCTCCCATGTAACCTAGTCTTGATTCTTTATTTTTTCAATTTTTGAGTTCTAATCTACCTATTATTTTTCTCTTTAAATTTGTATGTTTCTTCTTGTAGTTTTATATAAAATGCGTTTATTATGTCTTTATCTTCGCCCTTCACTGGTGCCTATATTTGAATAAAATTGGTAGTATCCTGTAATAGCATGCTTAGCCTTATTATTTTTGTCTTAGTGCTTTATATCGGACCACTCTTTTTTGAAGATTTTTATTGATTATTATTCCAACTTCCTCCTCTGCTCTTTATTAATATTCATTTCTTGCATCAAATAGGGCTTTTTCTTGTTGTTTTTTTTAGTTTCACTTAAACCTAGCGGCTTTATGTTTAGTTCTTTCATATCTTCAGTTGATTCTATTTTTTTCTCTCTTTAGTGTGTCAATATTCCAACTGTTTGTGTTATATACTCCTATATTTCTCAGTAATAAAAACGCACTTGCACATTTCGGAGCATCTGTTCACGTTTACAGCATTTCCTAAGATCAACAATAACGATTTCACAATGAAATCCTCGCAAAACGTACTGATTCATTCAATTTTACTATAATTCGAAAGAAAATTAATAATGTAAAGGTTATGATAAGAAAGATTGCAATTGCGTCGCTGTAGAATCAGGATTGAATACCTTTCTAATAGAACAACACCAAAGAACACTCTTGGTGTTTCAATTTTTTTTCAACTTGGTTAACATTTAGCAATATGCCAGTCTTCTTGTAGGACTGATATATGGCCTTGGGATGGGCAAATCGAGATCCCTTAGTACAAAGCTCAAGAATTACACTCGGCATTACCAATGTCAGGAAAATTTTTTAAGCTTACAAGCGCCTTGGAGTCACTTGTATCCGTAGAACTGTATAAAAACAGAGCACTTAGTCTCCATCTAATTACATATATGATTAAGACTACTGTCACTAGCCTCTACATTAGTAAAACAGTCTACTCAGATACGCTTAGCTTCAGTTTGCAAATTACTTTTTATTACTCACCTATCTAGAGATAATAAGTTCCGCTACCATCTAATGAACATTGATAAAAGCGACTAATAATAGTTACTAGTAATAGTGAAACGTTACCACGTTCATTGTTTGTACAGAATTATACGTCTTTGTTGAAGTTAATGCTCAGAGACGAAGTGTTAAAACCATATACAACAAAATTAGTATACAAAGCCATGATATAAGCTATGAACATAAATATACCTGCACTTAACATCACAGTTTTACTAATTTATCTTTGTAATATAAAGTAGTTAATAAGATTCTTGAAAGGGAAGCTGCTCTGCTTATAGAGTGACGCACAAAGACCTAGATGTTAATCTAACAGAACCTATGGAGTGCATTAACGGCATGAATCTTTGTACTAATCTTTTTGAATCGAATTTGCCCCAATAAAACTTTTGAATAATCTTATGATTAACATGTCAAGCATCTTATGATCATACTTACCGTGTCTTATATTTGCATTTTTAATGCAACATAAGAGGTTTGTTACTATTAATTCTCAATTTTTGGGTGCCAGTATGGAAATTTTTAAAACATTAATGAAATAACACAGCTGATATTAACCTTAGAAAAACTTATATTTTCAGATGTATAGGAGAGCTTTGCGTCTTAGACAGTTTTCACGCACCTTCACCCAATCTACGCCCTCCTTTGAAGATGAGTATCGTAAAAATCACATCGAGACCAACACTTTTCAAAAAGCGGTCCTTTCTGTTGGATCCGCCGTTATTTCGTTGCTGGATCCACGAAGGGCTTGATACCATCAGCTGCCTCGGAGAAACCACAGGTAATAGTGACATACAAATGCAAATGTTAGAGCTTTGCTGTGCTTATTATTTACAACCATAACGATTAAATTTGACACCGTTACAGGTCACTCAGCGGCGAAATATGTGCTGAATAAAATGGAAGCGTCGCCAGAAGGTGCCGAAATATTAAAAACGAAGCCACGCATCAACTCCAAAACAGTCGACTTGGAGGAACTGAGGCTGTTGCCTGACGGGACCCTCGGCAAAGTATACAGCAACTTTTTAGAGCATAATGTAAGCGTATGTTACTAACTGATAAACAACTGCAGAGATGTTTTCAAACAGCATGTCACTCCGGACTCGAGACTGATGGTTCAATTTGTGGATGACGCGAATCTTGCTTACGTCATTCAACGATACCGCGAAGTCCACGACTTAATCCACACCATTCTCCTGATGCCTACGAATATGCTGGGTAAAAACCAATTCATTTGAGCAATTATTGTATCAGACACGAAAGGTCAATCAAATTACATCGTTAACATTCACCTTGAAAATGAGGCGCGCATATGATGAGTTTACTTAATAGTTTTTGTTTAATGTTAGGTGAGGTGACTGTTAAATGGGTGGAAGCAATACAGACCACGTTTCCGATGTGCATTGGTGGAGCACTATTTGGTCCTGTACGACTTAAACCAAAGTAATTAAATTTTCATATCGTTGTTACTGATAATGTTGATCAAATTTTAGACACCGGCAGCTCTATCAGCAGCATTACTTGCCTTGGGCCATCAAAACGGGAAGCAACAGCGATTTTCTCCTGAACGTGTTTTTTGAGAAGCGCTGGGAGCAACCGCTTGTGGAATTACACAAAGAGCTTGGGATCTCTCCACTAGTTTTACCTCGAACAAAGTAGTCACATTATGATAGTGCCTTCAAAAGTGGTATAGAAGTTTATTTGAACCAAAAAAGAATATGTTTGCAGTTTTTAATATTGTTGTTTCTCTCACATATAGCCAATAAGTAAAAGAATGAGAAGATAAAAAATATATAGATATAGTAAATTAAACTTATGTAATTATTTTTTGGCACACAATAATTGTGTCCTGCTTTTGAGTATTTCTTGGTATTGCTGTTTTATTATAATATATATGTAGCAACTAGTGGTAGAATGTCTCAGTAAGTGCCCTATTCCAGAACTCTGATAGATCAAGATAATGTTTACCATTCCACTAGCAGTTCTGAAACTTTGGTTTTCTTAAAAAAGTTTTTTTAGCTTATAAACTTACTCTTTGTCAGTAATCCTCTATATTGAAGAGATCTAATTGAAACTCACTAGAAAAAGGTTTGAGTGATTTTGGCAGTGACTTCCGGGAAAGTTACGAGTATGAAGAGCCTTTGCTCTGTATGCTCAAACTCTGTTCCATTTGGACTTTTAGTACTAAGCAAGTATTTAAATACTCAGTCGGGTAGCCTAATCCATTCCTTTGATCTTCAGTAAAACGTCTTTTGTTATCTTGTATGCATCTGTTTTGAATTTAACTTAACTTTTGGCCTTTTCTCCAATACATCAGTTGTACCTTGTTCCATAATTCTTAATCTTTGCGCTTTTTACTGCTCTACTCAGTTTATCCTGTATAGTAACCTCCCCTGGAGTAAATAATTTGGGCTAAAACAACTTAACTCTGACAATGTTGAACTAGTGCCCCTAATTTTTATCTGAAACCTTCCTGGTATCTTCTATATGCTCTGCAATTCATTATTGAAGCGGTAGGTCATTTTCCTGTTAAATCGTTGACGTTGGCGCAGATTTAAATTTCCCGCATTGCTATTATGCAATTGGAGCCTAACCTCCATTGTGACTTAAGTAATGCAGCTTTGCTAAAATTCACTGTAAAGAACCGTGGTGAACGATTTGCATCCGGTATGTCTGGGTCGTTTACTGGTTTCAGCGACGAAGACATTCAGAACTTAAGGAACGTGGGCCCTTCCAAAACGGGCAAACCCCAACGTATGTTTGTTTCGTTGTAGATAACGTAGGCGGGGAATTTAAATTTCCGTTGCAGGTCAACCCCTAAACAGACGCAAAGTCCGTGGGCTGAGACGCATCGCAGAAGATAATCCGCTAACACAAACCAGTAGCGATTTGAGGAACAAGATACTAAATGAGAAACTCAATAATTCTCCCACAGAACCTGTACATGAAAAAACAAGGATGGATAAGACCGCTGCAAAATCAGTGAAGCCATCTGACACTCCTGAGGAGCAGGAAAACTGCAAAGCTATTGCTTCTACTGGTGAAAACGCAGTTGGAAGCCTGACGTGCAATGAAAACGGAAACAAAAGCCCCTTGCTTGAGCGCAAAATCGACTTAATTGAATTTCAGGCCAGGCAGAAGTTGGTAGAAGAACAAAACAGGAAGCGCACGGAGCTGCTGGCCAAAGCGCTGGCGATCAAAACGAAAGAGACGCAAGAAGAAGCGCAGAAGTTGAGCGAGGTGCGTGAAGAATTCAGGAAATTGGACGCGCTGCTGTCGGACGACGTGAAAATCTTAAGAAAGCAGATAGAAATGGCCAGCTTGGATTACATGGAAGCACAGTAAGGAACTTCCGGTACGCAACTGAGTGTGCTGCAGTAGCCTAATTTTCATTTTAGGAAGAGGTATTACAGGGTCGAACGGGAGTTCCTGGAGGCAAAATTGGCCTTGCATCAAAAACTGGAACGCAAGGAAATGCTAACTGAACACTTGTGTGCGATCATTGAAAAGAACGAGGAAAGGAAGGCTGAAAAGCTTAATGAACTGTTGACCAAGTTGAACTTGAAAACAAATTTGACGAATGATACAGTAGAGGAACCTAATGCAACCAAGAATGAGGAAAAGCATGATGAAAATAAATTATGAGTGTCATTTCATTACAGGTGATGACAGTTGAGAAAGGGAAATTTACTTAAGTGTAGTACTAATTTTTCCTTTTAATATTAGGTGATTGGGCGAATTGAAACATGCCATTTGTCTTCCATATTAGGCACTATTAACAATTCCAACATAATGCATTTAGACTTATTTTTCTTTATATGTTCCATTTATATTAATATCATATTAGTTATAAGACTTATTATTAAGGTGAAAGTATTTAATTACTTTAATGTATAAATATCTGGTAATAATTATGTATAATTGTACATACAAGCATTATTTCAAATTTATATTAATTAAAAATGCCTTACATTAAAATTCTGGTTCAATCATGTCTCAATAAAAGCACAAACCCTAGGTAGACAGTTCTCGCTATATAAAAAAACATAATAGAAAGGTTTAAAAGTGATGATTAGAAGCTTTTTTAGCTTCATAGTTTTTGAATAATTTTTATTAAAACCTATGATCTGTTTGTCATTCTACTCTTAAGTCAATATTAGATTATCCATGAGAATGTTCATAAAATTAATTAAAATTATGTAGATTATACAGATGATTCTGTTGTCGGTTTTCACTTAAATGTGGACAAAGTGTTTATTTATTCTTAAAAGATAATTTAATGAGATAAATATATTTGACCTTATGATAGAATGTCATGCCAAACTAAACCTTGTGAGAGAATTGATTATAGTAGTACCAGAGATTAGAAATTATTGAGATGGATCACTCGCGTTGAATCCTGTGTTCTGCGGCATATCTCTTAGTTGACCTTGAAGCGTTTGCCCCTTTAAATCTGAGTGAAAATGACATGTGTATAGTGAGTTATTATTAGCAGTGAACTGTAAACTAACACTGTTAGGATCACTATGTTCCATCTGTTTCTGATTTGGTCCCTTTAAATGAGAGCGGTCTTTCATCTTCGTCTCTTTTGAGCTTCCTTTTTTAGTGATCCAGCTTATAGTTTCTAAAGTTTTCTAGTGTTATAAACAAGTTCCTTTGAGAATAGTCAGTAAACATTGTGGATGTCTTTGTAGGTTTTAAGGTGATGGAGTTCTGTAGTGACGTCTCTGAAATCTCTTGGAGATGTGAACTCTGTCATTTTTGTGCTACTAATTTTATAGACTTCTATTATATTTCTGTCCCTTCGAATTTCAACCTGAACAGTGTTATTTATGTAAGTTAGAATTGCACTATTTGTGTTCCCTTTGGTAAAAGCAATATTAAAGTATGCAAGCTCTGCAAAACCGAACTCTAGGTACTCTAGGTACTTCATATAGATATTGATATCACATGATCTGCTTAATACCAGAAAAGTTATTTCACTGTAAGGGCACTTTTATTTCGTTCTGTTAAGGTGAAGGCAGTAAACCTTTCACTATGTCATACACCTGTCCTTCAATTTTCCCAATCTGATGACTCAAAATAATTTAATTTGGTAGCATTCATTGTACTGTTAAACATTATTTATAAATTGGAAATACTTCTGGTGGCTGTCTGTTAGCAGATGTTTGAGAACTTAGGGTAGTTTTTCTTTTAGGTGGCCCATGATCGTAAGTCATGTGAAGATCAGATACCATTTACTTATATGAAGACTAGTGCTCTATGCATTTTAAAATGATCTTGCTAATATTTTTTTTTATTTGTTGCTTATTTACAATCTACTCTCCCACGAGTAATAAGTAAATTATTTATAATTTATAATTTTATAACATGTCATTGGGGGGATCTGGCCAGCGCCTTACTCCCCGTAGACTAAACACTAAGTTATTCTGGGTAGTTACACTGGAAGGTCTTGTGGGCAATTTCGTTTTAATCGTCTGGTGATGGTTGGCTGGTTAGAGAGCTGTTCTATTAGTTGGTTTTTATGTCCTGCCAGGTGGTTCGTGTATGTTCGAGCAAGCTTCTGTATCTCTGCGGCTACGTATGGAATTCCTAGGTCTGTGTGAAGGGCTTCGTTAGAGATGTACCATGGGGCGTTGGCTATTTTGCGAAGGATTTTTGATTGGCTTCGTTGCAGGATCTTTGTGTGGGAGGCTTTAGCGCATCCCCACAACTGTATACCATATGTCCAGATGGGTTTTATGATGCTTTTATAGAATAGTAGTTTGTTTGACAGTGAGAGTTGGGAGCGTCTGTCAAGGAGCCAGTGCATTTGTTTAATTTTAAGGTCTATTTGTTTTCGTTTGGCTTTGATGTGAGTGCTCCAGGTGAGCTTATAGTCTAGGTGTAGTCCAAGATATTTGATGTCCGTCTTCTGAGGTATCGGAGTATTGTTGATGTTGTTTAGTGGGCTTGCAATACGTCTATTTGTGAAAGTGATTTGCGAGGATTTGTCTCTATTGACTGTAATTCTCCATTTGTTGAATCAGTTTAGCAAGATGTCTAAGTGTGTTTGTAGATGGGCTGCTGCAGTTATCGGGTTTTCGTCTATTGCTAATATGTTGCCATTGTTACACTTCTGGTGGCTGTTTGTTAGCAGATTTTTGAGAGTTTATGGGAGTTTTCCTTTCAGATGGTCCATGATGATCATAAGTCATGTCAAGATCACATACATACCTTTTACTTATTTGAAGACTGGTGCTCCGTGCATTTCAAAATTATCTTGCTAATATGTTGCTATTGTTACTGTATCCATTTTAAGATGATTTTGTTGATAGTGAGCTATTGTAACATGATGCACTGCAAAATTGTTTGGTTCAGTATGTAGAAAATAAATAACCAAGCCAATTATTCAAAATGGTAAATCATTAGTGATGAAAAATGTCAAGTTGTAGGGAATGGTGAATGTTGACTTACACATGAGACCACTGCTTGAAAACCAAATTAAATTTTTTATATGATTTATTTTCTGGCCTAATTCACTAACGTGATTGATTTGTAGCTACATGACAACATATTAAATGATTTTGTTTGAATTCATATTACGTTTGCTCTTTTTTCTTCTTACATTTATGGTCATATAAAAAATCAATAATTTTGAACTCCGTTCTTGATATATCGTGTTGTCTGGCTGTTGGACTGTATTTGGAGGACGATCTGGAGTAGTATCAGAATGGGGTATGGCTGTTGTAATCGACTTATCCTGATTATGTGAATGAGACACAGTTTAAAGAACTTTACTGTGACTTTTCTTATCATTTTTTAATTTGTGCGCTAATATGTAATAATAGAACACGTTTATGGTTTACAAGGAATGGCAAAGAACAGTAATAATAATAATAATATCTATCTTAATTCCTTTGGGAATCATTGGCGCCCTTTTCGGGCTCTTCAATCCTTTTTTTATTATTAAGCTGGATTAGTGCTTATGATTACTCATATTCATGTCAAATGTTCTGGTCTGATTTGGCTTTTTCTGCTATTTCCTCTATTTGTGGCTTTTTCCCTCCATCCCTTCACGTTCATCTTCTTTAGGTCTTCTAGGACTTCGTTTCCTTCTTGGTCTTGTTGTTTCTGGTTTCCATTCGGTTATTGTCTTGATCAATCTATTTTCTTTTGCTCTCGTTACATGTCCCAACCATCGTATCCTTTGTGCTTTAATTTCTCTTACTGTCCTCACTTTTTTAACTCGCTATCTATTTCTTTGTACATCCTTACTCTATACTCGTCTTCTCCTGCTTTCACTGGGCCCAGAATTCTTTTCAAGATCTTTCTTTCATGTATGCTTAGTTGTTCTTCATCCTTCTTTGTTAACCTCATTGTTTGGGCTGCGTATATAACTGTGGGTCTTATTAATGTCTTGTAAATTCTTATTTATGTATCTTTTGTAAGCTTACGATCTTTTAACAATGATTTGTATATATTAAACATTTTGTGTCTTCTTTGGATTCTACCTTTTATGTCTTGTACTTTACTGTTTTTATTATTTATCTCGGTACCTAAACATGTTAATGCTTGAACTTTCTTAAATTCGTATTGCCCTATTTTGTATGGTGTTTGATTTTCTGTGTCAACTCTTTTGCATCTCATATACCACGTCTTATCTTCGTTCATTGAGAGCCCTCTTTTTCTCGCTTCTTTATCTATTATCTCCAACGTCTCATTTAGTTTTATTTTGCACCTTGATATAATAACTAAATCATCAACGTACGCCAACATCTGTATTTCCTTATTTCTTATTGTTCCTCTGTGTTCTGTTTTTCTTATTGTTTTCTACGAGTACGTTGAATAGCACTGGCGATACTGCATCCCCTTGTCTTACGCTCTTGTATATCTCTATGTACTCCGTCTTTTCCTCTCCCACTTTTATTGTC
This sequence comes from Sinelater perroti, assembly GCA_036346155.1. Lineage (NCBI taxonomy): Eukaryota > Metazoa > Arthropoda > Insecta > Coleoptera > Elateridae > Sinelater > Sinelater perroti. Next base: position 377,181 of record JARFIY010000006.1, on the reverse strand, counting down.
GCTTCTGAGTTTTCCATTGTCATTTGCGTTAATCGTTTTAATTTTTGTGGTATTTGTAGTTTTTGCATGTCTTTTATCAACGAACTTAAAAAGTTTGTTACTGAATTCTATATGTCTGTCGGTCTGTCTGTCGCTGTCACAAAATTATGGATTTTTTAAAATTTTAAAATGGATTCTTATAGGAAATTTTACGCTGATTTCAAAATCGAAATCAAAAAGTTTCTATCTCGAATAGTTTTCGAGATGTTCGACTTCGAATTTCGGGAAAATTTCGACATTGCGATTTTATGAGTAATTCTTAAAGAAAATTTTACGCTGATTTCAATAATCAAATCGAAAAAATTCTATGTCGAATAGTTTTCGAGATATTCGACTTCGGATTTCGGGAAAATTTTCGACATTGCGATTTTAAATGTGATTCTTATAGAAAATTTTAAGCTGAATTCGAAAATGAAGAAAAATTTCTATGTCGAATAATTTTCCAGATATTCGATTTCGAATTTTCCCGAAATTCAAAATCGAAATCGAAAGGTTTTTTTAAGTTCGTTCTGGGATTGCTTACAGAGCAATCTCTTCGACGGCCCCATGTTTATTTGTGGTTTTCTAACTTCGTCGAATGCTTTGCAGAAATCTATGAATAGCAGGTGCAGTTCGGTGTTATATTCATAAGCTTTTTCTATTATTTGGTTCATAGTGTGTATTCCCCCAGTTCCCTTTCTGTGTACCTTCTTAATCTTTGTTGAATTATACTTGTAAATACTTTATAGGAAGTGTTTAAAAGAGTAATACCTCTGTAGTTGCTACGTATTTCGGGGTCTCCTTTTTTGAATAGAGGTATGATTATTCCTCTTCTCCATTCATTTGGCATTTTTTCTTCTTCCCAGATTTTTTTTATTGTGTTTTGTAATCTTTTGTGTAGTTCTATTCCTCCATATTTCAGCATTTCTCCATTCTCGGGGTTTCTCCAATCTTTGTCTTTTTAATCGTTTCTTCCACTTCCTCCAAACTTGGTTCTTCCTCTATTTGTTCGTTTACATCGTATCCCTTTTCTCCTAATTATCCTTGATCTTCTTGTGTGTACATTAGACTCTGGAAAGTTCTCATTCTCCTTCTATTTGTAGTCTTCCATCTTTATCTTTCACGCATCTATTTTTAATTCGTTTGTTTCTTCGGGCCCTTCTTATGCTTTCATACATTTCTCTGGTGTTATTTCGATTTCTATTGATCTCTATCTCTTCACTTTTTTTTTTCTTTAATACTTTGTCCGCCTGTCTCTTTGCCTTCCTATAATTTTCATGGTCCTCATCTTTCCCTGTCTTTATCCACTTTAATCGGGCCTCTCTTTTCATGTTTGTCTCTCTCACATTTCTCGTCAAACCATTGTTTGTCTCTCTTGTTTTTTTTATATCCTATTGTTTTGTTGACTGTTTCTTTTAAATAGAGCTTAACATTTTCCCATTCAGTATCCACGTCATTTTCTGCGTTGTATCCTTTTTGAGTTAGTTCCTGTTCCAGTATTTCTTCATATTTCTTTCTATTTTCTTTTTCCTTTAGTTTTCCTATATCCCATCGCCTTTTCTTGTTCTCTCTACTTTTTTTATTACCTTCTGCTTTGTTTTTGCCACCACCAACATATGATCCGTGTCCGCATTCGCTCATCTATATGTTCGGACGTCTTGTATGTTCGCTGCTTCCTAACTAGTACGTGGTCTATTTGATTGTCAGTATTCCTTCCAGGGATAAACCATGTTTCGTTGTGCTCCCTTTAGTGTTTAAACCTTGTGCTGCTTAACACTAAATGCTCCGCTGTCGCATAGTTGCATAGTCTTACTCCGTTATCATTCGTTTTCTCGTGAATGGTGTATCTTCCTGCGACTTTTATTCTTCTTTCCTCACTATTGCATTAAAATCTCCTAATATCATGAGGTAGTCGCTCTTCTTGGTGCTGTCCGTTAGCTTCTCTAATTCTTCGTATAGTTTTTGTTTTTTCTCCTCATCTGCTTCCTCTGTTTGTGCGTATGCGTTAATTATCGTTAAGTTGTTCGGTTTTCCTTTAATTTTTAGTAAGGCTATTCTTCCGTTAATTGGTATAAATTCTATGATAGCATTTTTTAATTTCTTTCCGACTATGAATCCTATTCCATTTCCCCTTGTTTTTTCTCTCCTGATTAGAACATTGTGACGTTTTTTTTCTTTCCATCTCGTTTCTTGGATTGCTAACAAATCTAAGTCATATCTTTCCATTTCCTTTGTTATTTGTGCCAGTTTTTCTGGCATTAACATAGTTCTTACGTTCCTGGTTCCAATTTTTACTACAGTTTTCCTTTTATTGTTCTTCCTGTTTTCTTATTCTTGCTTTTCTTAATTCCATGTCCTGACTACTTCTTTCCCCTAGCTCTTTGTTCCTTATATATTTGTATTTTCTCAATGTTTATACTATCCTTTTAGCGGGTAGTGGTATTTTGATTGTATTTTCCATTTTTACTTCTTCTATTGCGTATTTATTTTTTGGATTATTTGACTTGCCTTCTTCCTGTTCTTTATTATTTTCGGGTTTGTTTCCTTGTCCTATTTCTTTGCGTGTCGTCATCGTTTCTTCGGTCCAGTTTGATATTTTTCCTAAAGAACAGTAAAATTGTGGCTTAATTTTCTTAATGACTAGTACCATCTTCTGTAAGTGTAAAATTAATAATTCCATTCTACCTTCAATTACGGAAACTAACTTTCTTCATATGAAGATAATTATGAAGAATTCGAAGTGTCAAAGATTTTGGAAAATAATTTATTATAATTTTAGATGTTTTGCCACACATATAATTGACTAAAGCGTAAATTTCTAAATGCTAGACTAAAAACCTTTTATTCCAAAAAATTTTAGATTCTGCTTTGCATTACTTGTATGCATTTTGTTCGATAAATTTAGAGAAAAATCACTGTTTTACCATTTTATTATTAAAATACTAATCATTGGTACAAATTTAATGTTATTTACATAAGAATTTGTGCAAAACTACGTTTATTATAACTTTAACAGTAAATAATAAATTATTCAGAAATTATCTAAAACGCCTAATTATATGTACAATGGTTTGGTTCAGAGTAATCTATATTAAGGAGAAATTAATATCGTATTAAAAATTACTTGCTACAATCTTATGGCAGTCATGACATTAAACTCTAGTAATTAATAAATATATGTACAAATAAGTCGGGGTGTGCGTCACGTTTGTTTAGATCTCACACTGAAGAAGCGGAATTCTAATCTAATCAATTGAACTAGTTCATTCTTTGGTAGTTACTGGCATCTTCAAATGGAACCGTCTTCAACGACCTAACAAGCTCTCTCTTCTTCACGCGCATTTCGCTCGAAGCCACGGCGATCCATTCGTTGCGGGAGCTGTCGAACCACGTCAACCCCAGATTGTACCTGCCGTTCAGATTAGCGTGCTGGCAATGTGAAAACCACCAGCCGCCCTCGTAGTTGCTGGCACAGTGCGTGTTGGATATGTCCCGGTCATTATCTATGGTCGAGAATTCCATTCGATTCTGGTAATCAAGGGCGTCGCTAGCGTTGCCTTTGTACTTGTCCACCACCAGCTTGAACCCAATACTGTAATCCGCCACCCTGAAGTCGTCATACGTGGCTTGCCAGTATTTCCCGTAGATGTCACGCATGTTAATCTCCAGCTTTGTACAGTTACTTTTGGTCAGATAGTGTATGTTGCGGTTGCCCAACCAATGCTCGCCTGTAGCCGAACCGAACCCATTGGAATAGTCGTTCCAGTGGCGATTGAAATTCACCGAGCCGTCGTACCGCTTTTGGATCGTGGTCCAACCATCCTGGCAGTGAGCCAGAATAGGCTCCCCGTCTCCAGGAGATATCAAGTAGATGCCGTCCGGACCGGCCACTGCATTGCAGTCGTGTGGGAGCTTGTTGACGATGTCTTTATACTCCTTCTCGAAGGACTTCAGTTCTTGCACCAAGTGGATGGCAGACTTCGTGGCATTCATGTCGACAGTCGATGATTCGCTCTAAAATAAAAATTATTTAGTAGAAACATTTCAAGCTCAGAAATGCATTTAAGCCACAGTTTATGACAACCATCAACAGGAACATATGGAATATTATATTCTTTGGTATTTCATCTCGAGAAAAGTCCCGGTGCTTATGATAAAAGTATGGCAAGTCACACAACATATGCACAAAATATTTTTTTTCCAGTTTTTTATTTATGACACTCCATATGTATGCATGCATTGGAAAGATTTAGAAGGAAAGTAAATGAGCTTGGCTTTGCTTTCTAAAGATTGTTTTGTACAATGGGAAATAGATCTTCTATGATAATTCCAAATGTGCAACTTTGACCTTACAAGCCCATGGTCCTCCCCACTTTTCAAATGTAGAAGAAATAATGTCCTAAACTTCATTTCTATCTACTTCAATTTATCTTTACTACATTCTAGACACCTTAGACTCACCAAACAGTCTGACTAGCAAGGTGTTTTAATATTGGTGTATCCTTTACAAGCCCATTACCTTATTCTGAGTAGGTATAGTTCAACACTCAGAATTTCTTGAAGAGAAGAAAATGATAAGACTTAAAGAAGTACAAGTCTATAGTTGGAATGCTACTATAATATAGAGAAGCTTATGGTCAATAAGCAAGATGGTAATATTAATGCTGAACCACCTTGCTTAAAGGTTGCAAAAGGGAGAAACAGATGAAGACTTATATTTAAAGAGCTACAGAGGGGCTGGGGAAGAAGAGGAAGAGTGCCCCAGATGTAAAAAATTATGAGAAGAATTGTTGTGTTCCCCCCATAGAACCAATTAAAATCAGATTTGTTATAATAGGCTGTTACAAATGCTCATCAATGTAACAATTGGTTGAAATAGATGAGACAATTAACAACTATTTAGAGTCATACAGCATAAGACAAATTTTGAAACCAAAAAAGAAGTCTGAAAGCACTAGCAACTTTATCGTCAAAATTATGAGATTTAAGACAGTTGGATACATAATAGAAGGTCATCAATAACATATACTTGGTGCCTTTTAGTTATTCTTAAAAAAGGTTAAATTTCAATCAACGCTCTGATATTATTAAGCAAATTTTGATTTATTTGTAATGCGCAACATCTTAGCCGTCCTGCTATAATGTAGGGCGTTCGTGTCGACTGCAACTACAAACAAGCAAACAGCTAAGTCAAATATTGGCACAAGGATCGATAAATGAAATAACCGGAGGCACATATTATAATGCAACTTTTGTGTCATAAACTTCAATCGCTTCCTGCGAACATCGATTTCCCCAACAATAACACCGGATTTAATTGAAATTCTTTTGTTCGCCCAAACGTTATTCAAACAAACCGAGAATACCGGCGGCTACAGCTGCAATCCTCAGAGTGGGGTTTGTCGGAAGGACGTTTTAACCCAAGTTGTAGTGGGCAAACTCACCTTCAAAATGTGATCATGCAGCTTGGAGGTTTGCATGCTGGACGATTTCAGTAGGGTGCTCACGCTGCTGCACACCCCCTCTAACTGCACATGGTCAGCGTCTAGCTTGTCCTTCAAGTTCGAGACGCTGGCCCCTATGGCTTTAACCGACTTCCTGGTGTTGGTTTGATCTTCCTTCAGCAGCGCGACCTCTGAAGTTGCTTCCGCCATCTGTATTTCCAGCTTTGAGATCTCTTTCTTGAACTCGGGGAAGTTTATGTCCACTTTGTTTTCAATGCTTTCGACGTTCTCTAGCAGCTCCAACATGGACATGTGCAGCTTGTCGAAGTTGAACAGCTGCCTGGTCAAATTAGCTATGGAGTTGGCGTTTATTTTTTGATTCACCTCCAGTCTGGACAGCCTTTCCTCCTGGACAATAAATCTGGTGTCGTCGACCTTGCTGAGCTGGTGCGTTTTGAGGTAGTCACTGATATCGTTGCCGGCTATTCTTTCCACCTTGCTTCCTTGCAGAATTCGAACTTCTTCCTCGAGTTTCAGAACTCTGCTACTCAACTGTTCGTTGGTACGTTTCAAGCCCTTGACACTCTTCTCCAATTCCACAATGTGTTTCTTTAAGATCCGTTGGTGTCTTGAAGAATGGCCTTCCAGGAGGGGTTCCGAAGATGGGATTTTCTTCTCGCTCAACTTCTTCCAGTTGTAGTTCCACTCGATTTGTGCTGCTTTCAACTGCAATGAAGAAATTTGGCATTAGTAGAATTAGTTACGTACCCACAAAAAAAGGAAAATAAAATAAAATGAGAAGTTTGATCAAAAGGATGATAAGGGTCAGCAGGACTGTCTAAATTGGAGATAATCAAAAAATAAATAGTTAATCTAACTTCAACAAGCTACTAACACATTGGAGTTGTTATAAAACCTTGAAGGAATTGAAAATAAAGTGGATATGATCTTACCACACTAAAGATGATTGTTCCGAAGTAAGCATGTTAGACCATATTTTAGAATAAAAAAGCAACGATGGATGAGAAAAAGATTGAATTATATGTGTTTTCCATTTTTAACTGCAACTTGTCGCCATTTTTGCTAGTTGGCCACATCTTTTATTTGGTTTATCGCTGAGCTCGCTCGAAACGTAACAGTATGCGGGTGTTCTGCATAGTTGCCCCGAACTACCCGACAGTTTGAGCTCGGATACCGGTTTTAATTTGCATTTTCGTTAAAACTATTAACGCATCCTTGCGTGAAGTGCAACCAGTTGGGCATATGCAGGCGGCCGTCCCGGCGAGGCCTTGGGGTTAATTATGTAAGTCAGGTATAACAGACGACAGCTTCGCGCATTAAACCGGCACGTCTCGTTACACATCCCATTCAGCCGTTATGCGGGCGAAAACGGCGGCGAGGAATGCCTGGCCCCCGGCGCCCCCATGAGGGCTTCGGAAAAAGAACTCGTTGGCAAAGTCACATGCGTGCCCGGTCAAATAACACCTTGCATTCTTGGTTTTAATTCGGAAGAAGGGGGAAAATAAATGTTTTATAAATTAAAATTATGCGGTGATTAATTATACGCCGATAGTTCAAAGTGTATATGGTAACATTATATATCAAAATGACCAGCACAGCACTAGGATGTCCTTTTTCAACTTAAAATAATTTTGAATTACTCTAAACCTTAAAAATTTAACAAAAAAACAAACGAAATGAGTGGTAATTTATAAGAGCCTCTGTCCCACGACAACGCGAATAAAAGCTTCTACATAGCCTTTGATTTGTGTCTAGGTATTGTCATTGTTCACTACTGTTGCAGTTTTCTTGGAAAAGAAATTAAGTGTTTTTCTCCACAACATTTTACTCAGCCTAACGACGACCACATCAACATGAAAATGGACAGATATCAAGCACTTAATTGAAGTTCTACAAGACAATGATACTTCTGTGTTGCTATATGGCAGTAAAATGAGAAAAAGAATCTGCTCGTGTTCAAGCTAGCAAAATGAATGTTTTTAGGATACTCGAAGATTATGGAAGAGCAGAAACGATGCCACTAAAATTTTGGAATGACCCCTACAAAAAAGTTAATTGAAAACCCCACGTTGGACGTATGGAAAAAAGTCAATTCCCAAAAATGGCGCAAAGAAAAAAGAAGACACTATGCAACACCTTTATGGTCTTGGTGTAGGTGTTGGGTCTTGCACTCAATGCATCTACTTCTGGTTTATCTTCTTGAAGTTATCGCAAAGGATTCACTTTTTTGATTGTGAAGCAACACAAAAGCAGTGTCTGCATGTTCTTCTTAATTAAGCTGGCGAGAATGCCTTCCAGTTGATATAAGCATTTAATGATTTTGTATTTATGCATTAGAGGAAATCTTGGAGTGACCCCTATCTTAACAACATTATCAAATAAGAAAATTTGTTGGAAAGCCCACCAAAAATGGTATTAAAGGCCATGTGGCCTAATCTTTGATATGAACAAGAAGAGAAGATAGTTAACATCTTTTTGGTCTTGGTCTAAGTATTGGACCTTGTAGTCAATGCTATTGGCACACCAGTACCTACTTCTGATTTATCTTCTTAAACTTGTCGCAAAGATTCACTTCTTTGATTGGAAAGCAAAACAAAAGCACTATCTGCATATTCTTCTTCGTTATCTTCGTTAAGCTGGCGGGAAATCCACCTATTTTCTTCTAAATATTCCCCAATTTATATAAATGATAATAAATCACTTAAAGTTTTCGTAGTCATGCATTAGAAAAATCTTGGAGCGACTTGTATCTTAACAACACTATCAAATAAGAAAGCTAACAGGAAAGCCCACGTTAAATGCATAGAAGAGAGTCGATTGCCAAAAATGGCATTAAAGGCCAGGTAGCCTAATCTTTGATGTGAAGAAGAAGAGAAAACAATATACAACACCAAAAAGACCTTGGTCTAAGTATTAGACCTTCCATCTGTCTACTTCTTATTTGTTTTTTGAGTTGTCGCAAAAAATTTACTTTTTTGATTGGGAAACAAAACAAAAGCATGTTCGTCTTAGTTATCGTCCTTCTTATTATTTTCCAGTTGATATAAACAATAAGAAATCACTTAAAGATTTCGTAGTCATGTATTAGAGAAAATCTTCGAGTGACCTCTATCTTAACATCAAATAAGAAAGCTTACTAGAAAGCCCACGTTGCACGTATGGAAGAAAGACAGATTCCCAAAAATAGGATTAAAAGTCTTTTTCTGGCCTTGGTCTAGATATTGGGCCTTGTAGTCAATGCTGTTGGTACTCCAGCATCTATTTTGATTTTTTTTTTTTTGAAGTTGTTAAAAAGTATTCACTTTTTTGTTGAGAAGCAGTATCTGGATATTCTTCTTCGTTATCTTCGGTGAGTTAATAAGAAATTCATTGGTTTTCCTTAACGATAAAAAATCGTTTAATGATTTTGTAATAAGTTTGGTACTCATTTGTTTTAAATGTAAATTATTGGTAAAGACATAACTGTATATTTATATTAGTCCCTGTAATTGATGTTCGACTGAAGATCTCAAAAATAATTTGTTTTTAACTTTGACTGTTCAATGATATCATTACTAGACCATTACTGGCTGTTCCTAGAAACTACCTATCGTGCAATTCGTCAGTTTTGTGCATTCAATGGCTGTATGGCGAAAAAGCAAGGCAATGTGTATTTGATAGACCCTGTTGTGGTTAGGTGGGTGGATTGCCACATAAACCTTTCCCCAATTTGTCTAACTGTATTACACAGTTTATTATCAGCGTCAACCCCAAAGCCCCGCATCGATTTATGGCAAATCGATAACAACGAATCCGCTTTTTAGAGAAATTGCGACGTTATTCTGTTTTATGGGGGCTGCAAGTGCGAGCCGTCCAAACGAACGGGGTGGCTTATCGCGCGGACATATTTCAAAACAATTCTACAAAACATCGGCTCGCTTCATGTGGTTTTCCCGGTTCGCCGCGCTGCAATAATTTTAACAACCCGAACTGTAGCTGCCAACTTCAGTGCCGGCGTATCGGCGTTGATTTTGCGGTAGTCATGAATGATGAAAAGGCGAATTTTAACTCAAATTCAGCCGCCGGCGTATTTTCGTTCCAGCGCATGCAAATACGCGCGGCAGCTGCGCCGATAAATCGAATGGTGTTCAAGACCACATTCTTGGTGAACGGTACTCTCCCCGGCTTTATCTCCTGAATGGTAGCGGAATCAAAGATGAAACTAGACAGCAGCCGCCGGACTACGTTTAGTGGCCCGTGGAAATCTCGGCAGTCTCGATCTCTTCGGCGCCCGGTATTGAGAAAGAACGGAATCGCACCACTATTGCCATTGTACTGGGTTATCTCCCATCTCCTGACACCTTTGTGTTGCTGCTATGTGGAGCTGATAGTAAAACAGATCACGGTGGTCAGTGGCGCTGCTGACCTTCTTTCAAAATGATTTCATCTTTCCCCATTGTCTAACACGCGAATCTACATTTCAATGGATGCCATTTTAAAGTAGCGTTTGATTCTCCTACCGAAAATTGGAGCGTAACATATTGCAGTGCAAATTGTGCTAAAAATCAAGAGTCTGATTAGTCCTAAAGACCAAAGTGTAGATCTACCTTTAGCACAAATTTCGATCTGTTACCAATCTGAAAGAAAGGTTCTAAAAGGATAAAATCAAAATTGAGTTTGTCATTAAACAATAATCACTATAAAACTATATTCTTCCTCAATACCTCAAAAAAAAACTTCGGAATTTTTTAATTAGAAGGAAGAAAATGTTCATGGTAAGAAAGACCAATTTGACAACTGATGAAAACAGTTGTTTGAAGAATGAACTTTTTGTGACACCTAAAGGTCACTTTGGTAATTAATTAAAACAGTGAAACGTTTTTTTTCGTGGCAATTTGTGCAAGGTTTAGTGATAATCTTCCCCAGATACTTTAACCTTCAAATAGCCCAACTTTCATTTTTTGTAATTTTTCAGTTCCACTCAATTAACTTACAACTTTCGCAGCAGTGTTTTGTGAGTCATGAATTTTAGGGGTCAGTATCGTTACTATAATAATTGCATTTTTGATTATGTAGGCATTTTTAACTGTTTGCTAAAACCAGGAAGCATTTGGAATGCATATTTTGTTGGTTGCAGCTGCGAGCTCTTCGTTCGAGCAATGAAAATGGTCCAGGTGCTCAAGGGGTCGAAAGGCAGTTGGCCAGAAGTAGATTATATAGCAAGTAAAGGATGGATAAAGTTTAAAACTTGAAGAACTATTATGCAATCAATAGCAAGTTCAAGGAAGACAAAGATAAATGTGTTTAAACCCATATACGGACCGGTACTAACGTTTGGGTGCGACCCCTGGGTACTTACTGAAAAACAGAAGAATAAGATATCGGCTGTTGAAATGCAATACCATAAAGAAATGAGAAGAATTACAAAAAAAAGAATAAGAAATACAAAAATTAGAAGAGAACTAGAGGTATGATCCACACTGGATATTATTAAAAGAAGACAATCGAGTCGGTGGGCCCCATGCATAGATTAGAAGAAACAAGGTATAGGACGCAAAAATCGAAAAAGAAACGATGAGAGAAAGACCCAGACAAACTTGGAGAGAAGCAAAGACACTGAAAAGAGGCAGAAAGCAGCGGAAGAGTTTTGTATACAGTTAAAATGCAATCTAAAATGTTTTGACAAGACTACATTAGTCCCATTTAATAGGCATATCTTTTGTGAACGCCAGGTCCCCTTGGACCAAAGCAAGTCCCTACAATTGCCGACAAAACTTCTTCATCTGTCTCTGAACCTTCAGGTCTTATAAAACACTGAGTCTGACGATGCATGGACGCTTATGGAAGAATGGCCATCACTCTTTGCACACAAGCGACAGCAATTAGGAAGTAACAAAATGGTCACCCCTTATGACGCTGCTCTACTGCTGAAAAACAAGAGGAGGAGTTTTCCGTTAATTTTAGCTTCGACTCCAAATTAAAGAGCAAGAAAAAAGCCGCTTCTTGGTCTTCGCATTCAAGAGAATGCACAAAAAACTCACTTTTAATGACAGAAAGACCAAAAGAGAATAAAAGAAGAATTTGAAGATGCATGATGTATTTTCTACTACAAAAATTTTATCTTGAAGGATATGGAGATAATGTTCAATGATGAATTTGATAGGGCGACTAAAGACTTTTGGGTTGGTAAGATAACAATAAATAAGTTCTTATTTAGTCTTCTTATACCCAATTTTGAGAATAGGCCTCCTTCCATCTATCTCTATATTGAGCTACTTTACACTACTGTAGACCAGCGACTCTCTTGATGTCATTACTCCATTTTGCTACTGGTCTTTCTCTGTTTCTTCTTCTAAACTGCGTTCCCCATTGTATTATAGTGGCATTCGATCTGTTGTATTTTGCTCTTACAACATGACCGGCAAACACCCATTTCAACTGTGTCACTTTTGTAGCCACATTCGTCACTTTTGTTTTATTGTGAATCCATTCGTGTCTATTTTTGTCTCTTATTGTAATCCCTAACATTGATTGTTCTATGGCTCACTGTGTAACTTGCGCTCTTGATATTTGTTTTGGGATTGTCTACTATTGTGCGCCATAGATCAAAACAGGGAAGACACGCATATCAAATAGTCTTTTAAGATGTTGGGGATCTTGTTTTTCAATATTTGTTTTAATTTTGTGAACGTTGCCCAGGCTAACCTTCTTCTTCTCTCTTTTTATTAATTGTTTTTTGCCCATTGATATAGTTTGTCCTAAATATGTATATGTCGTAACATTTTCTATACTAGATCTTATTGTGATTTCTGATCCTTCAGGACATATTACATTCGTTTTGTTCAGGTTCTCAATGCTGATTCCAGTTCTGTTAACATTGTTTTAAATCTTCTTCCGAAACAGCAAATGTGACAGTATCATCCGCAAACTTTAGATGTTTTAGATGCTTTTCATTATGTTGATTCCTAAGTTAAGAGTCATAATAGTTATGTTCGTCACCAGAATTACTTTTGAACTTGGGAAAGACACACATCTTCTCTATATGAGTCCCTTACTCGATTAAAAATAAGAAATTTGATACTTCGTATTTTTTTCCACTTACCATGTAAAGCGAAAAGTCGAATAAGAACACAGTTATTATCAATTATCCCATCCAATAAAAAATGGCTGGCAAGACATTTAATGTTTATTCGAATATTTTTAAAGGAACTGAGCGAAACTGTTGAAACGGCAATTGAATTCTAAAAAAGCAATAAACAGGGCCAAAGCGAGCAGTGGACCACCCACTACGGTTTAACCCCGATAGCGCTTAATTAAAATCCGAATGTAGGAATTCCACTCGCACAGCTCGGTCCTTATTAAACTCATAATAAACGCGAGCTAATCTTGGAAATTAAAAGTGCGAGTCGCTGATCGCTCCGTGTCACGGTGACCGGTGCAGACCGGCAGGTGCGTGGACGCCTCACGTGTGTCCACCTCGGCGTCCACCTGCCGCCTACAGCCAATGGGGGCCCCGAATTTTCAGCCTACCTGAATCTCTCTGTGCCCTTTTGTTCGTTTTGCCTCGTATCTCCACGGCAGATCGGCTGTTATTATAGTTGCACGGCACTTCTGATGTCGTTAAATAACTTTCGAATATTTTTTCTTGTGCCGCTGGAATGCGCGCGGCGCAGCCGGACGTTTTGAAAGTCCCTGGATATGCATGCAGATGTCTTGGCCGAATTTTAACCGTTATCCGGAATATAGATATGTGCGCGTTGATTGAGTAATTCTTCGCGGCGTTCTTTTTCTACTTGTAAACTGCGTTATTTACCCCCATTTTGGGTGAAACGGAAATGTCAAGAAAATTCTATTAAGTTTGACTTAACTACAACTTTCTTCTTTTGTAGTAGGTTGGTTGCTCGTATTTCTTCTTGATGTCCCTGAACAATGCTGGTTGCAACTTCAAAACATAAATAAAAACTGCCCCGGTAGTTTAATTCTGCTAGGCGACTTTAACTCAAGGTTGGGAAAGAAACTCAAAAAGTGGCAGGGGAGGAAAGGGAAGAAAATCATAACAGTAGAAGACTAATTGAGCTTTGTATTGATAACAATGTGACTGTCACCAATACATTTTACAACCATAAGGAAATACACAAAATAACAAGGAGATCATAAACTATGTCAGTGTACCGAGAGAATTTAAAGAAGTAAATAATGTGAGAATTAAAAGAAGATATGAAATCGGCAGCGACCATTTCCTACTGGAAGCTATATTGAAGCATAGGGAAAAAGAATTAAAAAAAAGATAAGAAAAGTGATACCAGGAAGAGAATATATAACTGACATAATAAAACAAGGGACAATAAATAAATCCAAAAAACAAACCGGCTGGTGGAATTAGCATTAAAGAAAAAATAAAGGAGAAGAAAGAAAGGTGAAAATGCATCTACAAAAAAGGACTAACTGATCAAAGAAACAAGGTCAAGGTGATGATAAAAGAAGCAAAACAAAAATCTAATATAAATTAAAAAAAATTATAAATACAATTAAAAACTATTCTATAAAATATTAAAGAAGGCGAGGAACAAGAAGGATATACAAATACTACAAATAAAGGACCAGAACGGAACAATACTTGCGGAAATTATGGAACGATGAAAGTAATATTTTTATGAACTGCTAAATGATAAAACAATAATGTAGAATCCGAATTTAAGAAAGAAGAGGAACAAATAAGACCGGAAGAGGGGAGTGAAGAAAAAATAAGCATGAAAGATTTAGCAGAAGCAATGCATAAGTTAAGAAATGGAAAAGCAGCTGGTCATGACTAAATAGCGGCAGAATTATTAAAAAAATTTTAGGATCTAGGGGAAGAAAAGTGTTTCTGCTGTTTTGAATTTAACATGAAGAAATAAATATATATCGAGAGAATGGAATACTGCCATAATATTACCTATACACAAGGGTGGCGATACAAAGGATTGCAGTTACTACAGAATAATGTCCATGCTGTGCATAGCACTAAAAGTATATGAAATATTAATAGAATTAAAACTTAGATGGGTGATTGAAGGGAAACTAAGCCTAGGACTTCTAAATACTCCGGACCTAGGAAATTTTACCCCCTCTCTGCCTTCCTCACGACGCATCTCGAAAGGGGGTAAATTGTCTAATTATGTCTTTGTCTTTTTTTATAAAATGAGATCGTCAAACTGTTTTGAGTTCTTCCTGTACGTTTGTTTCTTTTACAACGATGCAGAGTTTTATTAATTTACATTTCAAATGTCTTCTTTAGCTCATTCGATGTGTCACCTGCTTCTGATGCTTTTCTATATTTTAAAATCTTGCCTCTTCCTAAAATTTTTATCTCATTTTATATGTTCATGTCTGGTTGGCGCAAAAGTCTAGTGTCTAATGGTGAGGCTCTAACGCCCTACGCAGAAGTACGGCCTGTGAACTGAGAGGTTCAGACTCACATGTCCGCCCTCACTGCATTATCTCTGATTGGGGGGGCAGTGTGGTAAGCCCCGCGCTTTAAGCAACCCTTTGTTCAAATGACTGAACAGGCCAGCCTTCTGAGCCCCAAGAATAAACCCGAGTCCGTCCGCGCCGCAGCCACGCAACCATACTGGCACTGGGTTTAGTGTATACCTCTCTGTTTTTGCCATTTCTATTTTTCAAATATTTCATGTTCTTTGGTAAAAGCTTTTATTTGTGGTATGCCGGCGTTGGTTTTTTCCTGCGTTTATTTTATAATATTAAAACGCTCTTTTCTTCTTCTGTATTATTTATTCCTATATGTGTTTCTCCTTTTCATGTGTCTTTCTTGTCCAAAAAAATCTCAAGACACTGATAAACAAGAACCAAAAGATCGTCAATCAAGAAAAGAAATTAGAAGTGAAAGAGTAATCTCTAGAGTAGAACCACCTCTACACAAAAATATCGAAACCTAATAGATGATATTGAGCATATAAAAAATTATTAAAAATTTAATTAGAAGTGGACATGACGTGATTATATATTATTAGTACTCAGGCATACAATACAGGAAGGACTGTTGTCTCTTTTGTTCAAAAGATATAACTTTAGAAAAATAAGGAAATATATTCCAATATTCTTCTTCTTCCGGTGCATTACATTAGGGGATGATTAGTGATTACTTGCAAATTCAGCACGATCTTTTGCTACTATGGGAAGCTGGACGTATCAAAACTAGTAAACTGGCAAATGTGCCTTTCTTCTTCCTCTTCCTCGCTTTTCTTATATCTTCCTCATAATCATTACTGGTGCCAGATGGCCTTCCTTGTTTCTCATTATGTGATCTAGATAATCTGTGTTTCTAATCCTAATTTGTCTTTATAATTCTCTGCGCGTTCCTGCTCTTCTTAATGCTGCTTAATTTGTTGTGTATGTAGTCCAGCGGATCTCCAGTTGATGATCTCCCATTTTTAAACCGATATGGTGCGCTTTATGAATTTCCCATGGCCCTAATTATAATATTAAGCAACCTAATTGCTAAACAAAATATAAAAAAATTAACAAAGGTAACTTAGAGATTTCTGTAACCAGAATATAGTAAAGAGTCTTCAAATATTAGTCAAACATGTACAAGTATTCGTTCCAAAACTTCTAAAACGGAAAATCAATGGTAGATTATGTAATAGCCAATGAAAAGCTCGTGCCAATTCAAATTCTAGACATAGGGACCTTAGATTCCAGTGAAATAGTGTTAGACCACAAACTTAGGGTAGTTCGATGTGTATATTATAGTGGCGCTTAAAAATATCTGTCGTTAAAGCTTTGTTTTATATAAAAATGTCTGTTAGGTAGTCCAACCAGTTACTAAAAATAATTAAGTACTTACAAACAATTGGTAATGATGGCGGTCATCTAAGGCGCGGTGCTTGCCACATCATTTCGTAACAAAGATAGCGCACAGCTGGGCATATGAGAGCCTCAACCTCTCAGTTCTCAGACTATACTTCCACGCACCATTGTTATTATTATTATAAACCATAAAGTGTTGTAACGTGCGTTAAGGAAAACGCGCTGAGAACGTGCACTGAAACCTGGTGTTTCTCAAAATCTGTCTTCCCGAAACCTTCACGTCCAGGATAATTATCTATTTATTTAAAGTATATAAACATGTAAGAAAATTTCTGGACTAGCAGTGTTTTGTGTGTCCTTTAGAGGGTAGAATCCAAGTCGATTAGTTTGTTTTGATAAAGTAGCGGCGTAATAAATACCCAGGAATGGCTCAACAATTTCCCTCGTTGTTTTCACCAATTGTCAAATTGAGATTGCTTTTAACGAATAAAATTCGTTTAACAAACGTTTTAATTATTTTAATTGTATACGCAACCGAATTGCAACAACCTATACGTTGCATCGCTGTGATCAGAATGACGTCAGTCTGTGACACACTTTAATATACGAGGCAAAATTGTAAATTTAACGACAATTCACATGTAAGCTACAACATAATTACTTAAAGACAGCATTACGTTGTAAATTTAATTGGAAATTAATTTCCATAGTTATTTTTACAATTCAATCACCAATCAAGCGCCCAAAAACACAAATTGAAGAGGTTATTCAGCCGAACTTCCGAATAACTTTTAAAAACGCCCCAAAGAATTTAAGGGCTGTTGGAGATGGTATACACGAGTTAGAATACGACAAGTTTGCGCTGCCATCAATGGAGCACAAAGAAAAACATTTATCGGAGTTGACTCAACTTCAACAGCAATGAAATATCCTGACCTTTTACGCATATGCGGGTCACTGAATGAATTCGAAGGAGTCGCAGATCGAGAATGAAGGTTAAAGTAAAGTTACAAAGCATTAAACACTTGCCCCTGATCATGCCTTGATATCAAATCCTAACTGTTATCGCTCTGTACCTTTCAAAATAAAATGTTTGTTACTTTTAATTTCTTGTTATGGGCGCCACTCAAAGTTTAACATGCAAATTGCCAATAACATGTTTTACAGAAGTCGATAACAAAACGCTCAACTTCGTGATGGGTTTGCATTTTAGGTCGCACGGGTAATATTTGGCGGCGCTGAATGTACACCCCGCGCTGGAATGCGATTGTCATTTTGAATAAATGGGAACGGAGGGCACGAACAAGTTGCCACATTCTTGGTGGCGCAGCTGTCGCAGAGGCGAACCGCAGCAACCTCCACGGCTACTCTTTGCATCGGGATGACTCTCGCTGGCTAATTTGGAGTGATTAATGCATGATAATAATGTTTATTGAACCGGTCACACATATGTCCAGTTAAAAAATTAGACCACACTTCTAAACAGTTGGCCCTAGATAACGGGGCCCTCGTCATCGGGCTAATCCCCCATACGAGGCAGTAATGGGTGCCTCAGAATTGGGAAGTCTAATCGAAATAGCGAGAAACAGGATGAGAATTGAAATATAGAATATAACACTTATAACTAAATAAGGGATTACGAAGTTCAAATCGTGGGCATATCAAAAACAAAAGAAAAAGGAAGTGGAATCATGGATTTGGATAAAGAGCGCACACGCTTAGATACTCGGGACCCCCAAAAGGTAGCCGTGCTGTGTAAACAATAGGAATTATTATAGCAAATGAGCTAAAAAAGAAGGGAATAAGCTGGGAAGCCATCAATTTAAGGATCATGACAATAACGTTGAATATCCAAGAACAAATAGGAACAATACAAATATACGCACCAACACAGAATGCAATAGTAGATAATAAAGAAGCATTTTATGAAGACTTTCAGTCAGCAGTAATTTAAAAGTAATTGGAGATTGAACTACTCATATTAGAAACCAGAGGAAACACGGTAGTGGACGTAGGGAAAACATCTACTAGAAGATGAAATGAATAATAATGGAAGTAGGATGATTAATTAATGTATAAATAATGAGATGCTAACAGAAAATATTTGATTTAACCATAAAAATATTGACAGACAGACGAATTAGGTCATCAAAGTATGAGTGATTACATAACATACAATAAAAGTATAGGACATGCAGTCAATGACATAAAGATAATATACGGTACAGAATTAAATGCAAAAGATGAACTAATAATAGCAGACACAATTATCACAATTATATAAAAGAAGATCAAAGATGTATGAGAAAGTCAAATTGAAACTTTTGATCAACACGAGAAAAGGCAAGAACATTTGACAGTTAGAAGAAAGATGTAGTGGAGAAGAATTGACAATTAATGGATTAAAAATAGTTAGACACAACCTAGAGCAAGGAAGGACAAAGTAACGAGTGAAGTAAAAGAGGAAAGGGAGGTTTGGAAAAAAGTACGTCTGAACGAAAACAGAAGAAGACAAACCTAACTATATACAAAAGAGGAATGAGGCGAAAGAAATTGTAAAACAGGCGAGAGAATGAGCTGAGAACTTTTTGGAAGGAAAAGTTGAGGGAACCTATATAGAAAACCAAATACAGTTTTGGAATGTTATCAAGAAACTAACAGGAAACAAAACACAAAAGGTCAAGAGTATCGGAAACGAAAATGGAGAACTTCAAACAGACAAAAAATACTAGACAGATGGAATCAACAATGCATAGTAAAATTTAGAAAAGATGAGAAGAATCGTTCATAGATCAAAAAATTAATAGGAAAGTCATGAAGATGGAGAAAACGAAGAAATAAAAGAAGAAGAAATAGAACATAGATAATAGCGTAACAACCATGATTTTAAAGATTTTCAAGTAATCTTTCTTTAAGAACATAACTTAATTTATGAGATGGAAACATCAAAATATCATCAACAATATAGTCGATGGAGTGGTTATGGAAGCAATAATATAAGATAAGTTTAGCTGGTTTTGTCTTCTCATCGATGTCAGTAAAAGTTTCAAGTTTGCTCATAATGATATAAATGGTGCTGTTTCTTTCTGTAGATGAGTAAAGTTGGCGAGGGACTTGTTAAAACGTTGACTAGTATTCTTGGGTTAAGGTTACGAAAGTCACAGGAGAGCCTTAGGAAGTTATGGTAAAATTCTTAAAACTAAGAAGACCCTGTAAATACTCGTGGTTTGCCCCTCTTTTCATTCATAGTGATTGCTGTCAATTAAAGAAGTATAAGAAGATTTTTGACCATACGAATAATGGTAATATTTTAATTCGAAAAAAAATTATTTGCTCCACCTTTAATTTGACCATCTAATTGCCCAATTAAGAGAATAACCTAATCTACCTAAAGTATTTAGTCTCATTAAGCAGACTACGAATTGTTTAGCGCAAAATGCAAATTCCTGCAATAAAGCTGGCAAAATAAAGAACCAGCAGTCGAGTTGTTTTGAATAAATAGGCCCAGCCAATTATATTTACGCAGACTTTAATATTATTTTAATTTAAAACTTCCTATATAGTTGGGATGCAAAAATATTTGTATCTCTAGTTGGAATACATCTACGCCTTTGAAAGGACAGCTACAGATTCCGGCGTTAATTGTCATGCAAATCCGGCTCAAACTTATAGTTAAGTCAGATTAGAGGCCTAATGGCTATTAAAAGTATTTAAATATAAAGTTAGTTGAAACGATTCGGTTCTTCCTTAGTTTGTATATTCATTTACACTTCAAGACACAAATTAGCTGCTGTACGAGGGCCATAAAGGAAATTTCTATGGGATGGCGTCGCAGCAGTCTAGTGTCATTCAGACTTGAGTCAGAAACTGCGTATTGATTTTATTTTACAGACATTTGAAGTAGACACTGTAGGCTGTGACAATTAAATGGAGAAAATAAAACACCCCGTCGAAGACTTACTGAATACATTATCTTAAACATGATCCAATGGACCGAACCTGCACACAGTTAAAGTCACCATAAGCGATAGAGTTGGAAAAGAACAAGGTATCACTATGGAAGACAGCAGACATTGAGGCGTATCAACAGAACGCGTTCATATAAAATTGTACATGAGAAAGCTGAGATCATCGGTGAAAAACCACAACCCAAAAAACTTTTGCGACGTTTATTTATCGTGGACAAAACAGTGATATCAAAGATGGAGCAGTAGTTAAAACGGTAAGACTTTCTCCACGACAACACATCATCACTTCAGTCAATAGTTGCAATGGAGAAATAAACGAGTCCAGGTTCATCATCTTCTCTATTCTCAGGGTTTCACACCAAGAGACTTCTTTTTCGTAATAATTAACTGGTGTTCTTCACTCTAGTTACTCGTTTAACCATCCTCTATTTAACTGCTATACTGATAAAAATACTTGTAAGACATTGTAATATTCACAGATTAAAATTTGGTGGAGCGTATGGTATACTTCTATTGATTTTTTGCGACAGTAAGGTATGGTTAAATCATAGCTTCCCTTACGCAAGATCTGAAGCTTAAAAGCTTAAAAAATGGTAAATTAACCCCAAATGTTAGCACAGAACAAAACATAAACATTAATTAAATACATAATTTATATACTGAGGAAATTTAAGTCGGGCAAAGTTTGACGTCGAGCTTTGCACTGTAATTACTAGAAAGTTTATGATCTGATGTAAGCGGTTGCAGAGCGAGCTTTGTAATTAACAGGAAGTGATAAAACGACATCTCTACAAAGATCCTTGTTACACAGTTATTACCGGCCTAACTGCTACTATATTGACATTGCGACAGTCTGGCTTGTTGCAAGACGCTGCAGAACGTTGTGGACCGCCGGGTTGCTACAATGTACGAGTTAACCTACACCATTCATTATTTGAGATATTTTTGTCACTATTGATCAATTTGATATAAAAAACCTTAGTTTGGGCTTTTTCACTGTAATTAAAATACGACCCCAGAATGACTGACTAGCTAAATTATAAATAATATGGTAATCGATCATCGAGGTAACTCTTTCATATTTCCTTGAGGTGTTTCATTTTAAAAGTTTACGGAACTACAAAACACGTCAAAATATCTGTTTGTCGATTAAGGCTTGGAGTACCCAAAAAGAACGTACCTTTCGAACTCTTTTAAGTGTCGGGTGTAGAGCACGTCTGAACCTTCTCAGTAAGTTTCAACTTGTTGCAACGCGTGACCATTGCAACACTTTCCTATATATAGACAAACAGAAGAGCGTCTATCCAAATTTATTTGTTAGTCGCAAAGCTCCAAAGTCTTCATGAAAAGTCAGAAACTACCGAATTATAGAATTGCTAATTTTTCCAAGATAATCGGTTTTAACACTCAGCTCTCCAACTGAAAAATATCTATTAGACACATTAAGTGAATAGTAAACAGATACGTGAAGGTTGATGCCAAAAATAGGTTGCAAAGGCAAGGCAGTCTAAACATACCAATAAAAATCTGGAAAAATACTGGAAATAGCAGTTGCATTTGGGCAGAATGAGGATTGGGATTCAATTATGCCAAGTAAAATCTAATGTTCTGAAATGTCTGCACTTATCACATGGTCAAAGTTTCTTACCAAATTAAGATTCTAGCAATTATTGCACAAGATTATCTAGCTTGCCCCCTTTCGTAACAAAATGAAGAAAATTCTGTCTGAAAACCACTCTGATACCTTGGATCAAGTCACTAACAACGATCAAAAATGTCCACGAAACAATCACTCATTTTCTATGCATCAACAAAATCGACAACACAATAGAGCGTGTTTCTAAAAACTTTATAATCATCTAATGATTTTAAAAAACCCATAACATCACAACATCCAATTAAAAAATAAAACTAGTATATATAAAGACACTAAATGAATCTGGGAAAAAATTTTAGAATACTTTTAATCCACTCTTTGCCCATGTTGTTTGTTTTATAGTCTAGCTAAGCTTTCAAATTAAAGAACTGGACAGAAAAGTGCACTTTGATTTAGGGCGCAGTCTGATGTTGCTCATCAGACTAATTCGAAAAGATGTTGCAAAGGTGATGTTCATCTCTGCTCAAGATTTCTGGACTTTCTGGGAAAAACACATTTTCTGCACTTAATCATTAAAGAGCATCCTCTGTGACAATTGCAAAAAGGAATAGAGTGTTCTAAAACATCGATCAAAGGTCCAAGAAGGTATTGGTGGTCTTATCATAATAAAATCTATGAGTTGTTCGATGGAGGACAAGAATGATGAAAATGAATCGGGGCTCTTTACAAATACGCAAGTTAATCTAAGACTTAAGCCAAAGGGAATTCTGGCGAGTACAAGGAGTTTTCCAGAACCATCCATCGTTTTGCTTAACTGTGAGATACAACACTTTTGAGGCCAAAGTGTTCTTCTGTTCATTAAAACTTTGCCGTTGACTAGTTAACGCGACGCAGCTGAGAATTACACAACCAGGAATCCCAAAGATTATCTCGCGCGCCACAGCGGAAGTCGTAGCCCAGCAAAAAATCGCCATTATGCAACGAGCGAGTTCCATGCCCATGTCGATGTTCTGCGTGTATTTTAAGGTCCGAGCATCCGCGACGTGCACGCATACATTAGCCGCGATTGTAACAGAGCGGCGCGTTTTTATCTAATTTATTCGAGAAAACCGCCTCGCGCTCCGAGTTTTCCGGCTCTAGCGCTCAGATGCTATCGGAGCGCTGCAATTCGTTCATAATTATCATTCGCACGAAAATTAAGATCATGCTTTACGGCTTTGTGCAAACTTAATTGCTCCATGTACTCTGGGAAATTTAGCCTCGCCTGGAACGGGCAGGTGGAAGACGAAACGGCAGTCGTACGTGCGCATCTTGGGGATTGGATATTGGAAACTTTTCTGCTTCCAATTTCAAAAGTTTGCGAAGCCTTCTGGAAGTGTTAGAATGACTCAAATTAGAGCATTATAAATTAGGGTAGATGCTTTTGAAAATATTGTACTTTAAGCCAAAATAAGTCATAAATGTGTTATATAACTTACCTTTTACAACTGATAATTAATCTACTTTCTTTACTGCCCCATTTAAAACTTGTTCATTACAGCAATTTACCGCGTTTACTTTGTTCACGCCACACTGTAGTTTTCCGTATTATTAATTGATGACTTCTACATATGGTTGTGCTATCGTTGCTGTCGTAGCGTTTATATAAGTGATGGACATCAAATATGTGTCATTCTTTCGGAATTAACCGTAAGAAACTATAAAATCCTATAATAAGACTGCAAAAATTTAGGAATTTGCCAAACAATTCGAAAACCATGTTTAGTTTAGACTGCCCGGGTAGTCGAAGTCGTAAGTTCACATTATCAAACAAAATCTAGAACTAGCTGCTTACAAAAGACAAACCAGACATTTGCACAGAGATACAGAAAAGTAGAAAGGAAAATTAAAGAGACTGACGCATAATAGACTAAGAAAGATTTTTTTTGCGAATAAATCAACAAACAAAATTGTAGGGTGTATACCAGTCCCCCCCCCCCAAAAAAAAAGAAGCTTTTTGATCAGCACCAAAGGTTTAGAGCACCTGTAATGGTTTAGTGGAGAGTCTGTTACGATAGAGCGATTGATACTCATTTTTGTAAAAAGTCCTTCGCCATGTACCAACAGAATGCTTAGAAGGCATGGTGAAACCTCTAAATGACACACTTCTTCGAAGTGAGATTTTGAATTTTAGTAGGCTTCCACACCAGGCCACAAAACAAATTCATCTCAGATTTGGCTGAATGAAAACGTCAACAGTTACTCTTCTGGTGGACCCAAGCCGTAATTCTTTGGCAGTTCCAATGTTGATTCTTTATAGTGATTTCTAACAGTCACACTCAAAAACTTGTAGAATGGTTTAGTTGATTGTCTCAGACATCTCAAGGCGTGTGTTTGGGATTATCTATAACCGTTTAATAAATCCTAAAATATTCTAAATGGCTTTTGACAGTATTTACGAGTATATATTGATCATTGACTATTTTTAAACCTTTACAAAAACCTTATAAATTGTTAAAATTGTTTTATTATCAAGCGGTATAGTGTGGTTGTCAAATCTATTGAGGTATTCTTGAACGTTAAACAGAATCATCGAATAACTCATCTAACGAAGATGAGAACAGAAAGACACAAATTAATTATTGAGCAACAGAGCCTACTAAGGGTAAAAGCAAAAGTTTAAGATACAATACACAACTTGTAAGATCGTATAGTCTCCATCATAATCTGCAAGATGTTGTATTTGTGTAATCCACTGTCTGTGATCATCTCTTCAATCACTGAAAGCTAGATCTAGACAATAAGGTAGATGATGCACCCATTACACTGGATTCTTCAAAAAGACTCTCGTCTTTTCTGCTTCATGAACACCCAAACGACTACGAAACTTCTCGACACCAAGCGACCCATACAAGATTGTTGTAAAGTTGCCCTAATTACAACGTATGTGCGTTATGGGCAATTTCTTACCATTTCTTCTCCAAAGACTCTTGGGTGTTTTTTGGGCAATAGGTAGATTAAGACCCCAAGCAAAGAGCTAATTTTTCTTGATAATGGTGTCAACCTGCCTAGTCCCCGAGGGAAGCTACAGGTCTTTTAAGAAAACTTTTATGCTCTGCTTTGAAATTTATTGTAAGGAATTGAATTTTTTTAACAACATGCTACTGAATTGAAGAAAATTTGTTTTATGGCAAAAGTACTCATAAATTCGGCTTGATGTTTGCCTATTTGTATGATTTTGTGTAAATTTCCATTAATTAAGCGGATAAAATTAGGCATTTTATTATTGGTTAGAAGAGTACCTAAGAAAGGAGAAACAATTTTTTTTATTAACATAATAAGTTTGATGTTGGTTTGATTTTAGACAAAGTAAGAAGAAAAATTCGGTAGTAGATGTTATCATCAGACCTGATACCAAAAGTATCATCAACATATCGTATCTAACAGACAAATTTAATTTAAAAACAGGCGAAGAATTTGAAAAACTGAAGAAAATTTGCTATGGCAGGTGGAAGTGGAGAACTGACAGGAGCATCTTTGTTTTGGCGAAAGATAAAATTGGTACTGGATAAGCAGAAAGTACCATTCTTTGAATTGTAAATTAATTTCATTAAGTTCGAGGTCTCAATAATTGGAATATTTTCAAACAAGAAGGTATGATCAAACCTCGTTATGATGTCGTCTTTACCTATGGAGAAAATTTTTTAAGTTTTTCCAGACATGATAGGAATTGACGGTGGAAAACTCACAAGAACATTGTTGGTTTGGTAAAAAATAAAATTGACATTGGCTAAGGAAAAGGAACCATTCTTTGGATTGAAAATTGATTTCATTAAGTTCAAGGTTTCAAGAATTAGGGTATTTTTAAGATCGAGACTTATTATGATGTCTTTACCTATGGGAAAATTTTAAGGTTTCTCCAGACATTATAGGAATTGGCAGTAGAGAACTCACAGAAGAATCGTTGGCCGGGCAAAAGATAAAATTAGTATTGGATACAGAGAAGGTACCATTTTTTAAATTTCAAATTTCAAATAATTGGGATATTTTCGAACAAAACTTATTATGATGTCTTCTTTACCTATGAAAAAAATTTGGAGTTTTTCCAGACATGATAGGAATTTCTGAAATACCTTCTCACACATTTTATAGCTTTCAAATCTAAGTATTGTTGTTGTTCTGATATTTTTTTGCTACTGCTGCTTTCTTAAGTGGCCATATGTATCATTGTCTGTTTTTCTAAGTTATAATTTTGATATATTTTACTTGTTCTATGTAATCTGCTACAGTGATATCAAGGTATACACTTCTACAGAAGTTGCAGCTGTTCTCAGAGGACTCATCAAATCATTTATTTTGGTGGATTTGGCAGATTTTCGCTTCATTGATTTTTTTCTATTTTCTGTTTCTAGTTTGTTACTTTTATTCACTTTAGGTTACTTTCTGTTTGGTCTCGTTATTCCTCTTGCTCTAGAGTCTTGTGATTGTCAGTCAGTAAATATTCTTGGTGGTGTATTCTTATCTCTTCTGAATATGTGTCCATACCATCTTATTCTCATTGATTTAAATACTTTTATAAAACCTTCATTTGCTGCCATAGTAACCAACTATATTATCCGCAAAGCTTATTCCATATAATTGTGGTGACGAATGTATGCTACATACTGTTCAACCCAATGCTAAGGCATATCAGGTTCCTAACCAAAAGTTCCCTGATCAAATCTGCCTCTTCTCATCCTTGGAGATCTCCTAATCCCTTTGGACAGCGTGAAAAATACTTATGAACTCTCACTAATACTCAACATTGCCTCTTATGACTACCTTATTATCATTACTTGTTGCTTTACTATAACTAAGAGAAAATTTCATGATACTTTTGATCTTTGCTTAGTGTCAGAAGATTCCTATTATAGTTTTGGGCCCCTATATACTGTAGGAAATAAAACCAAAGACGTTTAATGTGAGAATAATTGAAAGTGAAAACCAAAAACAATTCATCGATTTTCTCGCAGGACCTCTCCGCCGCCAAAAACGTGAAAAAGCAGCCTGTGCGCGAGCTTAAGCGAAAAACCTTGTTGATCAAATTACCTGCCGCTTCTTCCAGCCCGGGGGTAAATTAACGCGACTTTTCGACTGGTTCAGTTTTGATTCGACTCCCACGCCCGGGGCGCCCAGTTATCTCCATCTAGGCCTCGGTCGGTAAACACGGCCGCAATTACGCTGATAAGCAAACAATTTTTCATTCCTCCGCGGCGGTTCGAAGCCGAAGCATAATTCTCTTAATTGTTGCCGCCCTTCCGGGTCAAAAATACACTTTTTGTGTGTAAATAACCCCGGGCGCTTTGTTGCCCGCATCGGCCGTGCTTAAACACAATTTAGATAAGGAAATTGCGGTATTTTATTCATACGGGACATGTTTACCGCTCCAGGAACGTATGGGCGAGCCCGAAAGGAGCGATGTGGTGCGCAAGGATGTTAATATTGCCGTTTAGATAAAGGAGACGTTGTCACAGGCGTCTTGGAGCAGCTGCGGGAGCGCGCGGAAGTTTACCCATGCAAGCGGAAATCGACCAAAGCGAGTTAATTTTATTGATTTCCCCGATTAGGGGTATTAAACACCCTAAACGTAGACGGCGTGGAAAATCGTGTGAATACATAATTAGTTTTCTGCGTTGATTAATTATTTGGCTACAAAGATTAGTCGTTATGTCGTTACCGGCTTAGTATTTTATAAGATTATGGTTAACGAATTCATCGATTGAAAGAAAACTTTATTAAAAAATACGTAGGGCTTTCTAGGACCCTCGAAATGAACAAAACGTGCAGTGGTAAGAAAAAAGTGTCAAGTGTGGAACCAAACATGCGTTCTCGACCTACTGACGGTCCGCCACCTTTTAACAGAGGCCAATACCACCAATTTAATAACAATGATTCGTTTAATCAATTCAAATTCCTTCACTAGATGGCAAAATGTAGGAGATTAGCATAATGTTATGGTGGAAAATTGCATTTAATTTTGGTTAAATACCACCAAATGTATTGAAATTGCCCGTCTTCACCAATGACATTCTTGTTAAGGAAAGTGTTTACGTGAAGGGTGGCGCCCCTTGTCACATTATCCAACAAATATGGCTAAACGACCACAAGAGCTTAGTAGCAAAGTTGATTTAAAGCCATGCTAACAGAAAATGTCCAAGAAAATGGTAGGCGATTTAATCGACACCATGCTCATCCAAAGATTAGAAGGATGTTGAACCAACTGTTTGTTTTAATTGAATAATTGGATATTATATTAATAAAATTCATTGTGTATATAAAACTTCAGCTAGCTTTAGACTTTTCTATAGGAAATCCAGCAGGTGAAAAATATTAGGGAATCAAGACGTTCGAAGTGACTGAGTAGGCCAACCGCTAGGCATCTGAGTCCGTCTGCGCCACAACCAAACGATTTTACTGCTTGGCCACACTGGGACGTATCCAGAATTTCTATACATTTTCTTTAGAAAATAAGGCATATAGCATCCACTACATGCAACAGCTTCTGACTCTTTTTGATTCCCAGGAACTAGCAGGTTCTTCAAAAACATATTACATTGCTGCAGTTTTTAGTAGCGTAAAACAGACATTAGTAAAAACCAAAATATAGACAAATCTGTACCGAACTTGAGGTCAATACCTTTCATACCCATAAAATGAGGTATACAAATTTGAAAGTGTATGCGAAAAAGAAATCAAAATAAAGAAAGTTGTTTTGGCTTTCTCAGATATTAGACATTACTGACTTATGAAGATGATTTGGCTGTATTTCAACAGAAATTTTTAGAGCAGCGGTGTCTAGAACGATGATTGCCATATGGATCGCCAACCTTCGACAGGAGAAGGCGAATTAAGAAGGAGAAGACACTACAAAATGCTAAATACCGTCAGATTTGGTTTTGCAGTTCAAGAAAAAATTATAGACTTTTAGAGAAAAATGAGAATAGGAATTTAATAATCTTGGAAATTAAACGGGAATAATAGCGACGAGGCCTTGTTTTCAGCAGTTGTCTTGATAGTACAGTGTAGAGATAGCACGTAACATGCAACAAATACGCAGTCCGTTTCAAAAGTAAGTTCTCTTTATTTTTCTCTTTTTTCAGTCTTACCAAACTATTGGTTCAAAGTATTATTCCCTCAAATGAAGCACATAGAGGTATTTCTACTTCTTTAAGAAGTCCTCAAGCCATTTTTAGTAGTTTTCAGAATCAAAGTCATTTTATTTTCTCCATTTGTGTCATTTGGAGAGAGGTTGTAGGAGTAGGAAAACTGGGAAAGAACCGTCATTTGATTTTTTGATCACTGAGCACGACTTATCATTGATAAGTTAAAAGGCAAATAGATTTCATTTTGATATAAATCAAATCAAAGTTCAATAAACCACACCTTCTCCTCCTTTTATCAGATTCCCTTTATTTTTGGACTATACCTAGGTATATATCTAAGAAATATTCTAAATTTGGTCCAAATCTGGCGATCAAAAACATTTGCAAATCATTTTCCTCCACTCTTTTGGCCGATCTTGGCCAGTTTTGAGACCTGCCAACTTTGTTGTTTGGTAATTTAAAAATTTGATTATTTTTTAAGCAAAGCTCACACACGAAAGGGTAAATATTTCGATTAGAAAGTTGATGTGTAGGACTAACCAAGCAATGGTGAAAGAAAATATCTTATAAATCGTTGAAGATGTCTTCTCTTCTTCATAATGGACCCTGGTACTCTATCTAAAAGTCCAACTGTTTTAGTATGTTGCTCCAATTGTTGATATAATTAGAGAACAAAATAATTATGTAAAACACAACTTATGGTGAACCTAGATGACCATTTGCCCGTCAAAAATACTATTAGAAGATGGTATTTAGGACACTCGAAAAATAGAATTGAAATGGGGACCAAAACTATCTGTACCATGTAAAATACTTTTCTTTATATAATTTTTGCTTCTTGGATAGAACATTTGTAGAACATATGGTTGTATGATATCCATTTTTCATATGATTAAATTCTACAAAGCCTATTATGCACATAACAAAGAAAATAGGAAAATTCAGCAAATAAATAAAAATGGTAATCTGGGGGTTAGTGACATAGAGAAGTACCTTATTACCTTGCCTAATAAGCACATTACCATGCAATTCCCCCGCAAAAACGCAACGCCAGATCTACGTAGTGAAAAACAAAGTCGGAATACATAAACCACAATTCTGCAGCCTCAAGCAAGAAAGCTCGTGGTACGGAACAGAACCGGCAGTTTTAGGTCACGTGCACCGGCGTTTTGAAGAAGTTAATTAGAAGCAAACGTGTGATTAGCCGGAATATCCTTGGCGCTGGTCAATTGTCCCGAATTCCACAAAATCCGCCAGCGCTGCGTTAAATTTACTGTGTAATCATAGGCTGGCGCGGAGTATTTGCTCTGCGGCTTCTTATATAACAAAATTTATTTTTCTGTCCACTTTAACGCAGCGGAGAGGCGCTGAAATTTCAGTGGAAAGCAACTCCAGCAGCTTTGTGCGCCACCTCTGGATAATTAAACGGCCAAAGTTTGCATGTGGCGCGCAGATCCAGCCCTATATAACGCTGTTACCTTTTCGCCGCGCTTTTTAAGATGGCTAATTGGATTTTGCATGCATGATATGGGGAATTAAAACGGGCCGAGATGTTTCGTCAAATATTAATGGTTACGCGCTCGAAACTGTTGCAGCCATAGCACCTATCAAATATTTATGATTATCCGAGGCTGTTGCTAAGTCGATTTTGAAAAATAGAACGAAAATGCTATAAACAATTGTTTAAGGGAGCAGAAGAAAGTATTGGTTGTAAAGAGGCGCTTCCTGGTTTCCATCATTCCAATTTTTATAGAACCATAGCAATATTCCAGAAATTTTGAGTTAGTTCAAACCATGCTGAAAATTCGACTTTTCAAAAGTTTCTCTGAAATAACAGAAGTCGCTGTTACAACTATTTAACCCTTTAGAACCTTCTGGTACACATTGTACCAGTGTTGACCTCATTTGGATTAGCTTGTAGATGCTTATAACGGCATTCTATAGTCATGGTATTGAAGATGTAAGAAAACCAGATCGAGGAGATCAAATGGTACTTTCAATGAAGTCGCTTTCTGAATAAGGTCAATGAATTGTTTCCCCCAAAAAAGGTCTACAATGTACTTTAATTTCTTGGAAAAAAACTATGGAGACTGGTTGAAGGTGATACTAGAAAGATGTCAAATGTCTCAAATGTTATGTTTATTTTTTTTCTTCACGAAATTAGATAAATAATTTTTCTGCTAGACTGGTGATTTTATTATATACTACACATTTGTACGACTCCTCATCTACAATTTCTATACATTCGAACGCCAAGTTATCCAAACATTTCTTTAGGGCAAAACACGAATATTAGAAAGGTTCCTTCAATTTTAAATCATGGCTATAGAAGCTACCATTACATCTGAAGCGTTCTTTTACCAAAATTAGAATTCTTCCCAAATGAGGCGCAGAGTAAATCCACTCGCAGTTGATGATGGTTGGGTCGGTTAAACCAGAAATGTGACCTCACTGAAACACAGCATGCATTTAGCAACAGTTTTAGCCACCAAGGTTTGGCAAAAGGTTTAGGAAATAAAAAATTGATGTTCTTCATAGTAATGATCTTCGTTATAAGCGTCGCATAGATCATTAAAGCAAACATTGGCAATAGATAAAATTTGGGTTAAAAGCTTGACTGCAAAGTCCTCAATCGAAGGAGAAAGATAATGCTAAAATTTGCAATGGATGTGGTGACGTTTGCTCCCTTGCATCTGTATAAGGACATAATGTATCTGGACAAGTTTCATCACTATCTAACTATCTGGAAGCTTCAAACTGGGTGGTCCAGAAAAAATTACCAAGCCTGTCCCTTCATGGCAAGGTCACAAAGTTATTTTGGTTTATCAACATCAATATAAACTTTCAAATGTACCCCTGCGATTTTAATGTTTTCTATCCTATTAAACGCCCATAAACAATGTTTACCCCTTGATAAACTAGAGTACAGTTTTGTGCTTTAGCAACAATTAATAAAGGAACCTTACATTTTCAACCTCGTATAAAATGCGTTTGTAAAAGCCGTATTGTGTAGGAATATGCCCCATTCTTTAATATAACGATATGTAAATAAAATACATTCCAAGTTTGGAATATAAATTCAAAATTGGCCCCCTTTTCAATAAGCCGGCTATTTATGCCAGTCTTTTCAGAATCGAATAAAGTCTTGCGATATTAAATTTCCCAATGAACTCTGTAGCCGCCTTTAGGGCTAGCGCCATTATTTATTAGGGAAGTTTGGAGCTTATTTCGAGATAAAGAAATTTTGCCCTACATCCACCTACTGTCGTCCTCAAATTGTCTCCCGAATGAAACTCCTGTCCCTATAATGTTTGCAGGGCGCGAAACCATTTATTCAGGCACGGAGCGTACGCTTGGCACCTGCCGTTTTCTTCGGATACTTTGTAATCGATGACGGCGGTGCCGCCTGTTGTGTGGCCAGTTGCTCTTCATAAAGGCAAAAACAGTTGTAAAGTGGAATAACTTGAACGAAATTGGCCTTCGTAAAGCCGACGGAATATTTCAAAACTGTAATTTCTATGTAATTTTTTAAGAAACCGCAGTTAAGGGAGTTAAGATTTAATGGTGGAGCGTGCGAACTGAGAGGTTGAGGCTCTCATCATCTCTGATACGCGTCTTAGGCCACCCGCCAGGTATCTGAGCTCAGGATTGAGCCCGGGTCCGTCCACCCCAATATCAAAAAAGGGAAGATAATTTACAGTTTCGTTTCCAATAATTATTCTCTCATTAAAAAATTAAGCTACAAGATATCACACTCTCTGGGCGAATTTCATGTCAAAAAGGTTCAAAACTGCAAAATCCGGCTGCTCTAATTGAAAAATTAACGCCACGAGTAGCACAACTTTATGGATCAATGCCATTGCTGTTCTCATTCTGGCGCATTCGAAAGCCTGAATACTCCTCGTTTGCTTCACTCAAGCTTAACTACATCTCTGTTAAAAGTGCAACACAACAAAGTGAATCGACTGATCGGCCACTTACTTGATTCTTCGTCTTCCCGCACATGACGGCCGTGGCCCTGCAGTGGTCCCTGAGGGAGCCGACCTCCTCCCTTACTTCCAGCAGCTCGGCCTCGTACTTGACGTTCTTGCTGCGCGTAATTTCCAACTCCTTATTCAAGTTGAAGACGTCGGTCCGCAAGAGGCCCAGCTCCCCGAACACCCGTTCCCGATTCTGCAGAATGACGGTCGAGTTTAGGGTCGTCTGAATTTCAGACACTTCCGTCTTTAGCTCGTTCACTGCGTTAGACAACCACTTTATCGTCAAGTGCTCGTTCTTCTCCTGCGTCGCGTGCTGCTGGTGGTGATGGGCCTTCGGATAATTGCCGCTGCGCAGTTGCTCCACTTCCATCCTGCAATTGAAAAACTCCGTCAGCTTTGCAAATTACCAAGATATCATCTCTTGCTATGTATAGTATTTAACAGACAATTAGAAACATCTTCCTCAACATCAAAAGTGGCATTGGAATTGGTCCAAGTATTATTTTTTATAATAATTATTATTACAAATTATTATTGCTAAATTACGATTTTTTAGAACTGTATACATCGACCCTATTCCCATTCGTCCAAATTGCAACTATTCCAATAACATATACTTTCAGGTATTCAAATACTTAAATCTATTTGTATTTTTTAAGATATGCATACATCGCGATAACAGAATAAAAAATTTAACTGATAATAAGAACATAAAGTACGGAATATTACTGGGTGCCACTATCTTAACTGCACAAAGATAATTTTGAAGTTTAAAATACACATACGAAGTATAGTGGAACGTATTTTGGAATAATTGGTCTTCCAGTCAAGCCAAACAAAAAAGTGAACGGCCAAATAATACTTAAGAATAGAAAAGAAAGAATGAAACTCCTGAAGAATCATTTGATATTTCAGGTACTTGGTTACGAAAAATGAGGAACAAAATGATAAAATTGAGATGGATGATGAAAGAAGTTTTGATTAACGATCAAGATAATGAGGATGGTCAGATTAATGAAGACCAATCTTCTATTTTAAAGCATCTATTACCTATTCATTAGATAAAGTATTATTACTGTAACCAGATAGACAAAATATAAAATAAAACTATACGAACTATGCTTCTCTAATTGGTTTTGACAAAGCCGCAGTATAAAAGGCTAGTTGGGGACATGGATACGCATTTTTCTATCCCTTTCTATTTCTTGC
Source organism: Sinelater perroti (assembly GCA_036346155.1). NCBI lineage: Eukaryota > Metazoa > Arthropoda > Insecta > Coleoptera > Elateridae > Sinelater > Sinelater perroti. The sequence goes on along the minus strand of JARFIY010000006.1, from coordinate 343,035 downwards.
TACTCATTTTCTCTATTTGTTTTCCTTTTTTCTAAATCTCTTTCTCCAATTTTATTCATCTATCTTACTCTTAAACTTTCTCTCTCTTTTTTGGTTGGTTTTCAATTTTTATTCCATTATTTTTCTTATAAGTCTGTCTGGTTCCATTCTCATTATATGCCCATACCAATTTAAAACTTCTTTGCCATTTATTTTTTGTTAACACTCTTGTTCTTCTCTGCTTACATTTTTTGTATTTGTTTGTATAATATTCTTAGTATTTCTTTTTGTCTTCTTATAATCATTCTTCCCGTTGTATTTTCTCCAATATCTTACACGTTTCTTTTTTTCTTTTTATTGTACTCTTCTTCATCGTTCTGTGAACTTAATTGAACACATTTTTTCCAATGTATTTTCTTATTTATCAGTCTTTTTATATCATTATTCCACCATTTTGTCCCTTTTAAGCATTTATTATGTTTACTTTTTCCACAAATATTCTCTGTTATTGTCACCGCTATCTCTTCCAAAACCACCTATTTTTTCTCTAGTTTTCTAATGTCTATTCTATCTGAAATTCTATATCTGTCTTTTTCTGGTATTTTTTTTTATTTTCCTTATTCTTAGTATTTCCTTATTTCCTCTTTTTTATTTAACTTTATTAGATATTTAGCTTTTACTAGTCTGCGACTTCTTTTTTGTCCTAATTTTTTGAAATATTTTTCTTAGGTTTTGTGAATGTGTTATATAGTCTATTAGACTTCTAGTATTTTTTCTGCTACATATGTGTACTTATTTGCTCCAACTTTGGGTTTCCTATTATTAAACCATTTCTTTTGCAGAAATCTACCATTTTTATTCCATTCCTGTTTATAGTTCCTTCTCCATGGGTTCCCATATAGCATACCCTGCTATTCCAACCTCACATTATTTTTTTGTTTTCTTCATTTACATCATCTAGTATCTGTTGTAGGTTTATAGAAAATTCTAAGTTTTTTTTCTATTGGTCTATAAATTTAATATTAATTATTTCTTCCAGTTCAATACAGATTATTATTATTCTCGAATTAATTGTCCATCCACTAAATAAAAATAAGAAAGCAATTTTGAAAGAAGTCATTACCAAATGAATTTAATATATTTAAAGAAATGTGTTGGTAAATGTATAGATTCTAATGACATTTACAGCTCCAATAAATAAGGGATGAACAGCATTTATGAAACCAAACGGAATTTCCGACTACATCTGTATCTATATGGATTGTAGGTAAAGCAAATCAAATGTTCTCTTATCATACAACACTATGAAAAGCAGTGAGAGAGAAAGATTATATTCCAAAAGTTTTTAGACCGGACGATTGTTACCTGAGATGAACTATAAGGACAAATTATAAAAAGTGATTCTTTATAGGGGAAAAAACGAGAAAGTCCATACGAAAATACGCCCAAAAATGCATGATAGATGGCATTATTGTTCTTCACGACGTTAGAATAGAAAGAACACTTTAAGAGTCGTTATCCTAATAGTTCCTTTCAAACACATCTGTTCTTAATTTGAAGGAAGTGTTTAATTTGTACACAAGTTAGAATTATGAAACATTGAAGACAAACTCTAGACAAGGAAGAACATGAGAACTGCTACTATTTCTCTCGAAATATATACAAGGATTATCTCAAACAAATTTTTCTCAAAGAGTAAGGTTTTATAATTGGTTTTTTAAATACTCCACTATTATTACGGGACTTCTGTCGCCAATCATCTTCACATATGAAGCCTCTTTGGCATGACCTTCCCAATCAACCACGCAAAAGTAATCTCTACATGAAATGGTTGAATTTAATTATCCACAACGGTTTTGCTTCAATTTTGGATGACCACCTACACAAACCACTCGTTCTTTAATAAGGCCTCAATAACTTCTCAATAATACTGTTTTCGTAGCTTTGGCAGTACAACAGGTCTGTTAACGTTCGCTAATGTCAATCCTGTCAAAGGACTTGAACCCCTTCGACTTTTACCTGTGGGGTGACTTAAAGAGCATCATGTATACTAAGGAAATTTCTGATCCGCAGACACTTGAACAACGTTCTACATAGGGGTACTTCGGACCCCTAATTAGATAATGTTCATACGAACTCTTTTCTAACAGGAAAGTTTGTCCTTGTAGTTAACATTCACCCCGCATAAATATTTATTAAATAATGTATATCTTAGGAACTTTTCTGAATAAATTATGACAATGAAGAGATTTGCATATAAAGAAACGAATATTAATAATGCGATAGTGTGAATTCGAGAGTCCAAGTTGATTTTCTGTCATGCTCGTGGGTACTGGAGGATAATTATGGTCGTTTAATGTTAAGGAATTGGAAGTGGAAATGATAAAAAATAAAAAATGCCAACTTACCCCCTTACACCAGCGGAACTTCTTCGATTATTTATTTCTAAAAATGACGCCACGATAACTCACTTTGAAAAGCAATTTGCGAAAAAAACGAGCCTGTCACTCATACAAACGAATTAGATTCATCGCGTTAAAATGAGACTGCCTTGCCACCAGGAAATGATAGGGGAATTTGCCCATATCTGCGAAATTGCAAAGTTGCGCTAAAAGGGTGCATGCAAGAGTTATGGGCACGTCACTGACACTTTAGAAAAAACCGCATTGTAAAACGCACAATAAAGCGGCCTCAAAGCGTTCGCGGGAAAAATGCGACGATGGTAATGTCGGGGAGAAGGTACTTGTGCACAAAGAGCCCTCGTTAACAAGCGCCATTACGTAGTTTTTGTTCGCCGTATGTTTGGACTTGAGCAGCCTCAAACCGCCGTAATAAAGCTGTAATCGTTATGTGCACCGTTCCTAATTTCAACGTGCATAGTTGACGAGGATTATAAAGTGATTTATTATTTAAGTGGGCAGCGGTAGGGCGGGAGCTTCCCTGTCGCAATTGTTTCTCAGTAGTTAGCTGTGTTACATCAGTGCTTCGATTTGCAGTACAAACTAATTAATTTGATTGATTAGTGGGAAATACAAGGCATCTAAAGATCACAAGCATTTCAGCTTCGACTGATATTATCCTAAATTCCCCAAAAAATTTAATGTTAATTAATACATGTTCGTAAATTGTTTGCGCCTATTACTTTCCTTAATGCTCTTCGAGAAAACTCATTTCTCTTTACTAATTAGTCGCTAAAGTTTCAAATTGTTCGAGTTCGCAGCCAAAATATTTAGTGAGTATTAAAGCGCACAATCTCCAATTAAATATGAAAAATCTCGGCTTCGGCTGCAAACCTTGGTTCTTTTAACAGACCTGATTTCGTTCTTGGGGTCGCTAATTGTTTCTGGATAGTAGACTAAACACAAGATCTTTTTGGCCAGTTGGCAAGAAGTTGCTTGAGTTATATGGCAGGTGGCGCCATTCTGTTGGAACCACATTTGTTCCAGATCCATATTGTCCGGTTGTAGCCAAAAAACTAGGCTATCATATAACGCTAACGTTTCACAGTTACAGCATCGTCTTCGAAAAAGTATGGGCCTACCACGCCACCTGTCCAAAGTCGCCAAACCCCAAATGCGACAATTTTGTTTGATGCTCAAACCCATCGAATCGAAAATGCGGCTCATCGCTAAAGATGATTTTTCGACCAAATTGAGAATCCTCTTTATGATACTCTAAAAACCAATTAGCGAATTAGCTCAGAATGGTCAGAAAGCTTAAGCTCTTGTGTTAGTTGAATTTTTTGCGTATGACGATGCGGGTAGTAATACATTGACTAAGTGAAGCAATATTCTCAGTGGATCTTATACAACACTTATACTCACGAGGCCTCGCATCTATCCCAGTTTTATTAAATTTTGTAATCGATCTTCGAGAAACCGACTTATTTTGTGTAGCACTTCGTCCAAGTTTTTCATGTCGTCTCTTAGTCAACGAAATTTACACTATCCATACTACCTTCATTATACAAGTAAAAACTAAAAATTAGTATCCAATTTCTTTTAGATGTGTTCGTTAGATTTCCTCACCACATGAAATGCCTCTTTCTACTGAAGATATTGTTCTTATTTTAGGTGTGATTCAAGTGAAGTTACCAACGTGAGACCAGCAAACGCAGATAAAATATGAGCCACAGAAAGGTTTCTTTTGTACCCGTTTTGCTTGTAGCTAAATTTGGTTTTACTTCTTAGTTACTGAATATATGAACTGTGACTGTAGTGACTATGAAATCTTAGCACTTGCAGAGATTTTTTTGTAATATTTAAATTAGTGATTTACTAAGTCCGCTTCAGGTAGCGAATTAGGGAATGCCTCCCAGATATGAGTGATACTGGGAAAATAAAGTCAATGCTATCGAAAGATGACTTGCCTGAAGCTTTGATATCGGAGAGTCACAAACTATATGCACCTACTGAATAAACCCAAGAAATCATCATCATTGTAGTTGAAAAAAGAACAATGGCTCCTAGTCCCGGACCTCTCATAAATGGAGAAGAAATTCACTCAGCTATCTGTAACGATGAGAATCGAAGAAAACGTGTAAAGTTTATATGTAGGTGGAAACACTATTAGTGACATTTAAGGAATAAAAAGAATTAGTACAGACCTGCTCGGAATTAGTGAAATAAACTCGGTAAATTCCAAATTTGCAGATCACCATACCAGAGCTGGATTCATACAAAGCCCAGCTATAGTACAAGTGACCTTAAATTTTTGGCCAATATCAAATTGAGTTACATTGATACAGCTAAATATTAAGCCATTCAAGACAAACAAAAGAAACAAAATTCCGAAGATAATCGAACCAGTGAAAACTGCGATAAAGCATGTAAAGAGTGACAAAATCACCTAGGAGCCAAAGTTGGTGACTGTAAACTGGAAACACGTTATGGTAAATGTGACAAGTTAATACAGTCCTGTTAAGACAAAATTTTAATTATTGCAAAAACATTTTAAAAGCTACCCACACGAAGACTAAGTGCGTGGAAAGCTCCAAGAGATCAAATATCAAAGAGATCATTACCATAAAAAAACAAATTTCCGGATAACTTCAAAGCAAGCAGAGCGAGGTGGAGATGTACCAGCAGACCATAACCTCTTGGTCGCCGACATGTGTCTGCACTATTAAAAGACAACAACCCTGAAGTTCACGGCTAACTTAACATTTTCAAAAGCTGGAAGGTGAAAATTATCCTAATACCAATGAAAATTGAGGAAACATCAAGGAATATTAAAAACATTTAAAAAAATGCAACAAACAAAAAACATCAATGGATAACAAATAATATAGTCAAAAGAAATTCGAACAGAAATTAGAAAAGCCTAAGAAAAAGACAAGCAAATCAAGGCCATAACAAGACTACGCGGTCATGATACATAACACAAAAGACAAACTAAAGCTATGAAAAAATTACATTGAGAAAGTCTGTCATAATGCTAGAATTTGGTCAGGTATATAGTGGACTAACTATAACGAAAGAAGAGATACAAAAAGCAATATCTAGAATAGAAAGTAACAAAGCGCGTAGTCTTGACGAAATAGAGCTCTCGAAAGAGTTGTTCAGTTATACAAAGTGTACCAATTCGTATAAATACCCAAAGATTGGTCGAGATAAACGTTAGTTGTCTTACCCAAAAACCACAAAGCAAATAAATGGGAAGATTTTTGGACGATTAGTTTTATGAGTCACATCCTCCAAGAAGGTATATATGAAAAGGTAGAGACTCACATTGGAAACTTGCAGTTTGGTTTCAGAGGATGACTAGGAACACGAGAAGCGCTATTCTCAAAACAAGTGCAAATACAAAAATGCGAGATATAATCAGTAATGTCTATACACGTTCCATAGATTTTAAAAAAGCGCTTAATAAAGTAAAACATGAAAAAATAATAAACATCCTAAGAAAATCGTTAATAGATAAGAGAAAAGATGAAATAAACATTCATTATTCAATATGTGCTCTGAAGAATTATTCACCGAAACACTCAAAAATCAACAAGACATGATTATAAATGGGGTAGTGATCAACAACATAATGTGTGTTGATGATACTATTATAATATCAGACACGCCAGAGGGATTATGCTCAAAAGAAGTAAATAATATGGATTGCATTACATTCATGATAATCAGCAAGACAAACACTGTAACACCCAACCTGTATATAGATGAATCGGCTGTAGAACAAGTCCAATATGTTTCATATTTGGAATGTAATGCTACATAAAATCTGACAAAGAATAGAGAAATCCAGAATAGTCTTTCTAAAAATGAAGAAAATATTTAGCAATAATAATCTACGTATAAAAATGGTAAAATGCTTTGTCTGTTTAGCCCTACTGTATGGTGTTGAAACCTGGACACTGACAAAAGCCGCGTCTAATCGAATTGCAGTCTTTGAAATGTGAATGTTTTGTCAAACACTCGGAATAAAATGGACAGATCATATAACTAGGTCCTCTAAAGGATAAAAACCAATACAGGAGCATTAAAAACCGTGAAAATTAGAAAACTTGTTTGGTCCATATCATAGGAAATAATGCTACATCCTTCAACTAGTTTTACAAGGCAAAATCAAAGAAAAAACAACTTGGTAGAAGACTTAGATCATGGGGTAACTTCAGTCGAACTATTGTAAGTAGCAGCTAATAAAATAACCATAACGAACATTCTATAAATAGATATGGCACCAAGAAGAAAAAAAAGAAAGGAACGCTTACTATCTTTACCACAGTCGACTATTTGCTTTTCTAAAGCTTTCAAATATTTCTATTTTAAATGTTAATTGTATCTATTGCGTTGGCCTAAAAGTGATAACTTTTTTTTGTGTAAATGAAAATAAAAATTTTAACAACTTTTCTGCATCAGCAATGAAGGTTTACCATTCAGGTCGTTTTGCAAAGAACGAAGCTGGTGATAGTACGACGGTGCCAAGCTGTAACAATTTTGGCCAATGACCAAACTTGTATGTGGTTTAATGTTATCGTGACCAATTTGGATCAAAAAATAAAACTTGGAAACAATTCGAAAAACGGAGTACTTTTAAAATTCAATTGGTCTGACCTTTTTTGAAGCTTTGAGCAGGTCGTTCGTGCTTCCCCCGCGATCCATTTTCATCTTTTGTCACCACACATTTCAAAAAACACTTTTTACCAACATACCCAAGTTGTTTTAAATGGTTGTCAGTGCTAGATTTCGACATGTTAGGCTTTGGAGAAATTTTAGCTCAATCAATGTCGTGATCAACTTTAGATGGCCTTTCTGAGTGTGTGGTACATCTTTAACACAAATCTCTCCAAGCCAATTTTGACACTATCGTAGTTTTAAGACATCACGCCTACACGGCGTTTTTTCCAAAGGTAATGTAGTAAAATGTGCAACGAATCGCGCACCCTCTTTTCCTAAAACAAATTTGAGCTGCCAAGTTGCACCCTGAACCACACGCGCATATTTGAAATGGTTCATGCGACCTACAGGCGCCAATAATTTTTTCAAAAGCTTCGATTCGAGACCCTCCCGGCGAATTCGTACTAATTACGAACTGCTGAGTCTTGGACGTGGGAGCTAATTGATTTTCTCCTTATAAACTTTGCGGGTACGTCGACAACCAATTTCCAATCTTTACGTTCGGCGTGGATTGATAGGACGGTTAGATAATTAAAAAAATTAAGAAAAGTTTGTTCGCCTGTCTTTTTTATAATATTTCTACATTAGAGTTAGATTTAAAAGCTTTTATATAAGTTTACGATAAGACAAGGAACACCAGACTCGATCTTTCTCACTTTGAAAATATACGAGAAAGGGGGAGGGGGCTACAAAAAATTTTAAAAATTTAAGACTGAGGCAAAGAAGAAATAAAGAGAAATAATTGTAAATGTTGCGACTTGTCAATGATTGGAAGAGAGTCTAAGAGATCTATTAGAACGGATTCTGGAATAGTTGAAATGTTTAATGTGTAAGGTTTCAAATGTATAATCTGAAATATGTTAAAATATTGTTCGAACTCTTAACACAATACATTTGAAATGTTCATGCATTATTATTCAAATCAAATATCGTAAATGAATAACGAATTTGACAGTAATTTAAATACAATCGACTAGTTAATTAACTGGACCAAAGTGCACCAAATCAAAAATTCAAGATTCTTGGTGGGATAAAATCAATAGAAGAGGCATAAAAATTTGGAATCCAAGCACTACCGTGCAGCAAAAATAAAATAATTGCAAAAAGAAGCAAATGACCAATTGATCCAAAACAAGTCGAAACCACCACTGAAAATTTTCGCAATTTATTTGCCGCAGCATTCCCTTCAGCAGTTGCACCCACCTACCTCAAGCTCTTGATCTCATCCTGGACGCTGCTGATCTCGGGGCTCTCGAAGAGCTTCCTGCGAAGGCTGTCCTCGATGATCTGCAGGTCTTCCTTCCTGCGATCTAGCAGAGCCTTCACCTGCTTGCTCAGCACTTGCAACTGCTCATCCATGGCACCGGACCCCTCACCGCTCGCGAAGCACACGCTCGCCGCGAGCGCCACGCTCAGGCTGAACCACCCCCGCGGACTGAACATCTTCAAGCAGACGGCGGCTGATTACTGAGGTTCAAAGCGGCTCCAAATTGTTTTATACGAGCCGCTGCTTCTGCACGCAAGCGCCTTTCGGGCCAGGTGTTACAAGGTGTGCTGAATTTCGAGTGTTCGGCGCCGCTCTAGCGCTACGCTCGCAGTCGGGCGGCAGTCGATGGAGAATAATATTGAACTCTTAGAACTTGGGAAGTTGCTGGGTTTATCGATGGGAGGCAAACTTTTGCCTTTTAAGGCTAAAACAAACTTTTATACAGGATCAGAATTACAAATTGATTGGCTTAGCGACTTAATGACTTTAAATAAGGCACAGGACTATTTTGAGTTTATTCGAATATTCAAATAACTCGAATAGTTGGAGAAGTAGTCAAACACTTAACATCGTATTTTAATTTGAATTATTTGCACGATTCCCGTCCTCCTGCATTGAAGATATACCAATTACATGTGTTCCAATTCTTAGCCTTCTAATATTCGATCGGATGAAATATTCAAATTTGGATTATTTGAATAATCTATTTATTTGAGTCATTACGCATTTGAATTGTTCATTATAACTTATTTGAATATTAAAAATATTCAAACAGGAATCAAAATACATTTGCACAATTTCTATTTATCTGTATTACAACACTACCAAAAACGTACTCAAATTCTTGGTTTTCGTTCAAATATTTGGTTAAATAAATTACTTAAATATTTTTATTTAAATTCTTGATGATCATCCGACACCCAAACGGTGTGAGGATATTCGAGCAGAAGAGAAGAATTCTTGATGGTAACTTATTTGAATATTCAACTTATTTAAATATGAACCAAAGTACATTTGCACTACTCCAATTTATCCATGTTGTAGCTTTCTACTCCAACATTCGAATGAATAGATTATTTGAATATTGTTGATCATAACTTATTTGAATATTCAAATTATTATAAAGCGAAACAAAGTATATTTGAACATTTTAATTTACCAATGTTGTAACTATACGAACAACACATGCTTCAAGTCTTAGTCTTCTATTGGAGTATTCGATTAAATGCAATATTCAAAATTAGATTATTCTGTTTCTGTGAATGACTTCAAATCCAAGCATGCATTTGAATTGGTATAACTTATTTGACATTCAAATTATTTAAATATGAATCAAAGCACATTTGCATTATTTTTATTTATTCAGATTGGGACTATACCAACAACATGTACTCCAATTATTAATCTTTTATTCGAATATTTAAAAGGAGTATTCATATTTGGATTAGTTGAATATTCTGTTTCTTTGAGCGATTTCCAACCCAATTCCGTATTAAAATTGTTGCTATTAACTTAATCGAATATTCAAATTATTCAAATATGAATAAAAGTAAATTTAAACCATTTATCTGTATTGGAACCATACGCACTTCAATTCTTAGTCTTCCATTCCAATGTTCATCTAAATGGGTTATTTGAATATTTTGTTTCTTTAAGCTATACCAATTCCTATTACGTTTTTGAATTACTGGTTGTAACTTACTTAAATATTTAAGTTATTGAAATATGAAAGTTCTACTATGTTGCAACCATACCATCAACACGTATTTCAATTTTTAGTCTTTTATTCCAATATTCAGTTGAATCTATTATTAGAACATTCTATATATTTATTTGAATTTTAAATTATTTAAATACTAATCAAAGTGCATTCGAACTATTTCCAATTATCCATTTTGTTACTGTACCAACAACGCGTGCTCCAATTGTTAGTCTTCTATTCGAATATTCTATTGAATGAGTTATTTGAATATTCCGTTTATTTGGGCGATTACAATTCCAATTACGTATTTGAATGGTCGGCCATAACTTTTTGAATATTTAAATTAATTAACTACAAATACAAAAGTTTTGCACCATTCACATTCATCTCTATGGAAACTAAATGGGAATGGCGCAACTATACCAATAACACATATTTTAGATCTTTGTTTGCTGTTCGGAGTGTAAGGGGTCCACCAACAACTAGGGCCCAAATGCCAACCCCACCTGCACGAGTGGCAATTAACCTGCCCGGTACACCCTGCCAGATAACAGACGGGGCTCTGGCGACGCAGCATCAGGGGGTATAACCTTATACCAATTGTTTCTAGGTAACGGGGCCGATGCGGCTGGGCTAATCACCCGCGCATTGTAAAATGATTCAGAGAAATACTATCAGCCTCGGAATCGGACGGTCACAACGAAGATAACAGGAGAGAAATAGGATAAGATTTGGAACGTGGAACATCACATCTCTTACAGGGAAAGAATGCAACGTTATAGACGAAATAGAGAAATATAAGATTCAAATACTAGGAATCTTAGAAATTAAAAAGAAAGGAAATGGCTTCAAAAAACATCTATAAAGAGTACACTCTCAGATATGCGAGCACACTAGTCAGAAATGGAACAAAATAAGATGTAGGAATACTTCTCAGCAAAGAGATAGAACTAAAAGTAATCAAATAGGAGGGTGTAAACTCCAGAATTATAACAATAAACCTACAATTTAAGGAGAAAGTTGGAATAATCCAAATATACACGCCCACGAAATTGCAAAACAACAATGGACACATAGTTATTTTGGAGGATTGGAAATAATATAAAGCAATGGGAGGTCAAAGCCTAGAAGGAAATGTAAACAAAAAACAATACACAAAATAACATACGAAGCAAAAAGTATGATAGATTACATCACGTACAAGAGAAATAAGAGATACGCAATGAACGATGTAAAGGTAATAAGAGGGGCGGAGTTAAATACAAAATACATTAAAGAACAAGCGAAGATCTATACAAAGATCAAACTGGAAACATTAAAAACTCTTCAAAAAAAAAGGATATAAAAACAACTAACTAAAAATCTAAACAAATTGGAAGAACAAGAAGCCCAAGAAGAAAATCAATGGACCCTAAAAGATAAAAGAGCTTTAAAGAAACCCTAATAAAAACCAGCAAATAATGTCTGTAGAGAAAAATAAATAAAACAAGACCCAACACATAAGTGAACAAAATAATGGAATTAAGAAGTGAAGAATAAAATTAAAACTAAAAAGCCTGGAACAAAATAAAAGATAATACCTAGTAAAACAAAACGAAGCAAAGAAAGCGGTAAAACAAGCAAAGAAAGACACAGGAGAAAATTGGTGAAAAGATAAAAGACAATTATATAGAAAATCAAAAACAGTTACAGAATTTAAGCGCCTAAAGAAAAATATAGCACCAAAAGTGCGAGAGATTAGGGATAAAACAGAAATATTACAAACGAGAACGGAAGAGATATTGAAAACATGAAAAGATTACTACATAACCATATTTAAAGATGAAGAAACAGAAATACGGAGAGAAAAAGAACAATAACCTTAGAAAGAAAATGATAATCGAGGCGATGAGGAAGAAATAACAGAAAAAGCGATAAAAACATCCTGAAAAAAACAAAAAATGGTAAGGCAGCGGGGGAAGATAATATAGCTCCAGAAATGTTGAAAAAATGCGGTCAGATCATAACTAAATAGACGAAAAGCATGGAATACAAAACAGATACCGAAAGTCTGGGAAAAGAACATTATAATAACTATACATAAAAAGGGGGACACCACAAAGAAAGACAACAATAGAGCCATATGATTATCATCAGCGACGCTTAAAATATATACAAGAATAGTTGAAAAAATATTAAGAAATGAAACAGAAAACAAATCAGAAAAAGAACAAATGGCATTTAGACCAGGAGGACAAACGCAAGACTATATATACAGTAAGGGCAATAATCAAAAAGCTACTAGAAAAGAAAAAAAAATATTTATCTATTTTTCCTAGATTTAAAAGGAGCCTTCAGCCAGGTATCACACAAATACATCTGGAAAGCGTTAGAAGAATTAAAAGTAAGTCCAAATCCCCGGAGAATCATTAGAAACATGAATAACAACGTAATTGGAAAGACAAAATGCAATAAGCAAATATCGAAAGAATTTCAAATGTAAAGGGGTATCAAACAAGGAGACAGCCTAAGCCCACTCCTGTTTACACATGGACTACATAAACAAAAATTTCAAAACAGAAATAAGTAACACCTATATAGAATACCACACCTTAACCCAGTAATGACTCAAGACTTAATACATGCCGATGATATATTACTTATAGCAAGAAACAAAAACAACTACAAAGAAACAAACATATGAAAAGAAAACATCTAGAGGAATACAGAAAAAACAAAAGTAATGCATGTCACAAAACACGAAAATGAAGAATACGGGAAACAAATTCAAACAGTATGAACATACAAATATCTTGGAGTGCTAATCAATAGGGGGAAAGAATAGACCAATAGACTAACCAAAGGAAACAGAATATACCAAATAGTAACTAATATAGCACATTGATAGGGAAACGTTGATATAAAAGCAAAAATGCATTTTTATAAGACAATTACAGACATAGGCGATAACAGATAAACAAAAATCCAAAATAACAACTGCAGAAATGAGATGCTCTTAAGGAGAGTAGTGGGCAAAACAAGAAGAAACAGAGTACGCAACAGAAGCATACAAGATTATCTAGAACTTACACTGCTGGTAGAAGATATAAAAATAAAAGAACTACAATGGTATGGACAGCTGGTCCGAATAAGTAATGAACGCTAATTGAAAAAGATTTTCAAAAGTGTGATGAAAGGAGGGATAGAGAAAGACCCAAACGAAAGTGGGAAGACAACATCTATGAATCAATTAGAGAAAGAGAACAAACCCTAATACAAATCCGAACCCTTGCAAGGTATAGATATTCTTTCAAACAATGGGTTAACCAAATTTGAATTATTTAAATATTCTGTTTCTTTGAGTAACTTTAATTCCAATTACGTATTTGAATTATTGGTCACAACTTATATGGATATTGTACTTATTTAAATACGGGTGAAAGGACATTTGCGCTATTTCCATTTATCTATATTGGAACCATACCAACTGCACGTACTCCAATACTTAGTCTTTTGTTCTAATATTCCAATGAATAGATTACTCAAATTTGGATTATTTGAATGCGTATTTGAATGCATTTTAATATTAAAATTATTTAAATACCAATCAAAGTATATTTATCTATGTCGCAACTATACCAACAACACGTGTGTCAATTCTTAGTCTTCTATTCGAATATTCGGTTGAATAAATAAATATTCTGTGTCTTTGAGTGACTCCAATTCTAGTTACGTAGTTCAACTAATTGAATATTCAAATTGTTTAAATATGAATCAAAGTACATTTGCACTTCTCACATTTATTTACCTTACATCCAGTCCAATAGCACGTATTTCAGTTTTTAGTCTTTTGTTTAAATATCCCTTTAAACGGGGTATTCGAACTATTTGACCGTTTCGAATACTATGATTACTCAAATATTCAAATTATTTCAATTACATGCGGTATTCCTCTGCACCTTTTCGATATTAAACGTTTTACCTCTTTAAATGCAGCCTGGATTAACCTTTGATACCACATCAAGTCTGCAGCGTTTACGATACCGGTCAGCACAGGGCATATTGGATATTTTATGTGACGGGTGAGGATGAATTAATGAAAACAGTTAAAATAAAAACCATCAGTTTCAGAAGTACTTCTGTAAATACCACGTTATTCAGATTAAAATTATATGCAAGTAAGAGTAATAAAAAAATTAATAATTCTTTTGGGATCAAGTGCCAACATGCGGAATTTTAAAATTTGTGGCTATCAAAGAACTCTACAGTTCTTTTGAATCACTAGCCTATATAACACTCATCTGAAGAATTAGCAAAATCTCCATAAAGTGGTTGATGTTCATCATCAGCAAGGTTTAGCATCAATCTTTGGGCCGGAACTATTGGTGAGTACCTACTCGGTCCAGTTGTGCTTCCACAACACCTCAGTGAGCCAGTGTATCTGCAATTTTTAAGAGATACTTTACCTTTATTGCTTTAAAATATAAAAAGTTTCTAAAATTAAAACAGTATATGTGTAATTTTGTCCATGCACTTTAAAATAAATATTATTACACCTCCAATTTAGTTTTAAAATCAAAATTTTAAAAATTTTGGCATAGAAAACGGCTACAAAAAGAAACATACTGCAACGAATTTTGGAACGCCACCATAAAAGTACCGTGACCTTGAGACATTCGCGGCTAATACCGGCGTAGCCATCGAGCCGTCACAGTCGAGCGACGAACGTATTTTTAGATTACTCCACATGCTGTTTGTATAACTAGCACACAGCGAAGAGAAGTCAAGTTACCGGAAGTAAACTGTTCTAGTGCGAAATAGATTGTGTTGTAGATAAATAGCGTCAATATCAATAAATAAGAAGTTATAATTAGATTTAAGTTTTTACTAACCACTTTAAGAGCAAAAACTTTACAAGGCTTACAACAAATTTAAACTACATCACAAAAAACTTTAGACACCGCAATTGTATGGAAATAATACAGGAAACATTTTTTTGTTTGGAATTGTATGAAGTATACAGATAAATGTATTATGGACAAGAAGGCTAACAACATTTAGTTTTAGTGTTTTTTACTAACAAATTTTAACGATGGTAATATTTTAAAATAACTTTTGTCTGTTATTAAACATTTCTTATAATATAATGGTGAGAATTTACGCTTGCCGTAGGGGCATGGCCTACGAACTGAGAGATTGGGGCTCTTATATTTCGTAGAAATACTCCACCCACTTATTTACTTTTGCTCTTACATGTTCTATTAACTCTCTGTCTTTATTCTTCAGGTATAACGTTACATTTTGTGAAGTGTGTTTTGATTTCTAAGAATCCTGGTAAAGTTCCTTATTTTTATAATTTTCTTCCACTATTTTCAGATTCTTATTTATATTTTTCTTGTCTAAATTATTGCTTTGCTCTTTTTCTTAATATCTCGTATTTTTTTCCATTATCCACTATTTTTTTAATCAAGAACATTAATCTTGCCCGTTTTCGTTCTTTTAGTTTTCCTTTACAATTCTCCATAAACCACTCCTTGCTTTTGTTGAGTTTCCTAGGTCTTACCTTTGTTGTAAACTCTCTTGGATAGCTTTTTCTATCTGGTCCCAATCGTTCTAAATGTCCTCTTGTTGAAAATTTGTTTTTAATTTCTTGTTAAACTCTTCCTCTATTCTTTGTATTATATTTTTTTAGCAATTCGTCAGTGTTATACTTTTGTATCATTGAATTATTTTTCTTTATCCTTATTGGTGGTTCTTGTTTTTTAGTTTGCTATTACAAGCACATAGTTGGAGTTGGCATTTGCTCATCTGAAGCTTCGTACATTTTTAATACCTCGATGGCGTTTGTTTTCTATTAAGAGGTGGTAGATCTGATTCCTTGCTTTTCTATCCGCTGAGATCCACGTTTATTTGTGGTGGAATGCTTTGCTTCTGATTTTTATGTTATTTTCTTCTGCAAATTGAATTACTACTTTTCCATTTTCACTAATCTCCTCGTGTTTACTTTTACCCCGTTGCATTTATATATTTTTCCTCACTCTTAATTTTTGCATTCATATCTCCAATTGAAATCTTTAAGTCGTAATTTGGTATTCTTTCTCGTATAGCTCCTATCTTTTCATAAAATTTATTTTTCACATTTCAGTCCTTATCTTCTGTAGGCGAGTGGACATTAACTATGATTATTTTTCTATATCTCCCTTTTAATCTTATTTTACATACTTTGCCTGAAAAAATACTATAAATTCAGTACTGTAATTTTAAATTTTTTATTAACTATGAAACTCACAAGTACGTCTCTTTTATCTTTTTTTATTATTTAAACAAAATTTCTAATTGCCCCTTCGGTTGTTCCTTTTACGTTTCAACTTCCTATTCTGATCATCTATTTCTTTGTTATATTAGATATTTAACCTATTTGTTTTACTTTAACTCCTAAGACGTTATCCTTTTTCGTTGCCAAGTTTGTCATCCTTTCTTTTCCTATCTGTTCGGTTGTACTTCTCGTGTGTATACCCATAGCCTATGTCATAATTGGCTTACCTTCCTTGGCCTTTTTTAATTTCTCTTGTATCTTCCTTTCTTTTTTTCTTATATCATTTTAAGTCCGCTCAGTTTTTCTTATTATGTTCTTTTTGTTTGTAGTATTATTCAATTCTACTAGGTATTATTTACTACTTAGCTTTCTTCTTCTCTTTATATTTACCTCTAGGCATTTGTATAGTCCTAGTTATAAATTTTTCTATTTGTGCTTTAATTAAATTTTGACCACGTGCCTCTACTTCTATTCCCTGAATTACAACGTTGGTCCTCCTCTATTCTTTTTTTCTTTCCTCGGATTTTTTCCCTCGACGCTCTGTTCTCTTGTTTTGTTTGTTTGTGTTTCTCTCTGCGTTCCCTTACTTTATCTTTTCCATTTTATCTTCATTCTTCCTCCGTTTCGAAGACGTTCTTAGTGTTTTACATCTTCCAAATATCTTTTTTTTCCTTTAACATCTATTAAGTACTCGTCGCTGTCCATGGTGCTTCACTCATTGGTTTCCCAAACAATTCGCAATAGATGAGTCGCCCGATTCAGTTATTTTCCTTTAATTTTCGTCTGATCAGCTGTTATCTGCTTTACCTTAGATACTGTTTGCGATTTGTTTTTTTGAGTTCATCGATTATTCTCGCCTTTATTTTTACTTCCGCACTAAGCTCGCACTTTATTTGTTCTAACTAATGTATTTATACATTATATTTATATGTAATTTATTTTGCTACACTCCTCGATTGTCAAGATTAATTAATGCAAACCACCATCCTCAGTTATACAATAATTATTTTCTTTCGAAAATTAGAAAGGAAAAAAGTTATAACTTGGTTGAAGCATTTCTTATAGATATTTTTCCAACAGCGTACACTAAAAAAAAACAAACAGCGGTTGATTTTATCCCTTGCCTGTCACAATTTGCATCAGCTGAATGATGGAACTGATTCATAAATGGAAAGAGCTATTACGTTTCTCTACACATGGAGACCTCGGGAAAACTACCATTTTCGACTTAGTCGCCGTCTTAAAACAAAATGGCGGCCACTCAAAAGTGTATTAATCTCGGTTCTCGAAAGTCAGAGAAACAAACAAAAATCACACATTGTAAGTTAAAGCTTTTTTTTAATCTTTTTTTATTTTACAACGTAATTGTTTCGTAGCCTTATTTTCTAATATGTGTTTGCTTATATCTTTATATCTTTAGTAGAGCTTAAATTTTCCTACCAATGTCCAACAGTAGAGTCAGTGAAGGGGTAGATTAATATAAGTTACGGAGGAATAATATCCGCTTTCCGAAATAGAAATAAAAAGAACAACATAGATTCTGCTCAATGTTTTATTCCACCATTACACATAACAATGTGTGCCATTTAGTTATCCGCCAGTTTCGAGAGGATAATATCCTCAAAATGTTTGCCCGCATGAACGATACACTCCTGCAGTCTCACCTTAAAGTTCTGCTTTACTTGCCGAGTCTATTTCTATCGGTACTGTTGCGATCGCGTTGCAAATAGCATCCTTTAATTAAAAGCCTTTAGCCTTCAGGTGTCCCTCAGAAAGAAATCGCAAGGATGTCCCAAAACTTCTCAATAAATTCTCACTATTTGTGCGATAGCTTCATCTTGTTAGAACCACAGTGATGTATTTTCATATTTTTGAGTCTGGGCTGCAGAAAATTGATTAACATTGCAGCATAGCGGGTAGATGCGACAGTCACCGCGCGTCCTGCTTTCTCAAAAAGAAAATACTGACATACCGGTCACAATCTTTAAGTTTCTGGACTGTCGGTTTTTGTAGATGGAACATGGGATCACAGTGTAGAATTCTCCGTACACTCCGGCCAGATATGTCCAAGGCGAAAGCATGAATAGCGGTAGAACGTTGTGGCGATATGACAACAACCTGACTCACTGCTCCGATATTCTCGGGTGTCCGAACGCTACGCAATCTTATATATAATTTTGAAGAATAATGTGCTTCCTAGAAACTGCAGTCAAATGTCAATATATTTAAAATTAATGTAAATTGTGATGATTAACTCTATCTCATCATAAGTTCTTTTTTTTGTATTAAGTTCTCTAAATACGAGGAGTGTCCAATATTAAAAATACAAGCCAAAATTACACTTTTATATTTAAAAAAATATTTGATATATTCCGCAAAAAATAGATATTTTTTTATCTCTTGATATAGTCTCTATAAACCTTGTGATTTTTACCCCAGTGTAATAATAGTTTGAACATTCGTTCATGGTACTGCTGCTTGTCAAGTTGCTTAAAGTAGTCCGCAACGATGTCTTGCAATTCCTCCTGATCGGCAAAGCGTTTCTCCGGCAAAATATTCTTCAAAGGCCGAATAAATAAAAATTCGAGAGGGGCTAAATATGGACCATAAGGAGGATGTTGGAGGACTTCCCAACTTCGCTGCGTCAACTGTAGTTTGGTTCGATCTGACGTGTGGGGTCTTGCGCCATCTCGCAAAAGTTTAACTCACGTAATCGCCTCGACCTTTTCCTTCTAATGGCTGGATGCAATTTCTGGGGAGTTTTGCAGTATCTATCCAGTAATTCACACAGCAGTAGGATTCACTATCCCAGAACACGGTGGCCAATATTTTGGGGACAGATAGTTCAGATTTTTTTTGAACCAGGAAGCTGGACGTTTTTATATCACGGACTGTTATTTCGTCTCTAGGGTGAACTCATACCAGGTTTGATCTCCAGTAATGATGCTTTCGATGAAAAAATTTTCTTCCTGGTGATATCGGGTGAGATTTTGAAGTGAAACACTTATTCGACTGGTTTTTTGTTCATCAAATTGAGCCGAAACTTTAGAAAAGTTCAGCTTGCATATGATTTAGTAAGCACAACTGTTAGGAATGCCAGCAATTTCACGAATTTTAATGTAATGATTTTCCTTAATCAAACGTTCGACAATTGCGCAGTTGTCATCTGTGTGTGAGGTCCTTGGTCTGCTTCTTTTCTTCTCCGGATCGTCATTCAGCTCTGTTCGTCCATCTTTAAGTTTTTTGCATCAAACGCTGACTTCTTTTCGGCTAAAACGTTCGGTCCATAAACACGCTCTAATCTGCGATGAATCTCCACGCACCTCACACTTCGAATACTCTGCGATTACGCACGTCCTGTTTGTTTGCTTCCCGAAAGCTAAATTGAGTCTTAAACTGAACAAAACTCCAGACACTACTACTACACGCATGAACATTCCTAGTCATACATATTATGGCGATATTGCGGATGCGCAGTTTATATAACAGCCCCTGTACCTTTAAAATTGGACACCTCTCGTACATCATTTTCCACAAAATAACAAGGGCCTTTTTAGTACTACTATTATTTTCTAATTCATTCCAAGCTAACTCTAAAAACGCATCAAAGCAGAGATCAGAAGCAACAAATTGCTGCGGTTTTCTTTCAAATGTAGGTTAACCCCTTAATTTAATTTGACGTAAAATGCCACAAAGTACAGGTTTAAAACTTTTCGCTATTGTGGCACGCAGGTCTAATTATAATCGTAATGCATGAATAGCATCGCGCTTTATGTTTACGGCATCGTAATTACGTGTTTCCGAACTTGTAACGATGTCGGGGAAGGGTACTAATTAACGGAATCCAGAAAGCGCCCGTACGAGCTCTAATTTTTTATTTTCGGCGCAATTTTGTACAACTTTTAAGCGCACTTTATGCAATTTGCAAATTTAAATTATCGTCCGTTTTGCAAACACGAAAAGGTATGTTACATTTTGTGAATCGTTCGGTTTAGCCGGTAGTAAAAACCGGAATGAAATGAACTGGGAGCAGGTTGAGAAAGTAACTGTAGGGGTATACGTGTTCATAAACCTTGGAAAGCAAGAGGACACTTATAAAATTCTCCTCCTCTCGGGAACTTTTTCATATACAACTCTATTTAAAAAGTAAGGTAACTTTTTAATTTGAAACTCGCGCGAAAATCGTAGTTTAAGAAACTTTTTCTTATGTTGGCACAATCTTCCGTGACACCTAGAAAAAGTTAGTGTATGTGTGCATTTCCCACTATGAAATTGTCGGTCCACTGTTTCTTTCAAAATATGCGAATGAAGAAGTTTACCATACAGAAGTTCTCAAAAAATTCATTCCAATTGTGAGAGACAAAGGCAAGTTAACCAATACTGGTTTCAGCAAGACAAAGCCTCCGCCCATCGGACTCAAGGCGTCTTTAATATTTTTGTAGAAGTCTTTGAAAAGACGATCATAAGCTAGACACCTCCCGTAAGATAGAAGGTGTCATCGAGTGTCCCTCAAATTGCACCGATTTAAATCCATGTGATTTCTCCTTATGGGGTCATCTCAAGCATAGGGTTTATCGGAACAAACCCTAGTCCATCAACGAACTCACGAATCGTATTGCAGAAAGATTTCTGGTCATTTGTCTCGACATAAAAAAAAACCATCTCCACTGAAGGCAGTAATTTTGAAAACATAACGCACTGAACTTCCTTTATTTATCATCATAGTAAAAAAAGAATTGCAATTTTATCTTGCCTAATTTTTTTATAATAAATTTTTATCGTTTACGTTACATAATGAATGCCCTGTACTTGTGTCATCTGTTATAGATAATGTCGAAAGAATATTCTCAAACTCATTTATTTTCCTTCTTTGTTGATATGAACTCTTTGTAATGTCTTATTTGTGACTCAGTACGACATTATTAGAAAAACCGACTGCAGCGAGAGGAATCCGCGCGATCAAAGGTAAGAACATAACATATCAACGAACGGTGTCACGTTGATTCATGGACTTTTCTGATGGAAACGTGGGTTTGAAAGATAAGCTGCGCTCAGACCGATCATCCATCTCGAATGCGGAGGCTTTACTTACTTCACCAGAAGAGCAACCCCACGCTATTAATCGTGAATTATCAGAGACATTGGGTTTTTAGAAGACGCTACCTTTCAACTTTGTATAGTCCGCATTTGTGCAGTTTCTTAAACTGGCCTGTATAAACCCCGGTGACTTCAAACGAAACATGGAGTTATCATTTGAGTTCCGCAGCAAAGTGTACTAATCGCAGCTCTGATTGCGTTATTTTTGTTTTCATTTTTAAATTCAAGGAACGCGACAACGAGAATTTAATTGCAATCAAACTTGTGCTCCAAATAGTCTTATTCAGGGAATATTAACCGGTAATATTATACCGGGTGTTTTTTAACACAATTGCAATATTACTTATATGCATAGTAGCAACAGCAGATATGATGCACGGTACTCTTAGGAAACTTTAAGACAAAGATTTCTAAGAGAAAATGCAATAAGGATGTTGCAGGCAAGCATATATTCCATGATAAAAAAAAAATAATGGACAGAAATTGTGTCACTTAGCTAAACTTTTAAATCTACCGGTAAGTAGCACCTATAAAGAGACATAGAAGATACCGAGAACTGTTTAAACAAACCAAATAGACTATGTCTTGGTGTTCAGATATGTAGAGCTGCGTGCTGCGATTCAAACCACTATCTGATTAAAGCTGCTTGGAAGGGACTTATAACAAAGATATATAAAGGAACAAGCCATAAACGAAAGAAATTAAATGCTGACCAATTTAAAGTAGAAGAAGAAATAGAAGCCTACAGATAAAATCTGGAAGGAAAACAACAATATTCAATAGCAGATTGAAGAAGAGTGGAAGATGATCAAAAAATCTATTTTAAAGGCTGCTAAAGAAACTGTAGGTGTAAGAAAAGTAGAAAAAAGAACGAATGGTTCAATGGTGAATGTAGACAAGCACTAGCCTCGAATAATCCAAGAAACACCAAGGCCAAAAATACATTATAAGAAGCTAAGATACTATGTCGAAGACAGAAAAGACATCACGTAAACATAACTATGGAAGAGCGAGTTGAAAAAAAGTACTTTAACAATTAGATGAAAAGACTAAGACGGAAATATCCTTTATAAGAGACCGCCAGTTCTAAATCACTACTTGGAAGAATTGCTAAATTCGACTGAAGAAGAAAGAAGAGACCAAAAACTATGCAACAGTAGAATCATATCTGATTTTGTTATACACAGATTTTTTAATTAAAATCTGTTGATGTTTAGCTATTATAACCGATCTAAAAGACCATTAGTTTGACTGTAATACCTGTTAAAACTAATGTTTATCCACTAAAAGCTATGGTCTATTCATTGATGTCCTTCACATTCTTTTAATAACTTTGACCACGGACTGTGTTCTGCTTTTACATACAATACACCACACTGGATTGAATTGTTTGGTCCTATTCAATTTTTGGGCGTAGTATCGTCTAACAGCCGAAGAGCATCTAGATTAACGTGAAGATAGAGCTTGACTTTGTGTTTTCCGGCAAATCCTTTCATTTCTTCTTTGATAGTTAAGATACCAAAGTCTCGATAAAGGCCTGAGTTATAAATATATCACGTAGTATCGATTAAAGTTTGTTGAGCTTTATTTTTTTAGTCTAGTCTGCTATAGTATTATTTGCTGTTTGCAGTTTTCTTGTGGATTTTTGTTGATTTTGATCAATTGTTAGGAGATCAGTATCATTGGTAATTTACGGGAAAAACGCATGCCTGTTCGATAATGTCAATTATACAATACACTAGGTCTAGTCTAAAGCCAACTTGAAAATTTGGAATAAAGTATTATCTTCTATAGGAGATCTTAGTTCCTTAAGTGATAACTTTTTAAATAATCTTGAGATTATAGACACTAGAGAAATAGCCCATAAGAGTCCATCTCGTTAAGCAGTTTACCTGATTTTGGCAACATTAAAGCTTCTATAATTTTTCAACAGGTAGAAAGGTGCATAGAAAGGGTACGTGAAAAAACCATACTTTTTCTACTCAATTGTTTCAATATTTATCCTGGTGCGTTTTTTGAATTAAGGTTTAACTTCCTTGTCTAGACTAATGTCTATCGCAAATTGATTGTCAATTTCAGGCAGTATATTTTCTAGCCGTAAAGAGTGATCTACAATGAATGTCAAAAAAAACAAATATTGGAAAAATTTAAATTTTATTGGTATCATTGTAAAATACAGACTTAGCAGTTACGTATAAAGCATGATGTCGGCCAACCCCAAGATCCTTTTCACAGTGCTTTCAGTAATTACACGTCTGATGTTCTTTTTTACTATAACAAGATTGTTGGCATAAAATGCTTCCTCCAAATAGCCTCAGAGGAACAAGTGTAATGGGGTTAGATCGCAAGACGGCGGTGGTCAATTGATGTCACTCCTCTATGAGATAACACGCCTGGAAAATTTAATTTAAAGTGTAATGAGTGGTTCACGTTCTGTGTGACATATGGCTTCGTCTTGTTGAAACAATATGTCATTCAAGTTCAAATCCTGGGTTCCATTGAAAAAATTTTTTTTTATCATGTTCCGATAGTGTGTACCTTTAACTATAACAGCGTTGCCAGTTTAGTCCTCAAAAAAGTACGAGTTAATGATTTTTCTAGCGCACAAACAGTGCATTGGCTTTTTGTGAATGCCACGTGGATCTTCACTACCCCAGATGCGACAGTTTCGACGACTAACAAGGCCGTTTAAAGAAACATTAGCTTCACCGTTCAATATAAGTTTTTTTTTTGCAAAAATAAGTATTAAGTGCTGTAGTGCATCGTGTGGTTGGTTCTCGGGTTATAAGGCCGTGGTTGGAGTTTAGAAACTCTTGACGTTTCATCCACAACTGCGGCAGATATCTTCAGAAGAAGATCTTCTAAAATAGAAGAATAATTTCCCTACTATTGTTATAAGCACTTACCTGAACAAGCTTAATGAAGTTTTCAGCTTTCTTTTATAATTGCTCAACCTTCAAATATTATTCTATGGATCAATTCGGGAGCTTTCCCAGTCAGTGGTTTGGACTGATTTTTTCATTAGAGTTCAGGTCAAAAGTTTTCTTCCATTGCATTAAAATTAGAAGATATGTTAGGACCCATGGACTTACCGGTTAAATGATAATTTTAATTTAATTCTCAGAAAGCTTTTCTAAATTCCCCCATTTCGTCGTAATTAACCTGAAACGCTAGTTTACATATTTAGAGATAAAATTTCCTCCAACCAAGCACCAGGATTTGGAAAAAGAAAAATTTTGAATTGAGTAAACGAAAAAGTAGTCTCACTCAGAAAAAAACTTTCACATCGTACATTCTTTGTTCATTGGGGTATATTAAATTTTTAAAAACATTCATATTATACAGAAATAACATATCACAAAGAAATTATTCAGGAACTTCCTAAAATGATCGATCATCGCCTCCGTCACTTTAAGAGGCGCCCTTGAGTTCAAATTCCAGAAACTTCTGAAAAATTCTAGAACCGCCCGCGCGTTTGAATATAAGGCGAAGCAGGTGGGTGTTTGTGGCAGTCGAACAAGAGAAGTCGTACGGCAAACAATAGTGGTCCAAATTAATATTGTTATATATAATACTGTAAAGTGTAGCAGAATTCAGAAAACGTTTCAAGGAGCATCTTATAACGCATGATGCTGCGTTTCTCACTTAGTGTGCAACAATCGGAGGGTAAGGGGTGGCGTCAACGTCTAGTCACCCAAACGTCAACCTCACCTTCACGTGGTACCTTCTGCTAGATAACAAACGATGCTCTGGCGACCCATCATCGGGGAGTATAACCCAATACCAGTTGTCCCGAGGTAACGAAGCCCGTGTTTTGGACCAATTACCCACACGAGATAAAATGATTCAGAGCAGAAATAAGAACTTCGGAATAGGATAGCCTCAATGGAAACAATCGGCGAGAAAACTGACGAAAATACGATAGGATGCTGAAATATTAAAACACTGACAGGAAAAAAGTTGAATTAATAGAGGAAATAGACAAATACAAAACCACAATAACAATCGGCTTAGAACTAAATGGACGATAGGAATAATACAAATATATGCACTAACAGAAGATTCAGATATGAAAGATAAAGACCTGCTCTATGAAGAGTTACAAAAAACAAAGAAACAAATTACAGTCTTATCGGAGATTGGAACGCCCGGACAGGAAACGACAAATAGCAAGGATATGGAACAACGGAAGGCTATAGAAGGGAGAAAATGGTAAATAATAATAGACAACGAATGCTAGATT
Source organism: Sinelater perroti (assembly GCA_036346155.1). Classification (NCBI taxonomy): domain Eukaryota; kingdom Metazoa; phylum Arthropoda; class Insecta; order Coleoptera; family Elateridae; genus Sinelater; species Sinelater perroti. The sequence continues at coordinate 317,325 of JARFIY010000006.1, read as the reverse complement.
TTTGCGTCAACAACCAAATACTGATAGAAAGCTCATGGTTTAAACTGAAGAAAGAGGACAAAAGAGCATCATAGATATTATAACATTCACTAGAAATATGAGATAGGCAGTAGAAGATATTAAAGTAATTAGAAATGCAGAGCTAAATACCGACCATAGATTAGTAGTAACAGACACCAAGATACAGCTTCCTCCTAAAGAAACACCAAGATCATATGAGAAAATAAAGTTAGAACCTTTATAAATCCCAGAAAGAAAGAAAAACTTATGAAAGAAAACTAACCACACAACTTAACAGATTAAAAAAAAGAGAACCAAGCAAAAATAAACTAGATATCAATGAGAAACAGAAAGAATTTAAAGAGGCGATAATTTAAACAGCAGAAAGAGTATGTGGGATTAAAAACTCTCACTTACAGAAATAAACTAAGTGGTGAAACAATTATGTCAAAACAAAACTAAACACAAGAAAGAAGCGTGGCGGTTCAAAAGATCAACTACATAAGAAAATAAGAACCTATACATACAAAGAGGAATGAAACATAGGAAACGGTAAAGCAAACCAAACAAACAGACCCAAAACCACATATATACATTGAGAGCCATGATGGTAAAAACAATTGAAAGAAACAAAAATATGTACCTAATCTTCTTAGATCTTAGAGCAGCTTTAGACAAACTACCCAGAAAACACAATGGGACGCCCTGAAAAGACTCCATACAGCCAAAACTACAAAGAGCTATCAAAAGCATATACCGGACAGTGCTATGGACAGTCAGAGTGAATGGAGCGACATCAGAAATCTTTGAAATAAAGAACGGGGTAAAATAAAGCGATAGCCTAAGCCCTTTATTGTTTGTCACTTATATAGATAAAGTAATAAAAAAGACAAAGAGACAAACAACAGCCACAAGACTGGGATACTATAACCTAAACCCAGTATACATGCAGGGACTGATAAAATTTTCCTAGTAGTAGGCAACATAAATGATGCCCGAAGGAACCTAGAGATCTGGAACAACTGCAACAAGGAAAAGGAATGGAGATAAATACCAATAAGAGCAAAATTCTATATGTCACTAAAAAAGGAAGGGTAGAAAACCCATAGGGTCAAAATTTAGAATATGTGGACATATTTGAATATTTGTAAACAATAATCAGCACGAACGGAAAGATAGAATAAGAAGTGAGAAACAGAATAAACAAGGCGAGTAAAATATACTACCAGATCAACAACACCCTAGTACAAAAGAAGAGATTACGCACAAATACAATTGTACAAGACGATATATACACCGACACTCACGTACAAAGCAGAATCATGAACAATGCTTGGCAAACATAAGTCCATGATAACTTCAGCAGAGATGAAATATCTTAGAAAAGTACAGGGAAAAACACCGAGAGACAGGGTGAGAAATAAAAGCATAAGAGAAGATTTTAATCTAAAATCATAGGTAGAAAAAGTAGAAGAGAAATAATTAAATTAGTATGGTAGTGCGTATGGAAAATGAAAATATTCCTAAGAAGATGATGGAAATCTGACCCGAAGGGAAGAGACCAAGAGACAGACCAATGATTCAGTGGAAAGAAAACATCAGAGAAATTGAAAAAATAAGGGGGGAAACCACCACAGAACCAAGAATGTTGGCCAACGCCCTGAGGCATAACTAAGTAGTAGAGAAAGAAGAAGAAGAAGGGCCATTGACTTCAGTTATTTCAAGTCCAAATTGTAGTGCATCAAATGCACATCTGCAAGAAGCTTTGAGCTTACAGAGAAAATATGAAAATGACAGAATACAACAGAGGGCAAATTAGCTATTGGAATGCTATGCTTCTAATTTAGGTAAAACAATCCTCGCAAATGTGTGCATTTACTATCACTCTTAAGAATTAATAAAAGTATTAACAAAGAAGATACAAATATCAACTCAAAAACACAGAGAAACCACAAAAGCTCTAACATTAGTAACATGGGATTTAGAAGCTACGTTTTCTAAGTATAGCAGTTACCAACTGTACTGAAGATCGATAATTTTCAAGTCTTAACAGAGCGAAAAACGTTTTGAAGTTAATGTTAAAACAAGAAAAAGTGACGAGCCTGGCATCTTTACTTATTTACTATTTTAATATCCCCAATATTCGTACATCTACCCAGCACGGAAAGTAATGTGTACATAGTAGGTTTTATGTACATATTGACATGAAGAGAAATATTCCAGTGAATATTCTCTGTAGTATAATACTGCTAACATATTTTAAAATCTTTTCAGTCTTACGATTCCTTCTTCAAATAAAGTAGCTATTAATATAAGTTTGCAGTCTATCACTATATTTTTACATTTACTTTTTATTATTTTTATTTTATAGTTAACGGGATGTCTGACGTATATGTAAAATATAATATTGGCCCCAGTACACTTCCTTGGGGCACGCCTGAATGTATTGGATACAATTTAGAATATACCTTTTAATGTTTGATGTACAAGTGTCTATCAGACAGGTAAGAGTTTAGAATGGAGTATACTTTGTATGGTAGATACAGCTTGAGTTTTGCAACGATGTCCCTCATGCCAGATCTTGGAAAAGATCTAAAAATACCTCTGAACAATAACGTTTTTTATTAAAGTTTCAGTTAATTTTGCTGACTAGTCTTTAAACTTGCTCTGCGTACTATGTTTACGTCTGAACCCAAACTGGTGATTCGGTATTACACTGTACTCGTTCAGCAATGGTTAGATTCACTTCATGAAACGTTTCTTAAATGCCTTGAAGAAGACCGGTGGTAAGCTAACCTATAAGATGCGATGTCCGTTGAGTCTTTTCCTGGTTTATTAATCATGATAATCTATACAACCTTTCATTAGCTGGGAAAGTATTCCACTTTTGGTATGGCATTAAATGTATAGGTTATTAACATAATACATTTTCGAGAAGCCTCTTGTAGAATTTTTCCTGTTATTAAATCGAAGCCGGGTGCTTTTTTGGAATGTACTTTCCTTTTTAGTAATTTTAACTCCTAGGATAGTGAAGTGGTAAAGTTCTTCTTTGGGAGTTGTGCCATTAGCGTATGGTTGAAACACTCGAGAAAGGTGTCCTGCAAATGTTGTGGCTTTTTGGTTTGGATTTCTTTATTTGTAGAGCCAGTATTGCAAATAATGGTCTTCCAAAGTGAATAGTCTGTATATTGAGTTGTATTAAGTCGAGTGACTCATTTTTTAGTTGCAGCGGTTCTTTTAGTTGATGAGATAGTCTGTTGAAAGTTCGCTTGCCTACTGGCGATTTAGTTAACTGCCATTTTAGATTTCCGTTTATCTGCAATCATTTGCCTGACAACTTTAGGACACGTTTGATTAAACTTGTTTTCCTTGTGTTCATCTCCTTAATGTTTGAATGTTTTTATACTATGGAGAGGAATAGACAGTTGAGAATGTTAGTTCTCCCAGGTTGTCCTGGATAATAATACTAGTAGCCTGTATGTTTTTTTGGATATATGCTGTTCTTTTAGACTGCTTTATATTTTATCTAATAAACATTGCAGTGCCTCCATGAGCCGTGCTGTCTGGGTGGTTGGTATGATATATTAGATAGTTATGTGGTTTAAGGTAGCTTCTATGGGTGGAGTGTGTTTTGGAGATTGCACATTCCACACTCCAGTTTTTACTATTTCTGCCATTATGTTAGTCTAGAAATAAATGCTGTCAAGAGATTTAGTGGTGTACATCACCTCTTCTAGTTCTGTCAGATCATTGGTTATGTGTGTCTGTAGAAATATGTTTTAATGCTGTGTGCCTGTATCTGTGTGCTATAGTTTGTTGCTCATGCATATGCTATTCCTTGTTGCAACGGTTTTGGAGTAATGATTCTTCGCAACGCATCCACGGTAATTATCGAGATGGTTCTCATTACAATTAACACACGTTACTTTATTGTCTTTGGTGTTTCCATTACAATCTTGGATAAATGATTTTCGATACGTTTGATACAACATGGCGAGTTGTTACAATAATTTTGGTATGTTTATACCTTCGACATTTCATACGTTATGAAATTTTTCTTATCACGTGAGGTAGGAGCAGTTTTATGTTGTAGATATTTTTATTATTATACGGTTTCAGATCAATAAAAATACTGGCAATGATAGGTTCTTTGTTTTACATTCCAAGTGTTAGTGACTTCATGATCTTTTTCTTCTGTTTCTTTTTATTTCAGTTTGACCAGTTGTATGGTGTTTTTGAGAACAACCCGGAACGTTTTGATCTGTTGATTTATAACTAGGAAATTTAGTCTTATTTTCTGTTGAAGCTTTAAAGATGATGATATATGATGATCTATTACTAGTTGATACACGTTTCTTTCCTAGTTCGGTAATTTGTACATCTATGCGCCTGTTTTGTTCCCTGGAGTGAATGTTACCCATTCTGATTCTGTGTCTGCGGCAATGGTGCGTATGATTGTTGATAGTTGTCTTTCTTTTGATGACACAATATAGAGGTTTGCTAATTCTAAAGCTAGGAAACGAAATGTTTTTTGAATAAAAGTTTTTATATGTATGTCTTGCTGATTCACAATCTTACTTTATCTTGGTACAGCGCCAGTGTTATTGGCTTCTAATTTGTTGAATCCTTCATTGAGTTGGTCCAATGTTTTCATCATACATTGCATAAGCTGCTTGATTCGGATGATGATAAAGTATGTGTTGATTATATTAGTGGTTTTTATTAGGTGACTTGAACATAAGACACCCTAGTTCTTACTCTTCTCTTGGACGAGGAATTTTTTTTGTCCTTGATTTTCTGAAGCATGTCGATTCATTATCAAGCTCAACGGCATCATCCAATTGTCTATTTTTAGATCTTTCAATTTAGAGGGTTCTTCTGTGGGTTTTAAAATAACTGATTTTTAAGGTTTGTAATTTAAAGGTGCGCATTCATTGCTAGCGAAGGAATTGTTAATTTTGCTGTAGAATAATGATAATAACCATAACAATAATAAATAATATTTTCTTTTACTTTTTAACTTTTATTGCCTTCCAAGCAATTTTGAAATAACCTTCGCCTTAAAAATTTATAACCGACGACGATTTTTTGAAAATTAATTGCAGCCATCAATTTTACCTGCAGATGTCGACCACAAATCGCAGGTGGGCCGCGCAGGTGCCGTCTTAATAATAACCACACACACAACGATCAACAGACGCCCGGAAACGGCCGCTGCATATGCTTATGCCTTAAGAGAGCTTTCACATTTGCGAAATGACTTCTTACTTGTAACGGCAGGTTGGCCGAAGTCCCCGCATAAACCTGGTCCTAGCGCCCGTTTCGAAAAGCCCCATCTCGGAACATCTGCCGCGACGGCACGGTTCTACCTCGTGCCCATTAACCTCCGCCGGAACACGAGAAACCCGACGCGGCGGCTGCTATGAAAGCGTAGAGGCCCGGTGTGCGCCGCCAAGGTGTCCATAGAAAGAGCAGCTGCCGCACGTGTGCCCCACGTTAACGATGCTGGGGCCCCGGGCAGATCAATTAAATGATATTGGATTTTAGTGCGCGCCAGGTTAAGCCGCTTCGTTTGCGTGGCCAGGATGCGCCCTTGCGTATGCGTACCGGGTATCGACTTGTTGAGTCTCTTACTTATTGATGTCTTGTTTTCACCGACTCGAGTTCATAATTTGCGACATGACGTGGCCGCGTAGTAAGTCGGCTAATTTCACGCGCTGGCCAATTTTAAAAAATTGTAGACGCCCTAGTCGATCATAGTTTTCATTATTATTGTTAGGACCTATAGATAGAACAGAAGCTTTCTATATTAAAAAATTATAAACTACGTAGTCCGCAGACTTATTCATTATTATGACACAAAAGGCTACTAGACGGTTCACAACAATTCCAAATTTGCAAATATTGGAAACATATGTTTGATATATATATGACAAGGTTGAATTTATTCCATAGATCAATAGCATTTGTGGCCAAATGTCCCATTAGATTTAACGCGCCAATGATCAAAGAAACATTTGAAGCACCGTCACATTGTAACAATTATTGATCTAGCAAATGACTTCAATCATCATCTAATCGGATCCATAGTTGGATGTAAGTCTACCCAAGTCAGCGATTTGCATCCAATTATATACTGCGTGTCTTTTAATATCTGGATATTGAATTCTGGATATAAAGTGGAGGGTAACCAAAGCCACTCGCACTAAGACTTCATAGAGCCTGTTGTACTACCTTCTTCGTCGCCTCTCCCCGTACACCCATCAGTCAAGCCATCCAACCCTTTGGATGAGCTTGAGACATCCGTAAGAGAGGTAGCGCTGATACTGGCCATGCTAGACAAGAACTCTCCCAACATCCCCAAATTGGAGCAAGCGCAGGATATTCGCAAAGAACGTGTTCTGTCGTCCCGTCTATTCTGTGCAAATGTATTTTCAGTTTGCAGTTCCCTGATAATATTTTCACTACAAGTCGCAGTTTGCCTCTAGGCAACTGTTTGCAGAAGTTAGCCTTCTTCGTCGTTGGATTGTCAATAGCCAACCTTGCATGTTAGCATATCTTCATATTGACCCATCTACAACAATATCGATTGTGGATTTTTGATTTATTAGTGTGCAGAGTGCGGCTAAAGGTTGTTCCGAGCTTTGCCTTGCGTGCTCATTACCATATAAGCCAGATTACCCTTTAAACCAAACAGGTTCTAGGACATTATTTGTCGCAACCTGATCGAAAATAGTCTGACGCTAGAGGATTACTCTAGGTAAAACTCTACAGCTCTACTATTGCTACCAATTCTGATTGTTTTATTCTTAATGCTCCTTTCAAGAATTACATTTTCACCTTGCATTACGGCCAATGCTTTCACTTGAAAGATTATGGTTAGTTTGCCCAATGCTAGGCTTACTGGAGGTTCAGATCATTTGAAAAGATACCTGATCCCGTACCCTTACTCGGTTTAGATCCATCTGTAAAGATGGTTATATTTACTTCGGTTTGTCTCTTCACCATTCAGAAAGATTTGGAAGAGCTTTGTAATTTTATAGATGGGTGAAAGAAAGTATATCTCTGCTTCCAAAAAGGAAATCCGTTGTACGTTCTCCCTTAATATCTGATGGTGTCTTTCCCATACTTCTTTGTTGTTTCAATGTTCCTTTGTCTGAACTTTTAGAGCTAACCTGAGTGGAACCTCCCCTACATAGATATCTAGTAGTGGGACACTCAGGCATACTTCCAAAGCCGCGCTGAGGTGGAACGCATTGCTCCCTCATACACGCCAATCTTTGAACGTGTGAGATCTTGATTGCTGCAGTGACCTATCTGGTTCTGGGTCACTAGATCTGTGCACTATAACATAGCATAGGTCTAATTATGACAATGTACAGCCATAGGACAGCCTTTGGTGAAGAACCCCAAAGTTGCCCATTACACGACGACATTGACAAAATGCTATGCATTTTAATGTCATGTGTCCATCTTGTAGGTGGACGTCCTATTGGCCTTTTATATCTATGTGGTCTCTCTTTAGGTTATACGTATGGTTCAACGATTATTTTGTAACCTGGCAATGTAGCCTGCCCAATTCCATCTCAGCTTACATACTTGGTTGATCGCCGCCTTATCTCTGCGTTTCGTATGCGGTCTTTAGGATGATATTCAGCATTCGTCGTTCAATTGATCTCTTAGCAACCTGTAATCTTTCTTTTATGTTGATTGAAGGTTTTTGCCTTTATGATATTCGGTAAATTTGATTTAAAAACTAGCCCGTACTAGGAGATATTTTTCTGTTCAGGTCTGCTTTCAGATTATTTCTAGTAATTCACACCTAAATATATATGTGAGTTCACTCACTCTATTTGTTTATTATCAACTATAAGCTTAGCACAGTTGTTTATTTCTGTTTCATCGTTCGTCTTGTATTTTGTTTTAGCCATGTTAATTTTCAAACCTATTTTCTTCTAATTTACTTCATTTATCACATCTTGTATTTCTTCTCTGCTTGCACTATTACGATATCGTTGGCAAAACACGGTTAGTTTAACATTTCGCTATCTAACTAAGTACCTTTCTTGTTACAATTTAATTGTTTAAACAGATCCTCTAATACCAATGTAAAAAACTTGGGTAATATTAAATCTCCTTGTCCCGCTCCTCTATTAACTTTCATTTTGTTAGTTTTTCTTCCACCATAGTCTGAAACGTGACATTTTTAAGTAGGTATTGTATATCTATTATCTATTCGACAACTACTTAATGAATTTAAGACTGTCAATATTTCTACAGAGTCGGAAGCCTTTTCGTAATCAATGAACGCCAACCACATCATAATATTATATTTATTGGCTTTTCGAAAGCTAGCTTGTTTTCTTGGTTAATATCAGTCTAGTTTATTCGATATTCTTTCGGTTATGATTCTCGTGAAGCGTTTGTAGAGTACTGACATAAAATTGATTGGACGATAATTCTCTAATTTTTTTTTGACTTCCTTTCTTGAATAGAAGTGTAAATAAGGCATTAGTCCAAGTTTCTGGTATTCGCCTTTTGATTATACATTTGTTGTACAGCTGTTCTAAGATATTTAATTTTGTTATTCTGTCATTTTTCTTAAAGCATGCGCTATTTTGTCCTTGGTTATGCTCGGTATACTGTCTGACCCCACATTTTAAACTTAAATTCTGTTTTTTTTTTATACTGAGACTTTATTCATGTGAAATCAAAATTAATATGATGCTCAAATTATAAATTGATAAAAACAGTTTTTTCACACTTATTTGACCGGATAAAAAAATCTTGACGATGGTATTTAAAATTGGATAAACTATCCGATTTTAAAAATATTGTTTCGACAGAGACAACAGTCAACGGGGACGAAATCAATAAAAATTGTCTAGTGATGAACAAATACAGGGTGATTTTGTGTTCTACTGCTACAGCGTCTAACATCGAGCCCACAGTCATGCAATAGCGGTAGTTGTGAGCGTCAGTTGTCAGCATTTTGTTGTCATTACAACATTGAAGCTTCAACGAGAAAAAGCATTGTTGAAATCAACAATTTGATCAAACTGGCTGTTTGTGCGTATAAAAAAGTACTGACCGTCCGCGTTCACCAGAGGAGAATGTAGGACAAATTCGAGAGAGTTTCGAGCGTAGGTCGATTAAATAAACTCGTAGAGTAAGCAGGGAACTTGGACTGCCACAACCAACTGCCTGAGGTGTGTTGAGGCGCCGATTACCGATAAAATTATACAGGCTACAACTAGTACAGGTTCTTCCAGCGAACGACAAGTTGAAGCGTGCAGAATTTTTTGAAGGTATGCTCAAAAACATGGATGACATTTTTTGTCATGATTAATTTTTAGTCTTACCTATGTGGGAAAATAAACCGAAACAATGTTTGAATATAAGAGCTACAAAATCCCCATGCAAGAGACCAACCAAAGAGTTAAAAGTATTCTGTGGCGTGTCGAAAACAAAGATTTTTTATGGTAACGCGATTACTGAGATAACGTACCTCGCAAAGTTGCTTCTTCCACAAATAAATGAATATTCAGAAAACTTTATTTTTTAACAAGATGGAGCTCGGCCCCATTAGCACCTAAGTATTCTTTGTTTTCTGAACGAATTTCTACCTCAACACCGGATAGCACTTGGCACTTACGTTCTTGCCTTAGAGACCTTCTGATCTCACACTTTTTTCTTGTGGGGGTTGTAAAAAAAGTAGTTCATGTGCCACCTCTGCCAACCGTATCACAGATGTGGTAAACTCAGTTTCGCAAGACATTCTTTATCGTGTGTGGGGGAAATTCTACTACCATCTAGTTGTTGTCCATGCAGCCGGAGGAAGACACATTCAATATTAATAAATTTGAATATGAGTACAATAAAATGTAATTTGCATCATATTTGTCAGTAGTCCCAATTTTAAATTATAGACACAAAACCTATAGTATTGAATCACCATGTATCGTTAAGTCCAAAAACATAATATGCCGAATAATTGGATCGTTCTAGCAACCCTGCCAGGTATACAATAGATCACAAAGCAATTTCCTTCTAACACGCCTTAAATAAATTTATTAAAATTAAAAAAGGATCACAACTAACATAAATAGAGCAGTAAGGAAAGCTTTCGAAATTACAAAGATAAATCAAAATGCAACTGGGCTAGAGGGGACAAAAGAACTATATATAAAAAAAGAAAAGCATTGATCAAATATTTGAACAAAAAAGACTTTCTGTTATCTTGCTAAATATCTTATAAGAAATGAAGTTAATGCAAATATCCGTCAAATAAAAAATTACTGTTCTAAATTTACACAATAAGTAGAAACCGATTTATAAGATGCTTAAAAATGTATATAAAGACAAAATAAGACAAGGAATTAATGAATATATATGCAATCGCAAGTACTAGATAAGAAAACATGGATAGATTATTTTAAAAACCTGTATAAGTAAGAAGATACTGACATATTTGAAAACGTGATAGTACAAAATGCACAACAATAAAGGAGTTCAAAACTGGGCCAGAATCAGTGATAAAGTTAAAAAAAAACAGAAAATTTCTTGGACCAAACGGTATACCGAACGGAAGAACTAGTCTACATAGGGAACTGACAAAATTCTTTCAATTTATAACGGATAGAGAAAATATATCAGACGCATGAAAGAGTAACATTACGATACTTACTTTCAAGAAGGAAAATAAGATAAATCCAGAAAACTATAGGACAATAACAGTTCTTAATACAACTATAAAGATTTTCACTAGTCAGCAAAGTCAAGACTTCAACTAATAAAGCAGCAAGATTGTCAGAATGTTTGAAAGACATCGTACGGAAAGACAACGACATGAAGATACAATCTAAAGTCAAATTATATAAAACCTTCATTAGCCCCATTATGATCACGCGATAGAAGATAGACCAGACACATAGATCACGAAAGGGTGTTTGGTTCAACAGAAGTAAGGTATTAAGACAAATAAATTTGACAGAAATGCAACAGGATCTTGTAAGACGGACGTGAAAACGCAGAAGAGTCTGGAATGACCCTATACTCAGAGTGACAAGCAGGCTTTCAAAGATAGCATGAAACAACAAACCGGAAACTACCAGACCAAAATGTGGAGAGACAGCTGAATTCCAACGTAGTAAGAATAAGGTTAATAAATAGAAATAAAACAAAAAAAGAATAAATTTAACTTAATCTTGGCATTTAAGGTGCTTGGGTCTAAGTCCCTCATTTTTATCTGGAATGCTCCGGCGTTGGATGTCAATTATTTCATAGGTGCTTCCAAAGTAGGCGAAGCTTAATGATGACCGAAGTGTGCAGAAAGTCCTGAACATACCAAAGATGGCGGTGATACCTTTCTTGCAGAACATCAGCCGTACCTTTAGCAAGTTGGTGGCTTTCTAGAGGAGCTCTGCAATGGTGGCTCAGCCTTGGTGTTCTGGCTGTGGCTTACAATTATTGGTTTACGAACGCCCTGGGGTTGGTTACAGCTTCTCTCTGGTGGTCGTCGCCTGGCAGAGTGCCAGCTTAAGACAAGCAGAACATCCCCTAAAGTTTGCTGGATGTGGTTTCTGGCAGTTAGCGCAGGTCGCTAGTTTGGCTTTTTGCACTTCCTGGAGTGTTGGTTCTCGTTGCATTTTGCGCATTTAGCATTTAGCTGATTATTTTCTTCTTATATAGATGTTTTACAGTTTTGTCCTTATCGTTCCGCTCAAGTTTCAAAAGTATGAGCGGCATTGGACGGCGGTGGTAGCGTTTCCTCATCTTTCGTACCGTAAGAATAAGGATGTGCTTTGTATTGCAATAAATCCTAATAACTTTGATATATTGTGGCAAGGTAGACAATGAATTTTTTGATAACCCAAACCTTAATCTTTTGAATTATAAATTATGAGTGGTTTTACGGGATTTATCGAATTTGAAACTAGTGTAATGGCTGCAGTTAACAAAATTTCGGGGAATGTAGTGGCCCAGATGTCTTAAGATTTATAGAGAAGCCAAAGATGTCCATTTTAAACAAATTATTTGCGTTTATGATTAGCAATAATCATTTAATAAGTCGTGAAAATACACAAAAATAGCTAATCATTTTATTTTAACTTATTAATCGCGTTTGTACAATATTTATAGAAATATTATAAATATGGAGCACTGTTTTAGAATTGCCCACTGTTCCTTTGTAAATTTTTTTGGATGTTGGTCTAGAAAAGTTTTATTAATTAATCGTATAACCACCATCGTTTTCTACAACAGTTCCCCATCGTGGATTCTTTCTTTGTAGAAGGTGGATGGCTTTTCTTCAAAAAAACTAGGAGCAGGCTTTCAATCAAACTCTCCGGAGTGTGCCGGAGAATTTTCTACTTTAATTCCTCAGGGCATCCTGTTTGGACGATGATAACTTATCACACTCGGGTGTCTATCATAAATTTCCACATTAAATATGATGTCACTTGCAGTATTTATTCTCTGTCAATGTTTCACTAAATGGGAGAAGATGAATCTCCCAAATACTCTTACATCTGTATTCAGTTCTTTTTTCATTATACGTTATTGTATAACATCAACTTTCTATAGCCTATTACGAATAGACCCAAAGAGGGTAATTTTTGGTGGCATCTAAGTAGAGAACTGACAAGTCATTGTTGTTTGTTAAAGAAAATCCGTTTATTAAATGATAACATTCATACAGGTGCGTTGTCAACATTCAAATTGGGTTATTTTCTAAGCACTCAATAAGTCATTATTAACACAAAAAAATTAATATAGCCGTTTCTAAATTCGCAAAACCATTTTTATTGTTCTGGGGACAAGTTACAACACTCATTTATTTCCAAAACTCATATAATGTACTATAGCAACCGACCTCCGGAAATTTCAACAGCGGAACGCGTAGGTGTAGAGAATCCTAAATATGCTGCGAAAGGAAATTCCGGAGTTTAGAGGATTTTAAAAGCCACATGTGGATATTTACACATGTACGAAGCAGTTGCGGTTAGATACCGTGAGTGCAATCTCTTAAGTGCGTCAGGGCGCAGATCAGCCAGAGGAAGTAAATCAGTATTAATCAATTTATTTGTGTAAAACTTTTATCAGTTGTGCGACATTTTGAATCTGAGACTTAACTAAGCCCACTTGACCTTATCATCGCAGATGGATTGTCACCCCTGTAATAGAAGTCCTTAAAACCCCCTTCATGTTATATATTTTTCAAAGCGTGCGTACGTGCTCTTGCGCTCGGTAATATTTAAGTATCCGTGCAATAATTCGAGTGTGAGCTTACCTGCAGTCAATTCACATAAATGGTTCTGCTTTGCTGATCAGTGGATTCGTGGAACTGTACTGTTCCACAGGGTGGGGCAACCAAACAACACTATTTGTAGGTATTAAAAAATGATCGAAAATTATTTTTCTTTTTTATTTATTGCAACAAATGTTAAGAGCACAAATGTAAATTGATATAAAAGAGAAAAGTTTTACTTTTTGATTATCAATTTAGGAAGATGGCTACCATTGCATTCTACACATTGTCTGAGTCTGTCACTGACACGTCGTAGTACCGCCGGTGTTATTGCACGAACTTCTTCTTCAATCCGCACTTTTAGTCCAGTATAGTTGCTGGTCTAGTCTCAAAAACCTTCGACTTGAGATATCCCCATAAAAAATATTCAAAGGAGTTTAGGTCTAGCGATCCTGAAGCCCACTGAACATCCCTATTCCTACTGATGAGGTGGTTCGGGAAAAGGCCTTTCAGAAAGTTCATTCACACCCGGCTCTGCGACTCGTTGCTCATCTTGTTGGAAATGGGTGTTCTCATTTACAGGAAATCGTTGAAGTTCTTCTAGCATAGCATAGTGCGCTGATGTTACAGTAGCTGCATGGCTATCATCATCCTCAAAAAATCCGAGCCAATTATTTCATTCGAAGAGATTGCACACCAGATTGTAACTTCAGCCAAATGAAGAAGCCGATCGTAAAATTGTTGAGGGTTGGCTAGCCCAATAGCGAAAATTGTATTTATTGATATATCTACCGAGGTGGAAATGAGCTTCAACGCTGATCCATAGTTTATCAATGAACTGTGGGTCGTCTTCAAACAGCTCACAAAAACCAACAAAGATAATCTCCAGGGTTTAAAGCAAATAGTCCATCTATTTGCATTTTATACGGGTGTAGTTGTAAGTCATCATGCAAAATTCTCCTTACTGTTCGAGTCAAAAGCCCAAGAGCAACGCTGTGACGCCTGGCGGATCTTTGAGGGCTTCTTATAATCGCTACTCATACAACCTCCACATTCTCGGAGGTCCTAACAGTTCTTGCATTACCACCTCTTCTTCTTATTGTTTGACCTGTCGTACGTAAGTTGAAAATGTAGGCGGAACGCACATTGGGCTCGTACGCAACTTCGACCATTTTCTAAATACGTTGTAACGGCGAAACCTCGTTGTTCACCGGTCAACGCTGCATTGTTAAAAAACTTTCAACTGTGTAGAATGTAAAGGGTACTGCCTCCTTTTTCTTTCCCTCCCCCATACAAGCTTCTTAAAAAAGTTCCGTTTGACTGCACCACCTGTTATTACCCGACAGCGTCAGTGTAGAAGTGCAACAAAGACACGATCTCTAGTAAGCAGATAGGCTTAAGCTAACATTCGGTGAATATAACTTCAGATCAGCAATACCGGCAGTAATCTAGTGCAGCAATATGCAACTTTCCTTCGCAGCAGATCCCAATGTTTACTCAACCAACCCCCTACCAATATACTAACTCAATAACCACATCACAACACTACACTATACAACAACAGCCGTCATATATCCTGAATATGAAACTCATTGAAGATACAGATGCAAAAATAAACAAAACAGATCTTGAAGCCAACAACATACACTTATGCATACACTATGCACAACAAACAACCACGCCCCAATCGAAACAGCAGCCCTAAAACTACCACCTATATTTATATACGGTGTTAAAAACTTTGCAGACATGATAACCGATTTTTTAACAGAAGAGCAAGAGACTTATCACACTACATTTTTGGCAAATGATACTGTTAAAATAAATGCACACACAGGCAACTAGTATCAAAACACAGTAGACAACAACACATCAATACAAACACCAAACCTCCCCTGCTTATACTACGAAAAAGTTACCCAATCTCTCTCCATAATAGTCGTTCAACATATACACATGTAGCAACCACAAACCCAATTAATAACACAGACGACTCAACAACGTTAGGAGAACAATTCTTAACAAACTTAAAAAATGTTCGCCCAACTTCTTGACTAAAATTGCATTATACTTAACCTACTAATAACTATCATCAGCAAACTTCGTCCAAAATTACTCTCATTCTAAGACTTCCAACTTAAAACGCTAACGGCCTGCTTAATCATACGTAATAACTTACATCATTTCTATAGTTTAACAAAACAAGTATTATGTTTATATTGGAATCACATTTTACTAATGGAACAACATTTCTTGTACCACAGTACTGCGTTATATAATACTCATCTCTCTAATAATCCGAAATATCAAACGAACAAGATCTAAGTCGCGAGTGTCATAATAGAAGGTCTACCAAGGAACTTTACGGCAGCTGCAATTTACAGCCCTTCAAGACACACAATATCATCAGAGGAATATCAACACTTTCTCTAGACTCTGGAAACTAAATTCATCGTCGGAGATGATTAGAACGCTAAATCATTACCACAAAGGCCAAAACCTACTGTGTGTTATAACAGAAAACAATTATGACCACACTTATACTGATCAACAGATTCCAGAAAGCTTCCGCATCTGTTGGACTGTGCTATAGAATCTAACCTCAATCTTCAATTGGCCAAATTTGGATCATTGCTATCATAAGTACTACTGTTATTAACAAGTCTTTTCCTCATGGATTAACATAAAAAACTGCTTAGAATGGATATTTCAACTACTAAGAAAATAACGTAAACCTTCAACTTGGAATCAAAACCCCTGAAGACCTGGATGAAGCCAACAACATTTCACGACAGTTGTGCAAAAAGCTGCAAATGATCAAACTATAGCAAGCACAAATAACATTCCACTGCACATCCGCTAACTTATTAGCAAGAAACTACGATCTAGAAGGATATAGCAAAGGCCAAGAAAAGAAATGGACCTCATATTACTCCATGCTGGCCTAAGTATCACTACCATTAAAGACAATATCCAGCGCATTGCCTTCAATTAACAAGACCGAGCAACAAACTAGCACAACTATTTGATAAATGGACTATACACTAACAGCCTCATCACCAGAAAACTGCAAATAACCTGGTCCTATGATCTACTACAACTCCGACAAAGTCTTCACCAAGGAGAAGTTCCACTTGGTGTCTACCTTGACATACCTATTATTTACATCATATTTATTATATATTAATAAAAAAATAATTTTAAATTAACTTTAATAAATTTGCTGTCCTATGAGTAATAAGTAATTAAGAGAGTTGCGGGCAAAACTAGGACGCTATAGAAACACAGAACAAATGGTAGTACAGATTATTGTAAAGCCACGCGCATGAGAACTACAAGAATTACTTAACAAGAACAAAAAAAATATACCAAATCATATCTGAAAGGTCTAACACTTGTAAAAGCTATAAGCTATAAGACAACAAGAAAAAACCTAAAATAGGTCAAGAAAACTTTTCCACCTATTAGGAATCTTCATGAAACCGAACAGAAAACGACAATAAAAAGGCATGTATTTTTGTAGAACATTAATAAAAACCTTTCATACACATTATTCAGACAGTGAACCCCATAAGGAGACAACTTTACTCAAAAATTAGAGATTCTGTACCAACTTGAACTGCTCCAGCAACCTTTCAGAGCTGGTGATCTTAGAAGAGTCATTAATATTATAAATCCTACCAGCTAATAAGTCTTTTAGCTCTTATGCACTGCAGACTTACGAACCAGAAGACACCACAGCAACATTTGTTGATGACACTGGAGTCCTGCCTCTGATAGTGATCCAACCATAGCCTCACAGAAACTACAAATCAGTCAGAGATAAAGAATTAAAACCGACGATTATAAGTCTATCCACGTAATCTTCACCACGCGCAGAGGAACTTACCCTCTGACATAAAAGAATAACCAACTTCCTCGGGAAGAAGAAGTTAAGTGTCTTGGGATTTACCTTGGTGGGCAGCTAAGATTAAGTTTGTCAAAAATATTCTAGTTACTAAGACGTATATCTAAGCTTTTAATAGACAATAAACTCCAAACCAGCAGGTAGTTACGATATACAACTTTAAAGGATATTCGTCAATTTCAATAAATCGAAAGTGGTGCGCCTGATAGTGAACGCAAGATGAATGAATAAAATCATCCTTGCCAATTTCACATGAGCTGAATATGTTAACTGGAGTGCATCTATATTTATTCATTGTTCCTTAAGAGACACTGGCCGTGATTTCTAAGCAGGTGAAGTCAACTAACTAGTCGTACATTATAAACCTGTCCAAAAATAGTTCTATAGAAGGAATGATATAATTTATTTCTTCACCTCGTATACTAGGTTAACCCAAAAGTTCTGAATACTTTTTATGAGAAAATTTATTTTAACAAAAATCAACAAAAAAACAATTCTTCGAAATAGAGGCCACCATTTTCTACGATCTCCAAGTTTTTGGATCTGGTCGAAGTACCACTCGGGCGGCTTTGAATCGAAAAACGCTTGGCACTTTTCTTCAACTTCATCAAATGACTTGAACCAGCAACCACGCAAGAAATATTGCATTGAACGAAAACACCATAATGGGACGAGGCAGCATCTGACTGTAGGCTGGATGAAAAGAAACTTCAACGCCGCCCAACTCTTCAAATTTCTTCTTAATCTTCTTTGCAATGTGGAGGTTGGACAATTCTCCTTCAACTTATCGTAGACACGATCCAACCACTGGCAGTACAGATTAGTATTGACGGGAAGGCCATTCGGCGCAAGTTTAAAAGGCAAAGCTCTTTCAAAGTTCCACCAAACGCAAATCACAGTCTTTTCTTCTGACGATAGTGGTCGATTGTGATTGACCAAGAAGGCCACTTCTCGTTCGACGTCACAATTCGCTTCCGGGATCCGCCATTTTAAGGACTGTTGAGCAAATAGTTTGAGCTTCAGTGAGTCAATGCGGATCCTGTCGGGACTTCTTGTGCACAAAGCCAAGCTGTCGGAGATGAAGATAAACCGTTGAGTTGCGATCTCCAAGAACTGATCGCAAATCTCGAGTGCTCGACGAAGACTCATTTTCCAACGTTTTAAGCAAACCTTCATTGTCCAACTTCAATGGCCGATCGGAGACTCATCTATAGACAACTGAGTAGTGGGCACTTCCTTTACCTTTAGTATCGCAGATTTGCTTTACAGTATCTCTTGACGAAAATCTCTGCTTCCAGCAATACCGTATCAAAACTTGGAGTTCAATTTTGTCCAAAACCATCCGAAAATGCAACTATTGTGACAACCTGTGTAATAAAAAATTTGTTTCTTTAAAATTCATATTACTCTAACGCTTTGAAAATAAGAGAAAAACAACTTCTAAAATGGAAAAAATCTTGTTGGCGTCGCAAAAGTGCTCGCTCTGTATTTATGCGAATTTTATTCAAACACAAAAATGGACAGTGCGGTTAAATATTATATGTATTACGTGCAGAACTAAAACCGAAAACGCAAAGCAGGTGGTTGGTGATGTGTGCAACACGTGCGCACCGACTGCATTTACACGAGTGTAGCGGAAGCACGTCCGCCCTTATCCTATTTCCGGTCTTTCGTTATTTCCTTCTCGAATAATTCCACTCCGTCCTATTTATTTGCCTGCGCCACATTATCTCCCCTGAAACCAGATCGTGGAGCGAAGACACCAACATTAAATTTCTCCGCCGCTACGTAGAACTTATTTGCAGGTTGTAAATTGCTGCACCTAAAAGCGAGCGCTTAAGGTTAAAGAATTACTTCTGAAAAATTTTTCACGTTTCCTGTTACGTCCTATTACGTCTTCCAATTCAAAATATCAAAGACATAAACGTCCTTTAGCCATCTTTATCGCAAGATTGCCCCCTTTCCTTTCTCTAATCATACAAATCTTACCCAATTTGAAGCTTCCTCTATTTTTCCTATAGTAATTTTCTCAGAGTTGCGACATCCTATAACGTTACTATGAAAAGGTTCTCTAGTAGAATACAACATACCTATTTCATACTCTTCTGTCAGTTAAGGTTTGCTAGATTGTTTCTAGACAATTTTGAAAATTCTATTTTTCCACATTTAAGCTTGTTCAACAAACAATCAGACGAGCTTTTATTGTTATTTTACCATAAATAGTTTATCCATTAATTGAAAATATTTTTTTCTGATTACAAAGCTTTGCATGGTTCAACGATAGCTTCAATTTTTATTTTTGTTTATTTAATACCCGGTCACCATCTAAGAAGAACGAAATGCCCTTTTTGAGGAAAATAAAGCTACATTCCCTACGACTTTGCTTATCACCTTACTTTCTTTTTGTTGTCCAACGAATATACAAAATTTTGGGAAGCTACTCTATAGCTTACCCGTTATCTTACATAGATTTGATAATCCCTTCTTCCCTAGCGTCTTTCTTCTTTCTTCGTCACTTTTATAAAGTTTTCAAAATTAATAAAAAAATCTCTTTTCACAGATATGAATTAAAAATCTTTACCATTACACAACGAATGTAAAGGATGATCAAAATTAAACTTTAGGATGTCTTCCTGAATAATAGACAAAATAGTGGAACAATCAAAAGTACAGACTTAGCAGTTATATACTAAATACGATGCCAAATTCTTTCCATGACTGAAGTTGTCTATAATGCTTTCCTATAAATGCGCACGTATTTCAAAAACTATCTGATATTCTTTTTCAATCCTGAAATCGTAACAGGTTTGTTGAAATAAACCTTTTCATTTAAATAGCCCCACGGGATCTTTTCTTCTTCATTCAATCTCCTTTTACCCTTGAGGGTGTCGGATTATTTTTCTTCTAGTTTGTTGACCCTTTTTTCCATCCCATCCGGCCAAATGCAAGTATTCTCATTTTTGTTTTCGTCTTTCCTCTCCTATTTTCTATTTCTTCTATTCTTTGCATCCAGCTCTTTCTTGGACTTTCTTCTTTTTCCTATTCTGCCCATTTTACTATCTTCTTCGCCAATCTATTCTGGTTCATCCGTATTATATGGCCATACCAATTCAGCTGTCTTTTTTCTATTTTCATTATAATTGCTTCTTTATTTCGTTTTCTAATAATCTTTGTTTTTCCCACTAAGAAACCTCATTTCCGCTGCATTAATTTCTACTCCGTGATTATCTTGTGATGTCCACGTTTCACTCGCATGTGCAAGTACTGGTAGTACCACTGTGTTGTACACTCTTATTTTGGTTTTCTTGTTTATATGCCTTTTTTTAAAATTTGTCTTATTTAACGCGTAGTAGATTTTAATTCTTTTATTTATTTTGTTATTTATATCGTCATTTGTCTTTCCATCTTTTGTTATTACACTTCTTAAATATTCGTGTGTTGTTACCATTTCTAGATTTTCTTCTTCAATGTAAATTACTCTGTTTTCCAATTTTATCTTGTTAGTGATAATCACTGCTTTACTAACTTTCGACAGCGGAACGCTATAGGCGAAAGTTAATGATTTTAACATGGTGTCTGTCTGTCTGTCTGAAGACACGATAACTTCCGTTATAATCATCGGATTCACTTCAAACTTGGCATACATATACCATAGGTCGATACCTTCTTCACTATTGAATTTAAGCTAAAACGGCCAAAGGTCAAGGGGTCAACGGTGAGGTCAAACTTTTTTCCATCACATAACATGTCATTTAATTTTTTAAATTCAGTCATTTCTATACATCAACGTAGTTAAGTATTTTTTATAAATTAAATGTAATAATTGTAAAACGCAATGAACGATTAATATACTTAATAGATTATTCATATATTGTCAAATATTGATAAAACACGTCGACGTGTTTAAATGATACTGTTCGCCATCGTTTTAATAAAGTTACTTTTTTGTAGCACAAATCGACTCGATATAATTTTAAGAATATTGCGTTTATGACCAGAGCGAGTTCTCAGAATACCGTATTTTTTTGCATGCGCTTTTATGAAGAGATGATAAGCTTCGCGACAAAAAGTCTCGGAGCGAACCCATGAAACACCAGAGTTTTGACATCAGCGAGTTTTCAGAACATCATAAGTTTTTGAGTACACGTTTATGAAGGGATGATAAGGTTCTTCGGAAAAAATCTCGCAGCGAAGTCATGAAACACCAGAGTTTCAACATCAGCGAGTTCTCAGAACATCATAATTTTTTGTGTACACGTTTATGAAGGGATAATAAGGTTCTTCGCAAAAAATCTCGCACCAAAGTCATGAAACACCAGAGTTTCAACATCAGCGAGTTCTCAGAACATCATAATTTTTTGTGTACGCATTTATGAAGGGATAATAAGCCTCTTTGCAAAAAAAACTCGGAACGACCTAATGAAACACCAGAGTTTCAACATCAGCGAGTTCTCAGAACATCATAAGTTCTTGAGTACACGTTTATGAAGGGATAAAAAGCCTCCCATGAAACATAAGAGTTTTGACATCAGCGAGTTCTCAGAACATCATAAGTTTTGAGTACACGTTTATGAAGGGACAATAAAGTTCTTCGCAAAAATCTCGCAGCAAGGTCATGAAACACCAGAGTTTCAACATCAGGAGTTCTCAGAACATCATAATTTTTGTGTACGCATTTATGAAGGGATAATAAGCTCTTTGCAGAAAAACTCGAACGAACCCATGAAACACCAGAGTTTCAACATCAGCGAGTTCTCAGAACATCATAATTTTTTGTGTACACGTTTATGAAGGGATAATAAGGTTCTTCGCAAAAAATCTCGCACCAAAGTCATGAAACACCAGAGTTTCAACATCAGCGAGTTCTCAGAACATCATAATTTTTTGTGTACGCATTTATGAAGGGATAATAAGCCTCTTTGCAAAAAAAACTCGGAACGACCTAATGAAACACCAGAGTTTCAACATCAGCGAGTTCTCAGAACATCATAAGTTCTTGAGTACACGTTTATGAAGGGATAAAAAGCCTCCCATGAAACATAAGAGTTTTGACATCAGCGAGTTCTCAGAACATCATAAGTTTTTGAGTACACGTTTATGAAGGGACAATAAAGTTCTTCGCAAAAAATCTCGCAGCAAGGTCATGAAACACCAGAGTTTCAACATCAGAGAGTTCTCAGAACATCATAATTTTTTGTGTACGCATTTATGAAGGGATAATAAGCCTCTTTGCAGAAAAAACTCGGAACGAACCCATGAAACACCAGAGTTTCAACATCAGCGAGTTCTCAGAACATCATAATTTTTTGTGTACACGTTTATGAAGGGATAATAAGGTTCTTCGCAAAAAATCTCGCACCAAAGTCATGAAACACCAGAGTTTCAACATCAGCGAGTTCTCAGAACATCATAATTTTTGTGTACACGTTTATGAAGGGATAATAAGGTTCTTGCAAAAATCTCGCACCAAAGTCATGAAACACCAGAGTTTCAACATCAGCGAGTTCTCAGAACATCATAATTTTTGTGTACGCATTTATGAAGGGATAATAAGTCTTTGCAAAAAACTCGGAACGACCCATGAAACACCAGAGTTTCAACATCAGCGAGTTCTCAGAACATCATAATTCTTGAGTACACGTTTATGAAGGGATAAAAGCCTCCCATGAAACATAAGAGTTTTGACATCAGCGAGTTCTCAGAACATCATAAGTTTTTGAGTACACGTTTATGAATGGACAATAAAGTTCTTCGCAAAAAATCTCGCAGCAAGGTCATGAAACACCAGAGTTTCAACATCAGAGAGTTCTCAGAACATCATAATTTTTTGTGTACGCATTTATGAAGGGATAATAAGCCTCTTTGCAAAAAAACTCGGAACGAACCCATGAAACACCAGAGTTTCAACATCAGCGAGTTCTCAGAACTTCATAATTTTTTGTGTGCACGTTTATGAAGGCATAGTAAGGCTCTTCGCAAAAAATCTCGGACCGAATCCATGAAACACCAGAGTTCTGTACATGCGTTTATTTCACCTCTCGCTAATTCGCCACACCGCTGTCGAAAGTTTCATTTATTTTTTACACCATTCTCGTTTATTTATATTCATTTCCATTCCTAGCTTTTCTATCTTTTGCTCTTCATTTTTAGTAGCTGCTTTATTTTTTATAATTATCCGCTATTAGAACTATATCATCTACATTTTTATTGGTATTAGATTATTATATCCCACTACTCTCTGGCTTTGTCTGGGTCTTATCCTAGTATTTTTAACAATCTGGCCGTAGTTACTATGAATAGTAACGGGCTTAGACTATCTCCTTGTTTTGTTCCTACCTCCATCTTGAATGTTTCTGATTTTTCCATTTAGTTTACTGTTTTATATATACTTTTTATCACTTTCGGTAGTTTCCTTGGTACTTTTAAAAGGTTTAGACAATCCCATATTATATTCCTCTGTATTGAGTGAAAGGCAGCTTTTAGGTCAATGAATGTAACAAAATTTCTTCTCCTTTTTTGCATTATTTTCTATTATATTTCTTAAAATATGTATCTTATCGTGTGTTTGCCTTCACTGCTCTAAAAGCTGCTTGTTTTTTTTTAATTTATTGTCGATATATTTTTCTAATCTTCTGTTATTTTGGCATATAATTTAAAAGTAGAGGAGAACATGCATAGGTATAGCTCTACAGTTGTCACAGTCTGCGTAATTTCCTTTCTTATAGATTGGAATTACTCTATTGTTTTGGTACTTTTCTGGGATTTCTTTTGTCTGACATGCTTTCCTGAGTATATTCAATAACCGTCCTTTACTTTTTTTTTCTAGGAACGTTATCATCTCCGGTTCTATTTCATCTTGTCCGCTTACCTTTCCTATTTTGATACCTCTCATTACTTTGTCTAGTTCTTCTGTATCTATATATTCTAGGGTTTCTTCCTCCTCATCTAATCTTTCGTCTTCCAATTCATTTCCTTTACATTTCTTTTTCTTCCATTTTGAATTTTTTTGAGAAGAACTCTATCCATATTCCTAGCATGCTTTTTATATCTGATTTTACTTTATTACCCACGGGGTCTAATGGGGTTAAATCACAAAACCGCACGAGCCAATCCTTTGGAACATAACACAACCAGAAATTTGATTTGAAGCAAGTTCAAATTGTTAGTTTCATTGACAAAAAATTGTTGCGGATCTTTTAATAGCGTACACAATTGACAGTACCAACGTTGCCTACTTTGTTCTTAAAAAATACGAACCGATGATTTCTCTAGCCCACAATGCACATCAAACAAAGCATTTTTAGGTATAAATTGGTTTTTCTTAAATAGTACGTGCATTTTCACTACCCCAGATGCGACAATTTTAACGACTCACAAAGCCATTTAGAAAAATAAGCTCTATCGCTCAATATGATTTTTTTTGCAAAAAAGCTAAATTCACAAATAGTTAAAATGCGTTTATCCGTGCCATTTCACAGATACGATTGCTATAAACAGCAATGAATTTATTTGCTTGGTTCTTCACACACATTATCACTTACTCCAGCAATATTATCACCTGATCGACCGTTTCGTTGATACCGAAACTTTGCTTTGTCAATAAGCATGCGATTTGTTTAAGCTTTTGGACTACTAATTGCATGCTCACTTAAAACAGTTTTCGCCTAAATTCCGTAGCGTGTACAAGTGTCTTAATGAGCTATGTTATCAAGTGCGCTGCACAAGCAAGTGACCGCTGCTATTAATAATACTCGCTAATTATACTAAGATAAGTACAATCCATTTATATTTAAAATATCCTCAACACAACATTAAAATCTAAACATGCTATTGGGTTGTAATAGTCCAGGTGTTATTTACGGCCAACCATAAGTTACAAATAATAACTCTATACTGACTGTCCAATTTAACCACCAATTTTACAACTCTCAACCAACATCAAATGATACTAATTACTCTTTATTGCTAAAATAGCTTGTAAACTTACCTGCTCATTATACTCAAAAGCTACCAAAATTTCTATTCCCTGCTACTATCCTATGATTTCTACATGTGTAGATAAAACCCCCGAGCAAGATGCAAACAAAAACCTTTGAAGAAATGTTAAATGGATCAAAAGGCTTTCCAACAGTCACAATCTTTCTTTGAATAATAAATTTATCCAAGAAAATAAAATATTACACGACAAACAAGCTGACAACAAAAACTCAAAACCTTCTCTCATCTTCGTCTATGGGGTGTTAAACTATCAAGAAATGGTCAATAAACCCTTGGATACAGCAGATATCGAGCAATATTCTACAAAAACGTTAGCTGACAGTACGATATAAATTAATTATAGTCTTCCAGACACATACGGAAAATTGATACATTACATACAATAAACCAATATAAGTCACCATTACATATCAACTTTATCAAGACCGACCACAGTCGTCATCAAAAATTTGCATTATTCATCAGACACAACAGAAATTGTACATGAACTTACCATAGCAACCCAGTCAGAATATCTTAAATGCAAAAAGTAGAGTAACAAAGAAGCCACTAACCTTTTTTTGTTGATCTAGAACCGACAAGCAATAAAAAAATTTATAACATTGTAACTCCAATATACACAAATCAGACAATAAACATCCTGATGGCAATATTTCTTCTATCATGAGAAAATTTCTAGAATAATTCAAGTCTATGTTCCAACAATTTTGGTATTAAACGCTGATCAATAAAATTCGTTAAATTCGTGAAGATAGCCCACTGGAATGCCAACGGCCTTCTATAGCACAAACAGGAAGTTTAAATATTCCTTCCTAACAACTCTATCGATATATTGTTAACAGAAAGACTCATTTCACAGACAGATTTTACTTTAACTTATCTAGCTATTCAACTTACTTACCAGCCATCCGGATAATATTGCTCATGCCATTTTTCCCTGCCTAAATACGAGACAGCCCACCTACAAGCTACAGCTATAAAAGTTAAATTTTTTTATGAATTAAAAGTTGCATCCGTTCATTGCCCACTTCACCACATTATCAAAAAAGAACTTTTCCAAGACTTTCAGACATTAGGGACTAAATACATCGTAGGCGGAAACTTCAATGGCAAGAACATCCTATTAGAATCCAGCATAACAACTACAAAAGGCAGAGAGTTACCAAACCTTCTGCTGGAGCAGAATTATTCCTTTCTCCCAACTGGTACTCACACTTACTGGCTAACCGATTTACACAAAACTCCTGATTCACTAGACTTTTTTATAGTAAATGGTATTTCATCGCCCTAAACAGATATTATCCCAAGTTACAACCTTTCCTCGAATCATTTCCTAATTATAGCGACTATCAACTCCTGCTCCGTCCATAACAAGCAAGTTATCAGATTACATAACAGAAGAACTAACTGGGAAGTATACAGAAACGACATTTAGGAACACATAAACCTAAAAGTTAACCTCAAAAGACCAGAACAAATCGATGAAGTACTAACTATTCTCTACTTTCAAATAGCTGCCCAGCAAGCTACGCCTTAATCAAATATCCAGAATTCAACATACAACGTCCCCGTAAAGATTAAAAAACTCATAATTGTGAAAAGGAGAACCAGAGCAAAATGACACCGGACTCAAGCATCTGTAGATAAAAATCCTCCAAGTAACCAGCTGAAACACAAAACCAAAAAGGCGCAAGATCAATCCTTTCATGATTATAACACTAGCCTGAATAGATATGACAACTCAATTTAGAAATCGGTAAAAAACTCACGAAGACCCAAAAATTAAATGTTCCCTTAAAAAATAAACCAGAACTCAACCCAGAATGGGGCTGATGATGAAAAACAATTAAGTATTTCCACCAATGTTCCTAGAATTGAACTTTTCACTCCGAGAGAACTTCAAAAGGAAATCGAATTATTAAACTTATTTAAAACTCCCGGTATAGATAGCGTGACACCTGCAATGTTGAGAAAAATGCCAAAAAGGATTAGTCTTACCTTAATTATTGGTCCAAGAAACTAAAAATTGAGAAAATTATATTAATTCCAAAGCCTAACAAAAACTTAAATAAGATATCATCCTCTCGTGCAATAAGCTCGGTGCCCATAATATGAAAAAGTCGGAAAGACTCCTACTGTAAAGAATAGCTGCTGATCCTAACAGCAAAACATAGATACCATCGCATCAGTTTCGCTTCCGCGAAAATCACTCTACTATACAACAAACGCATAGAGTCTATCACACGATTAATCAAGCATCAGAAGACGAGAAATTTTGCACGTCGGTCTTCCTTGATTATTGGGATTATTGTACAAGATTAAAACACTCTTGCTCACAACGTACTATAATTTTAATTGCTACTTATATGACAGGAAATTAAAAGTTAATAAAGAAGTATCTGACATTAAACCAATTAAGTCTGGCGTACTGCAAAGATGCGTCCCGGGTACCTTACTATATGTTCTCTACATTGCAGATTTACCGGTTAATGAAAATACTACAGTGGATTACTTTGGTGACGACACTGTCACCTTTTCAACAATGATTTACAACTAGCGTCCATCACTTTACAAAATCAGCTAAATGAAATACAAAGGTAAACACACAAATTGAAAAGTAAAATCAAGGAAGAAAAATTTGTACAAGTTAACTTCACTTTCCGTAGAGACCAGTATTTTCCATTTATCTAAATAACACACAAATACCTATATCAACTAATACCAAATAACTAGGGATGCATTTAGATAGTAGACTAACATAAAAACAATATGTAATTAAAAAATGTAAACAAATAATAGATTCCAAAGTTAAGGAAATGCAATGACTAATTGGTAGGAAATCGAAATTGCCACTTAAAAATAAACTCTTAAATTCTTAAACCAATATGAGTATATGGTATTGCACTCTGGGGATGTACCAGCAAGTCGAATATAGCAATAACACAGAGAAACCAATCAAAAATATATCGTCTGATCTCTACTGCTGTTTGGTATGACTCTAAAGACTTAAAAGTGCCATGCGTCAAAGATGTCATAATAGAAAAAAGTAGTAACTACCACAATAAACCAGAAAGCCATACCAACGCGCTTCTAAATACTCCCCTAAAACCACAAAATACAAGAAGACTTAAAAGGCAATGTCCAAATGACGAAACAAATGCCTAAAAAGGACTTATCAACCACGCCAATATAGAACTACTCGGTTCTTATGTTAGTATATTATCTTAAAGAGTTCTGTTGTAATTCTAATTGTTAATAAATAATAAATAAATAAGAAGAAAGCAACACATTATTGTGCCAATATTTCCAATTTGACCAAACAATGATTGAAGATTCTTTCACATGTTCTCATGATAAACTTGAATGGTATTGATGCGTTTCTGCATAGTATGCGACGCCATGGTGACTTTTCTATATGTACATATGCAAACTTTTACCATTCACAAAATGCAATCTTAAAAGTCATTTATATTAGTAGCGGCACACAAGTGCAATATTGCCATCTTGAATTATGTAACAATTTTAATCTTCCTTTTCGCCGTTTATAATTTATAATGCGACTAATTGCGCTCCCAAAAAATGTATCGCCAGTAGTAATTTGCAGCCTCGGCTCCTCCAGGAGCAATACTGGCCTCACTCATCACTACCTGACTTTCCACTTAACTCGATCATTTCTCAAAATTTATATTAGAAATAAATTGCCTTCTCGTTTTAACAAGGGTTGGGGTAATTCAATTAGGCCGAGTTCCGCGGAAGGCCGGGTAATAAAGCAGTTCATTACGTGGTGGTCCGTTAATGAAAACACAGAAACCGAGACTACTCGCGAGCGTAACGGGAATTTCCCACATACTTTAAAATATTCACGTCCGCGAATTAAAAATTTCCCCGAATTAATATGGTGCACTAAATAATTTAGTTTTTAAGGAAAGTATATAAACTATATCAAGTGAAATACTAAAAAGGTAATAATATAAAATTAAAAAATGCCAGAAGAAAAACCGAGTTCGCATAAGGAAGCTTAAGGCAAACTGTGAAAAAGCCTAAAGAAGTACATTAAGGTTATCTTCTGTATTCTAGAAGAAAACAAATTATAACGAAGGACAACAGATTTTATACTTAACATCTTATTCACTCACTAAGATGTAAAAGTGCAGTATTTTTAAATAAAAATCAAATACCTTACAGTTCATGAATAAAAAGGTGACTTTGATTCCGGTCAATTTCGGCGGTGATCTCATTACGGGCATCTAGAACATTTGAAATACTATTTGTTGCAAAGTGCATTCTAAAACGACAGTGCAACTTAAAAAAAATTGAAGAGAAGTGGTAGTGTGCTTTCGAAATAGTAAGCAGTAAATGGCAAATGCTTTTCAGCGAGCAGAACAGATTGTAAGCTGACATTCGGATCAAAAAGTTCCGGGACTATATATTCATCTAGAGCGATACAATCATTCCAACGCTTTTGAAACATTGCTATGCCTTTCTTATAAAACGATTTATCTTTTGCCTCAAAATAGGCTCCAGTTTCGGCAATCACTTCTTCATTTGAGCTAATTTTTTCCCTGGAGCGTTTTTTGAGATCTGCGAACAGATAATAGTCGCTGGGTGCAAGATGTTTTTTCCTTCGTTGTGTGAAATCGTTCACGCTTTATTTCGTCACTCGATCGGTCCAATAATGCAATGAAAGAGTCGCTGTTGATCGTTTCCTTCTTCAGATATCAATAAACAATATTCCATGCGAATCCCAGAAAACAGACGCCATAACCTACCGGCGGATAGTTGAGTCTTCGGACGCTTTGGACGGCTTTCTCCCTCAGTCTCCACTCAGCAGACGCTCTTTTCGACTCTGGTATAGTGGTGGATCCACGTTTCGTCCATTGTCACATACTGACAAAAATCCTTTGTTTCACGCTTAAAAAGCTCCAAACAGCGCTCGGATTTATGAACACGTCGTTGCTCCATATTGAGCAAACACGGCACCCACTTTGAAAAAAGTTTTTTATGTCCAAATTTTCCGCAAAATGTTGAACACGCCGCTTCTGATATCTTTAGGATGTTAACTATCTTCTGCAACTTTACTTTACGATCGTCCATAACAATTTTTAGGATTTTTTAGATGTTTTCAGATATCGTCGCTTCTTTTGGGTTTCCCGAGCGTTTCGCGTGTTCGATGGCTGTACGACCCCGTTTAAAATCAGAATACCATCGGCAAATGATTGTTTTGACGAAGAATTTTCTGGGTAACACTTTTCAAGTCATTACTGAGCTTGAACTGTACTTTTTCCCATTAAATAACAGTGTTTTATTAACACACTAAACTGTAGGTTAGTCCCGAGACTTTTTGCCCAAGTGTTATATTTGCTTGTTATGGAATATTATAATAAGCGAATAAGGAATGGCAAAATTATGGTCTACTACAATTGAACCAAATAACTCTTAATTAAATAGGTTTACTGACAGAGATAAAAACATAACGTCTAATTTCCGAAAACTAGTATATTCAAAGGGTAGATATTTTAGGAATAGAGATCCTGTTTATGCAAACTCGTGGTTTCCCTGCTTCTTACTCTAGGGGAACCATGGTCTTACCTAATTATATCTAAACTCATATTGTATCCTTACCATATCCTATCCAACTCACCAACTCGTTCGTCCAGCGAGTGTGTTAAGATATAAATCTCTTTAACCATGAAAATTAAATCTTGTAATTGATCCTCAGTTCTAAACAGTAAAAAAAGAACTATTAAATAGTAAAGATGCAAAGGCCAGACAGTCAAAACATTGCGACGTACAATACTAAATCTGTCTTCTCCAAAAAAAGACTTAAAACTTTAAAAAGAGAGACAGAGCAAATTAATTGGACATTCATCGCATTAAACTTCTCTTACATTAGCAACGAGATACATGATACATAATAACAATAACGTAGATTCAAGCCACGGGGATGTAGGTTTGCTAATACATAAAAGATTAAAATAAAACGTGGTAGTAATAAAAGCTATATCAAATATAGTCATCTATGCTATTATCAAAATAGGTGACGCGGTGGCTCAGATGGTTCAACCAGTCGGCTCTGTCCTCGAGCCGGCGCGCACGAGTTCGAGTCTCGCTCAACCCATGAGTGTGTGTGAATGTCCTAGCATTTAAGTGCATGTTATTGGGCACAATAAGCCCTTGAGACTGCAGTGCTTGTAAGAGCGCCAAAAAAAAATTATCAAAACAAATAAACTAACAAAGATAAAAGTAGTACAAGATCCTATGGTGACAAAAAAGTACTACGATAATATTTCTAAAATTTTATAGGAACATTTAACTAGGTACACACCGGTAATAGAAGATTTTAACAGTAAAAAATAAACTCCAACGGAATATTCACTGGTAGATACCGATGAGGTGAAGGAAACCCTCTAGAGTCATTATATTAGATAACTTTTTCGAACGTATGCAGCTCTACAATGATTAATATCACGAAAACTATTCCATGTGGATTTACAAGAAGCAAAACATATAGCAAAAAATATATTAAGTGAAGACAACAACATAAATTTCAAATCCACTGATTTCCAACATAAGTGCACGTTGAAGACTGCTATGGATATCTTTATAAAACAAGTACCTGAATTTACAAGATATACATTAAAATATATATAGCAAATACAAAAGTTTATATCCATTTTTACTTTGTATATGAGCACTATTTCCTAAACTTCCGTGTATTAAAAGCACATTTTTAACTAAGTCCACTTTTCGATCACTTAGCACGTCCGCATTCCTCACGAAATACGCCATATCACATATTGCACATAAGACTAAAACTCTTCTATTATTAGAATATTGGAATTGACTCTTTGCATCCCACAGTTGAATACCATATGACCCTATACGCTTAAATACTGCATTATAAACAAATAGCTTGTTGGTAAGAGACGGATTAGATTTTTTCCCAGTAGCCAATAGATTTTTTTTAAACTTCTCAGCGAGTTGTACTAATTTCTTCCAAATGTAGATCTTTCATATCTAAGTATGTATCTATCTATTTTATCTCCTTTACTTGTACAAAGGTACATTATGCGTTTAGTAAAGGCTATGTGAACTGATTTGGTTGCATCCAGTTTTCCACGCCATTTTTTGGTTCATTGCACAACTCTGTCTAGGGCCTGTTGTAAGTTATATGGTGCTGTCACTAGGTCACTGGGAGTCATCGGCAAAGTTCGCTGTAAGAGACTGTAAGGCATAGCAACGGAGCAAGAGCTCTGCCCCCTATAACTCCAGAATTTATTGAACAAAGTGCTGATAGACGTTGTCCAAACTTTACTTGGAAATATATTTCCAGCAAATAAGACTCTAAGATGACAAGTTGTTGAGTAGTCGAATGGCTTTTTCTAAAGCCAAACTGGTGATTTTTTCTTTTATAATTGTCATAATTCTTTTAGTTAACAACTAATTGGTTCCTAGGAGTTAACTTTGTATGGGGAATTTTCAGACTTGAGAAAGAATTACCTAAGTGATTAAGTTTAAAAATAAAAGCCTCAAAACAGCATTTTATAGCATAGTTATCATGACAAAAACTTTACGTAGCAGTTCTTTAATTAGCTGATCTGTGTTTTGTACCTGATGCACTTTTAACTCCTTTTACTGTGGAGAGTTTCATATGTGGAGTGAACTGGTAAGGTTCTTCTAGAGAGCTTTGAATTTGCTCGTTTATAATAATTTGTGATGGAATCGGTTGGAAGGCGTTTTTTAAGTGTGTGGAGAGTTCACCTTTCTCAAGTTCTATGCGCGCCCATAAAATTTCTTCTTTTTTAAAGAGAGGGATTGGTTGTTGTTGACATTTTACATTTTTACTCGCTGTTTACAGTGCATAGTTTATGTCATTTATAGCACTCACGTTCGGAAGGTATTCATTAAATCTTCCACTTTTAACTTTTTATAGTCCAGTAATTTTTCTTCTCTCTGCTAATAGGCAAAGGCTTTGCTTTCTCTTATTTGAAATTTTCAAGTTGGTTGTGAATGATGTACCTATAATAGCGCCAGTTGCTATTTTTATTAGTCTTAACAATCTGGTTTTTTTTTCTATTAAAGTTGTGGATGCGGTCCAACGCTAAGTCCCGGCATGGTAATATCTCAAAATAATTTGTAATGATTTTCTTTATCACAAAGAAGTCAAACAGGTCTGGAATTTTCGTCAAAGCAGTAGGTCAGTAAGTTAATTTAAGGCAATCCTTTCAGATGTTTCCAGTCTAGGTGTTTCTCAGCCCTACTAGTAGACCCCAAATAGGCATAAATATCGCGAAGCAGGGTGGCTACGGGAAATTTTAATGACGACAAGGAAGTGAAGTCAATTCAAGTGTGGGAAGCTATTCACGTGAAACATAAACAGCGATACAGATAAATACAGTGTAATTTTACGTTATTAATTGTATATATTGTATGCGTAGATAGTTCTAAGTGATTTCTACCGCCTGTAAGTAAAATAAATAAACAGTAAGTAATTTTGCACGTGTTATTCGGCACTGCGAAGAGCGAAAATGTTACAATACTATCTACACTACGCTCGCTGGGCCGCAGGTGGAAAACTCAATTTAAAATAAATATAACTGTTCACTTCAAAATCCATTAAATGCGCCACATTGTTTATTTAGGTATGCTAATTAATTTTAGCTGCAACTGAGGCATTCATGCACATGGTTTTGTGTAGGTAATATTATGTCCTTGCCAATGCTGAGCGTGATTAAGTTCAAATTACCCAAAACTGTATAGCGTAGCTTGCAGCGTACGTATCAAGCAGGAGACGGCAAACCCGTCTGCAAATGTTGCCTTTTAGTATTTACTTTCAAAGTATAATTTCGTCACGAATAATGTAGAACATACAATATTAACATATTATAACATCTCTGTAGATATTGTACAAACTCAAATGGAAAGCACCCAATTATTTGCAGTTTGCAATTTTCAGCAGTAGTGTCTCACTTTATTTTAAGATCGCGTTACTGCAATATAGCATATGACACTGCAAAGTACAAAATATTGAACATTTGGAGTATCTATGGACTCAATTACTCCAGAAATGTTCGATTGCATATCTTCGAGTCTTAACTTACTTCCATTTCCAGCTACATCAGGGTCTACCGGTGTCCTATTTCCGTAATCTTTTCGGTAATCTGAAGTCATCCATTCGTTGGTTATTTTCTCCCACCTCTTACCTGTACGTTGTGATACTCTCAATTATGGTCTTGTATATTTTCTTTTGGTTTGTTTAGTGATCTCATTCCAAAGTAAGGTATTTATGAGTCTAATAGCTCTTTTCCTTGGACAAGCTTGAAATTTATATCTGCCTAATTTTAAAATTTAGAGCAAGCTCGAACAATGTTAACCATTTACATTTATGTCACTACATTCATCACCAACAACTAAATCTTCAATCTTCTGTAAATTAATTTCTAAACTCTATTTTGATTTTTCTCTTGTAGCTTTCGTATAATATACTCAGAATCGTCTAGTTTTTAAGAAATTATGACTTGGTCATCGGCAAGTAATAACGTACTAAATATTACATCATATGGCACCATACTTTCTTTTCCAATAAATGACAACCTCGTCACCATAACTTTTAAACAAGTGGGTACAATACAACAATTTGGTGTTCAGAAGGACTGCATGGCCTGTTGGCCGTGGGACACGGCTATGTAGGCAAGGTTGAAAAGCATGCAATAAAATAGATAAGATAAATTATCTACCATGTAGTCCAGAATAACTTGATTTTTGTAAACAAGGGTGCAGTGAATTGGGATCATAAAGGGAAATTCTAAATTTGGTGAAAAGTTTGGAGTGCAATCTGACCGACAAGATAAGTCTGCTGTGGCTGGGATCATGTTGAGATGGTTGAAAGACGTAAATCTCAAAAAGGTAACTTTGTTGCTATATCAAGATGATCTGGTTAAAATCTGCACTAAGGTGGGACCATCACAAAGCTCCGCAGAAGCACTAAACTTATCGTAAAATTGGCTTTGGAGGAAAATTTAGCGTTCAAAAAATTACAAGGACAAGTGTGCTGTTGCCTTTAGTGGCGAACTTACATATGTTGGTACTAATTATTAAAAAATAAACTTGATACTGATTCGGCGAAGCCTCTCGAGTTACAAGCTGAATTTCAACATTTGGTAAATTTTGTCAGACTATTTTTCGTGTTATTGACATTTGAGTTGTTGTCGGCAGACCACAGATGAAAATAGTGGTCTTCAATTAGCACCTTAAGTTCCTACACCCATGAAGAGTCCCCAGGCAAGAGCTGTTGCTTTTAACGCGAGGACTTATGGAGCAACTTCTGGCATTTCCTGACAGGACATCAAAGCAGCTGGATCAAGTCATAACGGCATTTTTTTTAGCAGGGCAGTCAGATTCTGCACCTTTTACTCCTGGTCAGCTAGACCAGTCTTTCATAGTTGCTCAGTTTTGCTTCTTAAATACCACAGATGCAATTTTTTCTATTTTTTTGCGTTAATAGAACTTTTTATGAAAAAAATTGGAAACGCAATACTGATATGCGAGTGTTTTAACATAAAGGCAACAAATTGAGGTTTGTAAAGATTATTATTACACCATGTTTGAAAGTTTTTCAAGAAACCGTTCGTTCGTTGTTTGACTTAATTCCAAGAAGGCCGAGGTCTGGTGCAGTACGCAGGACAATCAACTATGAGAACTGATATTTTTAGAGACTTGAGATTACATGATGCAGCACAACTTCACAGCAACAACGGTAAATTATTGCACGGTACTGGTTGTCTACCTCCTCTGTTCAATGTCGATTACTCGTAATGGGACTAACAGCACCAACTTTTCTCCACTGGCAATGGAGGTTATATTAGGCAACGTAAAGACGATTGTGGACGTACAAGTGGCACATAATTGTCTTTTATAATTAATCTAGTTATTTAACCCAAAGCGGAGTAGGAAGACTACAGTCATACGAGGCACACCACGCCAATTTTGGATGTTATAGTATTGGGAGTTATTAGTTATGATAACGGGTCATCTCTAGTTAAAATTAAAGTCAATATTAACAATTAGACTTACACTAACGCGGTCCTACAGTCCGTGGTACTTCCTTTCCTCCAACAACTTACCCGTGGTTGGACTAGATCACCTGATCCTGCACAGATCGAAAATGTCTGAAATATTGCGCGAAGGGTACAATGGAATCACAACCCCCAGGAAATCTGGTTGAATTATGGAAGCGTGTCAATAATGAATGGAATTCAGTTTATTGTAACGTTTTTCCTCTTGACAATGGTGAATAAGACGTGCAAATTAACTTAAACTATTTATTTATTTTACTTACAGGTTATAAAAATTATTAAACATTACTTATGTATGCAACACACAAATAATGACGTAAAAATGCACAGCATTTATTTGCGACACTAAGCAACTTGTAGGTATCAGAAGAGTCGTGAAACATCTGGAAGCGCCGGACTGGAAGGCATTGTGTCGGGCACCGAGCGTGATGGGGTGCGGATGAGTAGTGGCCGCGCTACGGGGACCGTTCAAAAATTCGTTACACTGTCAAGACACAATACCTTCATTGTTTGACTCGATTTCAAGAAGAATGGAGGCGGTCTTGAGAGCCCGAGTGAGGCCATATATCATTGAATTAATGTAAATGTTTGTAGCCAGATGTTTTATAAATGTAATCACTTATTTGTCTTAGACTATTAAATAAATCTCCAAAGTTGCAATTTCAATAAGCAATAATGCATTTGACATTCAATTAGAAAAATTTGAAGCTCGGCAACCCGTGCAAAATGTGCCATAGATGAGAACCAAATATAAAAATAACAGGTTTTACCTAAATAAAAAATCAATTGCGATCTGATCTACGCAGTTGCAAATGAGGGAGGGGGGGGGGGGATTATGTACATATGAACCGACCAGTAATTTTGCAATTTAACCTTATGAATTCTTTTTGTAGGGTTACCTGAATTTCAAGGTCTACTCCAGCGATCCTCAAACAGTGAACGATCTTAAAAACAACGTATTATCAATGACATTTTGTGAAAAAAAATAAAATTTAAATTTGGCTTCCAACTTGGGTCACCTTTTGTACATGGTACTAGAAATATTTTGAAATGCTCTTTTAATTTTTATAATTTTTCCACCACGCTCTATTCAGTTTTGTATCCTTTAAAGCATCTTTTTTACTGTTTGTAGCCCATTACTCAAATCATAAAAATAAAGCCAGATTTTGTCACATATTACGATACTATTGACATAGTAAAATGTTCCATTTTCGACCTTATTGAGCATCTTGCGGCACCACAAATTATGTTGATTCCATCGGCTTATCAATTAAGGCATAGAGTATCTAAAGAAAACAAAATCTCCTCACTTGAAGGTGGTTGTATAGAATGGAATAAATTTCCGGTGCAGAAATGTTCAGACGCTCTTCTCTCTGACAATAGATCGCGTACTTATCCGATTCTAGTATCATTCTGGCAGTAGCTACACTCTTTTCTATCGTAGATAAAGATTGGGCGTCGTAACCTCGATACGTCTTCCAAGCTGAATTTTCCTCGCTAGAAATCCCATAATATATGATGAGAAGATCATCCAGTACAGGAACCATTCCCTTCAAACACTGATCAACACTCAAAGCCGCGGGCAAAATTTTCTAGTATGTCATTTTTGAGCAAGATAACATTGCAAGCCCTTTTTATCGGCAAAGCTCATAAATGAGGTCGTCTCAACATGCTTGAATATGTCACAACGTGCTATTATCTTATCCGCTATATTAACCCACTTGAAACAATACCTTTACATAGTGCGGACTGTTACACACTGATTAGAACGAAAAACAAACATTAATTGTTTAGGCATAATATTTTCACTCTTAGTCTACCCAAGCTTTAAGATGCCCGGGACATTCGTCTATGGCAGCATGCACCACACACATTGGAAAAGCATTGACTGCAGCTGTCGGGCTCGCTTTAAAGAATCAACACTAGGGTGTCTTTTTGAGAAAACTACGCTTTCTTAAATAACCCATAATTTATAATCTAATGGATTGAATTCTGGGACACCAGAAAGCTAACCCTCTATAGCTGGAAAATCAGGCACATCGTTACTCAGCCAAGTTTAAGTCGACCGTGCTTAGTGGTCGGGTTGGAAGTCTTGCTGAAGAATCCTCAAAAAAGCGCGTGATTCAGAGCTTTTACGACATCTTTAAAAAGTTCTGTTGGTACAGCAGCCAAAGTTTTGAGCTTCTTTTCACAAAAATGAATATCGGTCACTCCGTCATAACACACTTCCTACCAAACCATTGCAGATAATGACCTCTCTGTACCCTTGGAATTGACTAAGATGCTTTTTTAGATGACCTAAAGTACACCTTGTCATTTTTTTGTTAAAAGATTCCTCCACTCTAAACATTTTTTATCTATAAACAAAATTATTCTATGGTCTTAATGCACTCAATCAACAACCTCTTCGCTTTTGCTCTCCTACCTTTTTAACAATATCTGTCTGAACATCTGCCATATATATTTTGTAAAGAGTTAAACCTAGGTCTTGTTTAATAATACAAGGGATTGAAGTTTTAGAAATTTGCATCTCCAGAGAAATTTTGTTTAATTTGGTCACTTATGGCTTTGACTGCCTAAATAATTTTCAGATCTTAGACGATCTCGATACGTTCAGTCTCCTCAAACAATTTTATAGTTCAATACGCAAACATACGGCTAATACCGAAAGGTTGCAAAGTCCTAAAGATTAGACTTTTTTCAGTTCCGCGCTTATGTAATGCTATTACAACAATAATGTTTTCTTTTGTCCATTCACTCCATCGGTAAATAACCAAACTTGACAAAAAATACATTGTAACTTACGATTTTAAAACTTGACAATTGCAACTGTATGTAAATGTCATGAATATATCTCTATGCTGTGTAAAGCAAAGTTAATTTTAATTTTATAACAATATTTATGGGAACACTAGGTATATTGTAAATAATATTAGACACTTAGCAAACAGAATGATTAGATTCTCCCTCAGCTGCGAAAACTTATGCATTTTTTGTTTATTCGTCCTTATAGTGTTGTAACAAAATAAGTTTGCAAGAAAGTGAGCTTCCAATAAGAGATGCCGTAAAAGAGATTTGCGATTCTCAAGGGGAGAGGAGCTGTAAGTCAGTCAAAAGTTTCAAGATAGTACAAGCG
Source organism: Sinelater perroti (assembly GCA_036346155.1). Classification (NCBI taxonomy): domain Eukaryota; kingdom Metazoa; phylum Arthropoda; class Insecta; order Coleoptera; family Elateridae; genus Sinelater; species Sinelater perroti. The sequence continues at coordinate 277,960 of JARFIY010000006.1, read as the reverse complement.
TTTTGAATCCAAGGAACTCAGCCTTGAAGGTTTGTCTCGTTTTGGCCAGCCATTAAAGTTGGATGATGATGACTTGCAAGCTGCTTTGAACGCCGAACCTTTATCAAGCACTCAATATCTGGCCATTGAACTTGGAGTTGGCAAGTCAACGATTCATCAGCAACTTAATTTTGTCCACAAGAAGCTCCACTAAGATCCGCACAAACCTACCAAAGATCAAATAGTAAAAACTGCTCAACAATCTATTGAACGACCGATTTTGGAAGCAAATTGTGACGTCGGATGAGAAGTGGGTCTTTTTGGTCAATCACAATCGAGAAAAGAAGTAGGTTCCAAAAGGCCAACATCCTTTGCCTGTTCCCCCTAAAGTCGTTTAGACAAGAAGGTAATGATTTGCGCGTGGTGGAACTTTGAAAGCGTGTTTCATTTTGAGTTGATTCAGAATGGACATGCCATGCTACTGTTACCAGTTGGACCGCGTTTACGACAAACTAGTGGAGAAGTACCCAACTTTGGCTCGAAGAAAGCGCGCTCTGTTTCAAAAGACAACGCCAAGCCGCACATAGCCTAGAAGATCAAGGAAAAGTTTGTGGAATTGGACGGCGTTGAGATGCTGCTTTATCCACCCTACGAGGGTAAGGTGAAAAGTTCTCGGCCTGACACAGAGATGGTGCTGCAATCGGCAAAACAATTACTGCTTCCTGCTTGAGTGCATGTGTCATTAGTTTGTATGACTAGTTTCAACTTGTTCGCTCAAGTAGTTTGTTTACACGAATTTTTTCAGTAGACATGTTGCATGTTTTTTGTTAAAATGGATAAACTTGAATATCGTGCGGTTATAAAATTCTTCACATCCTCAGACTTCCATCTGTTCCCAAACTTAAAAAAATTTGTTTCTGGGAAGCGCTTCGCATCCAATGAAGAAGTTGATGAATATTTTCACAATCTTCCAGATTCTCACTTCCGAGAAGGAATACTGATGTTGGAGAGGCGCTGGATCAAGTGTGTTGAAGTCAAGGGAGATTGTGTAGAAAAATAAAATAATTTTTTAACTGAAAGTCGCAGTCTTTCATCGTCAGGCCGAGAACTTTTCACCTTACCCTCGTATAGTTCGGACGTCGCTCTATTGTTTTTGAATTAATCCATGCATAAATTATTGGGACAACCCAATATTTTAATTTTCTTTATAGTAACTTACTGTTATCTTTATCTAACGAAGGATAACTATCGCAAAAACCCGTTTCGTTAGTTTGCAAACTCATTTAGAACCTCTCTTTCTCTCTATTATAATTAATTATTCTTCCAAACAGCACGTGCCAGATGCCACAATACCTTTATTTCAAAAATGCGCTTTTGTGTTATAGCAACAGCCTTTCATAATAGTTAACGGTATACGTATGCAAATACCCACAAAAATGCAAAAGATTACATCTGTAATACGTTTGAACAATTTATAATCCGGCACAGTTTTGGGCAACGAGAGTGTACGCATGCATGTAAACAATGCGCAGGATGTTAGCAAAACACGACCAGCGCTATGCATAAGATTTAAACAGCAGATATTCTAAAATGGCGAAGCACGAATTACTAAACACACCTCATGATGATGGCGTTAACCACCAACAATACAACGGCATTAAGCGTCAAATTACAGTGACGTGGATTGGAAGCCAGGTAACTGCCTAAATGCTACTGTTTGCAAGATAATTGAAACTCTATTAAATTGCTGATTGAGCGACAAGGGACTTATCTTAGCAAGGCTTTATTCAATAAATTATTAATTGAACAAATTATATTGTATCTCTTAATTAATTAATTTGTTACATATATTGTTGCAAACAATTAAAATAGTGCTGTTAATTATGTTATTTATTTATAGAAGTTTGAAGTTTAATTTTTATTTAAGTATAAAAAAATAAAAACCCAGAAATAAAACAGTAATCTTTGATGGACTACAACAACTTCCAAGAATAATCGACTTCTGCTTACCAATAGGACAAGTATGGCAAGGATTCAAGGAAACATTTATATAATGTGATAAACAAGTGCTAACAGTCACAAGAAAGTTGTAGTATAGAAGTAAAGAAAAGTATTAAAAAAGACAAAAATAAATTCATAGAAAAACTAACAGAACAAGTTCAAATTTGCGATAGATAAACAAGACAGCAGAGAGTTATATCAGATTATCCGACAGTTAGTGGGCGAAAACAAAAGAAATAATAAAGTACTAATTAAGGATAAAAGTGGAGTTAATTTATGCACAATCGAACAACAATTAAAACAAAGTCAAGAATATATTGTGAAGAGATTATCAACATTGAGAACAAAAGTATCCACCAGCAATTAAACCAAATGAAATACTATAAATACTGACGCCTCAAGTAGAAAAGAAGTAATCCAAGCCCTTGGAGAAATAAAAATTGGCAAAAAAAAACTTATTAAAGGTTGACCGTTGAGAAGATCTGGCAAGAAGAAGTTCCTGTCTGAATGGAAAGAAGGCATTGTTATTAATGTACCTAAGAAAGGAAACTTATATAAAAGAATAAATATAGTTACACGAAATTTGTAAGAAAGCCTGGATGAAGAAAAGAATACCAAAAGAATAGGAAAAAAATCTTATTTTGTCAATACACAAAAAAGAAGAACACACAAAATTTGATAATTATAGAGAAATATATTTATCCACTGTAGGATAAAAAATGTATACACAGATAATCGAGAAGAAAGAGCTACAAATACCAATAAGCCGTTATATCTAAGGGTCATAGACCCGCATTTAATAACATAAAAAATCTGTCATGTGGGAATGCCTAAAAGATCTGAAGATAAATAAAAAACTAATAGAGATAACACAAAGTGTATACAAAAATGTGAGAGCACAGATTATAAATGAGGGACAAAAATCAGAAGAATTCGAAGTGAAGATAGGAGTAAAACTGAGCCCACTATTATTTATAATTGTAATAGATGGGCTAATAAAAACTACGAAAGGAAAATTAGAACTAATAACCATTGGATATCAAAACCTCATACCAACAAAATGCAGGCGACATTGTCCTGATTGCAAAAAGCCAAAGACATATGCGAAACTTAGTAAACATCTGAATTCAAAGATTGAAACCTTCAAAATAGAAATAAATGAACAAACGTAAATGTATGATAATAAATGAAACAAGAGCAGAAGAGGATAAACAAATAACATGTAGACATCAAAACCTAGAACTAGTGAGCACGTGTGAATATCTAGGAAATATACTAACTTATAACAGAAGTTTAGAATTAGAAATTGCGAAAAGAAATCAAAAGACCACAAAAGACACAAAAAGATATAGACATGCAGACTAAATCACATGTCACCATCTTTACCACAGGCAAGTGAAACCTGGGTAATGCTAAAAAAGCATGAGGTGGAAAAAACACATTCGAAATAAAGTACCTAAAAAAATGGTGGGAAAACAAAATATGACAGAATAAGGAATAAACAAATTATAAGCATAGCGAAACAAGATCCAGTAACAACAAAAAAGAAAATAGACAAACTGGTACGATCACATCACCCGAATGAAATCAGAAAATACAGTAAAAAGATAATAGAATCAGGCAAAGGAAAAAGGAAGAAAAGGGGAAGTCCAAAGAAATTGTGGCTGGACTGAATACAAGAGATAAGAAGGAAGAGAGGAAAATAAATATATGAGATGATAATAATGGCATAGGACCGGGGTAGATGAAAGAAATGAATAAAAGAATATAAAGCCACATAACAAATTCAACGCCGTAACGGGCATAAGGATTATCGTAAAGAAGAAGTATTTTTAGTGTTTTATCTATTTTTTAGAAAATTTGGTTAGCATGGGTAGTGAGCCCATGAGTAAATCAAATAATACCTAGCCGTACTGGGCGACCTTTGGGCTAGTTTCGGGAACATTGACATCAGTATTATCCAAGAGAATTTAGTCTCTTTTGTCTTGAAGGGCAAAATCCGCAGATATAGGCTGTCGCCTACGTTTTGATCGTTGCGTATAAGATAAGCCAGAGCACACGCTCTTGGACTGTTCGCATTGGATAATGTTAATATTGGACTTACAAGACCAATCCCCGAGTTTAATGGCGTAAGTTCATATAGGCTTAATTATGGCTTTATAGAGAAAGACCTTGTTTTCAAAATAGACGTCGAACTACCAGTATATTTTCTTAACTCGCAAGTCAATTTACTTTCTTTTTTTAGTATATAAGGCTTTCATATAGGTCGTTTGTCCAAATGAAGACCTAGATCATTTGCTTTTGACTCTTTGTAGAGCTATTTTAGCGACGTGCCACGAGTTAAAAGGTAGTGCGGTATCGATCAGCAAAACGTGATAAAATTTTACGTTGAACTCAAAAAATTTGCAACCAAGAGACTTGCTACGATATAGAAAGCTTACTAGAAGAATGTTTTATCAAAAGCCTAAGTATTCAGGTGGATCAAAACATCCAAAGAAGAAAGAAAAGACGTCTTACACTTCGAACAACGTGGCTAAGGTGAAAACGGTTTTGGACCCTGACCAACGTCTGAGACAAAGTAGGACTGAAATTGATTCCCAAGATTTTGACCAACGAACAGAAGAAAAGTTTGTAGATTTCTCGTGACCTTTTAGACCGTGTGAGAAGTCTGCATTTTGGTAATAAAGCGTGGGTTTTTGATACGAACTAGAAATAAAAAAACAAAGTTTCAAGTGGCATACCACTGAGTCTCCTCGACCAAAGAAGACATAAATGAGCAATCAAAAATAAAAGCGATACTCGTTGTCTTTTTTGACCATAAGGAGTTTGTACCACCCAGTCAGACGATCAACGCTGTATTTACGTAGAACTGCTTCAACGACCGAAAAAAAGTCACACGCAGCCACTCGAAGATCTTCACCACCTGAATTTTTTACCAACAAAAATGCGCTAAGCCATGCGTTATTGTTGGTGGGAGAGTTTCTTACGACACAAATCGTGGAAGCGTTGGCCCAACCTCCCTACAGCCCGGACGTGATCTCGCTCAACTTTTTTTATTTCCCCGACTCAAATTCAGCTGAAAAGACACCATTTTGGGACTATTAAAATTTTGTAGGCTACTACTGCGGCAAATGCTGTAAGAGATTCCAGTTTAAGAGCAACGACTCGTAGAACTGCTGGTAACGGTGTAATGGTGTCTTCCTGCACAATGATGTACTTGTGGTCTTGTTTAACGAGCCTCCTCCTCCTTTCGAAAAAGAAGCTTTTCGGTTGCTCATCGCCTGTTAAACATCACTATCCAAATAGAACTTGTGATCGCGCAATGTTTGCTTTAAGGTGCTGGTCCATGCACGATGGCGAGGTCGGTTTTCATTCATTATACTCTTTCTTCCCTTTTTAAAGCGTTCTATCCATTCGCGGATGTTTTGCTGATAATTATTATTTTAAAAAAGTGCGTACCAATGTGCTAGATTGGCCTCGTTACAACTAAGACAAAACAGCAATTAGTGTAAACAAAAACTCGTGAAGATAACATAATAGGAAAATATTCTATAAAGAAGATACACTAACACTTGTTAAAGTTCTTTTAAACCACACAGACGTTTTAATTGAAATTATGAGAAGCAATATATATGAAGTTAGCCAATAGATGGTATAATAAACAAAGAAAAAAGCGATAACATGTTTTTTATGTGTAATTTGATAAAATAAAATTAAACTTTTAATAATGTAATAAGCCTACCCAGCTTCTTCCAGAAGCACAGTGATCTCTGGTGCTTGTGGAATTGACCGTGAAAAAATCGCCAAAAAATAGAAGTGAACCACAAAAGACCTTGGTAGAAATAATCAATAGCAATCTTCGTTACCATTGTCAACTATCCCCCTTTTGCTTTGGGCTTTCTATGATGCATTGCATTATAAGTGTTCATCTTATTTGAGGAAATTGTTTTCCAACACACAAGTTGTCTTCTTTACAGTTCACTTAAAAAAAACGTTTACAAAGATTCTGTGACATCTTCTTGATTTTAGTGTCTTCCTAATATCTCATGACCACTTTATTCACGCCAGCGTTTTCAGAAGCTCTCCTCCTAAAACTCTTCTTGAAAAATATCATTATATCCAATAGACTTGTGATGATCTGCTTTTAATTCAGCTCCATCCTGATTTACGAGCCAATTCCTAATCTTTCTGTAACTGCCATAGTAGTCATTAGTATCTATCTCTCATTTTTCCATGTTCTATTTAAATGCTTTTCTAAAACCTACAAATACACTTTCCTCAAATTTTTGAAACATTTTACACGTTTGCCTCTAATTTTTTTTAAATATTCTTTTATTTCTTTTCTTAAACTTCTGAAGTGTTATTCCGTATTTATTTTTATTTCTTACAATTCAAACTTCTTTATTTATCTTTGCAGCATGATCCTGTGGTTGAGGGGCGGCTGCGATGCTGACGGGCCCGAGTTCAGTTCCCGGTGTTCTCTGATGCGTGGCGGATGGCCTACTCAGTCACTAAAAATAAGTGAGTACCTGAATTCACTCGAATAAGGGGTAATAATAATGGCGGTCGTCTAAGGCGCGGTGCTTGCCAAATCGCCGCGCATCAGAGATGTTGCGCGACGATTGGACAGAAGGAACAAACATATCGAGCTCTAACCTCTCAGTTTGAGCCTTACCATTATTATTTCTTTTGCTTTTTGTAATCATGTTCCAGTTCCTTTCTGGGACATTTTATGTATTTATTTTCTTTTCAAACTATTCTTTTCCACTCAATTTAAATTCTTTTAAGTTTATCTTAATTATTCCCTCAAGTTCGCTCTAGTTCCGTGTCTTTGAACAGATAGATGTCTGGATCCCCACCTTCGCTAATCAGCACCTGTCAGACTGTCGCCTCATTCTTCTACTTCCCTTTTTAATCCACTACTTTTATTTATATTTATTACTTTTATGCAAATATACAGGCTGGCACATAAGAGAACTATTTTTAAAATTTTTAATATGCTTTTTATGAATTTTTTTATATTTTTATCGTATTTCTGACAAGGCCGCAAAGCGGTTTTGTTTCTATATATATTTTTAATTAGTTTCATAAAAAATTATAACGTAAAGGTCGCTTCGCGGCCTTGTTAAAATATGCTTCTAAACATGAGATGGTAAAGCTTTCGAGCGGTGTGCGTTGAGGCGCTCCGCGCCTTGTAAGACGTTTATTCCCTACCTTATCCCCAACTTAAATGTAGCCACTGTCATATAAATGTGAAAGGAGCTATTTTTAGGGCACTTGCACTGGTTTTCTTCAATTTCTGATCGCGGATTTGGATTCTACGTCAAATTTGGCTGTCCCTTTTGTTTTTTCCAGAGGGAATCGGCGGCTAGGAAATTGTATGTGCTATGCTTATTGTTATGTCATTATTTATTTAAACTGAATTATAAAATACCTATTATGGGATATTTTAAGCTAATGATTTTTCCTCGCAAAGTTCTACTCTCTTTAAAGTGTTTTCCATGATTCAGTTAGAATACTACGAGTTAGCGCCTTGATTTCCGCACAAATATGGTCTTTTAACTCTTGGTTGGTTCTTGGTTTATTAACATAAATCTTAACCTTTAAGTACCCCAGAGGAAAAGGTTTGGGGCTGTTAAATTCATGCAGGAACTTAATTGCAAAATATCCTTAAATTAACCTTTCGTTAAAATCTCTCTTAAAAGGTCCATAGTAACTCGGGCGGTGTGTATAGCGGCCCCATCTTGTTGAAACCGCATCATTTCATTATCATTAAGAATAGGTCGCAGAAAAGTTTGAATCATATGCCGGTATCGCTTAGCAATTACAGTTGCAGCATTCCTCTCATGGTGTTCAAAAAAATAGGGCACAATAATCCTTTGGGATGTCATATCGCACCAAACTGTGCATTTTAGCAGATGTAATGCTCTCTCATGAGTAACCCTGAAATTTTTACTTGTCCATATTTGACACTTTTGCTTACTAACAAAGTCATTAAGGTAAAAATAAGTTTTATCACTCATTATCAAATGATTGACAAGTTTTTAATTTAGTTTAAGCATTGCTCGCTGTCTCTGGTTTTCAATTTTCGAACCAGTTAATTTTTATATGGGAACGATCTTAAATCTTTATGTAATATTTACTGCAATGATCTCTGAATAAGGTTTAACTGAAAAGAACGTCTTCGATTTGTTGTTCTTGGGTTCTCTTCAACACTCTTGTGTTCGCTGAATATTCGCTTCACTTCTGGATAAATGTGGCCTTCCAGATTTTGGCAAATTCTTTACTGAACCCGCTTGCCGAGAACTTCTCACTAAGCGTTTAATCATGGAAAAGGAAGGCGGATCTCGAACATTGAAATGGCGACGGTAAGCTCCTTGAATCGCTATTATCCATCGTTCACTAGGCAACTGTGTATCCTTTCATAATTAATTTCCTAGATCTCCTCTAAAATAATTGAAAAAATGAAAGAAAAAATTCTAATTTTTAAAATCAGTGCGTTTCTTTTGCTTCATCCTGTGTCATGTCTGCTCAATATCTTCTGTGCAACCCCAAAAGAGTGTATGTTAAAATTAAAATTTAGCAATACCTTTATTTTCGCATCGAGTGCCCTTCAGATGTCCACAAGCGAGACGATTATTCGCTGTCTGGTTGAGATGAATATAAAACAGCTAAAGGATTGTTAAGGGCCAAAAAATACCTCGGTTGCAACAGTAGTTGCCAAGAGTCAATTGCTATCAAGAAGTATCTCCAGTCAGGTGCATAACGCCCTTCAGCAGTAGCACCTGTTGCCCAGAAAGAGGTCAAGTTAGGTGCGTGCGTGACGCCAGCTGCCGTACACGGCAACAATAAGCAGTTAGAAGTACGAATAAATTTATCCTTATTTGTAAATTGGCACTTCACAAATCATTTATTTCTGCACAGATCTGCTCCACGCCACGCCTACACCACAACGTGAACTGCGTCTAACTATAGTTGTTGCAGCGTCGCTGAAATTTCTAGAACTATCCCTGCCCACACGTCTGTATTAGCCACAGAACTACGTCAACTATCCTTCCGGAATTATGCGCCTGGCCTTCAGTCCTGCCTAGAGACGACCTAAATCTTTAAGTACCACATACAATATGCATACAGTTTCTAATTGAGCATTTTCAATTTTTCAATTCGAGCAATTGCTCTTTTGGTGATTTAGAATGCATTTTGAAGTGACCAAACTTTCCGCATTTCTTCTTGTGGAGATACGTAAAATATACGGAATAAAAGAATAAACCTTCTATAAGTACAAAATATGATACTAAATTTTTCAATATTTGCTGCAAGCATTCATACCCCTTGGCTAACCCTGTATTATAAATCCCTTGCGGAATACTCATTCCTATTTAACGTGTCAGCAAAGTTTATTGAAGTTACAATATTAATAAATAGACATTAAGTTGTTAAGCAAACGCCAAATAAAGTTTTAATATTAGTTTTACTTGATACGGGATCCGCGCTTAAGTGAATACGCTTTAACTAGGTAGTTTCACATGAAATGATCAGTCATGTTTATAACGTCATGGTGAGATTTTTTTTTATTTGGATTGAAACTCTTGCCGACTTTCAGCATCCTCCAGTGTCTATTTATCTCTAGTTTTATCCTCTGCGAAAATATTCTCTACAAGAGATATTTCAGTACTTTTTTTATCCAAAAACAGATTAAACGCATCGGCAGTAACAAAAGAAATGAGAGTGTTGTATGGGAGCATCTGCAATGAATCAACAGCACAACATTGATACCAAAGTTTCAGGGAAAGAAATATGGACTCCCACCATTGACGAAAATGAATTGAACTGCTGCTCGGGGCCTTGGGGATAATAACATATCTAAAGCGACCATAAATCACCTTCACTTTAGAACAGTTGAAAAACTACAGGGACTGATGAGACATAACAAGATGCCCAGACCAGCGATAGCCCCTTCCTTACTGCTTAGACGTATTGTAACCTGTGACAAAAAGTAAGCGAAATGGACAGCGTTTGGATCGCGAAGAAGCCCTCAGACAGTATGCAAAAGTAAATCTTTATCCCATAAAGGTCGTGATGACTGCAAAGTAGTCTAGCAAAGACATCATCAATCATTCTTTTTGCAACATAGTAAATCAATTACAGCAGATTTAAGGTACCTGGGTCTAAGCCCGTAACCTTTCTTCTTTGGGAAGTCCTGGCTTGAAAGTTGGCGTGCTTAATGATGATCTAGATATTTAGGCACTCCTGAAAATATCAAAGAAAGAGGTAATGTCATCCTTGCCGGACATCAGCCCCGCGGCTACCTCAAGAAAGTTCGTGGCATTTTGGGTGGCCACTACGATGTTATTGAATGCTTCCAGAAACGTAGAGTCTACGTTTTAGAAGAGTCTTGTGATGGTACCCCAGTCTTGGTTCTGGCTGCGGCTGAGTGTTCTACTGTGAGCACCGTGGAGCTGGCTGCGGTGCAGAGTCGGCAGGAGCGTCTCTCTAGAGAAATCAAGAGAAATTACGTTTAAAACAAACATTTCTGCGGGTCAATACTTCACGATAATTCGTAAAATTCACAGAGCTAACAGACGTTTCGAAAATTAATGGAATTAGAAGTAGAAGAAGAATGGAGTTCATTTAGAAGATTTCCTTAACAACAAAATTTCTTCAAAAATATATACTGTTTCTTTCACATTTTTCTCCATTCATCCCGTCTTTGATTTCCTCTCACCACCTTGTTATCTCTTTCTTTTTATGTCTTCCATCATTTGTGCTTCCCAACGTACTATTGGTCTTCCTTTTGGTCGTATCTGCGGTTTTCAATTTGCCATCCATTTAACGGCTTGCTCACTCATTCGGTTTATGTGTCAGTACCATCTTATTCTTCTGGATTTTTTTTAAACTGCCTATCATTTAACTTTCTTCCTCCGAATATCTTCCTTATTATTTTCCTCTCAAAAACCTTTTTGTTTCTATTTATCTTTCTTTGTGAGGCACGTTTTTGTTCTATATAGTCTTAAATTTGTTTTTTTTTTGTTTATTTTTTTGTTAATTATTATCATTTTCTGTCCAAAGTTCCTTTTTGTATCCCGACTGTATCTTCTGATCTATTTCCTCCCTTCTATTAGTACTCTTATTTATTGTTGTCCCTAAGTATTATATTTAAAACAATCTACTTCTTCTGTATTATAATTTACTATTTTATTATTCTATTGTTGTCTCTTTTCTCTTTTCTTGTGATTTTCATATATTTAGTTTTCTCCTGATTTACTTCCAAATCCTTTTCCTTTGCTTTTCTAATGGTCATCTCCATTGCTTCTTCTAAGCTTTTCTTGTTCTTGCTACCAGTGTTATATTATCTGCGTATGCTACAACTTGTATTCATTTCTCTATTATTCTTTTCTTTGTATGACAATATTTTATTATTTCGTCTATGTCTTGTTCATAGCATTTCTCTATTATTTGTTTTACTCTGATGAATTGCATCTATGGTTGTCTGAACTCGTTATGATCTTCTCCTATTCTTTTCTGTAAAATTATCTAATGTTTTTAGTACCAATGTAGTTAATATCTTATATGTTATATTCAAGGTTATTTTTATAATTCTCGCATAACATTAAATTTCATTTCTTTGGATTTGGTACTATTATACCGATTCTCCATTCTTTGGACATCATTTCGTTTCCCCATATGTGTTTTATTAACTCGTAAACCCTGAATTTCAGCACATATGCTTTCTGGTCCTGCTACTTTTACTGTCTTTCTCTTCTAATGGTTGCTCCACTTGTTCTTCATCTTCATCTTCGTTTCTATTCTCATTATGTCCCCTTATTACTGTCGTTTCTTTCATGTGTCTTTCCCACTGTGTCTTGACTATGTTGGAAATGGTCTTCAACTCTGATAGTTTAAGCTTTTCATACTAAAAAACTTCAAAAACTCGTAAACGTATACATTGATTTATTATTAGTGATTCTACTACAAACGCTATTATTCATTATGTTGGTATAGACACATTGTTTGCAAGTTAGTTAACTGATTAAATGTTTCTTTAAGAAGAACATGCATACGTATAATTTGTTTATGAACTTTCTGTTAGTATATGTTATACAATGCGGAGTTTCCTTATCGCACATTAGCAAGAAATGTGCAAGTGTTTTGTAAGGGCAAGAATATCGTTCAAAATAAGCCTAATTCAAGATGTCCCCATATTGATAATTGATAACCATAAAATTCAATTTCTTACTCTCCTGATAAATATTAATCGCTGATGAAGAAAGCATATGTTACAAAACAACGATCTACATTTCTCACGACTTTTTGGAAACGTTTTACATATTAGGATGCCACAACAGAAATGTTATGAAATTGGGCGACATTATCAAAAGTGTACACATGGATGTATATAACCGTTTCTACAAGTATAGCAAAAATTGATAGACATGGAGAGGGAAAAGAGATTACAATACCTATAGTATCATCTTATATGTCCAACTGTGCAGTTTATAGACCAAGGCAAATGAAAACAGCACTTTACAGAATTGAAAGTAATAAAAAGAAAACACCAAAAAGCAGTATCTAATAGCAATGACCATATCACTCGATAATTACGTCAATAAATTTAGTATTAATAATAATCGAAAAAATTGTAGCAATTTTGAGCGGTCCGTGAATCAATCATCTGCGGAGATAGCTGCTCCGAAGCTGTTTCACAGTTACTTAGGACATCCATCTCGCCCTGTCAATTTGGAAGAAGCATCCAGCACTTTAAATTAGATACAACAGTTTAAGAGCAGAAAAATAAAAGTACGACACGGCGTGTGCCATACGTCTGTCAGATTCCCTTTGTGTCCGGCCTGATGCTTTCTCCTGCTTTCCAGCTGCCGTGCCCTCGGGGAGCATCCATGTTCGGATTTACTTAGGTAGAAGGGCGTGTTGAACCCCGCAGCTGAACATGGAGCGCAGAAATGGCGGTATTGATAGCCTTCGGGCGATGTGGTATAGCAACGAAGACGCCTCGGAGATGCGTTTCAGCAAATTATGGGATTAAGAGCGAAGGGGTTCTTATTTAAATTTATCGCAAAGCGGCACGTTCTCAGTTGCCCAAGAAAAGGTCTTGCGTAACAAATGTTGACTAAATTTTTCTTCTTTTGGGAATTTTCAATTATCTTTAAAAAATCGCACATACATCTAGTAACTTTTGCAGTACTTGTACTGCTAAACTAATTAGTCTGCGATAACAAATTATAAATTATAAAGACAAAGTTTATCGAAAATTTGTTCTTTAGAAATCTCTAAAGGTGCAAAATATTACTCCACTTTTAAATTATTTGTTGTAGAACATAAAATAAAAAGTAACTTTCTAAATTATTACAACAACAAACACGAATGGCAGCAGAGGGCAACGCCAGTCGAATTTAACCCCGTGAAAATTTAGGGCTTCACGGTTTCACGAGTTACGCGAAGCTTCTAGTAAACATCTGGCAATTTTCCATTGCTCGAATTCTTGCATATACCCCGCTTCTATTGAAATACCTTTTATTATTCTAAAATTTCTAAGTAATTTCTAATTGACAAACAGTGGTTTGCTAATTTGTCCAACCCATCTGTAAAGCATCTCAAATTAATTATAAGAACGGTAGTTTTTGTTTCTACGAAAATACTACTATTGATATATTAAAAAAAATCAGCCATTCCTACAATTTTTGAAAACTTTAAAAATACGACACGTTTCTCTTTCGATGCCGAGAAAAAATTAATCTCAAAGTTTGTGTGACTACTATTTTGTTTTAAGATGGAGGCTTAAGTCAGAAATAGTTTTTCCAAAGTCGGTTATGTCGTTTGGTCATTATAGAACTTGATAAAAAGAGAGAAATTAAAAAAAATGTTTGCAATATCATTTATTTTTTGCAGTGTAGCTCCAATTGTTCCTTAATAGTACCACCATCCTATACTAGCTATCTATTGCATACAACTGTCACGCTGATGAACATGCTTTTGATTCCAATTTCATCTAGCATGTTATGATTTAAATTCCTGTCAAATTGGCAAATTACACCCCCTAACTGTACTTATCTATAACACAATTTATTTTGCACCAGAACAGCTGGCTTTGCTTTCTAATACTTGACTCCACGTTCCTGCTCCGCTGAAAGCTTCTCGGGGCACTTAGAAAGTTTGCATTTCTTCTGGAATACTCTGGACTGTTCTAGTCCTCGCACGTTTAAGAACTCTGTGAGGGTCTCAATGACAGTAACTTTCACATCAGTTTACTGTTGTATTCTGTTCGTCGCTCGACCGTGATGACTCTTGTATTAACCGCAAATCTCGCCGTTACGGCGGCTTTTAAAACTTCGTTACAAGATGAGTGTTTTTGTGCAAAATTAATGTTTTGTCTGATAGCCTGCAGCAATGCCAAATAGCTATTACATTGACGAAAAAGCGGATCATGAATTTATGTCATTCCTAAATGACAGTCTGGAGGAAGCGTTACCCTCCCAGAAGATATTTGGAATTAGTAGCACATGCTTAGAAATACTCTTAGCAACAGTACATCGGGTTGTTACCCAAATTTAAAAAAAAATCAATAAACAACGAGCATTACCAAAACTCCTTTTCCAGGGTCTTCAGACTTGTACGGATGTCAAAAAAATTAAAACACCATTCAACGTTATTTTCACGAAGTATAGAACTGTAAAAACTCGTCGCTAAGAAGAAATCATTGGTGACACTCTTTCAGAAAAAAGCATCGACAGAATTGGGTAACGTAGATGCGTTCTCAACCAGATGACTTTTGGCGATTCATCATTTTTTCTGGCTGAAGTCGATGCTGCTAATTGGGTAACTTTTTCCCCCAGACTGAAAAATATTGGAGTGTTGGGTGCTATTAAGTATGCTACCAGATCAAGTTTAATTTTGTATAACAAGATAAATACATTGAAATTTTGAGTAATGGGGTTCTACATATCTTCAACAATAACAGTTTTGTTGAAGAATAAGTTTAAATAGACGCCATCGAGACCGTTCAACTACGTAAACGCAGAAGATTACCACGAAAGTTTAAAGTAGGAATATCTAGGAAGTTTGAAAAAGAAATTAGAAGAGGTGGAGAGTAAAGTCGTGCGACTATTATTTACAAAAGAAAAGACGTTATGTCGCAAACAGGAAGACGTTGCAGAAGGTTCAAAGGCGGTTTTCTTCGGTGAACTATAAAGAAGCCGAGAAAGAAAGTTACCGCAAGTGCACGTCGGGAAATGACTCCGTGAAAAAAACATTTGTGAGGAAATGCAATAAAGGCAACCCAATAAAAAAAGGTTATCGTATACGATAAAAAGAGAAGTTCACGCTTTACCATCAGAACAATGCAATTTTGAAGTAGTCTGGCGATTCCTCAACAACCTTTTCCAAAAATGACATAGATCATCACGGTTCTGAGACAAAACGATCTTAAGAAAGAAAAAAGAGCTGCGGGCTAGTGTGACAAAAGGGCAGTTATTGAAAGTCCACGACGATCTCGAAAACTTAACCCCAAAGAAAAAAGGTTCCAGTAATCTACTTGGCGCTCAACGCACAGTTACGAAGGTTCTAGAATCAAGGCGCAGATATTTAGACTTGTACAAGAAACTAAGATAGAGTGGCATAGATAATTACAGTTCTGGGACAAAATGTCCTTAGAAAGGAGCAGCATAACGGCTAAATCCAGAAAGCCGGCTCTCCTCAAAAGAGCTACGGGTAAAGATAGTGAAAGTACAACTGTTGGAGATCCATGGCAATTTTGAAAGCTCAGCACGAAGGAAAAGAAGGTTCTGGTAATCCATTCGGCACGCAGCCGCAAAGATTCTAGAATTAATAAGGTGCAGGTATTTAGATATGTACAAGAAACAATCAAGAAAACAATTGCCGCACAAATTATTATAGTTCTGAGACAAAATGGCCGTGAGAAAAAAGCAGTGTAACGGTCGAATCTAGGGAGCCCGGTCTTCTTAAAAGGTCTTTGGTTAGGTGTGGCAAAAGAATGGCTGTTGAAGGTCCGCGATGATCTCGAAAGTTCAACGCAAAGGAAAGACACTCTCCAGCAATCTACTCGGCGCGTCAATGATCAGCTACAAGAATTCTAAAATTAATGCACAGGCATTTAAAAGTGTACAAGATATGAACAAGAATATAGTTTTGGCTTTCCAAAGTGTCAGAGATTATCACTGTTTTGGAACAAAATGACCTTAAGTAAGGAGCAGTGTAACGTTCGAACCTAGAAACGTGGCAAAAGGACAGCCGTTGAAGACTTGCGACGATCTCGGAAGTTCAACGTAAAGGAAAAAAGGTTTCCGTAATTTACTTGGCGCAAAGATTCTAAAGTCAAAGCACAGGTATTTAGACATGTGCAAGAAACAATCAAGAAGACAGTTGCGGCTTTCCAAAGTGGTACAGATCCGGGACAAAATGGCTTTAAGGACCTAAGTAGCCAAACCTCCTCAAAAGGACTACAAACAAACGTGGCAAAATGACAGCTATTGAAGATCAGCGTTCCAGTAATCCACTTGGCGCGTTGACGCACAGCCGCGAAGATTCTAAAATCAAGGCGCATAGCGATAGTGTTAGCACGTTAGTTAACCCTTACTAACCTGACCTTTTCTAGTTTTATATTCATATTTCATATAAGTTTTAATGTAAGCATATTTTAATTTTGCCAAAAATTACTATTAACACTTAAATTACAGGTGTTGCCATATTAAAACCCTAAACGCTTCAACTACTTTATATCTATTCTTGTTATTCCATGGAAGGATGTTAAATAATAATTACAACTTTTTGTTTATAACATTATTTTCTGTTGTGATATTTTACAAAATATCCTATATTTCACATTGTTCTTATTATAGCAGAGCATTTTTCTCCGTTACACCCCTATTTTTTATTACCTGGTATTTTAATGATCAAATAATGAATACCATCACATCATATTTCATTCAAAACTCTACCAGATAAGGAACTTCTTGGAGAACTGACTTTCCAGCTCCTTTTAAAGATTTTCCGTACTTACTCACATAAGTCTATTAAGGCATGTTGCTGAGCCTACGGTTCAACATACGTGCATAGTTTATACACGTATCTATTAACCAACACAAAATTGGCCAATGCCATTTTTTATTTATGATATTCGCCTAGGATCTATGGTCTTGACACTTGAATATTTTTTTAACTTTTTGAGAGTATCTTTTTAGGGTGGAAATTGGATTGACACTATGGCTATTTGATGTAATAGAGATCACAGAATCATCTACCCGTCTAACAACCATAACAGCATCTTCTTTTCAAATTGTAGCTTTGTGACTCTCTACCGGACTTACTAATGCCTTTATTAGAAGGTAGTAAAATGTTTTTCTTATCTTTCTCCTTTCGTTCCTGTAGCATAGTATCCCCATTCTACATTAATATATAAATTTCCAAAACACAGATGGTATGGTAAAAATGTTTTCTCATCGTTGAAAGTAACAGAGCAGTAGTTTTTCCAAAAATTTGTTCAAACCATATCATTAGCCACGTCTGTATCCGTATCTCAATAAAACTGGTAACATATTGTACGTACTAATAACCAATATGAATAAAAAGTTTTTTTTTTGTAATTGTAGAATTAGGACAGTTTATAAGTTGGATATACTCATTCGCTGAACATGTTATATACTGAACAATTCATCGTTGAAAAACAATTCAAATAATTGGAGAGGTGTCGTGGAAGCAAAATCATTATCTACGAAGTATGGAAAATTTTGACCTCGAATCCAAGATTTTACATTTTTCCCATGTGATGATTTCTATTCAAATTGTCAATTTCAACTTAATCTCCTTTCTCAAGGTCCTCATGGGTAAGAATCCTGGCGTCAATTGGGGTAATGACTATTGCTTCTATTGGATTAACGACTTTATTTTCATCTTCAACATCTCCAAATACCACATCCAAGCTTCTTTGACGGTCTAGCCATTTAAAAAAAAAATTGAATTCAAAAAAATTAAAATGGTTATTCTATGTTAATACTATATAGTATTTCATCGTTGGTTAGCCGATCAGTCTATAGTATTTTCAACATTTTGCGGTATGACCACATTTCAAAAGCTCGTATCCTCTTTTCTGAATATTTCTTTATTGCCCGTGTTTTGCAACTGTATGTTGATAATGGCCATATATATAATTCTTCTTCTTCTTCAAGTGCCATCTCCGCTTCGGAGGTTGGCTATTCTAATTTTTGATATTGCTACTCGAAACAGTTGACCAGAGCTGCAGCCAAACCATTCTCGTAGATTGCGCAGCCATGACATTCGTCTTCTACCAACGCTTCTTTTTCCCATGATCTTGTCCTGTATTATAAGTCGTAGTATGTTGTACCGTTCTCCACGCATGATATGTCCCAGATATTGGAGTTTTCTTTCTTTGACTGTATTTGTAATTTCCTTCTCCTTTCTCATTCTTCTCAGTACCTCCAGATTTGTCATTTTATCCGTCCACGATACTCTTAAAATCCTCCGGTAAGTCCACATCTCGAAGGAGTCAAGTTTGTTTAATGCGGCTTGATTTAACGTCCACGCTTCCATACCATACAAAAGTACACTAAACACATAGCATCTGAGCAGTCGTATTTTTAATGGTAACGACAGATCCTTACTACAGAAGACGTTTCTCATTTTTAGAAAATTAGCTCTTGCCTTTTCTACTCTTGATCTTATTTCTGCCGTGTAGTCGTTGTTTTCTGTAATTAGACTTCCTAAGTAAGTGTATTTCTTGACTCTTTCTATCTGTTCTCCTCTAATTCTTAAGCTGTCGTTGTTGTTATTGTTTTTACTGATCTTCATAAACTTCGTCTTTTTGATATTGAGTGATAAGCCGTATTCCTCACTATAGTCAGTTACTTTATTCATTACTCTTTCTAGATCTTCTAAGTTTTCAGTAATAATTACGGTATCATCTGCATATCTTAGGTTGTTTATTGGTCTTCCATTTACCTTTATTCCCGCAGTTTCAGATTCCAGGACTTTTTTCATTATTTCCTCTGAGTAGGCGTTAAATAGACTTGGCGACAGAACACAACCCTGCCTGACACCTCTTTGAATTTCAGTTGCTTCTGATGTTTCGTTTCCTGTTCGTATTTTTGAGAGTTTCTATGAGTGCGTCGTGTCTAACTCTATCAAAGGCTTTATTATAGTCTATAAAGCATAGATATACACTTTGGTTAACATCCAAGCATCTCTGAATAAGCATGTTGAATGCAAATAATGCTTCTCTTGTCCCCACTCCATTTTGGAAACCAAACTGTGTTTCACTGATATCTGCTTCTAGTTTCCGGTGTATCATAGAGTGAATGATTTTTAAGAGAATTTTTAGTGTGTGAGACATAAGACTTATAGTGCGGTAATCACAGCATTCTTTGGCATTAGCTGTCTTTGGTATACATACAAACGTTGAGATTAACATTTCTTGAGGTATAATTCCGGTTTAATATATTATGTTGAATAGATTTACCAGTATATCTAGATTCTCTTCGTCAATTAGTTGTAGGAGTTCACTTGGTATTTCATCTGGGCCTGGGGCTTTACGATTTTTCATTGTTTTCATTGCATGTATTATTTCGCTTTTTGTTATGTCTGGTCCTATATCTTGGTTGGGTGTGTGTACGTTCGGGTTTTCTTCTCTCTGATCTCTGAATAATTCTTCTATATATTCTTTCCACCTACACAATTTCATAGCATTTTCTGTTATTATATTTCCCTCCTTGTTTAATAGTATGTTGGCATTCTTTTTACGTGTTATACCAGCTATTTCCTTTACTTTTTTATGTAGGTTAAACATGTCGTGCTTAATTTGAAGGTTTTCTATTTCTTTACATTTTTCAGCGTAATACTGTTGTTTTGCTGCTTTTATTTTGTTTCGTATTTCCCTCTGTAGATTTTGGTACATGTTTTTATTTCGATTTTTGTATCTTCTTCTTTGTTCCATTAAGTTCAAAATCTCGTCTGTTATCCACTCTTCCCTTTTATACCTTGTTTCTTTCAGTAGCTCTTTGCTAGGTTTTAGGATTGATTCTTTGAAGGATACCCATCGTTGTTCTACTTTGTTTCCTGCTTCAAGTTCAGTATTAATTTTTGATAGATTTTTGTCGATCTTTTGTTTTTAGTTTATTTTCGTTATTCCTTATATTAACCTTTTTTAAGGTGAGATGAAATTTGGCAACTAGGGGGTTATGATCGGAAGATACGTCCGCTCCCGGGTATGTTTTCACAGATCTAACTGCGTTTCTGTATCGTTCATTTATTAATATGTAGTCGATCTGATTTCGAACAATATTGTCTTCGTTGTCTGCAGGAGATTTCCATGTGTATAGCCGTCGTTTAGCCAGTTTGTAAAATGTGTTTAGTACTATGAATCTGTTTTCTTGGCAAAACTCGACTAGACGATCTCCTCTTTCATTGCGAGTACCAAGTCCATAGGGTCCAACAATTGTTTCAACTTTCCCTTCCCCAATTTTGGCGTTTATATCACCCATGACCATTGTTATATCTCGTGTTGTTGTACTTTTAAGTATCTTTTGTATTTCAGCATAAAAGTTTTCAATTTCATCGTCTTGTTTATCTGCCGTGGGTGCATAAATTTCTATTATATTAAGTTTTCCATGACAAGTTAGTAGCTGTAGCAAAGTAATTCTTTCTGAAACAGGTGTAAAACCGATAACTGATTTATTTGTTTCTTTATCGACCATTATTGCAACTCCGTGTCTATGCTGCCTATCGTTGCTTCCTGAGTAATAGATCTTCCCTTTTCTGATTGCATGTTCTCCTGTGTTGGGCCATCTAGATTCCGAAATTCCCAAAATGTTTATCTTCATCCTACTCATAACATGCTGTTAGCGTTCCAAGTAGCGATCTTTATTTCTGTCTTGTATATATTGATAGGTGTAGTCGTAGTCGTCGTCGTCGTCGCGTGGGGGTTTTGCTGGATGACGACCTGGGAAGCTTTCCCACTATTTCTTCCCCTGCCGGATCTTGGCATCCGAAAACCATGATCAGTAATCTTTACTCTTCCGCCGTCCATAGCCATATAGATTAACTAAGAAGAATAATGTGGTGGTCATTCCAAGGCCTTCCACATCACAGTTTCCCAACCATACCGCTGTTCCAGCTCTGCTTGTGAATATCTAATTCTAAGCCCAGCCAACATCATTTGTCTTCGGCCTTGATTAGTTTTGGTAAAGCTGCTGCCCTTTACCAGGGTTATCCAATCAGCCGTCCACTATGGATCAGACGCTGTGATCTAGTTTTGGTCCACCCCAGGTATTTTATTTCCCCGGTACCCGCTATATCTAGCGAGCATCCCCCTATCCGCCACCTGGGGAGGCGCCCAGTAGGGGACCTAGCAACCCCCTTGGGATATATATAATATATATAATACTCTGAGATTAATTTAGATGGTTAATTTTAAGTTGTACAATATATTTCTCATTTTTTGAAAGCTTGTTCGTGCTATCTCTATTCATTTCGTAACTTCTTCGAAATGGTTCATGCTGTTATTCATTTGCCGTCCTAAATACATCTATTTTTCAATGTTTGCTATTGTTTTGCCATCAACTTTAAGATTTATATTTTGTTATCATCTAATTTACTAAACTTTATGTATTTATGTTAAAACCAATACGTTTACTTTCATTACATACCATATGCATAATTATCTGTAAATCCATTTTATTGTCAGCAAACATAACTGTCATCCGCATGGCGGATATTATTGCATTTATTTTTATTCCTTCTGGTCTTTCTTCTAAGGCTCTTCGCATAGCTGGCTCTGCATACATATTAAATAAAACTGGAGAAAGCACTCAAATGCCTCTGTTGATTTTGATTGACTCTGTTGTCTATTCGTCTATTCGTACCCCTGCTGTTAGTCCTAAATAGAGTTTTTTTTTATGATTGTGAAGTATTTACCGTTCAGTCCAATTTCCTGCAGTTGGTTTAGTAATTCGTCGTACTGTATTATATTGTAGTCTACATATCATGCATATACTTCTTTGTCGACTTCTAAACAGCGTTCTATTGATACTACTAAAGGAAGGGTTGTTCTCTCGTACCCAGACATTTGCAAAAACCAAATTGTGTTTGACTAATGTGATCTTTACATTTTGGTCTAATTCTGTAATATACAAGGTGCGTTTAAGTTCTAAGGTCTCCAAGTTTTTTTCTGAAAAAGTACTTATTCAAGAAAGTTGAAACTTCTGTCTAGAGGTACACATTTTTCACAACGTCGTCGCCATGATTCCATGGCTACTGAGAACACTTCTTTAGGGGTATGTTTTGGCCACTGGAAAAACGTTGATGCAACAGCAGCTCGATTGGGAAATGGCATCCACGTCTCATCTATCGTTACAACTGACGAAAAAAAAAGCACCATTCACGTGTTAATATGGACCCAGACACTGCCACCCGCACAACGGGTTTTTCGGTCAATATTAGGGGGATACATTTTAAGTATACAAAACAACACTCACCGTAATGGCGGTAATTCGACTTGCGTACATTGCATGGTGCTACCATCTATATTACAAGTTTAGAAGTATTTTCCGCGGTTTTTAAAATTATCCGCATCTTTCTACTTACTCTCACTGATGAGAAATAATTTTGACCTTAGAACTTGAACGTACCTCGTATATTACACGCAGAAATATTTTGTTATTGGTTTCTTTAGTATCAGTCGAGTACAACCACTCTTTTGGTGTATTACTATTTGTGTATATATTATTATACAATTCTATCAATCTTTGTATACCAGGCTTCAGTAGATGTTATATCTGGATCATTAACATTTCTTACATCACTAAACAACTCTTCTATGTATTTTTTCCATACTCTCGTTTTCTCTTCCATGTCCAATACTACCTCATTTCTTTCGTTTCTCATGTTCAGAGGCATTCGCTTTTTATAACGTCCGGTCATTTTCTTTATTTCTTGGTATATATTCCTTTTCCCATGGTTTTTTTTTGCAGTTCCTTAATAGATGTGCCTTTTTTCTTTGGCCATTTTTCGTTTGCTTCCTTGATTTTGCAATCTGCATTCTTTTGTTTTTTCTTTCTCCTTCTTTCATCCATAAGATATATTATTTTCTCCGTAATCCATGAACTGCTTAAGATCTACCCAGGTTCTTTCAATTTTATCTTCTACATTTATTTGTTCTTCATTTTGCTGTACATGTACTGGTTTCAATTTACTTAGTTTCTAGTGAAATTTGTCTCTAATATATTTCTATTTTAGTTTTTGCTAATCAATGCTATTTATTTATTTTCGTCTTTGTTATCTTTTTAAGCTTTGTCCTCATCTTTATTACAACTGGGTCTAATCCGATGTCAGCACCGGGATACGTCTTTGCACCAAAAATACCGTTTCTTTGTTTACGAAAATATAATCAGTTTGGTTTCCAACGACTTGTCGTTCTGTGTCTTGTGGGAATATTCAGATATAAGGTCTTCTTTTCATTAATTGGAACCAGTTATTTAATGTCACTAGGTCATGTTCTTGGCAGAACTTTAATAGTCTTGTGCCTTTATCGTTTTTCTTGCCCAATCCAAAACTAACCACAATCTTCTCCTATCTTATCATGGAAGTCTCCCATCAGCAAATTTATGTCGCTTTTCTTTGTTAACTTGTATACATACGCTACGGTTTTATAAAATTCTTCTACTTCTTTATCAGATTTGTCCTGTATAAGAGCACAAGCCTGCATGATTGTATTTTTTTTAATTGTATCATCATGATTCTATCTTTTTACTTTCCTTATCCTATAAGGAAAGTAATGTAATCGGCGGAAATTTGACCTACCCAGTTTTTCACATTTCTGGACGAGATATAGCCTCAGGGCACCAAAAAAGTTGGTTTTAGCCATTGGTTCGTGTGTATGTGTGTCTGTCGGTCTGTCAGTAAATAGGATATCTCGAGAACCGTAAGAGCTAGAGACTTGAAATTTGGTGTGCAAGTTACTTGTAGGTAGGGGACGCGGTGGTAAAAATCGGCCGAGCCGTTTGGTCGCAAGGTCACAAAATCTAAACGATTGAAGATACAAAAAATTCATGAGAATAAAAATTATTTGTTATCACGAGATAAACATGAATTTAAAGTAAAAATTGGTAAAATAAGAACTCGAAAAAAAATGAAGCCCAGGATTTTTCCCAGAATTACCCAAATAATAGGATAAGGAAGGTCGTGTGATGTTCACACCAGATTTTTATTTATTAGAATACCTACGCCGTATTATGTCGTTTCGTCATTCTCTACCCGCATAATATAGAGTATATTCACTTGCTATGTATAGTCCTGTATTTGTTCATGTAACTTCACTTAAACCATTCCATTGCATATTTAGATTGATTAATTGTCCAGGTTTTAGTAATGTTCCATGTTTCAAATCGATTAATTGAATTTAGATTTAGCTTACACCCAGGGATTCTTCACATCCTGTGGCTACCTAAAACCTGTCTAAGACCGGGGGCCATGTTTTGATTTGAATTTTTGCCATAAAGTTTGTCTACTAGTCAATAAAGTTGCAATAATGTTACACCAGGACGATATCCGACTGCATTCAAGAAGATAGTGGAAGATTCGTGTTCAAGTTCGCTCGGAAACTTTCTAATTCATGTTGAGTTCTATATTCACAAGGCATAATCCGTCCCAATTAACACCTACAGGGTCTAGCAGGGAGGTGTTACGTTTTTGAGACGGATATAACATTGGAGGTGGGGGAACTATCGCATGCGCATTGTATGCACTCTTTATTAGTTACTATTAGTTTACGACACTTTGTTGTAACCGATCATTCGCTAGTGCAGACAGCCTATCTGGCCCAACAATGCTAAAACAGTTTACCATCTTCAGAACGAAAGGAACTGTGAGACATTGAATGGTTCGGAAAGGTGATCGGACCATTAGAACACCAAAAAACATGGAAAGACTTCGACTAGTTCAGCGGTACAACATGCGCGCTTTGAGCTTGCCGAATTTTGCACTTCGACTCCTACGTTCATCCCTGAAAAATCGTGGTGGTTTAAGAACTGAATGGAAATGACTATGTGCGGCGGTTTACGTTTGCAGGAATGATGCTAGAAACCTTGGAAAATGACTGTACTCTGTCAACAAGTGACGAGGTTTATTTTTACTCTAAACAAACAAAATTGTCGATACAGATGGGAAGTCTAATTTGGCACAATTGAATTATAATGGTTAACTCCCAGCGTTACCTTACAATGTTGAAAGAATTTTTGATGCTTGAATTGAGAAGACATCGGATTGCTCTTGATAAGGTTTGGTTTCAATAGAATGGGGATACTTGCCATACCTCAAGGTTTTTTTAAGGAAACATTTTTTAGAGCGCGGGAATGTGGAGTGGCCCTCTCGATCACCGGCTCTTTCACCGTGTGTTTATTTCTTATGGGATTACCAGAAAACTCAGGTTTACATTGAAAAAACGCGGACCCTTGAAGCTCTTTCGGAAGCCATAACTCGAGAAATTCGAACAATTGCACGTACTATGCTTGAAAGGTGTATGGACAATTTTTCCACCCTCAAGAACTGTCGCCACTTTGATGTCGTTATTTTTTACACCTGAATTACATTACTTTTGTTTATACTTTATGTTTCTTGAATGGCATAATATAAGTGGAGAAACTGAAAAGTTTTGTGCCTCAACATAAAGATTTTGGACGCTCAGTTGTTGTTTGATTGTATCAGTCAATGCTTTTATAAAAATGGATAAAATCGAATACCATGTTGTAATTAAGTACTTGCTTTTGAAAGTCGAGTTAGTCACCGTTTATGGGGTCTCTGCGCCATCATTTGTCCCCGTAAAAAGATGGGCAGTTGAATTTAAATATGATCGTACCAGTTTAGCTGATGATGAACGTTCGGGACGGCCAACAATTGCGACCTGTATCAATAATATCGAAAAAGTTCACCAAATGGTACTGGACGACCGTCGAATTGAGGTTAAAGAGGCTGTGGGTATATCGAAAGAACGCATTTGTCGTATACTGACTGAAGAATTAGGTACGAGAAAGCTGTTGCCTCTTTGAGTCCCGCGCTTGCTCACTTTGAACCAAAAATTTATTGGAATGAATATTTTCGAAGCCCTTCTTAAGCGGTTGCAGTAAAATGAGTCAGACTTTTTGCGTAGATTTATCACTGTCTGTAAAACTTGGGTCCTATTAGGCTTCCGAGAAGAAGGGGCAATCAAAACAGTAGACTGCGAAGGGTGAACCTGCTCCAAAAAAATTAAAGACGGTTTTATATACTGGAAAGGTGATGGCGACTTTTTTTTTGAGATAGTCGGGGAATTCTGTCCATCGACTACTTAGAAAAAGGAAAAACAATGACGGGGTCGTACTGCACATCGTTATTGGACCAGGTGAAGGCAGCAATTGCTAATAAACGGCCCCATTTAGAACGGAAAAAAGTGCTTTTCCATCAAGACAACCGACTCACACCTCGGCGGTCGCCATGATCAAAATTCACTAATTTCAGTTTTGATTGAGCACCGAGCATATACACCAGATCTGCCACCAGCGATTATTTCCTGTTTCCTAAGCTCAAAATTTGGCTCGGATTACAGAGTTTTTCATGAAACGAGGACGTCATCGCATTCGTAGACGCTTATTTTGCAGAGCAAGGCGCTAACTACTATTTGAACGAGTTAAAGAAATTGGAGCATTGCTAGAAAAAATGTATTGACTTAACACAAGACTACGCTGAAAAATAAAATTAAATTTGACAGAAAAAATACTTGTTTCTATGTTAGGCTCAAAACTTTTCAGACTGCTTACGTATGCAATCTTTGAAACAAATCAAAATTGAAATTTGTTTAACACATATGGGTTAGTGTGTTTTTAAGAATGTAACACTCCTCTGCCGGATCCTGTACTATAAACTTTCAAAATCGAAAATGTTCCACAAAGCATTTAATGTTTTCAATGTCTCTGTTACAAGATAGCCATTGTAAATGTTCAAACTGATGCCAGGTATATAGTCGGACAGAGCTTTAATTAGCGGAGGCATCTGACTATTGTTGAAAGTTATTAGACTCACAAATGAACCTCAACTCGGCTACTACATTAGCCTACCGTTAATGCCCAGCTTGTTCGTTCAATTAAAAATTAACCTGGGGCTCCCCGCGCCGCGCCGGAATTGCGAGCCAATTCAATTATTAATTTCCGCGTTTCCATCTCAGAACCCGCCGTCGGTCATATTTTTCAATTTGGGAGATTTAAGGGCGCCGCGGCTCTGGCGGGTTTCCGCGCCGGAGGGCAGCCCCGGGGCGCTTAAAGTCGTCGCCGCTTAGCCACCAGGAAAATTGGCGCAATTTTGGGCCGCACCTTCCTGCCGATTAGGTTGTGCGTCGCCGTACTCTATTGGTAGCCCCAACACGTGCCCATTTGCCAAATGGCCCGAGCAGCTAGCGGTTAGACGTTATTATTTCATGGGCCGCCGAGTAGCATTTGGCCAACAGATGGTCGGTGCTTGGGTCCAGGTAAGCTGCACTTTTATGAATTCCTGCTCCCGGCGCCCCCGCTCAGCTTGTGGCCAGAGCGGCGTTTCGTTTTTGAATTAAAAAAGCAATAAAGCGCTTTTGCATATTTTGATTCGCTCAGTTAAGTACCCAGCTTGTTGAGAAAAATGTAACGTAGCTAAGAAACTATGGTTTTAGCTTCATCATCACTTCCAGTTATATACCTAAAATATAAATGAAAGAAGGAAAAGAAGAAAGAAAGAGGTGAAAAGTAGGTTTGTGTGTGAGATAGAGAAAGAAACCAAAAACATTTGACAAATGGTTAGAGAGGTTGCCTAACCTTCTATTGGTTTATGATGTATTTAGTTTATAATCAGCGCCATCTATAAATACTACCTTGATAAGGATTAAGCGTCTTTCAACTCCGTAACCTCGATCCTGAGAGGGCGTAGTCTGGAGGAGACTTTCTGCAGGTGGATAGACTGCATGATCAAAGGAAGGATGGTTTATTCGTCGATGTATGACGAAACTATCATAGTCCTGGTAGCGGGGGGGGGGGTCCTCAGGGAGGAGTTCTCTCCCCCTGCTATGGAACCTGGTAATGGATGAACTTTTAAAGAACTTAAAAGACGAAGGATTCTCTTCGGTAGGTTACGCCGATGACCTAGTTGTCTTGGTGGAAGGGAAATTTGTAGGCACGATCAGGGAACGTGGTAACTGAATGGTTTGAACGGGAAGGCCTCAAGGTCAGCCCCATAAAAACCAAAATTATACCATTCACGCGAAGGAAAAAATTAGAGGGACTTACACCTCTTTTCCTTGGCGAAAAAAGATATCACCATATTGGGAGAAGTAAAGTATCTTGGAGTCGTTTTCGATTCTAAACTTACTTGGAACCGTCACAATGAGAAAGTGGTCGACAAATCGGTGACAACTCTAGCAGTTGTCAGACGGATGTACGACAAGTCGTGGGGGCTAAAACCAGGTATGGTGCACTGGTTGTACACCAGAGTGGTTAGATCCTATCTTACATACTTAGCTTTGGTCTGGTGGCTCAAAGTAACACAAGAAATCACCAAACTAAAACTAGGCAAGGTACAAAGACTTGCCTGTTTGGGCATTACAGGGGCGATGGGAACCACGCTCACTGCAGCAATGGAGACTCTTTTAGATCTCCCACCTCTGCACATAGTAATTCAGGGGAGGCAAGATTAGGTCACTATAGGCTGAATCATTCGCTGTACAAGACAGTCTGGGGGGCCCTCTGCTTGAAATGAGGACGGATCACATGACCTCAAAAATATGTGACGACTCTCTATTCGAGGTAATTATGCAGGATCCAAATATAAATTCTAAAACCGAGCTGGGTACCGGAGCTGAAATATATGTTGTCTCCCAGGGTAGAGCTAAGCTATTCCCTGGGTCAGTACGCTTCTGTCTTTCAAACAGAAATATACGCCATACTACAGTGTGTGCGCGAAGACGGTAAGAGGGCTTACAAGAGCAAGCGGATATATATTATATCAGACAACCAGGCAGCTTTAAAGGCTTTATCAAGCACAAAAGCATCATCTAGACTGGTATGGAAATACACCAACGAACCCAACTCAACGAACATAACACAGTAAAATTGTTATGAGTACCTGGGCATTGCGGTATCCACAACAATGAGAAAGCCAATGAATTGGCCAGGCAGAGATTTAGTGAGGCTTATATAGGCCCAGAACCTGCTTTAGGAATTTTACGAACTGCTGCCCGAAGCTTTATTAAGGAGAGGACACACACTCATCATCGAATGTACTGGGAGAACCGACCAGGACATTATTTCAGCAAAACCTTTAATAAGGGACCTTGTCAAAAGAGGGCTGCAGAACTCCTTAACCTAAGTAGGCCACAGCTAAAGATAACCATAGAGTTTCTTACAGGACATGCGACTGTCAAAGAACACCTCTGGAAAATTGGTAAATTCAATGGTGACCTTGCATGCAGACTTTGTAGCAAGGAACCAGAAACAGTCTTACACATCATATGCAAATGCGATGCGCTGTGCAGGAAAATGCAACATATATTCGGGAAACCAGTCCTGGAACGGAAGATTTCCAGACACACCCGGTAAAGGACCTGTATCTACTGATTTAGGGGACATCAATTGGTTGTGAATTTATTTAATTAGGGTAATCACAATAAGCCATAGGCTGCAGTGAACATGGATCCATTAAGGAAGACATACACTAAGCCCAAAAAAAAGATTCCGCGCTTGTGTTTTAGAGCAATCGGTCATATGCCCGAAACGCTCTACCTACTGTTTATAGAAACAAGCAATATATTTTGAAAATAACAAACCAAGTAGTCTATCTGGGAGTGGAGGTGGCGAATGAAGGGAAGTATATAAACGATATACAAAGAAGAATAACACAGCCGGATCGTAATGTGTAGATGCACTAAAAATTGTTCTAAGTGACAAAACCATATCAAGACGGTAATAAGATCAATAGTGACATTTGTGAGTGAAACGGGCAAGTTAGAAATAGGGGAGAGAAAGGTTTTAACAAAAAATTTAAAAAACTAAACATGGAGAGGACAACAGGGAACTCGCAAAACCATACCAAGAGGAAAGTATCAAGACAGTTGTGCGACAAAACAGGTCGAGATGGCTGGGACACATAATCAGACAAAATGAAGATTTAACAAAGAAGAAGTACAGAAAAAATAGAAGAAGTAAACTGAGGAAAACATGGTAGAGGACCTACAACAATACGAGCTATACCAGAGGGGAAAACAATGATTAGAAACAGAAAATTATGGAAAAACAAGCTTTATGCCATAGGACAAAAAAAATATTGAGTACGCCCTAAATTTTTAAGACTTACTCTTACATAATTTCTATTCAAGACCTCAAAGTTACGTCACTGATGCAGACGCTTTGGTGACATAACTTAACTTTTCTTGTCCATTATGAAGTGCTTTCGTGGAATTGTTGTATTACTACAACATTTAGAACCATAAGCAATGCCTGAAATTACTTGAAAACCAAAGAACAAACTTGAAAATTATATTAGACAAATATTTTTCTAATATCAGTTCCATATTGCCAAATACGCCGCTAGATCTATATATTTGTATAAATACAGCGTTAAAAATTTTATTCATAATTTGTTGCTTTTCATTCATAACTTCCTATTAAAATATTTATTATTAGGAGACATTACACCATTTTTCCATGGGCGTAGATGAGCCTTTATTATTTTATTTATAATTTTTAATTTACGTTAAACTAAGTATGCAAGTTCATTTTATTTATAATTATATAATCATTGAAATTTGTCTAATTTTGTTTAATATTTATGATTAATTTATTGCAAGCAAAGCTTCACAGTTACACCATTGTGCGTCGATGCTTTGTTGATATTTCCATCCTTGTCTAAATGCAGCACAGCTATAATGATTTTTAAAATAAAATCATAAACCACATACTTAAATAATGAGGACCCAACCAAAGTGGGTAGATAAAATACAAGATAGCGAAAAAACCGAGCAGTGGTAAGTATTTAGCACCTTCTTATCGCTTAGTTTACAACCATCGGTTCTTTTAGCGTCTACGATTTATGCTTCAACCCCAGCGGCAGCCAGCTTGTAGTCGCGAGCGGGAACCGAGTGCTGGTGTACGACACAGACGACGGGGCTTTGATTCAGCCCCTGAAGGGCCACAAAGATGTGGTGTATTGTGTGGCCTACGCCAAAAATGGCCAAAAGTTTGCCAGTGGGAGCGCCGACAAGACTGTCATTGTGTGGTCAAA
Organism: Sinelater perroti; assembly: GCA_036346155.1. NCBI lineage: Eukaryota > Metazoa > Arthropoda > Insecta > Coleoptera > Elateridae > Sinelater > Sinelater perroti. The sequence continues at coordinate 246,670 of JARFIY010000006.1, read as the reverse complement.
CAAGCTGGAAGGCCTGTTAAAGTACAGCCACGGGGATGCAGTTCAGTGTCTTGCATATAACCCCCTGTCCCACCAGCTGGCTTCTTGTGCTCTCTCAGACTTTGCCTTCTGGACAGCTGAACAGAAGGCCGTGCAGAAGTACAAAGTAACAAACCGGATTAATTCCTGTTCCTGGACGAACGATGGCCAGTACTTGGCTTTAGGACTTGGAAATGGTGTTATATCTATTAGAAATAAGGTTGGCATATTTATTTTATAAATTTTGAAAATCAAACATTAAGGTAAAGGACATCGATGGCCTGCAATTGTGACACTGCAAAAGGTAGCAATTAATAGAATGAAAACGAAAGCAAATTTAAAGTGCAAGTAAATAAATCCAATGACAACAATTTCATATGTGACGGACGAGTTCATATTTTAAAAAAAATTTATTTTTGGACAAAAGTCTTGTTTCTCGCATCAAAACGTAGCCAAATATACTCTAACCTAATGTAAACTAACGCCACCTAGCGTAACTTAAGTTGTTGTTCTTTAGGCCAATTAAATTGTTACTCGGAGCACCATGCGGAGGCAATCAGCATCACTTTCCTCTTATATCAGTAAACCTTCATTAGAGAAGAGCCTTAAAAAGGACTGTTTAAATAGGGAAACAATTAAAAATTTCTTAAAATTAATATGGATGACGTTGAACGCTACGTGTTTTAAAGTTTCCAGGATAAGTTTGTCGGCATCTCATGGCTTGACGACCACCATGTAAATGTTGTTGCTGTCACTCAGTACCCAGTGACCAGTGATCACATTCATATTTATGGTGACCAAACGGATTCGTTGATCTGATAGCTCCAGAATGGATTACCAGCCATCTTCCTACAATATTCTGTTTCTGGCAGCTGTTGCACTAGAAATGATTAAAACCATTGCGCTTAATGAAGGTGCACGCTCCATGGCCTTGATGTTAGCATGTTCATGGTGTCAGATAGAGTCCTTTATCGTAGCCTGACTGTCGCTGTTTGAGGGTTTTCCTTAGCAGCTCTTTGATGTTTCAGAAAACTGGGAATATGATGACATTCAACCTGAGGCCTGAAATTTGGCCAACCCCGACGCTCGCTCTGCGTCATTCAGTCAGCCTATTGGTGTTTGTAATCATTCAGCAGCAAATTCTAAGTTGTAACAGTTTAATTGGCTAAATGATCTGCAATTGAGGTTGGGCTAGGTGTGAGTTAGTTTAGGTTAGATTAGGGTAGGTTTGGGTGGGTTTTAATTTGAGAAACAAGAATTTTCTCCAAAAACGCAATTTTTAAAACAGCAAATTGTCTGTCCAATATGAAATTGGTTTTGTTGAACTCAGTTCATTGAGTACTTTCCAAAAATCTATAGATTGACTGAAATATTGATGGTGAAAAAAGTAAACTACAGTCGCATTGTTTTAATAATAAAGCTTAACTTTAATTATGTTATATAATTTACTAATTAGTGTCGATGTGTCCAAGTGGTTAACGTTCTTGACTGTACTATAGACAGGACCTAGTTAATTTTAGACTCATTTATGTGATGGGTAGCCACAAAATAGTTAAGTACATGATGTAATAATATGCAGTTATCTAAAGCACAGTACTTGCCAAATTACCTTATATCACAGGTGGTGCATAACAATTAGGCAGCCTTAATCTCTCGGCTCACAAGCCATGCCCCCGGAGCTTTATCGTTATCATGATTTATTAATTACATGTTAATTATCATGTTCCTAACTTAATTTTTGATTTTGCTGCGTTGAGCTAAGGCATTCTTTGCATCCTTGGAATTTGCAGCTGGGGGAAGAAAAGGGCCGCATTGAACGTCCAGGGAATCCTGCCATTTGGGCCCTCTGCTGGAACCCCAACAGAGACGATTCCAACGACATACTGTGCGTGACAGATTGGAACAATTCGCTCTCATTCTACTCTCTTGGCGGGAAGCTGGTTGGAAAAGAGAGGCAGTTGGGTTTTGATGCATTGCGAGTGCGATACTTCCCAAAAGGGGAGTATTTGTTGATATGCGGCACAAATAAGGGCTGCAACCTGTACACTCGTGACGGCATTAAATTGGGATCGATCTGTGAACAACAAAATTCGTGGGTGTGGTGTTGTGCTGCTCATCCTAGTGGTAACTTTGTTGTATGTGTTCAATATTACTATCAAAAATTTAAAAAACCAATCATGTTAATATTATAGGCTCTGGGCTGCCAAGATGGCACTATTGCTTATTACCAGTTAATCTTCAATACTGTGCATGGCTTATACAAAGAACGATATGCATTTAGAGAGAATATGACCGATGTAATCATACAACATTTGCTCACTGAACAAAAAGTAAGAATAAAATGCCGCGATCTTATTAAGAAGATAGCCATATATAAACATCGTCTTGCCGTAAGTTCTTTTTAGCACCATTGGTGATAATCTAATTCTTTACCATTACTATTTAGGTGCAGCTCCCAGAACGGATAGTGGTTTACGAACTGTACTCTGGAGACATGAATGACATGCACTATCGCGTTAAGGAAAAAATTACGCAGAAGTTGGAATGCAGCCTACTGGTAGTTTGTACAGATCACTTAGTAGTTTGCCAAGAAAAGGAATTGCGCAGCTTAACGTTCTCGGGGGCGAAAGAGAGGGACTGGAATTTTGAGAGCGCCATTCGATACATTAAAGTAATCGGAGGGCCACCTTCGAAGGAAAGCCTAATATTGGGTTTAAAAAGTGGCCAGGTAAGACTCAATTGACTTTATTTTGAAAATCAGTTTCAAAATTAGTTTAGAACAGACTTACTTTAAACTTCTTCCGATTAATAATGTTAAAATGATTATCCATTGCTGGTGTTAATCTGTACAAATTTTGAAACCTCTTGTAATGTTATTAACATTCAATGAGCATCAAATATTGTATATATCATAGAATAGCGTCATAGAAGATTTTTTTATCTTCTGCTAACATTTCCTTTGCGGTTTATTTTTCTTTTCATATTAGATAGTTTCATACTTTTTTAAGTGTTACATAAAATTATCAAGGTATTCGAACTTTCATCTTTTGATAGTTATAACTACCAAATTTCCTATAAGTGCTTCATTTTGATTATGTTATAGCTTTTTACCTTCTATCTTCTATCTATCTAGAAAATTTTAAGCATAAGTTTATATACATTTGAAATGCTTTTAAGTTTTTAAACATTGCATTAATAACTATCCACGCCTCCATGCTATAAAATAGAATAAACCATCCTTATTTAGAAATTCAAGGTCAAATTATGGCTGTATAAAGTCTTCACCATATGAAGACTTTCCTTACTTTTTTAGTTTAATCTTGATTATCTTTTATGTTTCTTAAGTGTTTTGGTGCAGTTTTCTCTAGAGAAGCATGATTATATTAAGGGTATTCTGCTTACTTACGATTATACATTTTGTTTTATTAACCTTTCCATCCATAATGCCATGGTTAATATTAGTTACAATTAAAGTATTGTCAACAAATTGATAATTTATAGTTTTTGCATTGATCAGCAGTATCACCATGCAGTTTGTTAAAAATCAGCTCTGAATATAAACCAAATGATAATACTACACACTATTTTTGTGCTTTTTATAAGGTAGTCAGATGACACACTTTATAAAGAGCGCCAATGAGGCCAAACCATTGCTTAATTACAGTGCAGGTAAACTCGACTTCAATTTTGAGCTCAGATACCTGGCAGAGGGCCTATTCAGTCACTAAAAGTGATCACTTCAGGACTTCAAATGTAAAACCAAATGAAATGGCGAATGCATCCATCAACTGTGCCCTACTTCTCTAGCAATACAGGTCTGATGGAGTAAATTACTTTATAGGACACTAGAGCTTTGGTGCAGCAGGTCAAAATCACACCCATAGTGAAAAATAAAAAATACATTTTATAAATTCCTTTTTAAAACAATGCAATGATATTCAATGATAAATAAAAAATTATCCACGCTTTATTTTTTCACTTATACAAATGTAGGAGTTGAACATGTACATCATTCTTTTGTTATCTTCTTTTTCAATGCAGAAGCTTGCATGTTTCCTCTGGGAAGAAGGTTTACAGTTGGTCGGCCAATCATATATCCAATATTTAAGCAGAATTTAAAAACGACTTTTTTTATTCTGGGTCATAGTGTTCTATCTCCTGTGACTATTCTGCTCAAAAATTCTTTTCCTTCACTAGCAGATTTCCACGCGTTTTATTATGCTCTGTGGTAAGCTCTCTTGGCACTAATCTTGCACATATTATTTGAGCTCATCATTGATCATTTTATAGACAGAACCATGATTAACCTACATATTGTCGTTACATTGTCGATGGCACAAATTTTTGCCAAAAACATTATTGTATTTCTTAAAATTTTGCTCAAAACTTTAAATGTTTCATTACTTTTGGTCATCATAGGCCTGTGAGGTCATATTATGTTGACTATATTATTTTATGTTTAGTTATAAGTCGTTTTTGAGGTCTCCAAACTATTGAACCGTATTTTAAAGCATCCGAATTTTAAAGGTGTGGCGCATCCATTTGGACAATTCTTTTCCAACGCTAAAAGTGACAGTGGGTGCTGCCGTCAGATGCCTTGATCTAAGTCAAAACAAAGAAAAGCTAGCTGTCGTTGACGAAACTGGGCTCTGCCAGGTTTTCGATGCAAACAATGGCGAATTGTGTTACCAGGTATGAAACCTTCAACATATGCATCTTACACTGAAGCACCGAATTTCAGGAACCTAACACAAACAGCGCCGTGTGGAATACGCAGTATGAAGAAATGATCGCTTTCAGTGGCAACAACTGTCTATCAATAAAAATTTCTGACTTCCCACCACACAGACAGAAGTTGGTGGGTTTTGTGGTGGGTCTGACGGGTTCCCGGGTGTTCTGCCTTAATGGTTCCAATATGACCACCTTAGAATTACCACTTAGCACGCCTATGTACCAATACATGGAAAAGAAAATGTTTGTGGAGGCTCATCGAGTTGCTTGTTTAGGTATTTAGATATTTTTAACACTCAATGTTTTGCAAAAGAGGTCTCTAGGCGTAACTAACGGAGACTGGGAGGAACTTGCGTTTGCAGCATTGGAGAACTTGGAGTTAGAAGTTGCAAGACTTGCTTTTATCAGACTTCAAGATTATAACTATTTAGAGCTAATTCACGATTTTCAGGTAAAGTTCAAACTGCTTTACTCTTTGTTTTAATGAGTTTGGATTTCAACCACTAGGAACGGCAGCAAAAAGGGGAGAATAACCGCGACGTGTTTGTTGGTGATGTTTACGCCTACAGAGGCAAATTTAAAGAAGCTGCTCGTTTATACCAGAAAGCTGGACAGGAACACAGAGCGCTCACTATGTATACTGATTTAAGAATGTTTGATTTAGCACAGGTATAACACAAATAGAAGAAATGCAGTACAATGAGACTTTCGGTTTTTAGGAATATCTAGGTACGGGAGACAACGTTGATTTGGTTAGGCAAAAAGCAGAGTGGGCTTGTAACATCAACGAATACAAAGCTGCAGTTGAAATGTTTCTTTCTATTGGAGAAACACAAGCTGCTATTGATATAATGGGTGAGCAAGGCTGGACTGAACAGTAAGTCTAACTTTTTGTGTTTGACCTTCCTGTGCTCACATGCACATCATCCTTTTACACTAAAAGTTATTTTTGTTCATTTCTAATACTAGAAGACTATATGCATGCATGAATTTTAAACTTAAAGTCAGATGGTAGTGAGGTGGGGTTATTGATTTAAGATGTTAAAAACAAAAGTTATAAAGATATGGTGGTAATACAAGAAGTGAATAGAGACAACGAATCAGAAACCTCAGTGTTTCAGAGACATAAGCGGTTTCCTTTGAAAAAATGTAATAAGGTGGTGTAAACGAGATTTGAAAACTTGATAAATATGACAGAGGCGAAACCAGTAACCCAAAAATTAAAATTTAAATCTGACATTTGGAGATACTTTTTTAAAGATGAAATGTTGACCAATATTAAATATACCAACATATTGGTCAGAGAAGAAAAACTGTACAAGAGAACAAGATTTAACAGGTACAAACATAACAGAAGCACAAATACTTGGGTTGTTGTACCTTTTAGATGTACTGAAAACAAACTGATTGAATGAAGACGATTGTGGCATGCAAATGAAATAACAGCCAAAATATTCAACAAGTAGACTTAAAGTAATGATAAGAAGCTTACATAAAAGTGATAATTATTAATATTAGAATTACTTAAATAATTCACGCCAGTGTCAAATTTACTATTGAAACAGGATGAAATAATTCCTATTTCATCTTAGACACCATTATAAAAAAAGTCATTCAAACAACAGCTTCTATTACATTATCTACAGAAAGCCATAGCAAATGCTATCTAAATACCAAATCTCATTATTAGTTTGGTCAAATCCATTCAGTTGTAATCAGTGTACGAAATACCTTATCGACACTTCAAAGAACCCTTGTGTAGGTCAAAGAAATAGGCAAATATCTAACTGAATATATGAACACTGTGGATGTACACAAAGGTGGCATTTGCCAAAAATCATAAAGAAATATGTCACAAAATTATTTTGCCCTTTCAAAAATGATGCTTCCATTTTTCATTCTACTAGCAGAATTATTTGTAAAGCAATTGAAATAAAAGGACAAATTAAAAACGAGAAAAACTATATAGTAAACTAAAAGATAACACAGTAACATTACAGTAACAGTAACACTAGCAATGAGTCAGATGATTAAGGTACATACAATGTATATAAAACAATTGAATAACAAAGGTAGTGTTGAAACAAATCCAATAGGAGTAAGGCCCAGAAGGAGATAGAAAGAAGAAATGATACGGGATCTCAAAGAAATAAGAATAAGAGACTGGAGAGAAAAAATGCAGATCGAAAAGAGTGGAGAAAAATAACTCTGGAATGGGTTGCCACAACTTATAAGAGTTACACACAGACATACAATTGAAATAAAGACCTAGTTATCCTGCTTTATCGGTTACACAGCAATTGTGCTTGTAGGCAATTTAGTGTACCTTATATTTGCCTGTTCCTTTATTCTCTTTAGCAATTTTGCATTTTGTAAATCATAAGTTACAATTATTGAACACCTTTGGTGATCACTCAACATGCGCCTTTTTACACATAAAATAATTTTAATGATTTTTATTTCTTAACTCATACATTTTTTTGGCTTGTGTGTAGATGGCAATTAAAAATCGCCAAAGTGAAGACAAACATTGTAAATATTTTATATAAACATTTCTTCCCTACTTCTTTCCATCCATTTATTTGTCTATATGCCTTGTTTGAGGTCAAGATTCTTGTCAGAGAAAATTCAAACTTTGTAAACATAATTGCTGCGTGCCTCAAATTGAATGAAATTAGCAGGTATTGGTTGGATCAAGGCTCAAAAAGGTAACCTAAGGATAGTATCCTACCATCCAATCAATTTATGTCTAACAACTTGAGAAGAAAACACTAACTAATCATCCATAAACTGTGCTATTTACATATGCCCAACTTAAGATTGTTTGTTCTTGGCAGTTCCCATCTTCCACCCATTAGTGATACAGCATTAAGGTTTTGTAAGCAACATTCAAATCTAAAAATTATCTTTGTTGGTAATTTTAACCTTAGCACTTAAACTTAGATTGTTGACACTACCTCCTAAAGCGGAAGTGTCCAAGTACATTTCTATTGATTCAGTAAGAAGATTGGACACCTAGGTAATGAAAGGAGATGATACATGATTTAACCCGACTTATTTTGGTAATTTATTTGGTATTTATCCTGTATATATGATAATGTTAAGGCTCTGCACTTCTCCAGGCAATATGGGAACTAGAAAATCAAAGCTTTTATATATTTGCCCTCAGTCAGCGATTGCACATCAAATATGTTACAAAAAGATGTAATAACCATCATATCTTAGACAGTTGCATTAATACCTCTTCTTTAAATAATTATTTAACGACTAAGCAAATTATCCTCCAGGCATTTGGAGGCCAAAGTCAAAGCTAGACGCCTATGCTGTCTATTATTTGCTATTATCAAATTACTTTTATATATATTTATGTAGTTTTGGATCAAATATATATAATTTCTAATATGTTGAATAATGATATTAATAATAGCATTTCTTTAGGTTAGTAGATCTGGGGAGACGGCTGGATAAATCGGAACGTTCTTGGTTGACGTCCATAGCAGAGCATTTAAAGAGGTTACAGGATTCTGCAGGAGCTGCAGAACTTTACCGCAGGTTGGGTGATTCTACTGCGGTATTGAAGTTGCATGTGGACGCAAAGGAGTGGGGTCAGGCCTTCGCGCTGGTGCAAAATCAGCCACAACATAAGGCGTTAGTGTACATTCCTTATGCGCTATGGCTAGCCGAAAACGACAAATTTGTTCAAGCACAAAAAGGTAATTTCTACAAAAAATTTATTACAATAAACCGTTTTTCAGTAAGTGTGATGGACTTTGAATTGTTTCATGTTTGCTACTGCATTTCATGTTACATTTATTTTTAGTAGTGTTTGGTACACAGTTGCCTCACATTTATGTTATTAAATTTTTTTGCTCTTCATGTGATGCACATTTTGGCCAACAGAATAGAACAGTTATGTAGTACAAATCTTTGAAGCCAGTGGCTGAGCTGTTGATCAACACGTCAACATTGTGCAAGAAATAAAGGAAAGTGTTATGGAATCCAAATTTACCTATTGTATGATGTTTTGAAGAATTAACCATTCTTTAAGCTTCTGTGGGCCAAATGTGTATGTTGTGAATTATTGATTAGGTTTTAAAACAGATTGAAACTAATCCTCAATCAATAGCCATCTTATCATTACACTTAACAAAAAGTTATTTTTTGATGTATATTTTATTAATGAAGTCATTACTATTATTAGACTTTTTATAGGAGTTCTCATTTGTTCAAACAAATTACAACTGTTGAATATTTTATGCAGATATTTGTATCATTGGTGATAAACATGATTTATATGTATGTCAGGTTTGTCTTTATCAAACAGCCATTTAAATGATATATTTTGTTTACAACTAAACTAAATGAGTGCACTTAAAAATAAAATAATAAAACAACAAATTATTTTTTCTATTATTTATTATGGAGTCGTGGTGGTTTAGTGGATAGATCACTAGACTATGAAACCAAGAGTTGAGGGTTCGAATCCTGCTCTCGCCAATTCAATCACTGTCATTTTTATAAATAATAGGCGGTCGGTACGTAGCACTAGCCACATTACTACCCTTTGTGTACCGTAGGCTCTAGATTGTAGCAGATCTATCCTGTTACGACCCCAAAGGGCCTTCAAGGCCTGTTACAGGGAACTCTTATTATTATTCATTGTGGATTTATATTACTCTTATTGAAAAACCAAATGTCTCTTTTTTCGTCTTATACATATATGTTTTTATAGCCTTTCACAATGCCGGTCGTCCGGTTGAAGCTTTCAGAGTCCTTCAGCAACTGACGGATAATGCCGTGAAAGAAAATAGATTCTTAGATGCAAGTTACTACTACTGGATATTATCACAACAATGTTTAGACATAGCAAAAGAAGAGTAACAATAATATTTACTTATTTATTTATTATATGTGATTATGTTCTTTTAGTGTTTCTCAATGCACCACTATGTTGCAAAGGTACCAAGAAAACGAATATTTAGCTGACATCTATTATGCATATAATGTTCTACATCGCTATTTGGAGGACCCATTCACATCTTACCTGCCAGAAGCCTTATTTAACACTGCTCGGTTTGTTATGGCCCACACAGCAAAGAGAAAGCCCCCAGGAGTGGCTTTGTTGTATCCTTTATTTTAATATCAGATAGTACATGGAGGTATCTTATGGTCCCAAGCCAAAAAAAAAACCTTGAATTTTTTTTGTTCAGTCCCTTATTGTCTAGTTTTTCTACACATGTAGTTAATAAAATTTTGATAAAAACGTTCTCTTACGTGGACTATAAATTTGTTGTTAAATTAATTTGAATATTTGATATAACAGAATAAAAATGAGTCCTTCGAAATCTTCTAATTGACATTGTAAATTACATATTTTAACCATTTATGTGATGTTATTAACCATTCTTTTGTTTGTACGACAGCAAAAATCCCTTCTTGAGGTATTTGACAAAAAAAACATTACTTTGTTTCTTTACTATATATACTATATATTTGAAAAATCATTTACAGTATAAAAACTTTTTGACATAAAAAATCCTTTAGATCTAGATAAATCTCATATATTTGAGAGTATGATATACATTCTTATGGAGAAGGTAAAATTTTTTGGGCTTCACTTATATGAATATGAAAGGGTGGTTTTCGGGAGTGAGTTTAATCAAACTTCTCTGTTCTACTTTTTTTGACTTTTTGATCAACTGTTACCACTAGTCGCAGACAAATAATTATGATGATTTGAAAAAACACTTCCCTGCATTTCGTGTAATATGTCTTTACTTGCTCTTTATATGAATTTACAATGAATTTTCCTCTTATGTGGTTATCTACAAAACATATTCTTCTTTTTTCAAACTACTCATCCAATAATGGATATTGTCCTTCCATATTTCTGTCTTTTGCTAGCCTTCACCATCATTTTTCTACTATGCTTTTTATGTCGTTTTCCCAACATGTAAGTGGTCTACCTACATTTCTTTTTCCTAGTCTAGGCTACCAGTTTAAAAGTCTATTCGTCCATCTCTCTGTTCTTACTAAATACTCTTTTCAGTTCAACTTTTACAAAACATATACAAAATCTAATATCCTGATTAGTTCCAACAATCATTTAATGTTTTATATTTGTTATAATACTTTATGCTTCGACAATGCAAAGCCTAAAGACAAAAATATCTTGTATACCTCAAAAGACAAGCTCTATTAAAAATGCAGAAGTTTCTCAAAATTAACAATTATTTGTAATTTTTGTTGTAACGGCATGGTATTTGCTTATGACCTTAACGGTTGCAGTTCAGTATGGTACACTTTAGCAAAGCAGGCTAGAACACTAGGAGCAAACAAGCTAGCCAAGCAATTGTTTGATAAAATCCAATCATTGCGCGTGCCTCCCAAATTCCAAGAGCACATTGAGGTGTCCACTGTGGCTGCGAGGGCCCGGCCTTATAGTGATCCCGAAGAACTACTCCCTATGTGCTACCGCTGCTCTACATACAATCCCTTAGCGGCTAACAGCAATGCATGCGTAAACTGTGGCCAGAATTTTGTATATTCATGCATTAGCTTTGGTAAGAGGAACATTTGCCAATACCTAATAAATGCTAGCCTTTGCAGAAATTTTGCCGTTGGTTGAGTTTGAACTAGATGAGAGTATTAGCGATGCAGAAGCTATACGTTTAATTGAGATGCCACCTAGTGACAGTGTGAAAAACGGAGAAGGGTGGAAACAGGAGATAAGCGAAACGCATGAAGCCCTTCAATTAGATTTGGATGAGGATGGTGTTGAAGATCCTTTCACATCGAGGCTTATCAATTATGAGGTAAATTTGCCACATGAACTTAAAAATAAATTACAGACTTAAAGCTTGTTGAGTACTACATGCAAGTGCAGTAGTGCGCAAAAAAACTTTTCACAGATGCATCAAACCATTTTAGAATTTTTGCAGACTGATAAATGGTAATATGAGAAATAAATGTATTTTCCACTTTTATGTGAAAGCTTAACAGTTTAAGTTAGGGCAATGTCACATAAAAATAATCAATTACTCACCAATGAAGAAAGGAAAGTTGTTCTTCATGGATACAAGCAGTTTAGACTGTATGATAAAAATCTACAGAACAATTAAAGACATTGACAAATATAGGAGGCCCATGGAAAACAATTTTAAAAGTTGCCTCGCCATTGACACAATAATTGATGCCAAAGAGTTTCCCGTCAAGTATTACATTTTTTAATATCATCATCATCCATACTGTAAGTCCCGAAGAACTATAGAGCATCTGTACAGGCGTTTCAAGACAAGGAGATAAATTAGACTTCTTAATATGATACTAATTTATACTAGTTAAAAAGTTCGTTTTTTTTTTGTAGAGCAATTAAAAGCATACACCTACATACTAGAAATCAAATTGATGTGCAAATGTGTGATACAACTGAAAAAGTTAAAAAACGCAAAAACTCAACAATTTTAGCTGCTGAGGGAAAATGTGAATATGAAAAAACACTTTCAAATTCGCAGTTCTTTTCATAGCTTGGCACAAAAGCTAAATTCCATAATCTACAGAGTTGATAATGTGGAATACTATGTTCTGTGACAGAAATCCTTGTGTGTTGTGACGTAATCTATTATAGTAAATCATATTCAGCTGTTTCTGAAAATATGAAAAATATTTAAATTAAAAAGTGTTTTTAACCAATTTGTGGGCCAGAGGTCTATATGATGGAGACTTTCATTATCATTCATAAACATAAATCAGATTCTACTACCTTCTTCAAAAGACAAACATAGTGAATAATTAAATTCTCGTACTTTCTGCTAGTGATAATATTTCTTCCAAAGACATGGAGAAGTGTATAAGAACCTAACAGTTTATATCAAGATACTACTGTTCTGAAATAATATTGACTGCGACGTACTTAACTTCCCGTAGCTGCTTTGCTGCGTGATATTTAATTCAGGACCGGTTCTGGAGCATACAAAATCATCTAGTAAACATCTGGAAAATTTCGCATTGTTTTATATTTTGCATGTGCACAAACACCCCGAAGACATTATGTCCGCCTCGCGACCCTGAGGGCTCAGTGGCAACAAAAACGGTGGCTGCGAACGCCAAATACAAGGTCTCTGCTAGGGTCACTTGCTAACTACATGGTTGTTTTCTGGCACTTAATTCAATAACGTTTTTGTTGAAGCATTATATTCCAGGTATTTCCACCTGTATATTGTTGAATAACATTTCCACTTCCTTTGAACTTCTAGGGGCGCAGTCTTGTAATAGTACTTTATGTAATTTAAGACTTCAACTTTTATTGCAATGTATAATATCTAGGAGTCACTTTCATGCAGGGTATAACTGTAAGGCAAGTTTTTTTCCCTAATTCCTTTTGAATAGTACCCTCTTCTAATACATGTTTATGTGAATTAATTGAGCCATCCTTGACCTTTAATTTAAATATTATTTATCCGCTAATAACAACTCAGGAAATAGATCAAATTACCAATAGCTTATATAATTGCTGGATAATAATTTCAGAAAGGATCCAATAAATTCCAGCCAGTCATTGTCAACCGAAAAACCTTGCTATCCATGGAAGCATCAACGGTGCTGATCTGCAAGTGGAGCCCTCCTCTAAGGTATCAGTATTACCGAAATCTGCTGCCCGACGTGGAAATTGCTATGTGCAATTCGTGTTTCAAAGTGAGTAATTACTATTAAGCAAAGTACGTTTTACTGTTGCATTAATAATTTCAGTTTTTCCACGTTGATGATTTCGAGCTTCAAGTGCTGCAGAAAGGTCACTGCCCGTTTTGTAGGACGCCGTCCGAAAGCAACTGCGGAAGCATTAGCAATTCAACTGATGACCTTCTAGTGTATTAGTGGAGAAAGCTTTTTAGTATCTTGTAGTTATATTTTTGCACGAATTATAAATATAGAACACACAAACGGGACTTCTTTTCATTATATATATTTTAATGAGAATTAAAAAAATCATTATCCTGTTTGATAATAAACTTCAATGTAAAAGGAAACAATGGACACTGGACTTAATTTTAGTATTTCTGTAAATATAACAAACTGACTAGAAGGCCGTATTTAAAATGATCAGCTTCTATACAAATCTTGATGTTTGGTTTGTTGAAGGATGGCCTCTGCCGTAAATAGGATTTTTCTGTCTGTCATGCATAGGTACTTAATCATTCTGTTTAATTTTGTCTTTTGCGTTATGAGTAAACTATCATATAATTGAAGCACTTATGGCTTTGATTGCCTAAGTAGCCTAATTTGAACATGATCTTTCAGATTTTTTGGCATAGAGGTGAGTTAAATTGCATGACGTCTACATAGTTTTTCGCTTTTTGCATTGTCGTACCATTTACAGGTTGTCTCATGAATTCCTTATTTGCTAAAGTATTCTATTGGTTTTTTTATTTTACATTCTTTCCTTTTCTGTACAATTTTTTGGTTTTCTTACACCCCTACTATTGGTTTTTATTGAATTTTCAATAAAAAGCATTGTCGCATTTAAGAATAATAAGGTTGTGTCATAACAAGATGGGAACAAACCTTGGCTTGTTCATTCTGATCTTCTTTTGCTCATGCCGTAATAGAATACATTGTGTTTGTTTTGTTTTTTAATATCTTTATAATAAAAGACAGTTACTGTCCTCATTTTCCAAGCGCCTCCATTCTTTTTAGTCTACTTACAACTTCTGAATAATAAGTGCAGTTTGATAGCATACACTTTTTCATTATTTAAAGCATAACATGGAAGGCTTCTATTGTTGAGTAACCATGTGTAAAGCCCAATTTTTTCTTCTTAAGTAATGCCGTAACTATTTTATACCTCAAGTGTAAGGAACAAGGGGAGGCCTACATCCATCCGCACATGGATTGAAGATAGCTAAAGAAGAAGAAATTAAGAAAATAATTCTAAGTCACCCCCTTTCAGCATTGATATGATTATTCCTATTTCCCACTCAATTGACATTGTTTCTTCTCTCCCGATATTTTTATTGATTGTTATGTAATTCCTCTTCTGTATTTGATCACACCCAAGCAGTTTTTTGATCTCTTATTCAAATTTTCTGTCTTCCTTGAACACTTCATACAATATATTCCTTCTAAATATCTTTCACTTTATTTTCCTCACATTCTGTATTACTATCTTTGATACCTTTTGCTTTCAAACTACCTTCTCTTTTAGATTTTAATTGGTAATAAGCTTTTGTATCGTTCCTTTTCAGTTTTCTGCTTTAGCTAATTTATTATTTTATCTATCCAGACTTTCTTCGTCACTTATAAATCTTCTGAATTTCTCTTAATTTTTTTATAACTTTCTAATCTTTTTTTATTTCATAAATCATTCGTTTATCGACTCGTTCTTTCTCTTGATTTCACTAGAGTATTGCTTTTTGGCCTAGCTCTTTTTATATTAAGTTGCTGTTTCTGTACTCTATTATTTATTTATACTTTCACGTTCTTCTGTATATCCATTCGTCTCTCCTTTTTCCTTATTAGAGTTTGTTCTTATTATTAAGTTAAGAAAATAAAAATAGCAAAGTTTACCTTTCAAAAGTACAACATATACACATACAAGGTGAGAAAACGAAAGAATTTAGTTGGGCAATAACTTCCTTTATCATCTGGATACTTTCGGAAGTTGATAATTAAATTAAAATTTCGATTACCGTTTTGTCCAACACTGTTGAGATATCCAAAAATGAAAGACTTTTATAATACTTATATTTTTCCATTGATTAAGTTCATACAAATACAAGATCAATAATCAAAATATTCTCCATAGCTCTCGATAAGAGATCGATGGCATGGTGATAAAATCCGATCGATTTTGAATGAAAGAAAGCAGTCGGCATTTGTTGCCTTTCTTCAACATTCTGGAGTACAGATAGTGATCACTTGGGGCTAAATCTCCCAACCACTTCTTTGTTAACCTGGCAGTGTGAAGTCTCACATTGCTATATTAATAGATGACTTGATGCCTGTGATTTCTCAGCTATTGTCGAACTTTCTTCAGTATCTGGCAGTACAGAGGCTTTCATCATTTGATTTTTCTCAACTCCCAGTAAACCGCTTTGATTCTAGAACACAATTAGTATCCTTTTCTTTTTAAAAGTTCCTGACTGGTGTTGAATGGCTTCTAACCAGGCAACAGACATCATTGTACTTATGTAGATTGTTTAAGGTTACTCATTTCTCATCACAGCTTGTGACTATATCAAGCAAACAAAAGACAGTCAGCATCAACACGTTCTATCGTTTCAGCTTCAGTCAATTCGTATGGCACCCCTTTTGCCTTCTTCCAGACTTAGCTGACCTAATTCAGCCAGCATTCAGCATGTCATCGACGACTCTTCTTTGATGGCTTGACAGTCCACTTCCTGTGATCGTCGAAGCTTCCTTAAACTTTGTGAACCAACGCCTACCAGCACACTATCAACAATGCCATCATCATAAGTCTTGCAAACATTTCAGGTAGCTTTTGACACACTAATGTTTGGGTATAATTTGTATTTGTATGTAGAACACAAAAAACCAATAACTATTTTTAGAAATATTTACTGAATAACATAAAATATTAAAAACAAATTATAAAAGAAACCTTAAATAACAATGTATTTTTAATACTATATATTTAATTATGCCATATAACTATCTGTTTCACTTTTCTACTTGAATTAATTCACAAATTGTAGCAATTAATCTAACATGTCATCATAAGACACCAAATCTCTTTTGTCCTTATGATTTCCCTTTTGAGAGTGGCTTGCGGCTGAAATAACAGTAACAACCAGAGAGTGATTTAAAGTGTAACCTTAGTAACGTAATTATCTTACCCAACGTAGACCAGGTCGATGACGATGTAGCATCATTGATAGGTTCAATTTGTGGTTGCCGTCTAGCTAATGACACTTTCAGTGGAATTCCAGACACCATACTGCCATCCATCTGAATGAAAATGTTATTTTGAATTTCTTTTCAAGTGGAATATAAATTTCTACTTAAATTTAGTATTGTTGGAATGATTTACGAATATGTAAGTTCATTGGTACTATAATTGGGATGAATAATTTTACAATTCAAATTATTTAAAGCTATTTAGCTTTGTCCAGGGTCTGGCAGAATGATCTCAACATTTTGAATTGACCGTCATGTGCAATGTTTTGGTGTGGGGTAGTGAACATCATGCATTTGTGTTGGAGATATTGTGCTGCAGGGGCTAGTTCATAAGCATTTCAGAGTAGATTATCATGGAGGAGTTCCCACCATGAGAACCATAATGTTGTGGTTACACAATTTCCAACAGACTGATTCGGTATTCGAATGGAAATCACCTGGTAGACCTTGTAGTGTTTTGCAAAAATAAGGCAGGCTTTTGTCATATTACCACAACATTCTGCTGCTAAAGATTCTTTTGTCTTGGAAATATCTGACTGGAGAATGTGGAGCATTCTACATTGCGATCTCATGTTTCATCGATACAAACTGAAGATGGTCTAGGAACTTTCCAGTCAACGTTTCGCTATTTGGTGTGACTGTTATGAAATTTGACATCAAAGGGCTATAATTTTTGTGAGGAAGTAAGACGCATGACTGTCACATCTACCTGCGATGTTATGCAATTTCCTGGAGCCCAGACTCAACAAACAAGGAAATGCACCATTGTTGTTCTAACAAGATGGTACTACCATACACATGGCAAGAATTTTTTGAAAAGTTCTGGGATAAATGTTTCCAAGCCGCCTCATTTCATTACATGGTGACATTTCGTGGCTGGCTAGGTCACCAGACCTGTCCCCTTGCGATTTTTTTCTGTAGAAACCCCTGAAGGCTAAAGTGTTTTAATGCAGGCCGCAGACTATTTAGGAATTAAAGGATGCTATTGACAATGCGATTGCAGCAGTATCAGTGGAAATGACTTGGCAAGCAATATGGAACTTTAAGGTAAGATCATTCTGCCAAACCTGTGTACATTTTTTGTACTAATCAATACAATAATTTTTTAAATATTAATGCTCAAAAGCAATGATTGAAAAAATATATTCTGTTACATAATAGCTTACCTCAGCAATAGCTCGTTCAGAAGCTTCAACCTTATCAAAGGTTACGAACCCACGACTAAAAACAAAATAAAATCAAGACACGGTACCTCTACTACTGCAAAATTTTACTTCTTTTCTATCTCCATAGAGATATTAACGATGTTCCCCAAAGATGAAAAATGCTTCCTCAAGAATTCCTCGGTGATCTTATAGCCAGATACATAAATGGTGTTACCCTGCCTGGGCTTGTCGGACTTCTCCCTCTGCTTATCCGTTAGGCCGCGCTCCTCTCGGTCTCGCTGATTTGCAAACGTATCGTACAGATTCTTTATTCTGGGTGGTTGGTTCCCTGGGTTGTCCGGACCGTCATCAGCCTGCACAGCCGAAAAAGGCTGGTACCCGCTCACGGTCTTCTCAGATTAATTTCCTTTCGAGACCTACGGAAAAATTTGCATAAGGTAACGTGGTCGTTATCAATAATGGGAAGCATACCCCTCGGGCGCTTAAACGCCTGCTCCGGCCGCTTTTCCTGTTTCGGAATGGCACTGATCGCTCCAGATTTGAGTAGCTTCTTAGCAACCTCTCTGGCGTCTCTTGCTTCAGCCGGTCGCTTGGGTATCACAGGCTTCTCGGGTTCGGGTTTGGGGGCCTTTAAAGCTTGCAATGCTTTTTTCTACAAAATAATTATTTAGCTTATGAAGCACAACCTCAAATGTAAACAATCACCTTCTTTTTCAGCTTTTGGTATTTTGCTTGCAGCATTAATTCTTCTTCTGTGAAATTTGCCGGAAAATGAATGTAAACCATTTTTAAATTATTATTCCGAAAGGTTTATACGAAAAGGCATCGACCGTTCTTCACCAACTTTGAGGTTAAGTCTCTTTGCAATGTGTATTCAAAAGCGATGGCGATTCCAAAACACGTTTTAATGCAAAATTTAATGCGTTTATTAATGTACGATAAGTATTAATTGTAATAAACATCACAGACGTTTTATTCGCAAAACGTCAAGCACCAGTTTTACTTTTTGATTTTGATTTTCGTCGTGATACCCTTTAAAAAGCGTTAAATATGAAATTTTTCGTAAGTAACGCTGTTAAAAGCGGACCGCGGATAGGGATTCTCAAAGAAATAGAAAAACATGCAGGAAAGCACCTGGAGACACCTTTGGCCATGCTGTATACCAGAGTGAGTTGGAAAACTCGCCTTCACTTAGAATAATCACCGTTATCGCATTATAGGGTGGCAGTATACCGCACATTACAAACGAAGTCTTCAAATTAGTGTGCCAGGGCACACATATTATTCAGATTCCCTTGGTCAGCACATACAATTTTGAAGATGTCATGTCGGAATACAGCGGAAGTATAGAAGATTTTGTAGGTACGTTCACATGTGGCAAATTTGCCTTGTCACTAATTAAAGCCGATTACAGGAATGAAGGACTGCATCTCCTGCATCACAGTACAAGATCCAGCCGATTATACCCAGCCAGGGCACCATTTCCAAGATTTTGTCCCGATATGGACCAGACAGGGAAAGGTGTTGATCAATGCAAAGTCGTACATGAATGCTGTCGAGCAATTCAAGCCCCACATGTACTGCTTGCTTTCCGATGGCGATACAAACATAGCAAGCTCGACAAAACGTACCAGCAAAGCCGTGAGCAATACTATACAGTACTTCAAGCAGTGCATGGAAAGACACGAAAGGTCTGCTGTGCTGAAAAAGTCATTCGTAATGGGTGCCATAACAGGGGGTTACCATCTGAAGGCCCGGAAGGAGTGCATGGATGCCGTTTGCAACAATAACATTGTTGGCGGTTATTTAATAGATGGTTTGCATAACAATGGCCCGGAGGTAGAGCTGCAGAAATTTGAGGAACTTGCTCCGGTCGTGAGATATGTTATTGTAAGTATTCTACTGAAGTGTTGCAAATTATTTGGGTATAAAAATATGACAATTCTTTTCTTTTTCTGCATCTTAAGTTATTACAGACAGGTGCTATTCTTTACTGTTAATTTTACTTTAAATGTATAGATAATATTTGTATTCCTATTTTTTAACCCTTTAGCTACTGGTATGTATTCACAAATTTGTCTGCCTGAACGCAAAACAAAAGAAAAAGAAAAGTTCTATAAATGCCTTTTCTTTCATTTCTTACCTATATGTGATTATTTATTTACATAAGAATGACAAAATTGGTGGTGCTAAATTGGGTAATTACCTCCCCCTTTTGATATAGTTATACTTCCACATTATATAAAAAATACTTTGCTAAGAAACTTAGTCTCTCCAACCTTGTTATCTGGGTCCCCCCTAGGTACAAATATATTTATTTATTGCAATATGAACATCCTTTTTTATAAATAGGGGTTTGTTACATGGGGGCAAAAGTAAAAAAATATAATTTTGAGTACAACATTCAAGCTATGCGTTTATAGATCTCTCCTCCGATCCACAACTTGCTCTCACTATCTCCACCTTCTATTTTCACTCTCTCTCCATTCTCATATATTCCGGCGAATTACACACAATACAATAAAAAATAAGATAATTATATACATGGGAAACATGTTTTCTGGATTTCTCCTGAAGATGACTCTCATGTCCGTCGAAACGTTTAGAGAAGATTTATTTATTTAGCTTACGACCTACAAATTATAGTGGGAGCTATAGAAATGTAAAAAATATGAAAATATACATGTTTTGTCAAAAATAAATATATAACAAAATTTTATTTTACAAAATATCCATATAAGTAAGCACACTAAAACTCGTATCTAAATAAAGTAATAATTACAAAATAGCAAATTGAAATCAATTTATGTAACAGTTTTATTACATCAAAAAGATGTTCTGGTGTGATATATTTTGTAACATTCACCAATACAAAGTCCTACTTTACATTCAGCGCACCAAGTTGTAACATACTTCACCTCGATCAGTATTAGAACATACATGGCAAATTCTTTGCCCCTTTAGTCTATTTCCAGTATGTGGAACATTTGCGGTGTAATTAAATTCACTGCAGCTAAGCGATCTATAGCTTCCATACTGTCTTTCCGGTCTAGCAGCAGTTCCGTGTTTTTCTAAAATTTGTTGCACAACTTTTCTTATGAAGATGTACAAGCGTATTGAAGTTTTTCCTGTTTTTACGAGAAATATATTATATGCATTTAGCATGGCAACATCAACCATGTGAAAAAATAGTTATTTGTACCACTTTATTGATTTTCGGACACTTAGTTAATTTGTACCATTTCATCATGCATTTTAGTGTAATCATCACAGTCTGGTTTCAGATATGTTCGCCAGTTCGTCCAATTTTCCGCTATTTCATCACTGTGAAATGTGTACATTTGTCTCTCCATCTAAGAGCGAACACATTTCACTTTGCGTTCACACATTCCACGTTCCATCCTATGTAAAAATTTTGGATAAGTCGGTTTTATGTGCCACAAAACCGTGTTTCTGGTCCAAGTAAATGCAATTTGGGACTAGTATACCAGTTATCTGTGTATAATAGATGCCTTGTTCAAAGTTCACCATTAGTTTTTTTATTACTGCACCTGAAACACCCAACGGATCATTTTGAATGTCAATTTCAGATCTGGTGTACACTAATAACTTTAGAACAATTCCGAATCGATGTCTCTTGGATGGAATAAATTGCTCGAAATTCAGCCTGCTTTGAATAATATCAGCGATTCATCGATAACAAGTTTTTGAAAAGGTTTGAAAAATGTTGAACATCTTCTATTCCGTTCTTCAAATATAGTTCGTATTTTCCACAATTTGTCATTGTGGTCCGGGGGCAGAGGGTTATTATTATCAGCGAAATGTATATAACGCAACAGTTGCGTGAATCTGTCTCTTGTCATATACTTGCTAATAAAATTACTGGCAATAATTGCATCTCTTGATCAATAATCCGAAATTTTGCTTTTTTATGTACGCCATCGATAAAATTATTGCTAAAAAGCTATACATTTCATGTACATTGGTGGACACCCATGGTTTTCTTTTGAGGCTGGATCGTCTACGGCACTGTACTCATGGTATCTATTAGTTTCATTTACAATTGTCGTCATCATATCCTCATCAAAATACTTTACAAAGTACTTGTACTCCTTATCTTCATTTTTTATTTCAAATGCCTCCGAGATGCCTCAATTTTCATCGTCAAAATTGTATATTGTGGGATTAAAAATATCGCAATTTTGCCAACGTAAATCTCCTGCAACAGTCTCTTCATAACTGTCACTAATTGAGTCATTGTCCATTTCACTAAACTCGCTTGCACTATTTCTTCTTCATCACTATAAATGTCATTATCAATCAATTCGGTCCTCGGACGCTTTGAACCACGCGTACCCCGAGATGTTGACGGTAAATCCATTTTCGATATTATAATGAGGCAAATAAAAAAATATTTTTAGTGCAATAACAACTCGACACTTCGAATATTACTGCCAAACTGACATTTTGTGTGCCCTAAAAAGGTTACCTGGCAAGTTTACCGGGAGTTTTGAAAATGGGTAATTTTATAGATTTTGATGTGATCTTTCCGAATATCAACTTTGCCACCTCGTATTTTTGCCGCTCACGCCTCCATATTGGAGAAATGGCCCCTAAAACCAGTTTTTTTTGACAATATCGCCTTTCCGACTCATTTCACGATAAAAACATTTATATACAAAATGAAACTAGGGAAAATTTCTTACAATTTATGTCATAACCTTTTTTTCCGTAAAATCAATAGTACGAGTGCCGCAAAGTAAAAATACGATGTATATCATCTTCGCCGACAACTATTTCGAAATAAAATACCGATGAAATGCTTATTGCGGCATTGATTATTAGCGAATCTGCATCTTCCGCGGCTTGTTTGACTATGAAGTTCTCGGCTTCAAATTCTGTCTTCTGTTCTTGTTTGCATCATTGCCCAGGAATTTATTTTGTGACACAGTTGGGATGGGATAATTGTCTCATCAAAAAGTCCACTGAGCAGTTTTTCGTGATCGTCAGGATTGCTCTGCATATTTGGTACTATGGTAATAAATGTAAACAAATACAAATTGGTATTTATTATGGGCCTGATACCGCAAAACGAAAATAAACCCCAAACGCACATGCTTCATCGAGAAAATATAGATAAGATAAATAAAAGTCAAAAAGCGACTCCCGTTCCCTGTATAATTCATCAAATCGCTTATTGACGACACCCGTATCACACGAAAATTTCGCTCTGTCGTCTATTGACGACAGTAGTTGAAGGGTTAAATAGTTATTTTGTATAAAAGTTTGTTTAAAAATAGTAATAGTATAGAAAAGAATTTTGCAATTCTAAGATGATGAAAAGAGATCTTGCATTTTCCATATTTATCTGTTATTTGAAAAAAATAATTAACAGAATGTTAGAAAAACTAAAAGCAGAATTAGAGTCTTTGCATTTGTGTTTTCCGGTTTTATACAGATTGAGACAATATAATAACAGCACATTATATTTGTTATCTCATTCTTATCACTTCTTCTTCTTCTACACATCCCTTTAGTCTTAATGGCGTCAAGTAACATCTATTTATCCAACTTTTCCATTTTTTTGACTTCTCTTCACTATGTTTCCCATTTCTTTAGCTGTTTTTCTGTTTTTCTTTTATCTTCTCCAAGATATTCCACAGTCTATCTGCTCTTTTCTTTCTCCAGTTCGTTGTTTGTAAGTACTGTTTTGTTTTCTATCATTATGCATTCTTGTGATATGTCCAAACTAGTTTAGTTATTTCTTCTCTCAATTTTTGAGGTATTGGTTCTTGATGTAAGTTAGTATGTATCTCTTCATTTCTTTTATGATCGAATTTTGCAATATTTGATATTTTCCTTAGATATTTCATTTGAATA
This sequence comes from Sinelater perroti, assembly GCA_036346155.1. Classification (NCBI taxonomy): domain Eukaryota; kingdom Metazoa; phylum Arthropoda; class Insecta; order Coleoptera; family Elateridae; genus Sinelater; species Sinelater perroti. The sequence goes on along the minus strand of JARFIY010000006.1, from coordinate 222,962 downwards.
TTGGTGTTTATATTTGATGTTTGTGTTGGTAACAATTCTACTGAGTATAATGTTGGTATTTTATTAGCTATTTCTATTTAATATTTGCATTTTTGCTGATTATTGTTCCTAAATAGTTGCATATTAATGACTTTGTAGTGTTTATTTACTGCATGTAATATAATATTTTGTGGTTTCCATTGTTTTCATTATTTTGATCTTTTATGTTTATAGTCATTCTCATTTCATTTTATTATTCTGCCTATCTATCTATTAGTTTTTGCATTTTATTAGGTTTATTTGCTATTAGGTCAATATCATTTGTAAAAATCAATGAGTCTATTAGTATAGGTTTCAAGATTTTGTATTCTACTGTTTTCTATTATATTGTCCATGTAAATAATAAATGATAAATAGCAGTGGACTTAATGAATTCTGTTGTTTATTTCCTTTTCAATTATTTGTATGACTCCTCTTAATATGTTGTATAGCGTTTTATTGATATTAATTTTGGTGTAATTTATAGCTGTTAGAGAGAGTTCGAAATTTTCGTTCTATCCACGTAATCAAAAATCGCTTTTGAGTCTATGAGTTTAAGGTACAGTTCTGGATTGTTTTTTTGTTTTAGCTCTATGAGCTTTCTTAATATGGTAATGTGATTGGTGGTCTGTCTGTTGCTTCTTAATCCTCCTTGTTCTTCTCCCAGTTTTCTTCCTATTTGTTGTAGTCTTTTTTTAAGTATTTTACCATCAATTTTCTATACCACTGGAGCTAAACTTATTGCCCTATAATTTTTGCTGTCAGCATGTTTCTCTGTTTCATGTATTGCCAAGATCATGTTTACTTCTCATTCTTCTGGAATTTTATTCTCTGTCCAAGCCTTATTATATATACTTTTCATTCAAATAGTTACTTTTGTCCTATCCATTTAATGAGTTTTGTTAATTGTTTTTTCCATTTAGTGTGTTTTAATTTCTTCTTCTTCTTGATTAGTAATTTTTTCAAGTTTAGTATTTTCTTCCATTGATTTTATTGTTGGTGAATTTTTCTTAATAATACTTCCACATTTTAACTGCCTTATCAGTTTCTGTATATTTATCTATAACACTTCTTATATTTTTATTTCTTAGTTCTTAGCGATTTCTCTGGTGTTTTTTTTTATTTCAGCTGTTGTGTTTTTTTTTAAATTGTCGCAGTTTTTCCTCATTATCTCTTGTAGTTCTAACTTCACTTCATTTCTTTTTATTATATACATTCTTCTTTGTTGCCTTTTTATCTTGTTTTTTATGCTTTTTTTTATATTTATTATACCACTTTGTTTTATCAACTTGTTCTCTTGTCATTACTTGTTTTATTTTTCAATTAATATAGGATTTTTATTTTTATCGTCCTATTTTGCAAATTTTTCTTCAACCTTTCCTTGAGACTCTTCTCTCAACTCTGTTTTTTAGCTTTACTGTTGTAATTTTATTATATACCATTATCTTTTCTGTTATTCCGTCAATCGGTAATATTTTTGTTATTACTAGTTTATGATCTGTTGTTAATTCTGCATATTTATTGGTTATTATTCTTTGTGTTTTGCTGAACATTTCTGTGCTATACACTATATGATCAATTAGAGATCGTGTGTTCCTTTCTGGTGTTTTTTTTTATGTTGCTACTGTTCTTTTCTTTATAAAACTCTTCGATTTCTGGCGCATGTATTTGAACTATTTTTTTACCTTGTATTATCTACTTCCAATTCTAATTTACTATTCTTTTGTTTGTTTTATTTACTCTTATTAGTCCATCTCCTGGTTTGCTTCTTTCTTCATTAACCGAATGGTATAATGTGTATTCATCTTTTAATACATTTTGCTCTCTTCCTTGTTTCTTTGTTTCACTAACGGCTAATATTTGTATTTTTCTGTTTTTTATTTCTTATATTAATTTCCCTTCTTTTCCATTGATTGTTTTAATGTTCCATATTCTATTACCATTTGTTTTTGTTATTCGTTTTGCCTTTATCTTTTGCTAGTGTCATCTTCACTTTTCCGTCTGTTTTTTTAATTGCAATTTATTTTGTTCGTTTTTGGGTTTTTGCTTTTCAGTTCTACTTCCTCTATCACTTATCAGAGCTAGTAGTTATTTAATTGTTGATTCCTAAACATAGAATAATAAAATATAGATACTGTAGAAATTTCTACTTAAATATATTCTGCTAAGATCCCTTTATCCAAAACGTTGATGAATGAAAGCGGCTAATTTTTTGAATAGACCAAAACTTTATCAATCACACTTGATGTCTACTTTACTGTATGACTAATAAACACAAACCAGAAAAATAGTTAAAAGTGCAACTCAGATTATAGTTTGATTGTTATTTTTTTTAATACGGTAACCTGTGAAAGATTCTTTTATATTTTAATTGTCAAATTGTCATGATAATACTCTTCTTTCTGCAAATGTAAGAAAAAAATTTCAGTAGTTATCTACTTTTTATTATTTTTAATATTCCTTTCAATTTTTCTTCATTGTTGGCTCTGGAGGAATATAAAAGAAAGGGATAGTCTGGTATTTCTTTTTCTTTTCTATTATATGAATAACTCTTTGTGCAGCAATTAATTTTCTATTATCTTGTTCACTTTATCTACTAAATATTGATACCAATTTATTAAATTTTGCTGCTGTGGATGTAACAGAGGGGAGAGAACTGTTTTTTATGCTTTCTTGTTGATATTGTTTTCAGACAGAAAATCTTCTACTTTATATTGTAAAGGAAATAGACATATGTTTTGTAAGATTATTATTCATCATCATCATCATCGTTTGTTCAAATTCTGTTATTTTTTTGTCTAAATTGTATGTAATTATATTACTCTTGATTAATTGCATTCTCATCATATCCACTTTCTCAAAATTACTAAAATATAGTTTTTCAGAAATGTAAACAGTAACATTACAGCAAAAAGTAAAAAATCAGAGCAGAAACAAAAATGTAAGATTTAAATGGGATATAGATAAATTAAATTGTGAAAATACAAGAACAACTAAAAAGATGTAATATGAGCAATAATGAAATAGAAATACAATGTTATAGTGTAGAGGAAGTCCAAACAAGGATGGAAGTAAGTAAAACTGATTCAGCATGGTATGATTATAAATGTAAAGAAATGGCCAGAAGGAAAATAGATTAAAAGAAATAGAGAAGAAGATAGAACTGAGTATGAAAGGTCAAGAAAGGAATCCAAAAAATCAATCACAAAGAAAACAGAGAATGGAAAAAAATTAAAATAAATTTAAGAGGATAACAAATATAAAGATACAAAAAAGTATTACAAAACAAAGTAGACAAAGGAAAGAAAACTGGAATCAAGAATGGACATGGAAAACTGGTTGAAAATGTCAATCAATACATGAAGACATGGACGAAATACTTTAAGGGATTATTAAGAGATACAGAGATGTTTGAGCCAGAAGGCAATGAGACTGAAACACCAGAACTAGATATAATAAGCGAAGCATCATCAAGAAGAAATAAAAGAAATTGTTATAAAAAACAATAATGGTAAAACTCCAAGGAGATGGCATAAAGGCAGAACTTATAAAGCTTGATAGGGAAGAATTGCATTAAAAACTGTATAAACTGATAAAAACTATATGGGAAGAAAAGGATACCTGTAGAATGAGAAGCTGGACAAATGATTGCAATACACCAGAAAGGAGACCAACAAGTGTATAAGAACTATAGAGGATTAATGTTATTAAATACTACATACAAAATCGCGACGTCACTAATAAAGACCAGTGGATACCGCAAAGAATGTAATAGATCAGTACCAAATAATAGAAAATGCACGAGTATCAAATAAAATGGAACTTCTATTTATAAATTTTAAACAGGCCTTTGACTCCATCCATAGATGAAAGTTAATAAATGCTTTAAAAGAAATAGGAATAACTACTAAACTGTGAACACTAATAAAGGTGACAATATGAAGAACAAGTGTGGAAACGTAAAAAGGAGAAACGGAATTTGAAATAAATAAAGGGGCAAGACAGGGAAACTCCCTGAAATACCTATTGAGAAGAATTCACAAGGCCACAGTAAAGTCAGAAAGTAGTCAAATTACAACCTATGCGGATGGTGTGGTATTAGTGGCGAAAAACCGTACATTGATAAAATATTTGCTAAAAGAAGCAGTATGGGAAGGAGAAAAATAGGACTAAGAATCAATGAAGAAAAAACAAAAATAGGTACACAATTACAAACAAGGAAACAAAATATTAATATGGAGAGATGTAAATTAGAAGTGGTGAATAAATTTAAATGCCTGGGGCATGATGAAAACAGAGATATAGAAATCAAGGAATCCGAGCATTTCAAGCTAACAAAAAGATGCTAAGAAGTAAAATTCTTGGAAGGAAAACAAACATAAACCTATGTAAAACAATAATATCAACAATATTATAGGAAGAAGACTCTAGAATAACAATATCAGGGCCCGTAAGAGAAGCAGAAAAGGAGTATGGGAATAGGATGAAATGATGAACCCAGGTAGTAATAAAGGGGATACCAAGGTCAACACGGAATACAAGAGGTGACAGAAGATTGCAGAAAGATTGGGATTAAAAATTAGAAGACTAAAATGAGTAAATCAAAGATAGTGGAAAAAGATATAGTAGATGGCTACTGATCTTATAATGATCTCGAAACCCTTGCCGGAGGCAGAATTACTCCACTTATGGTGTATAGCTACTATATATATTGTGACTACACTCTTTACCTGTCTAGATATTCTCTTTATATTGTTTTGTATTTTTATCAACTAGAGTGATTATAAAATTTACTTCTATGTTGATTAGAATCATTGACATTTGTTTTGTCTTTTAAATTTGTCTGCCATGCTAAGCATAATTTGATTAGATTTCAAATAATGATTGATTTTTCAATGGTTTTGTAACTTCATTATGTGTGCCTAATGACAAAAATGATAAAATAATAGTCACACATAAAGAAATGCCATTTTGATGTCAATTGCTTGTAGACTAAGCTTTACATATCCGCACTGGTTAGCCAACCAAACTTGCTTTTTTCAGTTTTGTCGTTTTGGTAGCAATTGAATGCTGTAGTATTTCTATTTTGATCAAGCTGAAGATGACTTCTTCCTTGATGCTTAAGCATAATGATAAATCATTTTTGAATTGGATTGTGACTTACAATGAAAAGTGAATTCTGTACAATAATTGGAAACATAGTGGACAGTAGTGGGATTCTGCAGGAACCCTCAGACAGCATGCAAGAGGGAGTTTTTATTCCATGAAAGCCAAGATGATTATATAGTGATTTAGTGAAGGTATTTTCCACTATTTCTTTTAACAATATGGTAAAATAATCAGTGTAGTAGAATCCTACTACAGACCACAGAATAAACACATATTTTTTCTTTTGATCATATAAAATTTTATGCAAAACTACCCAAAAGATCATTGTTGATGATTAAAATTTTTCTTGACAGCACCAATATTTTTCCTAACTCCGATGTTCCAATTCTAATTTAATTACAATTTGAAAATACATTATATTGATTATATACAGCTGTAGTTTACTGTGAGTTTGACAGGGTGAAGGAATAAAAAAATTTGCCGGTTTATTTCTGTTCTTGTTTCCAAATCTTATATGATAATGCATTACAATATTGTTCTCTGTACTTGTATTTAATAATGTCCAATATACTTTAAGATCTAGCACAGCTACAATTTATGAGCTCTGCCATTCTTCTTAGTGCATGACTTTGGAAAATTTGAGTTAGGACAGTCGACTTGAAACCTTAGTCTACTACTGCATTCTCTATCTCTTCTGTTTTTGTTTTTGAAATTTGCATCTTGCACAATCATCATTTTTACCCAATCGTTGGGCGTGTTTGCGTTTGCACGTAATCAGACGAAAAGTTTGCGAATTATGCAAGAGCCGTTTATTTTTTTGTGCATTCATAGCTATCTCCACCAATTTGTAGTGAGAGTTTTCTCCATTTTGGCCCCGGTTCTTCTTTGCGTTGCAGTTTAGCAGAACGTGCATGGTATCGTCGACCTACCTTTCCCCTCCCACCACACACGCCTATACAAAAATATATAAATTGCTGAAAAGAAGGTGTTGGATTTAGTTTTTTGGACGTAAAATGAATTCTTTCATTTAATTATTGTGATAAGGGAAAAGCCATTGTTGACTAGGCACTTTTGGTTTAAAAAAGATATCAATTGTAGAATCATGACCTGAAATGGCCAGGAAAGTGTTGTTTCATTGCGACAATGCACTGTGTTGCTGAGCAAAAATTAACTGAATTTCTTATTTGCTCAATTACTTTTAGATTACCATATGTTCTTGAGAGTCAAATCTTTCCTAACTGGAGAAAAAATTGAGTCAAACGAAGAGGCAATGCCAGAGTGTGAAGAGTGTTTTGAGGGCCTTAAAGAAACACATTTCGGAGAATTTGGAAAAACTAAATTGTTGTCTTTAATATTTAATCGAGTTGAAAGTGTATATGGTCTTCAACGTTTTCTATTTGTTTTTTATTTTCGTTTTGTCTAGATTTATTCTTTTGTCGTTCTTTTCAATGCTTGCAGCATTTTCCTTATGTGATATTCATCATCAGCGATCAGGACTATATTGTCTGCATATCTTAAATGTGAAAGTCTTTCACCATTGCTATTGATCCCTACCTTGCTCCAATCTAGGTTTTTAAAAACTTCTTTCAAGGTCAGGGTGAATAACTTGGGTAATATTGTATCACCCTATCATGTTTGCCTTCTAATCTTTATCTTGTCGGAGTCTTTATGGAGTATTAGTATGACTGTCGCATTTTGATAATGTTTTTCATTAGGTTTGTGTAGTGGGAGTCCAGTGTTCTGCAGAGTCAAGGCCTTTTCATAATTCACTAGGAAGTTGTATTCTCTTGCTTTTTTTAGCAGGATTTTTAACATCAAAACATGGTGACATGTACTGTAGCTTTTGCGGAATGCTGTCTGTTTAGCAGGTTGGTAGTTATCTAATTGTTCTTTATCTGGTTTATTCTTATAAACAGCTTGTAGGCTTGGGATAGTAAGCTTATTGGCCGATAATTTTTCTGATATCGTATCTTCTTTTTTGAATAGTATCACTATTATCGCGTTGTTCGATGTGGTCGGTATGTCTGTTGAATAGTTGTTTCAATTGCTTTTGTTTCTTTAATCATTTTGGTCAAAATTTCCTCTTCTTTATATTTATTATTAATTCCAATCGTCTAAGCCAGAGATGATCAAATGAATTTCTAAAATATTATTTTGCAGTATTAGTACACTGACTAAAATTGGATACCTTTACCTACCGAGCCTCAGTTAAGTTCCCTTGATTTAAGCAAAAATATTGGCCTTAAAGCTTTTAACTGTTTTTAGTCGCATTAGAGCTAAATATTTCTTTAATTTCAGGAACAACTACCTCCAGATAAGCTGCGAGCAGTGCATGGTTGCTGGAACCCAGTTACAACCTTGCAGCTGATTCAGTTGGGCATCGATTTGTTTGACACTTCATATTGTTACATTCTAACGGAAAGGTCTTGTGCTCTGACGTTTTCCCTTGACGACACCGATTCCAACAGCTCATACGAACTTAATTTACGTCAACCCGAGTAAGAGATTACATTACCATTGTGCTTAATAAAAAATAAAATTTTCCACAGATATGCCGATGACTTTTGGCCAATTTTGGCGGGGTGCACTTGCTTAGCATGTACAAAGTACTCAAGAGGCTACATCCATCACTTGGTAACCGTACAAGAGTTATTGGGTCCAATACTACTTACCATGTATGTTTTGCAATTTTTTTACTTTGGCCTACAATATGCATTGTTATAGACATAATCTGCACCACTATATGAGATTTTTTGACAAAATCAGGGAATGCATTAAGCAGGGCACTTTAGATCAGCTGAAGGATCGGATAGAATCACAATTTAATGCTCATCAGGAGAGTGTGACAAAAAAGGAAAAAATACAGCAGAGTTCTAGAAATGAAGTTGAAGCAGAAAATATACTAAATACTTGAGTAATGATTATAGACTAAATGTCACGAGTTTTATCTTGATGTTGTGACTGAAATTTTTACTTTAATATATGCACCTGTTCTCTACCATGAAATGAATTCTGATTCCATATAAAATATGCAATTATATCGCATTATCACAGACCTCGCTCTAGTTTTGCACTTTACAGTTACTCAAAACATCTTGGAAGCGCTTCTGCAATTAATGTTGCTACAGTAGCATCGATTTAATAAAGAGTCGGTTAGGGAGTTATCAGGCCGGAAAATTAGATTAAATGTTCTACACCTTTTGTGGTCTATTAAATACATATCCCATTGTACTAAATTTTATGATTTCGCTTTACGGCCGCGAGCCATGTAAACAATTATGCACCGTAACAGTCACACCCACAAGGCATATTTTGTAACTTTGCTTGTGCAACTGCTTTGCTATTGTGTGCTTTATTTGTAAATACCAGCTGTGGCTTTGCATGAGAATTGCATTTGAACGTTTTGCCACACGCGCGCGGCCTTTGTCCCTACGATGCTAGTGCATGAATGCTAAAATTGTTCTCGAATTTCTAGGATTGCCCATTAAATTGGCCCTGTAAGAAAAAGTTAGGTTAGGTGAGTTCGCGTTTGCGAAATTTTCTCTTAACTAAACCAAATTGCTGTGGCTATTTACGATACTCATCGACGCTTGGGCGGCTTCTCAGCGCGCTGTAAATTTTTGTACTACCAAGGGTTCCTCCAAGTTAGGTTAGATCGCTAGATGTTTGTTAGAAGTTTAAGCTGCGGTTCGCAAGATAATGGCCGAGGAGACTGCGATCACCAACGGCTCAACCAAGCCGGCAAGCAATTTAGACGCGCAGCCGGCCATAATACACCCACTGCTCAATAACAAAATTGATGAGTGTGAAACAGCTGAAGAGGCAGTTACCACTGATTCGGATGAATATCTCTCGGAACCACTACGGTAGACTAATAAGTCGCCACCGGTGACGAGATTAAAATCAGTTAATGCTGTTTTTGTTTTAGGTATCGCAATTTTCAGTATTCAACAACGAGCAACGACTCAGTCATAACGTTAACACCACAGTACATGAGTGAAACAGACGGAAACAATTTTGTGGCGTGTTTTAATGGCATGAGTTTTGCAAACATTGAAATCCCCATTGTTGGCTATGAAGTGATGGAGGAACGAGCAAGATTTACTGTACGTGATGTGTGTGTGAAGAATGACATTTGTGACGAAAGACATTTTGCAGGTTTTTAAGTTACGGATAGAGAATAAAGTGACAGGTGACTGCTGGTTTGTGTTTCGCAGGTACACAGACTTTGCCAGGCTATGCAATAAAATTAAGCGGTTGTATCCTCACGTTGTCCAACATCTGCCTCGGAAGAAATGGCTAGGCAACAACTTTGACCCTATCTTCCTGGAAGAAAGGGTGAACGGCTTGCAAAACCTCGTGAATGCTATACTCAGAGAGCCTGAGCTTGTAAATTTACAGCAAATACAGGATTTTTTCTGTTTAAATGAGCCACCAGTGGTTTCGGATGCAAACCAAGAATCATGGGTAAGGATGAATAAATGAGGGCGTCAGAATAAAATAGAAATTAAAAACCTACAATTAATATTTGGCTGAATCTCCTTGACTGACATACGATACTTTTAACTATTACAACATGATATTAGTTGAATCGATTACTCAAGTATTGTCTACCATTTTCCTAGCTCAGTTTTGTGGTCTTTTAGCCATAAATTTGTTACTTCTCTTTACACGTGGTAGTTGTATGCAATTGATGACAAGGTGGCAAAACTCTATGAAAACAATTTTCCTAACAAGAATATCATTGTTGAAAACAAATCTATTAAAGTTTTAATGTATTAGGCGGTATTTGTAGTGTTATTGCTCAAAATTAAACGTAATCTGCTACGATACCAAATGGTACCTCATACTAGTATGTTAACTTATAATCTAATGAAGGAATTTATCATTTAATTGATTAAACAATCGCTAAATTAGTGGTATCAGCTTTTGTTAGAGAGAAAACGTATTTCTCTCAAAGTTGTTCTTAGTGAATTGTTTATACAGATCTACGCTATATAAATAGCATGAATGGTTGCTTCTGTTAAGTGCTTTTTTTGTAAAAAATAGATGCCAGAACTCGCATCTCGTTAATTTTTTTATTAAAAAAATTATATTCAGTTCTTAACATAAATTTAATTTATTGTACTTAAGGTAAATGTTTATAATAATTTCCAACGTTTTGTCCAATTCTCATCCATCAAATCTTCTCAACTCCTTTCCTTGCTATTAGTATCTGTAGCCGAATGTCTTCTAGTGAGTAGCCACAAATCATCATTCTTTGGAGGATCGGAAAATCTGAGTGGTGGTCCAACAAGTTTGATGAACAAAGTGCTGAAATTGCCTTAGTCTTCAACAAAGCTCTTGTTGGAATGGCAATTAAAATCATCTGTGTTCATATTCACTTGAAGAAAAGGGAATAGTATTCAGAGTCCATATGAGATGAAACAGCTTTTCTGGAATGTATTCACGGGATGTGTGAATCATTTCTCTTTTATGTGGTTGCAATTTGATTCGTTTCTAATTTCCACTTTTCCAATTGTTTTTATTTTCAAGTGTTCTTTTTTCAATTGATTTTTTCCATTTTGCATAAAATGTGTTTGGGTCAATAGAAGGATTCTTTTTTGAATATTTTTCGTGAAGTAAAAGCTACAGCGCATTTATAATAGGGCCCAAAGTTCTCTTTTTTCTTCAAAAACTTGTACCAGTATTTTTATTTTCTTATTTGCTTTGTACAGTTCCATGTTGCATCCTGTAGGTCCAAACTTAATTCTAATAATTCTTGGACAGCGTCACACATCGATCATAGGTCCAATAAAAATTCTGTAGATGTGATAAGTGCATTTATTATTTTTATTTCTTGTAGGATCATGCATTGTTTTTTTGAAATAATACACAAGGGATTCTAAATTATTCCATACAGCCAAAACTGTATGCAAACTAGATAACACCCATTGGGTACGTAAAATTCTTTCAATTTTCAGCAGCTCAGCTTCCAGTAATGCTGCAACTATTTACTATTTTTTGCCAAAGCATGATATATGATGTAAAGTTTATCAATAAATGATTTGAATCTATTTATTCCTGAAGTTTCCTTGACGGCATCACCTACTCATAATTCTAGTCTGTGATTAGCACATTGACAAACTGTAATAGAAAGAAAACGTTCTGATGGCAATTTTTTCACCCCATTTTATACCCTAACATAACAGCAGCGTTGTCGCACGCCAGAGAAACCGAACATTTTTTTAAATAATCTGTCATCCCATAAGAGTGAAGACATTGGAGTAAGAAATCAAATACTCTTTTTGCTGTTACTTTTTTAAGTTCTACCAAGTCCAAAAACAAATCTATCAGTGAATTCATTCCAGCAGCTTTGATATAGCATGAAGCATATACTATGAACGTCATTTTTTGACTTGTAGTTGACTCATCAATTATCAATTAAATTTTTTTATTGGAATGAACAATTTCTTGAACCACAGTTTTTTCATTACAATTCTGTTCAGTTCTGGCAGATCAATTTCACTTTCAAAATGATGGAATGACTGATTTTCTTTTGCAACTTTGTACGCAGTTCGAAAATTTTTGCACTTATTTTTTCGTGAGATAAAAACGTTAAAAAACATTCTCAAGTCTTTTTTCGTTTTTTTTTACTAGAGCAGATATGTTATAATTTTTTTTTAAGTGAGCTCAACTGTTGCTTCCTATCTTTGCCAGAATAGGTTATCTGATTGTTGATCTATTCTTTGAAAGTTTCATTCTGTTTAAGAGTATGCAAGGCATACAGCTAAGTGTCATTTTGCAAACACAGAACCATTCATTTTTCAAGCAAAAATTATAGTTTGGTCGTGCTTCTCGAGATCATATTCAAAAATATCAACAGGCATTGTTATCATTGTGCCTGTTCATATTCTGGCCTTTTTATTAGCAGGCCCCCGTAATTAATGATTTTTTTTTAATATTTATATTTATGGCCACACTTTACACTAACAATTAAAAAGAGATTCTTAATTCACAAATGACTTTTTAAAATAAAGAAATCATTTATCTTTCGGCAGGGTGATTAAAATTTTTTTTTATAACTCTATGAGAGATTGGCAATCTGCCCATGGGCAATGAGCGTTTGTTTTGATTGAGTAAGTAATGGGCATGTCGAGTCTCACTCCAGCGAGTGATCTCCATACAATTATCTAAATCATAAGTCGAGTATATTTGTCTGTGTAGTCTTAACTTAAAACTTATCTGGGTTCTAAGGTAAGGTCTGATGGCAGCAGACGTTTTAGCCTTTGTACTTCATTGGCTTCACGCATGTTTAACTGATTAACCAACACATTTGGATGCATAGACACTCTTTCACTGTATTTTGCACTGAATTAATACACTGCTTTCTTAACGGATTCCAGAGGGATGTCATGTAGAATAACTTTGTTGGAGACGTAGTAAGGGGTATCCACGATGGCATGCAAGACCTTGTTTTGAAACCTCTGCAGGATAGCGATGTTGGAATCACTAGCAGTTTCCTATAACTGGATACCATAAGTCCAGACCAGTTTAAGAATGGATTGATATAGCAATAGTTTATTATCCAAGGATAATTTCGATTTTCGGTCAATGACCCAATACATTTGACTTAGTTTTAGTCCTAGCTGCTTTCTTTTGGTAAATAGATATTTCTTCCAAGTAAGACGTCGGTCCAAATGGATGTTGAGATATTTAGCTTCTTCGACTTGCGGAAGGACATGTTTCCTTGCGTAGAGTAAATGTCACATGCAAGGACTTGGTTTCGTTAGTCTTAATGTTTTAACCAGAATTGTGTTTAGGTTTACTAGAAGGATTCGTGAAGCTGATGCTGGGTCGGTGTGGGATGCCAGAATAGCAGTGTCATCTGTGTATTTTGCGACCATAGTAGTTTTTGTTGTCGGTAGATCCGCTGTATACAAAAGATATAATACAGGGCCCAGTATGCTGCCTTGAGGGACGCCTGAGTGAATGGGATATAAGTCAGTGTATTCACTGCCTTGCTTTACTAGGAAGTGTCTATCAGTTATGTATGATTTAAGCAGTAGATAGTGAGGATAAGGAAGAAGCTTCTTTAGTTTGACTAGTAAGCTTCAGTGCTATACCTTATCAAAGGCTTGAGATATATTGAGGAATGCAGCAGACCAGTATCTTTTGGCATTTAGTTCTCTATTAGTTTGGTTGACTAGTCTATGTACTTGCTCTATTGTTCCGTGTTTATTGCGAAAGCCAAATTGATGTTTTAGGATTATTTCCTTTTCTGCTATTATAATATTAAGTTTTTTAACATATAACTTCTCAAGAACTTTGGATAGCATTGGTAGTAGGCTTATAGACCTGTAGGAAGAAATGTCTTCAGGCTTTTTTTTTAGGGTCATTATGATTTTAGCAACTCCAGATGCTGGGAAAGTAGTTTAATCTCAGAATAGTATTAAATATGTAGGTTATTAGTTTGTAGCATTTTACAGACAGTTCTTGCAATATTTTTCCAGAGATAAGGTCAAATCCTGGAGCCTTTTTGCTGTTTATTTCTTTCATTATGGCCTGTTTTATTTCTTTAGTTTTTAACTTTCCATGTGGCAATTCCATTTGAAATGGGGCATCTAGGAATTCTGTTATCTCGTTTTCCTCTTCGGTGGATAGCTCTGAAGGGAAAGGCTTGAATACATTTACTAGATGTTTCGAGAAGGCTTCATATTTTCCTTTATCGTTTCTGGCCCAGGTGTTGTCATCATTTTTTATTGGAGGATTGTGTTTTTGGGATCTTTTTAGCCTTCTTGTGGCTTTCCAGATTGAGTACTCCATGGCTTCAGTCAGCGTAAGACGTTCTAACTATTTCTGAATGCCATGGTTCTGTTCTTCTTTAATCCAGTCTTTCAGTTCTTTAGTGGCTTTATTCAATTTTTTTTTTGTTTTCTTCAATTCTGGCTTGCTGCCATTGTTTCTGCAGGTGTCTTTTTACTGCAATTTTTTTTCTTTAATAGCTGGAGATGTATCACTTTTCCTAAGAGGGGTTACAAGGCTGGGTGTGGCAAACCATGCAGCCTCCTGTATTTTCTTTGTTAAATATTCCACCATAATTTCAATGTCCAGTTCAGTCTCTAACGGTTGATCTGTTGAGATTAGGTAGTCCAATTCTAATTCCAAAGTTCCAGTCTGTCGTGCTATTGTCCAAGGAGGGTTGTTTTTCTTTATTCAAGATCTGCGAGTGTACAGTTAGCATTACTATAGAGTGGTCTGATGATAAATCAAAGCAGGTCTTTGCTTTACATTTTTTGATATCAATTTCTTTAGTAATGCAGAAATCTATAGCATCTGGAATTTTGTTTTTATCAGTTGGTCAATACGTTGGTTCACCAGTAGATAGTTGTTGCAGATTGTTCTCTTTCATTGCTTCAAGAATATATATATTATCTCGAATGATAAAACATCAAGTTTAAAACCCTGTTTCTATGCTTTATATAACAAAAAAGGACTGTTTCTGCGATGTTATTTCGCCTGCATTAGTTCAACCATTATTTTAGAGGGTCTTTAACAGCTTTTCTAATCACTACTTGTTTTGTTTATTCTAAAGGCCCTGAGAAGCTGGGTAGTCAGTGCTGGTCATTTATTGCTCATTTATTGAGTAATGACCCAACTAAGTCACTTTGAAGGAGAGCATGTTTAAACATGCACTTATTTCTTACTACAATACGTCATGATGCACTCACGCCTCAAATTATCTAGGCCTTTGCATTCAGGTAAGCATGGCATGATTCAAATAACACTGAACTGTCCATAGATATTTAAGTATATTACGTAGAATGTATTTTGCCACTTAGAATTATCAATTTTTGTTGTCTATTTTATTCTTGATACTCTGGTGCATATGCTTATTTTAAATGTAAGGTTTATATTATACTAGTACTTTAATGGTTTTTGTTGATCAAGTACAATTTTATGAATTTTAAGTGTTTTCATGTAAATAGTGAGTCTAACTGCTTTTAAGATGTGATATAGATTTCCTCTAGACCTGCTAAGGAGAAAAATGTTGTGGTGGTCTTAATTAGCATGTTCATCATAGAAGAGAGTTGAGAAGCAAGCATCCAGGATAGTAGTACCTGAAACATATAAAAGATTCTAGTGCCGACCATGGCTTTAAGTAAAATTACTTTTTAGCATTTGTGTGACTATCTTGAGACATACATAGAACTCACTTCAAATTTTCTAGAATTTTCTTAATAACCATGACTATATAAAAAAAATTAAGGTTTACTTAGTAAAATAGGGGAATGTGGAAAAAGAAGTACAAGTTCAACCTTGAAGAAGTTTTGGTCCTCAAAAGAAATGTTAAAAAGTAAGGTATCAAGATTAATATTAGGGCTAAAGTTAACCAACAAAGCGAATTTAGGGAAAATTAGTAGAAAGAGTTTAGGATGTTGAAAAGACTAGTTGAAAACAGAAATGGAATTGGGCAGGCCACGTAGCAAGATTCCAACAAGACGTATGGCTTACAAGATCACAGTGTGGGCACTAACTTCAGGTACAAGATGAGAAGGTTGACCAAATAGATGTTGGGTAGATGAAATAGCAAAATTTGCTATAGGCAATTGGAAGACTGAAGTTAAAGATAGAAATGCATGGAAGAGAAAGAGCAGGTATTGCCTTGGGTAGACTAATAAGTAACGAGTAGTGCTTATAAATGACCAGAAACTGATTGACCTCACCATTTTATAAAGTTGATGTCAACAGTGCACTTTAAAGCACAAGACAAAATTTCTTTAATTATCTAAAACAGTGCTTTGGAAAGCAGTAGTAGTAGATGGACAGCAGAACAAATAAGGAAGATAAACGCTTTTAAATGAGGATACTTTAATAGAGAAATGTAAAAAAGTGTAATGTAGTGTCTGATAGCCAACAATTTTGTCGATAATGTGAAACATGGTTTTATATTTAGAAGCTGAAAGTGAATATACATACCTTGACTACAAGCTGCTTTATCTCTTGCTCTTGATTCTAACTGTAAGCTTAACAATGTTTCCCTATATATAAATTATCCAAAGATTAACACAAAAAAGTCACAATATATGATTATGGGAAATATGAAACAAGAGGCGAGTCAAAACTCAAGTATAAAAACAAAAATAGCAAAAAGAACTAACCCTCAAGACAATAAACAAGATGGTATATTTAGGCATGGAGAAATAAACAAAAGGATATTAATTACTTCAAAATGTGTGAGTTCATGAAATCATTATCAACAAAATAAAAGTTTGTACAGGACAATTATCAGCCTGGTCCTAACTTGTGCGAGCGAGACCTGGGTGACAACTAAACAAATAGAAAATAAATTAATTACAAGGGAAAGAAAAATATTCCAACGATTTTTTTGGGGGGGAGGGATGTTAAAAAGGGCAGAGGTGGTGTAGAAAAACGAATAAAAAACTAGAGGGATTACATTAAGACCCAGACATTACTATAAGGATAAGACAAAGTAGGCTAAGGTGGTTAGGTCACATAATGAGAAAAGAAGAAAATAGTCCAATACAAAAAATAAAGCGACAGAAACCAGAAATATAAAAGGACGACTAAAGGAAACAAAGTGGCAGATAGCAGATAGGAGAAGACCTTCAAGAAACTGTTATCAGAAATTGGAAAATACAAGGATGAGAAGACATGGAGGAAACAGATTCAATCCATAGACTAATCTATATATAATTTATTTAAACAAACAGCGTACTAACAGTAAATACTTTCTTCAAATCCAAATATATTGATATAGCAAATTCACTATATAACCTACCTCATTCAGAAAACTGCATAGAAATCAATACGTGTCTCAAATGGGGAAATATGTGAACGTATAATAAAAACAATATAAAAGAGCTAGTGGACAAATGGACGAACAAGACAAAATTAGCAAAGGTCATGTAGTATGGTAGAGCAATTAAAAACGGAAAAGCAGAATTAATGATGGCAAATTAAATTAAATCAAGAAAAGGCTGCCACATTTGCTAAATCATTTGATCCATCTATAAATTATGACAACAAAATTGATGATTTTTAGAAGTGGCATGCCATATGTGTTATATATAAGATATATTATATATATAATATATATATAATAAATCCATAAGATTTTTTCCTCTATCTGAAGTCAAACAATAAATTACTATAGTTTAAAGCTCCTGGATTCGATTAATAATGGCTAAAATATGAAAATGCTGTGTTTTCTATTGACTTCCATGGAAACACATATTATTATGATATGAAAACCTGATAACCAGCCGAAGAGAAACTGTTATTGTCATGTAGACCAATTTGTTTACTTCCCATTTTAGGCATGAGAAAAGACGCAACTTTTTGGTATCAATACCTAGTTATCAATTTTTGAAAGTCACTCAAACATGCAGTGACAAACAGAATTGTAAATATTATTGCCAAGAGTTTAGTAACCAAATATTACACCTCAATTTTCCTGATCATTTTGCAGGCATTGTATAAGCTAAAGCAATCACTATATGTTCTTAAAATTTTATATTCTTATTGTTCCTACTTAAGAAAATAGAATAATAAACCTTCCAAATATTCCATAAATTCTGTACCACAGGAGAATGGATTGGAGCCTGTACTCTACTTAATCTCCACCATAGATCTACTAGAGAGAAATGATATACAAATTTATAGTTTTGCCAACTGTTATGACAGGAAAATTAAATATGCAGTTGCATTTTTAACTATGATGGTTTAAAGAAGTACGAATTCTTTTACAAAGAAAACTACATTTAACTTATTGTCATGAGGAAGTGAGATGAAATTTTGCCCAAAATCACTTGGCCTGGAAGAAGTAGTGGAACATCATCATATTTACAGATGAAAAAGATTTGTTTGGATGGTTTACATGAATTTCACTATTGCTTTTATGACATAAGAAAATAGAGAAGTCTGGCATGTTATCACACTAGAAAAAAAGGGAAGCGACCTCTTCTAGAAGATCTGTACATGGAGAAAATTTAAGTGGCAAACAAAATACGGAGAGGTATCAAAGCCTTTTTAATGCTACAAAATTGAAAAATCATTTATATTATGGATGACAGGGTGAATAGCTTCCATAGCTGAATTGAAATGATCCAGTTGTTCACCTTGCATACAATTTAATGTGCGTGGTTGGCTTGTTGTGCTTGGATAATAAAAAATCTGGTGTGAACATCACACGACTTTCCTTATCCTATTATTATATACCAGAGAACCCGCAGGCTTCGTCGACGAAGCCTGATCTAGACGCCAGGTAGTCATGTAGAACATTCCACATGTTTTACGTACATTTAACTCTACAAACAATAGAAACATTGGGAGGGATTTCCCTTGTAATCAAAATATTTAAATAATTTAAAAACAGTTAAAATTAGACGGCTGATTTTTTGAGCCGAATTATCAAATATAGTTGTGAATGTGGTGTGCAAGTTTCAAGGAAATCGGTTGAAGCGTCTAGGAGGAGATAGAATTATAAGTTTAGTTAGGGAGATAAGACAAATATACTATATATTAGATTATACCGGGTCCATCGTCTCGGCCCTGCACTGCTCTCGCCCCGGAATTTGTTATTTTAAAAAAAGACGAGGCGCGAGTCCAACACTAGAAAGCTGATTAAAATAAACAGTACAAGACAATAATTGACTCGTACTTAAAATTTTGCTACGTCACTGAAGGTAACCATGCGAGCTCGATCGCACAGCCTTCGCCATTATCGCCTGCGTGCTCCCTCCTAGCGGCCAAGCGCTCCCCCCCGTCCTCCCGCAGTCGGCCCGGTAGCTCTCCGAGCGCGCTGTGATTGGTCCGTTTAATTAATTTTTAATGGGCTATAACTTATTTATTTGACCTCGGATCAAAAAATTTCATTGTAATTTTTTGTTCGTCTCGGTTTGATCTATCCGGTAATATAAATTTTCCGAAACATTTTATGAACACCCGGTATATTAAAAATCCTGAGCTGCAATTTTTTTCGAATTCTTGTTTTATTAACTTTTATTTTAAATTCATATTTATCTCATGATAACAAATCATTTTTATTCTCATAAATTTTTTGTATCTTCAACCGTTTAGATTCTCGACCGCTTTCCGACCGATTTTGCGACCTTGCGACCAAACGACTCGGCCTACAAGTATCTTGCATACCAAATTTCAAGTCTCTAGCTTTTACGGTTCTCAAGAAATCCTGTTTACTGACAGACCGACAGACACACACACACACACACGAACCAATGGCTAAAACCAACTTTTTTGGTGTCCTGAGGCTATAATTCGTCCAGAAATGTGAAATACTAGGCAGGTAAAATTTCCGCCGACTACATTACTTTCCTTATAGGATAAGGAAAGTAAAAAACGTAAAAATTAATTGTTATCAATAAGTCAGAAATACAATTCTCTTTATCAGTCACTACTTGATAGAATATTTGAAGTGATTAATAAAGGTGGAGCCTTTCTCTGTAATAATTTGAAAATGAAGTTGTTCTCCATGCACCACAATTTTTAATTTTACTTATTGTTTTAATACTTAGATCAATAGTGCAGTTTTGTGCTGTAATAATGTGAAGTGATCTAAACCTTACTAACTTTTCAAAATTCAACAAGGCATTTTTGTTAACAGATTCAACACTTAAGCACACAGAGTGTTTGGAAAGTTTTAAGGCAGATTCAATCATACACTATGGCCAACAGGACGGTTTCTGACTGTTTCCAGGGAGTTCTACAGGAAAATTTCAATCTGGAAAACAGTCTATGGTCAGGACGCCCATCCTCATCTGTTACAGAGAAGAATATTGCTCTGGGAGGAAGATGCTTTGACAGGCTTGTGACCTATCCTCAAAGAGAAGAGTATTTCGACATTTCTGCACTGGCAATTCACACTATTCTTCATGATCACCTTGAAGAGAAGAAAGTTGATTTTTTTTGGGTATTGCATTCCTTACCTGACAAACAGATGACCGGACTTGTTTTGTGGTACTGTGAGACATTCAATACGTTTGAAAATAGAAGATCTTGCTGTGTCAGAAGCATTCTAATAGGTGAAGAAATCTGACTTTATTTTTATGACATATCTATTAAAGCCTGAAGCGAAAAGGAGAGTGTTTTAATGATTAGGATCCTCTAATAGCATGAGATAACAAGTGTGCCAAAATCCCTGATGGAACATGGAAAAGTTGATTTGATGACTGGTTTTGAAGGAAGCAGAAGTGTGTGGTTTGAATGATATGAAAATTAAGATTTTTTGGATTGACAATTTTAAGATCGCTATAGTACTTAATGTGGGTATTTCTACAAGACATGTAACATTTTGGATATTTTTTTATTAGAGTATATTACATACGGCACAAACATTTAATGTTTTCTCATTGCACTATTGTTAGTGACTATTGCTTCTCAATGAAACTATACATACAACCTAAATTTCCCTACTAATTTCTGTAACGATGTATTTATAAGTGTTAAACCCTATATATTTTTAATGGGGTTTAAATCTGGACTTTCCGCCATCTTAAAATATCAATATATTATCTGTTAACCACTTCCGAAGATCATTTGACATATGAATTGAAGAGTTACCTCAAAATGTGAATTCATGAAGAACAGTATATTATCCCAAATGTGCATTTAAATAGGCCCAGTCAATTTCTTCCCAATAATAGGGTCCCTGAAAATATGATATCTGACTTATAAACTGACCACCAAAATCTCTCGATTTAAATCTTGAACATGCTTGGTATAAGATGGCATCCTTGAACCTTTTATTTTATTTCAGGCAGTATTTGAAGCTCTTGAGGACACAATCTACCAATTAAGAAAGCAGATAAAGGAAAAAGAAGCAGCTATCGATTCCCTGCAAGACTCGCTCCATTCCAAAGCCGTAGAAAACGAAAATCTCAAGAAAGTTATCAGGTAAACCTCATTAGGCAGTTTTGCGCATGCTGAAGATTATTCCTTTTAGAAATTCAACGATGAACTGCCAAAAATGCCAAAAAGACTTTGAGAACATATCAAAAGCTTTACATATACCGACAGGTGCTGCTACTACCACGTTAGATGATAAGGAGATTGGTTCGCCCACATCTTCCACCTTAAGTGATCCTTGATATTAAAAGTTGTTGCTCACTAGTTGACAACTGCTATTGAGGTGCAGTTGTTACTCCAGAGGTGCTTATTGTGTACTGTTACACAAGATAAAGGTGTTAAATTTGCGTTAATTTTATATTGTTAATTTTTGATTGAAATTTTGCTTTGAGAAACGACTCGAAGGGAATTTCAAATTTTAGTATATCCAGACTATTAACAGTATTTTAATCTGCAATTGAACTACCAATGAGACTAATCATGTTCTACAAATAATCTATTGTAAATAGCTACAGAATTATTACTAGTATTAGGAGTCAGTTTTATGTTAACCATTTGAGTAGTTTTCAAGATTTAGGCTGTGCGAGTGCCTAACGATCTTACAATTGCTAGTTATGTAAGTGTAGCTCTAAATTGAGGTTTCAGGCATTAAGTCAAAGTGCAGTTAACGCCTACCATATTTTTTTACTGTAATGAGGCGTCTAATGAAAATGGACACTTCCTATTGTGCAAAGCTGTATAGTGATTTGAAATATGTGGCAGGAAAGGTTGTGTTTATTAAGCATTGCGTAAATAAAGCAGATTTATAACAAAAAACTAATTGTATAATTGCCCCGTTTCCCCTCGGTTAACTTTTTTATCAGAAATTTTCACTCTTGAACCATTCTCCATATTAATACATTCTCATTGTGACTAATGTGCAGCGTCGAGCCTGAAATTATTTTCAAATTTTTATTGAATTGTTATAGCTGAGAAACTAAAAATAGTAATAACAATAATTATAATAGCACATTGAGTATCCAGAGTGAGTGGAAGGAGATAATTATTTAAAAATTCTGTATGATTGAATTTTTAATTTCATTTTGTAGTTAATTCTTTCAGTCCTTTGAAATTTGTATTTGTTGTTTGATTCAAAATGTTTTTCAAAAATGTTCAACAGTTTTAAAGAGTAAGTAATGTGTAGTTAAATGTGGTTGGTGTTTAGTTTCTCTGCTTGGTGTTTGGTCACATAATCATCAGTTATTGTGGGTATTCATTGATTTATTTATCATTGCATTTGGCAACGCCACATTGTCAATGGCAATGCTTTGCTTACTGCAATTTATGTTTTATTTATTGTAAGCAAAAAAAAGGCGCTAAAAAGGGAAATAACTAAGAACATAGCATCTTTCCAAACATTTTATCTACTTTTTTTAAAAAATAAGTGCAAAATTTTGAATGTCTTAGTATCAAAGACGGGGATCTAAATGAGAGCTAAAAAATTTTTCCGTGTGATCTTTTTTAAGAGCTGTATGTGTAAAAAATGGACCTGTAGATGAATAACCAGTTGAACATTGGAAAAGATTAACGAAAAGCTGAAGAAAGTCCAAAAAGTTGCTTGTTAATTAGAGTCGGTGAAACCGTGTTTTAAAAACAACAAACAGACTAAAAAGTTAACAGAGAATGACCTGTGGTCTTTTTGAAAGATTTTTCTCTTCTTAACATTACTTGTTTAACCATTTTTTTTAAATCAGAATCTTATAGTTAGGAATATCCTCACAGAGATTTTATTGATCAAGACAAGGTCTTGATGTTGATGTGGTAGTAAGTGGTTTTTGAAGGTCACAATAATGTGACCCCAATTGTCAATCTCTTGACATACCAAAAAAATATTTTTAAAATCAAAAGTTAATACCACTTTGTATACTGCTGTAAAGTTGACAATACAAATATAATTTGACTTTTCCATACAATTGGTAATTTAAGAAGACTCGCATTTGTTACACTTTTCTATTTTTTTGGAAAAAGTTTATTTCATCTTCCTTATCAAAATTTTGTAGAATTTGGATGCTGTAGTATGAGAATGTTTTTAAATTTTCTCCATCCCAGTTATTTCTTTTTGACGATTTTCAGGAACGTCGAATTGAACGCATAGCTTTTTTTACTTTTTGGTTTTTTTTCTTGCATTTTTGTTTTTAAGGTAGCAGCTTGATATTACATTTTTCTTCGTTCTGAGTTATGAAGTAATATTTGTTTAATATACTAAAGACCTTTTATCTGGAAGAGTATATACTGGTACTTTTAACAATTAACAGTTTTGATAACAATTTTATAAATAGTTTTGTGAAGTCCGTTTTTAATGAATGTTGACTACAGGAACAAACTTCAGGATATATCTAATAGGAAAAGAAACAAAATTTTATAGGAATATATGTCTGAAAGTACATGTTTCATGACGTTAGTCTTTCAGAAAGATACCTAACTTTGTGATGATTATTTATATGTATGGACAAGAGAATTAAAATGGAAGACAACTGAATCGCAAAATATTTGTAGCAGTGTTCGATCATTTATATGTCAGGATCATTTGATGCTAGGAGTGAACATGGAGCATGGGCGTGCTTTGTCATACACCTAAATTGGATGAATGTATTTTACAATATAATCAGAATAACCTAAATAGAACCTCCAGATGACTTGCTAGCATATTATATGCCAAGTGACTGTGTTAAGTGTCATTATAGGTTTTCTATAGTAAATTCATTCTGCAAATAAAGTAATTTATCATTGTATTAATAATTCATAATGGACACTGCCTTTATTACATCAAGATGTACGTACTATTGGCAGTATAATGGATTATGCAACTGACATATGATAGAATTCCAGCTTACTTCAAAGTTATTATTCGTTTGTGTCTTAGTAGCAACTTTCCTGATAGATTGGATCCATTATGCCATTTGAAAGTGTCATATCAACTAAGTTAGTTCTTGATCTGCAGACATTTGAACATGTTATTGTAACCTCTGACGATATTTAGCTACAGCCTGATAGATTTTAACGGGTGTGACATTTAACTTTTTGTTTCTTTTTTTATTAAAGATTATCTCTGGAAGTTTATATTTCCAGACTTTGGTAGCTTAACCTTATAGTGATTTTCTGCTATTTTTAAGTGCTTCTGCTTAAATTGCTAAATCAGATGATTTGTAGATTCTATGAGAAGGTAACTTTAGTACCTCTATTGTCTTCTGCAATGTTTCCACTATGATGATGTTGTTATGAGAAAAAGGTATGTCATAGATAAGAACAACAGGTCGTTTTTTCAAATGATTGTTTAGGAAAATTCGATGAAAGTAATTTCCAATTGTCTGAATTCACTGTTAATATCTTGACGCACAAGGTGTTCATATTTTTTCAAATATTGCAATTCAACTGATTTACGTCTAAGGACCCACATATGTTTTTCTATTCTATCAAAATAAAAAATTGGGAAATGTTTATGCAACCAGTCAATCAAATTATTCATCTAAGTAATTATAATGGGGTAATTTTTGGTCAGTTGTAATGCCTAATAACACAGACATTTTTATTACTTCGTCTGCAGTAACTCTAAACCTTTTTTCTTTTTTTTGACAATTTAGGGTCTGTTTAGAAGCTTGTGGGAAATTTGAGGAAACTGTTTTCGACAGTGCAATTGTGAAAATGTTTATTAAATTTTTTTAACGAATTTGTTAACTTGAAAGAAAGTTTCAGAAAGTCGATAACGTCAACAAAGTATTTGTTTCTGGTATTGAATTCTTGAGTAGAATATTTAAATTACAGTAGTCAGAAGAATTTCCTTCTTAGAAAGACGAAAGCTACACTTTTCTATTGTTTTGGTGTGGTTTGTCACCTTACTGTCTTTTTCTTTAAGTAAATCTCAATGAATGGCCTTAATAATATTCCATATTACTAGAAGATCCCATGATATAGTTTCAGGAATTTTTGGAATTTTTTTTTTTTGATTTCTTGAAGAAGTGTTTTATGACGCCACAAGTTTCAAACGTGCATTGGGAAATTTAAAAATATAAGGCTATAGATATAGAGAGTGGCACATCGGCCAGAAGCATAGATGGGAAAGAGAAGAAGGTATAGAGGGAAGATGAATATTTTATTGTTTAAAAAGAAACTAAATGGAATAACAGCAATGTTCAAAATACAATCTTTCAATTAGTTCTTGTGTCCCGCGTTTGTACCATACGCTGCTTTTAGAAGGAAGATATGTTGGTGCTCCAGTCTTCACCTCTTGGATTTTTTAAAATTGCCTACCATAAAGAAAGTAAACTATTCATAATAATTGATAATCTCTTGGTAAATGATCAGGACTATAGGCAGGGTGAGACAATATGATTGTATACAGTCTGGGATTTTGACCTGTGTTCTTTGGGTTGCATAGAGAGGAGAACTGTTCTGTTGTAGTAGTAGTCTCGTTTTTAGGCCAAAAATACGTATATTTTCTAATTTAAAATAGTGAAGTACTTTATGTTTTGTTTGACTAGAACAAAATTAATATTTAACCTATCGGGTTCAGCTTTTAACTTTTCTTTTGGGTGATTGCCTCTTTAATGAGAAATTGACTAGTTAGTCAATTTTGCCGAAATTTATTTAATACTTAAATCTCTTCATAAATTCAACACCCCAACCAACCACACAAGCTCATCAATAATCTGAGGGCGTGTTTTTCAAGGTGGGTTAACGAACCTTTGCCATATTTTATTTCAACAATGCATCTTTTTGAAAAGAAATAACCGTTTAGGAACTTGGGCAGCTTCCTTGTAAGCATTTTCGCCATATTTATTCCTAACAAAGTTATACTGCTGTATATTGTTTATGTAAATCAATAGGGAATCATGTTAAAAGGTTAAAAAATTACTATTGCAGAAAGTAGCCTCTCACAACATCATCTGGCAGATTGATGCAGATATGTTTATTACATAGAACACCCATCTAGCGGGGAAAACTTGTACTAGAAAGGAATTCCGGTAATTTTTAGTTACTCTTTCTACAGCCGTATTAACGTAGCCAAGAGGATAATATCAATAATCTATTTAATAATGGTGGGGGCATGGCCTGGGAACTGAAAGGTTAAGTCTTTCATATGTTCGCTCTCGCTGACCGGTCGTTACGCATCTCTGATACGGGGCGCCTTAGGCAACCGCACTATTGCCCTTTGTTCGAGTGAATGCAGGTATTCAATTATCTGCAGTGATTGAGTATTCCACCCGCCAGGCATCAGAAAGCGCCAGGAATTGTCCGCACAGGAGCTAGGCGTCTCAACCACGCGGCCACCCTGGCGCAAATAATCAATTTACTTCATTTAAATTCATACGATTAGTATACAAACTAGTTTAGTAGTTGAAAAATCAACAGAAGAACAAAAGAGGTATAGAAGTGTCATAAAAATAAAAAACAGAGAGGCGATAATATGCTGTACGAATCTTTTTGATAGCAAAGCTACTTAATATTGCAAGCAGATGGTTTTGGGAATAAAGAGATACAATCTGATCACATAAACAGAGAGTTGAAAATGTTTCTTGGATAGATCGAATTTTTGATTAATTTAAATTCATTTCTCGGGCTGCTCGTTTGACACATCTGCTTTAATTCAATTTAAGATACTGCTGTAACGTTCTCAAAATCCTAATAATTTAATTCATCGCTTTTTATAAGCTAATGAAATAATCTAGTCAGCGCAGGAAGCCCCAAATTAACGAGGCATCCGTAGGATGATCACGTTCCGTGTACATTGCGGAGCTGCCTCCGCCAAAGGACGCAAACTTTGCAGTAATTGTTAATTGGGAGCCAGTGTAGATTCTGAAAATTCTAATAAAACAAAACAAATTCAGCATTTTACTAGAGTCGATAAGGAAAAGATTTTCAACACAAAACGAAACAGCAAACGTGTACCCTATAAATGCTTCTAGGGATGAATTATCTTCAAGTAGCACCAAAACAACTTCAACAAAGCCAGTAAATCTGGACTAGTGGAAAAAAAACAAAAGGTTCAAGAGTTAGACACATTTCAATTGTCTATAGCAAAATAGTAATGCCCATACAGATGATATTACATTTGTTAATTCTTTAGGAGATACAAGCGACACTTGATAGCATCACTGGAGTGAGGAGGGCACGCCTCCTCGATTCTGATTGACTGTCTCACCACGTTGTAGAAGTCACATGATGTTTTCTTACAATATTGTCATTGTTATCTTCAAGAGTATCGTATGCAGCAGACTATAGACTGCGTCACAAATTGGACAACAATCCGGTTTTCCTCACCTTAGGAATTCCC
This sequence comes from Sinelater perroti, assembly GCA_036346155.1. NCBI lineage: Eukaryota > Metazoa > Arthropoda > Insecta > Coleoptera > Elateridae > Sinelater > Sinelater perroti. The sequence continues at coordinate 195,658 of JARFIY010000006.1, read as the reverse complement.
GACGGAGCCGACGATATATTTTCCGCTTCGCAGTCCTAGAGCCGGACTTTACCGTCTACCTGGGGCAGACCATAAGATCCATTACCATCATCCGCTATGACAAAGACCTGAAGTAAGCGGTATATCTTCTTACCGTCTAATCCATTCGCGTAGGAGATTAAAGAGACCTTATACTTCTGAAGCTGAAAAATGGGATATATGAGAAGAACCGGACGCTATGGCGCGCTCAGCAATTCTTGGATCCTACAGATATGCAAAAATATCACAGGAGCGCTGCAGAGGTCAAAACCGTCGTCGCGGAACACCGCAATGCTGCCTGGGAAGGCAAGCTGGATTTACTTGCCGTGGCCGACTATAGCATCTGGAGAATGATCAAGACCTTACGGAATCGTCCTTTGATGACATCCCCCATCTACGAAGAACTGGATACTGTTCAAAACAAGATAGGCCTCCGTTGATAACTTAGAGCTTCTTATCCTAGGACCAGCCAATAAGCCTATTGCTTGTGCAACACATGAAGACGACTGTCGAAGACCTCCAATTGATTCTGAAGAGTCAGCTTGGATTGCGCTCCGGCTACTCCACTCCTGCAGCTTCTCAGGGTGATGGAACGCATTACAGAAGGCTACACTAAGGAACAAACCACTGGTGTAGTCTTCTCTGACGTGATCAAGGCCTTTGATAAGGTGTGGCACAACGGGCTTGTATATAAGATGACCCCCACTTCAATACCGCTGCCGATTATTTAGCTGATTTGATTCTTCCTCTCCGGAAGGAAATTTAAAATCAAGTTTGGTGGCATCAGGTCATCGAAGAGCCGGACTCCCCCTCCCCCTCCCCGTCTTTGACGTTATACAACTTCTATATCTTGGACATGCCTACGACTCCACCATTGAACTAGCTTAACATGCAGCCTGCCTCTAATTACCCGGCGATTTCAGGAGGAACTGCAGCTAGAAGACTGGTGCAGGAGATTGGAATCAAGTCGGAGAAGAGTACGGAGCTTCTGTTCCCTACCAAAAAACAGCTTCACTGTTTAGATGACCTGGCTAACCTCAGGATCTTTGAAAAAGATATACCCTAGGAGGAAGAAACCAGAAATCTCAGGATGCTTTTGGACCGAAAGCTAATCTGCCGGACACACATTGATAGGACGATAACTAAAACCAAGGAAGTGAAAGCAACACTCGGATTTCTCCTCCATCCCAAGAGCCGACTATCAACAAACAACAAGCTGTTTTTATATAAGACAGTTATCCAGCCTATCATGACGCATGCGGCTCCAGTTTGGGGCTGGGCCACTAAAACTCATAAAAAGAACTCTAGGTCGTCCATAAGTGAATCCCACGACCCGTCTTCGGCGCCTGTGGTTCGTGGAGAACCATGATCTTTATCGAGACGATCCAGGAATGTATCTCTTAGAGCGTTTAGAAATCACTTGAGAGCATCCAAGGCCGTGGCCATTCCATCGTCCGTAGTCTATACAACTAGAAGGTAAACAGAGGCACCCATTACAAACGTCCAAAGATCCTAATCCTTCATATGGGCCTCAGTTAGCCACCAGAAGAGTGCCGCGAACTAAGTTCTTTAAAAAATTTGCCATTTCTGTTTTCTACTCAGTAATATTACAAGTAGCGTTGCTAGCCCAAAATGATTGTCAATGCCTTTTTCGTTTGCCAAGGGCAGTCTTGGTAAAGTCGTCCAAGTTAAGGAAGCGAAATTTGGCAAGTGGAAATAATGTATAACCGCGGTCGTCCAACTGAAGGACACTGGGTATTATCGAAGACAGCCGAAAGGACGTCATGATGGTGGTTATCCACTAAAATACAAAAATATATGTTTCTTGAGGCTGAAACCCACATCGATTTCTGAAGAGGATATGATCGATTTTTTGAATTCAATTATATCCATATACTGACTGGTTTCGCCAATGTCATCGTTCCAGAGAAGAGTGCATTGATTACTTGGTGGAGTACTTCTGGCTCCATGAGTGTTACAAGATGGGCAAGGACTATATGAAGATTCCCTTGATGCTGAGGACTATCGTCATTAAGCTGCATTTGAGCGCTTAAACAATTTTTTTAAGGCGTGGTCCTAATGGTGGCTTAGCACATCTACGCGGTGTTTTCTGGATTCGCTATCCGATAGCTAAACGGCCAATAGACAATTTAAATTCAAGTGAAATTCAATTTGTGTCCACCAGGTCATTTTACGAAATAGATTGTATTTATGGTTTGCGATGCCGTTGGCGTTCTACAATGCAATTTTGTACGATTGAGCCATCCATCAACGTTGTTCCTTTGAGTCTCCTGGCCGTATTCTATTTAGATATTTGGAATTATTGGGATGGACTTGGAGACCTAAATGTTTGTTGTTCCACCTGCACCATCTTTCCATTTATAAATCAACATATTGACCAACGGCCCCAAATAAGTTACAAAACTGCCTGGGCTTCTTTATTATTAAAAGATTTACTCCAGGAACTCTAGACAAATGAAGACCTACATCTGATAGTGACCGTTTATTCAAGTATCAACTAAAATGAGTAGAAGATATAACTTATCTAAATAACTCCACCTAGTTAATTCAATAATCTACTTGGGAAGTAAGACTAGTTTTAGAAAAAATTAAAACAATTGATTGTCTAATAAAGACAACTTTGATGGTTATATCAATTAACCATCCACAAATTAAACTAAAATCGTGCAACAAGATAATTGAGAGAATGATTAAAAGAACTCTAGAATAGGTCTTTTCAGTAACATATCCTGTGGAAGGCAACAAAAAGATTGAAACAGCCAAGAGAACATGTACTACCCTTAGGAAAACCAAATAATGGCTGGACTAATGCAGGAAAAGAGGAAGCTGAAGTTTTTTGTTAATTATTTGGAAATTGTGTTTGTCACTCCAAAAGATCAATTTTTTATTTGATTATCAATTCACCATTCTACAACTGAAGTTGATATTATCAATAAAACTTAGCCTTCTTAGATATTAGCCGAGCTTCTGACAGAGCATGGCACCATGGACTTCCCTATAAATGTAGAAAGAAACTTTCAGAGAATGTCTATTATTCATGAAACTAAATCTTTTCTAACGTTCTTGAAGGTATTCCGAAAAGTAATGAGATTGATTTTCTTGATCCAAGTGGAAGAGTTTGGGGATGGGGGGTGGAGTATTTAGATTTGATCGTTGGGGGGAATGTCAGACTGCAGAAATGCAACGCAGTGTCTCAAAAAATCTCAACCGAGACACTTGGTGTGATACAGAAAACCTATGGGGGGATGTTTTATTGAAGACATGGTGTTTAAATGGTTCAAAGCGTTCGGAGAAGGAAAAGAGGTCGCTAAGAATTAGCAAGGCGTCCATTAACTTCTCGCATTTAGTATAATGCGACTAAAGTGAAAGCGGTTTTGGACTCTAATCGACGCGTCAGATAAAGTGAGATGTCCAAAGTTCATTGTGCATGAAATCGTCAGAATGGGATTGTATGTGGGGAAAATTTGTGCTAAATTGGTTGCCAAAGTTTTACCAGACGAACAGAAGAAAACCCATGTTTTGATTGCTCTAAGCTCAAATTCCGCTTAAAAGGATACCGTTTTGAGACTGTTAAAAATACGTAGACTGCTGTGACGAGTATTCTGAAAGAGATTCGAGTTAAAGACTTCCAAGCGAGCTGCTATGCATGGCAGAACTGCTACCAATGATATAATGATACTCAAGGATGTTATTTTGAAAAATGCAATATAAACATATCTTCAATAAAATTAATGTTTTGGATTAGTCCTATTACTTTCCGACGTAGCTTACATTGCAAGAAGCTAAGTTTGGTAATTTTATTACTGAGGCTATAATTAGTATTGTGATTATCAGTCTTTTTTTAAGGATTATGAAAAAGCAGAATTATCTTAGAAAGTTATTGCTAAATGTTATCGATTTTTTGTATTTCGCAGTATTTATATTTATTACATGATGACCTAAAACGAGGATTTACTGTTATTTATTTTTGTAATAATTTAAAAATAACTTTTATGCGTGTTTTAAAACGAAAATATATAGGGTGTCTCAATTAAACACACACAAAGAACAGGGTTAATAGGATTTGTAAAGTTATATATTCATGTATATACCATTCCTGTTGATTTTTCGGTAATTAAAAGTAGTTTAACGTAATATTTAAACTATTGATGCCGTTGTCATGCGTTAATCAAGATCAACAACTTTTACAAGTAGAAATGACGTTGACTTCGTTAACAACTTTGGAGATTTCTGAGTCCAACCCCCAACTTTCATTTTATAGATGAATCGTCGGTTGCCCCTGTCTAATTTATAGAGAGGCCAAAGATAATGGGGTTATTGTGGACTTCAACGCTGGAGAATAATTGTTGGGCGTTCTAGGAATCCTCTTTGAAGGTTATTATATGGTTGTCTAAGTAGAAGGCCGTGTTGCTAATGAACCAAAGGGTATCAAAAATATGGTCCTGAAGACTCTGATTTGAATCACCTCAAGTGCTTTTCAACGCAGTAATTCCGGACAGAAAAACATAATCGAACGAATAATGGTCATGTAAAGTGTTATCTTGTGCTGCCCTTATCTTTGTAACGGTTCGATTAACTTAAGGATTCCAACGATTTCGTGGAAAATAAGACGGCTACACTCTTCTTGCTGTTGACTCCTATTCTCCAGTCTTCGAGCATATCCAGCTCCTTCTGGACAGTCTGGATTACCAGGGAGGGTCATCACGAACTTGAAACTACATTGCGTCTTCTATATACTGAGCTATCGTCATGGAGAGCGTTGTCGAAATGTCCTGGACGTAGATGTTGAGTAACATCTTTTATAGCTCTGAGTCTTGGAGGACTTCGGTTCGCAAGCACTTCTCTGATTACTTCACTCCACCAAACTGGATCTAGAGCTTCCAACAGGATGGGAAAGATTAAATTAACTGAAGCATATCTAGCAGGGTGTCGAAGGCCTTGGTCACACCCAGGAAAATTGTAGCGGTAGTCTGTGATTTTTTCATCGTGCAGAGGAGTTTATGGGCAGTAGGCAAGTCAGGGAGGTTTTTAACTTTATTCAATAGTTTTCTCAGAATTGGTAGAAGACTGATAGAATGGCAGTCCTGGAGAAACGTCTTTTCAAACTTAGAAAGCATTATGACGTCCACCACTTTACACGGGCTCGGAACGTGGCGGACGACCAGGACAATGTTGGGAATGGCAGTGATGCAGAGGACCACCTCCTTTGGGAGAGCCTCCAACGTATAGTATATTTTGGGATACTATCATTCCCAGGAACTTTGCCTAGCTTCAGGGCTATGAATTATCTGGAAGACTTGAGGCTTCTGCCGTCGACGATCACTATATGGCCAAGGTCGGCGTTGGTGTAGTGTAGAATCCGCTAGCGCTCCAGACTGTCTGTGAACCTCTTCAATTGGTCGATAACGAAATAGGCGACGCCGTCTTTTAATGGATGGAAAATATTATCTTGCACAGGACCTTGACCATCTTTCATAAGCTATAGTTAGTGATGTCAAGAGTTTCTAACTTCCTATTCCCAACTTCATTGCGGTGCTTTGCGACGGCGGTCTTGGCTGCTGCAGTCTCTGGTATTCCGCTAGCCATAGGTGGGGAGAGACCGCTGCATGTGCTGTCGCGCCCAGTTTTTCTCACAAATCTTCTACAACTCTAGAGGCAGAAAGTCGGGTTCATCTCCGATGCTGGCAGGGTTGGCGGCAAAGATAACGGATTCCCAGATGGAGTAGCCAGGATGATGGGAATGAGTTTCATGGAATTGTGTTACATAGGGATGTCCTTGATAGTGATAATGTTAAACACACCTGACTGATACAATAAACAAATGAGAATTGGAATCTTAAAAACTGTAATGTACTAAAAGTTAAACCGGTCCTCACCACTTATAAAAATTTTCAATCGCATGCTGTTGGTAGCGCCAGTATGGCCGTGCGGTCGAGGCGCTTGGTTGCGGTACAGATGGACCCAGACTTAATTCTGGGCTTGGATGTTTGGTAAGGTGGACTACCCAGTCATTAAAAATAAATGAGTATCTGCGTTCATTTCGAACCTATCTACCTCTATCCTTCCCTTCCTACCTCCCTTCCTCTCTCCCTCTTTCTTGCTTCTCCCCCCTCCTCTCTACCATTCTTCCTTTGTTTTCTTTCTATTGCATTCTTGTTCGTCTCTGTTTTCTTTTACCTGGAGACCTTGCTTCTCTCTATAATTTCTATTAGTGGCCGTACTAATAACTTTTTTTATTACGTTGTTGTTCACCCTGTGCTCTCGCGTTTCTTGTTCTATCACATTTATCCGAACTTATGACTCTCTTCCTCATGCACCTCTGTTTGGATTAAGAGTAGCATTTTGCATTTTTCTATACTTAATTCCGTAGCTTTGTTTTCTATTTCCAATCCCCATGTGTCCAGGAATTATTGCATACGACTTGGATTCTCTGCTGCTATCACTATATCATATATAAAAATTAAATTTTGTATTTATATCTGATTTAAATTTTAATATCCTATCTTCGTCTGTTTGTTTTATTTGTTCCATTATAAGACACACAGCGGCCGTCACCCCGTTTTATTCCCTTTTCAATAAAGAACTTCTCTGATTCCATACCATTAGTTTTTACTACTTCTTGTTTGTTTGTATAGATTTTATACCTTTTTTCGTACTTGGTCAGATACTTATAATACTTCCAGTGCTCTCCATAATTTTAATTGTGTTTTAAATTTGTTAAAAGCCGATTCTATGTTTAAAGATCCCAATACAGTGTTTTTCTCTATTTAAAGTTCTTTTTAGGACAATTTTTAGAACAAATATGTAGCCTTAAGCTTATCTTTCTTTTCTTTTTTTTCTTGTTTGATTCTTTTCCATCACATTCGGAAAGTTTTGTCTTGTTTTTGTCTTGTTTTTCCTTTTTTATTCATAAGAATTAACGTTCTCTTTCTATACTGTTGGTGTACTATTGGTTTTTTAAGCTAAATTACATACTTTGGTGAGATGATCTAATACTTTTGATCGTCCACATTTACGCAATTCGAAACTTATATCATCACGTTCTGCTGATACTCTTGAATTTAGTTTTTTGATAGTTTCTTCTACTTATTCTTTTATTTCATCTTTTAGTTCTTGTTCCTTGGGTTTCTCCTCTTCTTAATTGCCTTCTTCTTTCTATTCTAACTTTTTGTTTACAGTAACTTTTCTAAGTATTGAGTATTTATTTTCTTGGGATACTAGCATGGTTCTTTTATTTCTAATGCTTCTTACGTTTTTGGCATAATGTCCCTCTCAGAAATATCTTCTGTTGTCCTGAAATTTATTCTCTTTTTTTCCAAATTCTTCCCAAATGAATTTTTTGGCTTTTTGCGCCTATAGTTTTGATTAATGTCTTCTTTGTATGTAGGTGTGTCTATTTTCTTCTCTTTTTTCCGATATTTTTCTAGGCTAGTTTCGTGTTTTTATATTTTGTTTATTTGTATTATTTAACCATCTTGTTCTGTTTTTGTTTATCTTTATTTTTCTATGAACTTCTTCAGCTATTTGTATTATTATTTGTTTCTGCTGTTAGTTCTTCTACTCTCTCCAGTTCTTGAACGAAAAATTTCTGAATTTCCTTGCAAATTCTCCTCTTTTCTCTTCTTCGTTCAGTTTTGTACTTGTATTTTTATGATTTATGTTTTTGCTTTTTACAGCTTGATTTCTTGTTTCAACTATAAGCGAACTTTGGTCTGTGCTGAGCTCTGCTCCTCTTATTACCTTTACGTCTGATATCTTACTTGATATCTTACCATTAGTGTACATCCCAAGTTTTAAGTCCATCTTCCATTTTCTTTTTTCTTTGTCTCACTTATTTCCAGTAGTCATATTTTATGTTTGGTCATTTTTTTCGTGATTTCTCTGTATTTTCCTGTCATGGTTCTGATATTCCATGTCTCTACTGCCAGAAGGGCTACACTTCCGATGTTGGGTAGCCAGAGCCTCGTTAGTTATCTAGCAGAGGCTACCACATGTAGTTGGAATTTAGGTGCCTAGATGTTCTACCTTAGATTTACGCAAAAAAGGGATAAAATCGTTCGTAATAAACCTAACTGTTAAGTAGTAGGTTAGTAATACGCATTTTATTTTAAATCCGCTAATACACGGTGATAAGTTAGAAGTTGATAGACAGTGCAAATTTATTTGTACTCCCACCGCCGTTGTATGGCGCATCTCCGTAGCCTACCTGCTATTTTGCTTGGATTGCTTGGAAATTTTTGTATAAAAATGCCTCTAGATAAACTGGACGATTGCATTATATATTTTATCAAAGTGCTTAAAGCGGTGCTTCAAGCGATATCGTTCTCATGTTTACATATAAGGAGCAATTCTAAAGTGCTACTTAGAAGTCCAAGGTCTAGAATAACTCAACTTTGTGTTACTGAGCACATGTGCTAACTGTGCAAAATTGGAGTGACGATTACGCATGTTTCAGATATGGGCAAAAGTGCCATAGACGACGTTGCGTACGTAGGCAATGTGGATGTTATTAGACTTAGGTTAAAGGTCCACTCCAAGGTTGTAATAATGAAAATTATGTTTTTATCAATCATATCTTGAGCTTGCGTAGTTGTCGCCCTTTCATATTTTGCACAGTTTATGATTCAATTTTAAAAAATTCCCGATTACGATTTTGCCTACGTTCTGATCACTTCATCGCTAACACCTCAGATTGCGTTCTTAAGGTTGTCAATTGTTTGTGGATTGCTGACGCAAATCTTGGGTTTTAGATAGTCACACAATTTTAAATCACAAGATCTTGCTAGTCAGTTGATGGCGGCATTTCGTGAAATTACCCAACAAGTAGTTATTGAGCGGTTGGTGCCAAAAACTGAATTATCATGTAATATATATAAATTTTCAGCATGGTATTGGTATGGGCCTATCACATCGCCTTCCCAAAATCTATACCTGACAGGGAGTCATTAAGAGTGCATTTGCTTTTCATGAGTTACGCGAGGATTTTCCGAACCTCAAATATTTGTTTGTTTACGAACCGATCGCTAAAGGTAATTTTTCGACTAAACTGGGGATGCACTTCACGATGCACTGAAAATCAACTGAATTATCGACGAAGAGAATAGTCAACAAACTTTGCATGCATAGAGGTGCAGGTCTTTAGTGAGTTTTGGTAGAGGAAACTCAAGAAATGTCCAATTCTTATGCGCGATGCCGAGTTGTTGTATTTGGGTACAACTATGACAATATTCTTACAGATTGTTGCATGCAATCTTCGGACATTAGGTGAACTATATCTACAAAAAATCCACAATGTTTTTGTAACGTCTCCATAAAATTTTGAGTTTTAAGTTTAATAATCTGTTGTTTTTTGTATAGCATTCCATAGGTATTATTCGGAACAATAATCATATGTCAAAGTTTAGAATTCCCGACTCACTAAGTTGGAAGCCGGCATTTAGTTTGGATTAGCTTTTTTCTTAGTAACACTTCATACAATTTTCTGGAACTTAGATATTACAACTTTTGACAGCTCTACTGCCAGAGGAGTTGCTCTTTTGGGTATTGTTGGCTCGATAATTGCAGAAGAGATCAGCTATAAATGAGTTGTAGGAAGCACCTTCAGATCTTTGAATTCGTTTGACCAATTTTCTATATCTTTTCTAAATGTATTGAAGTATAAGTTCCTGATAAAATACAAAGAACATATATATTTGACTTGCAACCACAAAGAAACGTTTATTCATGTTAGAATAGCATCTTGTCGATTTGTTTGACACGGCGCTTCATTTTAATTAGCAGAATTGTTCCATCTTACAAACTTGGTACTGGAACACTATCCAGACATCTTGGATTTAGTATAAATTTTGATTGTGGACGGAGAAATCGCTCTTCCGGACTGATTCTTTCTCAAAACATTCATAGACTTTGAGCGTCGTATGAATTGCTGAGTTGTCTTGTCAAGTCCACTCACAACGATGCTACCAAAGAAAGGCAGTTGGCCGCTTAAAATCTATTTGAAACTTTCTAAAGATATGTACTTTTGACATGTTTTGACAAGCTTCTTGAACTGGTAATTGCAGCATAGCTGACGCTTTATTCGATTCCATTCTACATTATCCGCGACAATCCAATAACACTTTTCCGAGAAAACCCAAGCTTTCAAGTCGGTAACGACGGGTAACGCTGAGGAGGGCTGCTTCTGCTTCTTGGACAGCGGAAATCGTTTCTTGGCAACTTTGTAGGTGTCGCTTTTCAGTTGGTGTTGAATTGTCCACCAAATGTACTCCAAGTCAGGGTTGTCCCTTCTTAAATAGCAATATGGAGTCGAATAGAGTTTGATTCATCTTCTAACAAATTTCCGTTTTATAGTTTTCATTTCTACTGACACTCTCAACTGTGTATTCCAAACCTTGCACGTGTTGGCAATTTTCGCATTGTCTATGAGCAAGATGTATTACAAGGAACATTGTATTTAAATTGTACTTTGGCGGATCAGTTTCCTTAAACACTTTGGAACTTGGCGTACTTATTTTAAGGTCTTTTCCTATATTCGAATTAGCTGAATAATTTTTACGGAGAAATGTTCAAGGTGAACGCAGATTCCTTACTCTACTACTTCGAACAGTACAATGAACGTTATTGTTTACGCAAGCGCACTCCAGTATGCTCCCTAAGAGTTCTCTCTTTTTTAAAATAAACATTGAAACTACGTCAGTCTCTACAAGGGCGGTTACTTAAATTCCTTAAAAATTATGAAAAATACATTGTTTTAGTTAGATTTGCTTCTTATGCCAAAGAAACCGTAGAATCGTATCTATGAAATCAGGTTCTACATGAGAAAGGAACTCAAATTCAAACCGATAGAACATTATTAGGTTGTTAAGAGGAAAAGTTAAAAAATAAAAGAGCTGAAGATTAATGAAAACAGACTAAAGAAGACAATAGAAGAATCTTCTTCAAAGTCTCTATGGTCCATAAACCGCATATATTATTTAACAAAGCCGGTAATTCCTAAAATATAATGAATGCAGCGATAGACTGAAATTGTTGAAAAGGTAGGAATAATTAAGAGAAGTGCAATACTTAACGATTTTTTTAAATTGGAATGTTTTAACGTTTGATCAAGGTAGTCGTTACAATAGTACCAATAGTTCTAATGCCAAAAAACGCAAAAGAAGCATCAAGCAGAAGCTAATCTTACATTTTCCAGACATACCACCGAGCTATATGTACAGCTGCACTATAATCAAAGTTTCTTGTAGCAGCTTTTGTATTTTAGGAAAGCTTTGTTGTATCAAGCACAGACTTCTATGGTAAAATGTAACAAGTCAGCGTTGAGCTCTCCAAAGAGAGTGGGAATTATGGATCCGTAATCGATACTTTCAAAAATATGTTGGACGTTGAGTTCTTCTTGTACTTCTCGAATTCTTGAACAAAGTAGTCCAATGTGTGATTATAGAAATCTACCTCCCAACTTGATATGTAGTAAAATTGATATCAAAACTATTCAAAAGTGCTATCGCCAAAATAAAAAATGAAAACTTCTTTTCCTGTGCTCTTCTTATCCAGGCTGTAACAGCAACGGCAATGGACGAGTTAATAATATTCAGGACACGCAAATCAGATATGGTGTCGAGCTCATGCTGTGAATGATTGAAGTACGTATTCTTCTTTAGCTTAGTATCGACAGTTTCTTTCATTTTGGAGTCGATATCCGCATAGAATATCTTGGTCTTCCTTGAATCTTGAACTGCTCCGTGTCTTGTCATCAAAGAAGTGACCGGTAGGGCCCTTTGCATCGAAGTTTGTGTTGTTGGGATTTATAATCACTTAATGTTTTTCTAAAAACCGCATAGTACAGCGTGGTACGGTTGCTTTAGTGGTTGGCAATGATTTCAACCTGGTCATGTTGAAAACACATAGGAATAGATTATCCGATGTTTAGAAACGGCTAAAGCTTTGGTCATATTTAAAAACGAGGTGTATTAAAGGCAAAACGTTAACCAACTTATACAACTGATGATTTAATTGTTTAAAATCAAGTATTTATGATTAAAATTCTTCTGATACTACTCGTGGTTCGATAGTAGCTTAAACGAAGCATTTTGAGCAACAGTGCAGAATGAATAAAATTATAATTCGTGGTATGATTTAATTTTTCTTTTTTGAGCAGAAAATTCATTAAAGTATTTTACTGTCTGAATTTAGATAAATTAATTTAAGCATAGCAGAACAATTATCAAATTTGAACTATGTTTTGGAGGTCTTAAAACAGCTTTCATGCGAATAATAATTGACAAATGATTATCTTATTCCAATCTATCATAAACTCACAAAAATGTTAATAATTCATTAATTATTAATGTTACATCAATGATGAACAATTTTCCACCGCTCAGATAGCATGGTAACCCCCTTAAAGATGGTTGTTTCAAAAATTCAATTTTTGTAGCAAATATCAAATACGCGAGCTCTCAAAGGCACATAATAGCTGGTCACAGAGGTGCACATCGAGTGAATAGGGAAAGTGTCCTTAAGTCTCTCATTTCTTCTCCATCAAATACTCTCTAACAAGCTTTGGTTTGTGTGTTTTAGGATTACTATGAACAGTGATAAGGGACTTTACACTCTTCTTTTCCATCCATTTCGAGGACTAGCGTATAGACCTCTTTAGCGACGATAGTCTTCTCTTCCCCAAACAGCGATTTCATCAAAATCCATTGCCATAATCAATCCTCTTCCTCCTAACCTCTTGCTTTGGCTCTCGTTAGCAGTCTCATCCTCTCCTAGCCATTGACTCAACTTGTTTTTAGGTACGGATAGGTTTTATCCATGGTGAGAGTTCGCTTCAATAGTTGAGCTCGACGATTGTGCTAAAGAAGATTATCATGGTATATGTCGATTCGAGCTTGTTGCTTTTCTGTCAAATTGTGAAGAACAATTTTTGGCCAGACACAAATCCTTAGTTAAAATCCTCCAAAAATTAGTTTTGGGAACATCAACGTGTATATGGTTAACTCGGAAACTGGCCTTTGACGCTTTTATTCGCTCCAATTTTTGGTCTTTATCAAGAGTCACGTGATAAGCCCCTCCTCTGGTCTTTTCAATTGCACCACGCCCTTTGTTCATTTCTGTCACCAATTTCTTCACGGTGTACATAAAGAATACTCTTGAGAGCATATTATTTGCAGCAAATCGTGAACGTATCTCGAATTCGTAATCGAACATCAACCAGTTTTTTGCAAGAGTTTATGAAGAATCTTAATTTTATGACGTATTATTAACGCAGACGAAAGTTGGATTTACTACTATATACTAAAAATTAAGCAGCAACCTGAATAGTGGACAAACAATGATAAACATGCCATTCGCTAGAAAGGTAATGATCTCAGTTTTCGGGAATTTCTTCTGAGAAGGGGAAAACGCTCTGAAATTGCATGTGTTGTTCTGCTGCGCAGAAATTGGTTGAACTAAGGTTTACAACTTTACCGCGTCCACTTTATTTGCCCGATTACTTAAAATTTTCCTAGCTTAATAAAAAAATTGTGTTATATGAGATATGATCGTAAGACTATTCTGAGGACCCTTCAACTTCGGAGATACTATGTCGAAGTATAGAGAATTTTATAAAATCAAGTCACTTATCGAACCACCCTCGTAAGTATTAATAAAATAGAAGACTAAAAAGAGAGCACAAAAAAATGTAAGCACATTTCACAAATTATTACTCTTATTTTTTTTTTCGTTTGTAGAAGAGCAGATTGAAAAAGAACAAGCAGTATTCATGCCGGGAAGGCATATCAACAATAATATTTTTATTTATAATAAGAAACCCAATAGAGAGAAGCTTAGAGAGTGACAAAGAACTTATTTTGGCGTTTATAGACCTCAAAGCGGCGTTCGACTCAATAGAAAGAGAGATATTGTGGAAGAGCCTAAAAGACACTAATATCCCTAATACACTCATACAAACAGTACGAAGCATTTACAATAAATTAAAAGGAAAGGTTCAGATACCAGGAGCTAGATCGGAAGAGTTTGCTTGGAAGAGGGGAATCAAGCAGACGTATAGCCTCACCTCCCTCCTATTTATAATAGTAATGAACAAAATGATTAAAAACAACAGGAAAAAAATGAAAACTTCAAACAATAACAGGATACCAAATTTCAGAACCGAAAAGAAATTGTGTGAATAGCGTACTCAAAAAGAATTTAAACGATAAACGATGGAAATAAACACAGAAAAGTAAAATAATGGTAATAAATGAGAAGCAGCTAAATAAAACAAAAATAAAATATAGGAACACAACACTTGAGGAAGTAACCTGTGAATACCTAGGAAGCCTTATAACAAATTATGGGACATAAATAACAAACAGGGCGTGAAAATCAACGGAAACGGAACTAAAAAGAGAAACAAAACCAAGAATTCATATTGTAATAACCATCCTAACAGTGTTGTACCCAAGGGAAAACTGGATTTTACAGAAGAAACATATGAAAAATATTGATGAAATGAAGAGGAAAACTACGGGAAACACAAAATGGGATGGAATTACTAATAAAGCAATTAGAGATGACTAAGCAAGAACCAACAATGACCAAAATGCAAAGAAGACAACTAAATTAGTTCGGCCACACGACTAGGATGAACCCAAACAGATTAATCGAAAGGGTTTTGAAAGTGAGAAATTGCAAAAAAAGAGAGAAGAGGAAGGCCAAGGAAAACATAGTTACAACAAATGGTAGATGTGGGAAACTAAAGGAGGAAAACAGTAGAAGAGATGAAGAAAATGGCATTAAACAGAAAGAACCTAATCAAAATCCGATACCCGAAAAGGTATAAAAAAGTGTGATAGAAGAAGATTTTTTTCGTCCTTTGTTTTGCTTCACACCTGATTCCAAATTTGTTACTTGTGTAATTAGTTATGTTTGTATTCCACCTCTTTTACTAGATTATTAGATAGCTAGCATCCTGTTGGCAATCCGGCGCTTTGTCGGTATCCTTTCTAGAACTTGTTTATTTTTATTCACTTTATTTTATCAACTCGAATACATTGCCTTTGCGCAATATAGCGGCACATGATTTATCGCCGACAAAATGTTTTTAATTGGAAATAAAGTGCTCAGCTTACGAAACCCGCAGAAAGTATTAAAAATAAAAACATTTCAACAATAACAATGAATCAAGAGAGTGTAATTGATGGTTTGAGAGGAAACTGGCGCGCAACGTATTATGATATACCAGAGTGAATAATAAAGTAATCAAGTCACGAAAAGTAGCAAAGGAAAATCTTTTTTAATCTGTCGAATTGTTTTAACTAAAGCCTTGCAGAGATAATTAGTTTACACTACTCTTCAGCTCTAAATCTAAAGTACAGGGACATGTAAAAAGTTTTTAAAACAAATACGTAGTCGTGTTATTTTTTTTAATGTCAATTGTAATCTATTTTTAATCGATGGAAGGCTGGCTATTTTTGACCGGACACTTGCGGATCAGGAGTGAGACTATGAAGTACAGTTTAGATTACTCGAATGCCAACCTCACCTTTTGGCAATGTCTCAAATATTAGCGCTATAACCATAACCTACACACTTCTATTCTGAAGGGAAATATCTTGAGACACGAATTCTACTAGATTGATAGAGCGCATACAAAAAGGGAAATCACCGAGATGTAGCTTTATATACCAAAATTTAAATATTATGGAGGTAACACAATCTTATATTTAGATCTCCGAGGGGGGGGGGGGGATAACTAAGGAAGATATAAATAGAATACTGTAGAGATTGGGAACATGAATCGTAAGAACTTTATTAACATGGGGAAAATGAGAGAACATACAACTAGAAGTGGAAGAAAACAGACCGGACATAATAGGATTAAGCGCAGTCAGATGGCCAAATAAAGATGGCACATGGGGCCGAAACCTTCTAATATTTAACACAAGCTGAAGAAGGAACAGTGAGAGTAGCGATAGTCATGAAAAGGCAAATAAGCCAGGTGTATAAGTCCACATCAAAATATAGTGACGAAGACGTAGAACAAGTCTATAAAGATATGGGAGAGAGGAGAAGAAAATTTCATTGCCCTAAGAGACTAAAACGCAATTGTAGGGGAAGGTGAAGAAGAGAAAACTGTCGGCAGATATGGCCTTGAAAAAAAGAACAAGAGGAGATTGACTGGTCGAATTTCGCGCACCACATGACTTAGTCTTTGTAGATACATTATTTCAACAGCACGTATAAAGAAGATACACATGGATGACGCCAGGTGACACAAGGCGACACCAAATATTGCTATAGCCCAGATCCAAAAGAAAAAGCTATCTTTTCTTCGTCTTTAGAATCGTTTTGATCCAACCGGAGTGTTCAGTGTCTTCAGTGCATGCTAGTAGACAACTATCTTTCTTCATGACATCACTGAGCCGACGGTGGTGGACCCGTCTTTCTTCTTAACTAGCACCACAGGCGAAATCCATGGACTTGCTGAAGGTTTAATCATTTCATTCTTTTCCATATCTGAAATTATCTTTTCAGCTTTTTCTTGTTTAGATAATGGCAATCGACTGGTACTATGTCGTATGAGAGAAGCATTACCGGTGTCTATTCTGTGACGCACAATGTTGTCCTGTCTTTTGAACTTTTGTTGTATTGGAATTCGTCTTGATTGCGGTGTAACAGATGTTTAACTTTTGTCTGTTGTTCACTGATCTTAATTCATACCTTGCTTGACTTTATTTGGATGCGGCCGACTTGACTAACCACTGAAGAAACTGAAGTACAGTGACCGAGGATTCTTTTAGCGTCCAAGGATACCCATTAACATTCATTATGCGGACCGGTGCCACGCCACCATTTTGGAGCAGTGTCTTCCCAATCAGGATTCCTTTTCCGGTCTTCTTCTTATCATTGATTCTGTTAGTATGACTCTTCTTGAAGGAAAATCACAATCTAAAACTGCATCCACTACAAATTCCTAGTTTTTCCAAAATCACCCTTTCGTCCATATAATTAACATACTAAAATATTGCTGGGGAATGGCCAAAAAATGGTATGAAAGGTAAAACTTCTGCCATAGACTTAAAGTTAAAAATTATGTTTCTATTTTTTTGTGGATAATCTGTGCAAGGAAATTGGTAATATAAGCCCAAAGCTAACTTATCGAATAAAGAACGCCGAAACCGCTACTTTGTCTTTATAGATATCTGAAGATATATAATTTTTTGGTTATATTTATGATGTGGCCAATTGGCTTGTTTTACGAGGGTTGATCATTATGCTCCGCATCTGACATAGTTACATCTACATGAAGGACTGTTAGCAGTCAATTGAGTGGCATTTACCATATATGTATCAAAAATTAGTAACTCAAGAGTTTATATGAAAATGTCGAGGTAATTGAGGAAAACCGACTTGACTGAAAAAAGACGCTTTCTTATGTAATAAAAAGTTGGTTCTGCAAGTGTGCAAGGA
This sequence comes from Sinelater perroti, assembly GCA_036346155.1. NCBI lineage: Eukaryota > Metazoa > Arthropoda > Insecta > Coleoptera > Elateridae > Sinelater > Sinelater perroti. Next base: position 178,162 of record JARFIY010000006.1, on the reverse strand, counting down.
CTTGTTGTCTAACCTGATATTCTAGAAAGCCCAAGTAACAGTAACTACTGACAAAAACTTTCAAAAAACTTTGATGTAGTGCTTCATACATACAAGGTGGTTCAAATATAACCGGGACTGATTTGTGAGTAAATAAGCTGCATTCTCAGCAGCTGTGTGACCTTAAGAGAGTGGAGCTACAACATCCACTCTACCTTTTGCTCAGGTTAGAACCTGTTCAGTCCTGTTTGGGAGTAATTAGAGTGATGAGTGAACAGAAGGTACCTGTAACAACGCATTGTGATCAAACTCCTTGTTGGAGAAAACGTCTCGTCCGCTGAAATTTACCACAGACTTCAATAACAGTATGGGGAATAGTGTTTCTTACGGATCCGTGTGTTTGAGTGGTGTAAGTGGTTCAGAGAGGAAAGGGAGCACTTAGAGAATGAAGCGCATGATCGTCGGCCGCGAACATCCGTCACCGAGCCAAACATTAATCGTACAGATACGCTTATTAGTGAGAATAGACGCAGTACTATCAAGTAACAATGCTGTCCATCAGTGTTGGTAGGGTAGAAGACATCGTGAAAAACTACCTGCACTATTACAAGGTGAATACACGGTGGCTACCACGCGCTTTGACGGACGTGAACAAAATGGTGCGCATGCAAACTGACAGTTTTCTCCTACAGCAGTTTGAAGTCTATAGTGACCACCAATAAAACATGGATCCACTACTTCTTTCCCGAGTCGAACAGTCTTCATGCGAGTGGTAGTTCTCTCAAACTCAAGAAAGCGCGGAGCAGCCGTTCGACAGGAAAAGTGATGGCAACGTTCTTCTGGGACTTACAGTGTATTATCCATGTAGACTTTCTGATGGATGCCAGAACAGTCAATGCGGTTTATTACTCAGACCTCCTAGTAACAGAGGTGAAGGAAAACGTCCGATCCAAGCGGAAGTCAGATGGAAAGCGGGTAGTTTTCCTTCAAGACAATTTTATCATGGCTGGTCATTAGGGTCCGCCTCTGACATAGTTATATCTACTTGATGGAATGTTGGCAGTTAATTGAGCGAAATTTATCGATATGTGCAAAAAATTAGCAACTCAAGAGTTTATTTTATATGAAAATGTCGAACTAATTGAGGTACAGGTTACTCGACTGAAAAAACGCTGCTAAAATACAGAGAAAGAGACGACACTTCTTTAAATAGCAAAAAGTTGGTTCTGCAAGTTTGCAATTACTTGTGTAGAGATCTCAAGTAATGGTAACTACTGATAAAAACCTTCAAACAGATCTTGATGTAGTGTTTCATACATATCAGACAAATTGTTGACAATATCGGCTTATTAATTCATGTCGTTCAATGCATACGTTGTGGACAGTTAAGTAAAGGTGTGCTGTTTGATCTGAATAATGGTCTTGAGTCGCAATTCTTCAAGTAGGATTCGAACTAGTGAAACACCCACCGTATTCACCAGACTGTTCCAAAATTAAAAGACCATTACGTGAAAAAATTTTTTTAAGCTATTAAAAAGTTATGGTTTGCTGCATAAAAGTTATGCTGAAGAATAAGATAAATAAAATGTCAGACGCAATGCATAGAGATTATCCAAACATCAGAAACAATTTACGCGCAACTTAAAACTTTTTGTTCTTGCTTGGTACGGTAACTGAGCGTAGCAATCGTTGTTTATGCTGTAATTATACTCATAAATTAAACATTTGTTATTCCCAAGCTAATATTGTGCAGATGATACAAAATCAGCAACTGCACTCGATTCTGTATTTGCTAGTCGGTGGTCGAGTTTGTGCTGCACGGTAGCAGTAAATTTGCGTCATACACGTATGTATTCTCCAAAATTAATATAATGAATTAGTTTAACTTATACCCCATAGAAAAAATGAATTGTTATGGTACAACTACTATGACCATATTAAGTTTTTTTATTTATAATATTATACTACGGGGCGGCCCAAAAGCATACGTAGTCAAATTTTTTGGAAAACTTTTACTTGTCTAAAGAATTTGTTGGGGATTTTTTCGTGGTAAACTTGTGCGTTGATGGCATATTTAATAAAAATTGGGCCAATAACGCCTAAACAACTGAAGGCACACCAAGTAGTTAAGCGTTTTCGATGTAGAAGGCGCAGAACTGCAAGGTGTGGATTTGCTGTGTCCCAAATCTGGCAATTTTGTCTATTGATAGAACCATTTAAGTCGAAATGGCATTCATCAGAAAACCAAATGCACGTATGACGCAAAGGTTCGTCCTCTATCATCTGAACGACCAAACTAGCAAAATCACATCTTTGGACTCGGCTCCAGGACTTACGGGCTGCTGTACTTGGATTTTGTAAGGAAATAAGCTTAAGTCTTCTTTCACTATTCTTTCCAATGTTGTTCTTGAAATGTTGAGTGCTTTAGATACTTGTTTTGTTAATGTTGGGGGCTGATTAAAGTCTGATTTGTTCAATTGCTTCCTCTATTCTTGAAGTTTGTGGTCTGCCAGTTATTTCTTCAGTATCACCAAGAACACTACCAGTCTGAGTCCACAATTCGAAGTATGAGTTTTAAAATTTTAAATAATTTAATAAAATTTTAAAATTTAATACTTTTGGTGTTGGTTTACTTTAGTTCTCTATGCTGTTGTTGATGTATGCATGCTGATGTTAAGTCTTTGCCCGAAACTACCCACAGTTTGATGATTTGGCTCCTTTGGTTAACGCTATATGTAATCTTAACACCAGCTAAAATAATTTAAAAAAATTTTTTGTGTGCTCACTCTTCCTCTAACAGGTCATATGAAAAAAAATAGTCTTATATTAATCCTAATCATAAGGATTAAGGTCATTACATATCCTTTTGAGCCACCCTATATATTGTTGCTGATCTTATCGTTTGCTGTCGGACTTTTATTCATTCTATTATGATGCTCCTCGCAGCAGTAATAATGCGGTCTCGAAGTTCATCCAATGTTGCTAGCATTGGGACACGTAATTAGCTTTTAATGTACCACCAAAGAAAAAATTTCAGAACAATACCAAATTTCTAACCATCGCTCAATCCAGCGGCAAAGCAGTTTATCATTTAGATAGTCATGCACTTTACCATACCAAGGACATGGAGTCCCATCTTGTTGGAATATTAAATTGTTGGAATCCTCTGTTAGTCATAACTGCAACATATCAAGATATGCCGTGCCCGTCACAGTCTTTATATTGAACAAGAGGGTCTGTACACTTTCATTTTGGAGACTGCACAAAAGACGGTATGAGGATTTTCCGTGCCCCATATCCGAAGGTTGTGACGGTTCACTTTTCCAGTTCATCTATCATTTAGTGTGATATCTGTAATACTTTGTTAAATATTTCGTTTTAAAACCCATGATTTTTTTGTAATAGCTAATACCCAAAAGCACAAGAAAAATTTTTGTTTTGAATATTGCAGAGACACACTTAAAATCACCACAGAATTAATCTGCACACCTTAAAAGTTATTTGTTTATAACTACCTAATTTTAATGGGGGTTACAAAGTTTTATTGTATTAGTAAAAGACAAATAATAGCATTTGTACAAAGAGATAAGGTAATTCTATACTGCCTCATTTTGAAAGTAAATATTTATATCTTTTTGAGGATTACGGTTTATAATTTACGATTGTTATTTAGTAGATGTACTTTTCACTTAAATTGCTTAAGTCGTATTAATTAACTCAGCGAATTTGCCGAAAAGTAATTACTAGTGGTTTCCATGAATTTGGTAAATGTACAGGATAACAAACCATATTTATCCTTTAACTATTTTTATTTTTGGAAAGAAAACATTGTACTACTACGCTAGGAATTACACATTCAACATTTTATTTTTATTCTGTCGTGTCTATTTTTCTTGTACTGTTATAAGATGGTCTACTTGACTATTTAATTTATTTATAACAGCTCTTAGCTTGTTGTATACCAAGATAACTGTTTTCCTTATTGAAAGTATGGCTTTATAGGATGAACCGGTAGCACTCCTACAGAATTTCTCTTGTAGCAATAAGCACCTCTTTTCTCTTTTCCGTGATTTTGGAATGTTCTAATTACACTTCTGGCGCTCGTTGCAAAGAATCAGCGTAAGAGAAGCAAAAATAAAATTGTTTAGTAGGCCACTTTCTTCTCAGCGTATCGGAATATTCTAGTACATCAACATCAATAAACAAATCTTCATATATTTTACTAATGTTAGTTGAGGAACCTTTGTAAAGTTCCAACCAGTGAATATAACCAGACCTTGAGAATCTACCCCCACTTTATAGGTTTACACAAATGCTTCCCAAAATATAGCACCATTACCTCGTTCGCAGAATGAATCTTTGTAAAAATCCCTTATTTCTCAGACTAAAGGTCTATTTTTGCAAATTTATCTTGCTGGTTGAAATTATAATTGTCTGCTAGGTAAAACTTTGACTGATAACTCAAATTTGTCTCTTGTAAGAGCATCGGCTACCATGCTCCCAAAATATTCTATTGTATGGAACATCCACATAGCCATTCAATGTTATAATTTCAATAAAAGCTTTCAGTTTGTTTTTTCGTGCCTTTCGTCGACTGGTTGGAGTAGTGAGTCTAAATGGTCGAAAGTCTGAAGAACTTATATATAGAAAGAAGTTAAACAAGGCAACAGCTTGGGTTTACTACTGTTCGTAGACTATATAAATAGTATAATAAAGAAAACTACAAACGAAGTAATCAAAACAAATATAAGACACTATAACATGAATCCCGTAATGACCCAGGACTTAATACATGCAAACAAATACAAAACATCTATAAAAAGTATAAACAAACATATGGAGAACAATTTAGAGGAAAGTAGTAGAAAGGACACCCATCCTACTAAAAGAAACACCTCTTCAATATGTTGGAAAATACGAGTACCTAAACAATAAAGAAACTATACCATCAAATTAATAACGCAATCAATGTAAAAGAAAAACTTAGCATTAAAACACTTATATGATGCTCTCTTCACTCTTGCATTAATATATGGGCCAGAGACAAAAGTGGACAAACCTTGTTCAAAAATCACAACTAGAAGGCACAAGATTAAAAGTAGCAGCATGAGAATTGAACTGGGCTAATAGCAAATGGTGCAAGAAATAGCAAATAAACAACTAAAATGGTATAGACACCTTACCAAAATGGACATCCAAAAGTACCTCAAATTAATATCCGAATCAAGAATAGAAGGAAGAAGGTCAAGTCCAGAGGATAAACAAAATGGGGCAAGTGACTAGGAAAAGAGAAAAACCATATAAAGAGTACGAAGAATGACACGCGATAAAAATATCTATAAGAGATGAATAGAGAACCCAACGCCGTGAGGCATAAATAGGAAAAAGAAAGAAGAACAAATCTTCTTCTACTCAATTATATTTTTTTCTCTAATGTTTCAGACTTTTTTTAGCTGAATCTGATAACGGATTGTTATCCCCAGAGTGTTCATGTTTATTTTAGCAAATTCTTGCAATTGTGATCTTGGTAAGTTATCTAAGAACATCAGATCATCACCTGAGTCTTCATCGGTGATTGTACCATAGGTACTTGGCGGCATCCATATTTTTAACTAAATCTTCATCAGTTCTGACTAAAGTAGTAAGTTGTTTTCCTGGCGTACCGTATTTAGTATACTAACCAGTTTTTTTTTGGGAAGTTACAACTTTAACTCTAAATTACCTGGACCACATTTTGTTATGGAAGAACGATTGGTCCAACCAAGTAGTCAAGAAAAACCCCAACTCAAACATTGAAGCTAAATTGTTGTTAATGATAAAACGTAAAAATTCTATAGGGGTTCTGATTAGTCTGCAGAGGACTTATGTAGGTTGATGATACCATCCTTACTAAAAGTTGCTTCGTTTGCGAAGAGAATGGACGATATACTGTTGTGAAAATTAACGCTAAAACATTTCTCTTGGAAGAAATTCGCTTGCGATAGTAAAGGGATAGTAGCAACACAGTCTCTTGATATATGAAAGTGGTCACCACTTTACTAGTAGATGTGGTGGCCACTTTCTTGCAGCTTGCACTGGGGTTATCTTCCATGTCTTGCAGAGCATATCCAACATGACGCGTTTGTCTTCAATAACTTCAACTTCACAAACGATGAGACATTGATATAAAAGTTCTCTGATTTAGTTGCTAAGTGTAAAGAAAAATTCCACAATTCTGACATGAATAACGGACCCTTTTAAAGGAACTTCACAATACACATCCATTTAGGAGCAGGTTTGCATATGAAAAGGAACGTATAAACATGCCATAGCCGAGAAGCATGTTATTGGGAGGAATTAACGTCATAAAGAACAGTTTCGCCATTCATCACGGAATACACGGATTTTCGGGCATATGTTCATTTCAACTTTTTTGTTCAGAAATCAGCTACCGAACTTTGGCCTTATAATTTACATTCGCTATGTGTAAGAAAATTAACCACTTTCACTAGATAGAGTTTTACTGTGTTATTAAAAAAGTTCAGTATTTGTATATTCACAAAATTTAAAAATTGATAAATATATGGAGTTTTTGTAAATTTTTTCTTCATCTTTTCCTACCCAGGTAATACTCCAATTTGATTTTGCTCTTCTTCGCGTTTTTTTCCTGGGAGTCTGTAACCCAACCAGGTTATTTCTTTTCTAATTGTTTACTGTACTCCAATATTCCCTTTTATCTATGCATTTCTGATTCTATTTCACCTAGAAATTCTACAGGATCTGTACCATACGTCCATCTTCATAGCAGTTACCGTTCCTTATTGTTATTTGTACACCTCCTTGCTTCCGCTCCGCATTATGCAATACTTTTAATTATTGAATCACAGATGTTTATTTTCATTTATTTGTTTGTCTTTGTGTCATCACATGATATTTAATGTGCATATTGCTCTTCTTTCTTGGGTTATTCTTTTCTTGATTTATAATTTCTAACTGCCATCCCTGTCTAGTCTAACATTTACATCCCTTTATTATGTTTTCTTTGCTCAAATTCATGTCGCTCTTTTCTTCTTCGATACACAATATTTCGTCTTCTCATACTCCTCTCTTGTTTGTCATATATTCCAGGTCATTTTGTTGTGTGCAAAGATGATCTTGTCATTCCTCAACATTCTCTTCTTCACAGTGTCGGCGTGTGTTCTTTTGTAGCTTTAATTAAAACATGGCTTATGTGTTTGCTCTCCCTTGCTTCCCCTAATTTCGTCACCGGTAAAGTATTGTATGCCATAAGATTTATAAATAGCAAGCATAGGCTTGCTTGTATTTGTCTGCTTTTTCTGATCGTTCTATACTTTTTCTCTCTCTCTCTCTCTCCCCCTCTCTACAGAAAATTGAATTAGTTAGCATTGAATAACATAAAATCACATTCTATAACTATATTTACACTTTGCTTCCGGTAACTTGACTTCTCCTACTGTTCCTCTGTTGTATCGTTGAAATCATCTAGTACAATCTGGACATGTCTGCACTGTTCTTCTGCGTGTACAAGCACCGCGGGGGTCTTAACGGCAATTATCCGCACATTAAAGGCATTACGTTCGCCACTCCACCGTGACGGCTCGGCGACGATCCTGGTATTAGCCGTAGACTTTGCAATGTACCGGTGCGTTTATGGTGGCGTTCAGAAGTTTATTACACTGCCTTCTCTTTATGGTTGATTTGTTCCGGACTATTCTCTTCCAACGTTTGGATGGGTCGTGGGTATTTGCAATCTTGACCTTTTTTGCATTGAGATGTCAGATAAAAATAGTAGTTCACGGTTTTCTATAGAATCACCGGCTTCTGTGGATGAGCTTCGGAACAGCTCTTCTGTCATATCCCTATCTATCCTCTAGACAAGGTCATCCAATTTAATTTATTGTTTTTTTAATGCTGTCGATAAACTTCCATGCCCTTGTGTAACGTGCCCCCTCTATGTAGGTGTGAATTTAAATGTTCTCCAATAGATTTTGTACGTATCCACTTTAAGTGTACCCCTTTTTTGTCTTTTGCCTCTCTTTCAATTATTCTGTCTATCATACAATCTTATTTATTTGTTTATTATTAATTACCTTAATGCTGTTCCATGCATAATTAGTTTAATGTGGTCATACAATTCCTCTATATCTTCATATTTGTTTTATTGTAATTTTTAATCCAGCAGTTTTTGGTATAGTAGTTTTGTTCTCTTTTTTAAAACTTGATTTCATCACTAATATGTCTTCTATTTCATCTTCTTTGTTTTCCTTTTCTTCTATATGTATTTTAATGTATGAAAAGATGATTTTGCCATGAGAAGATGATTTCCAGTATACTCTTGTCTAAAATTTTTATTGTTTTTTATTGTGTTTACTGTATCCATGTATAAGTGTGAATCACTTTATGTTTATAGAAGCCATCTATTATTCGTAGTTGGTCTGTCCCCATTATCAATTACTTGGTTTTCTTCATGGGTCCCACAATTTTATTATTTTTTTTTAATTTACAATGCTCATTAAAATAGTTTTTCTCTGTTTTCTCCTGTATCTCCTATTGCTACTCTTAGATCTTCAAAAGTTTTCTTTTGTTTGAGTTGTTTAATCGTCTGTTGGTGCATAAACGACTAGAATATATGTTTGTCTACCTTTTAGGTTCATATTTATTTTTACGAGAGTTTGATTTAACCAGACACCCTTAAGGGTACCAGAGACTAGTGAAAGAAAGAAAGAGACTTTTATTTATTGTTTGTCTAGTATTTCTTTTTAATTATTATGGCAACTCTTTTAATGCTCTTTTTTGGTGCATCTCCATATACACCCGAATTTCTATACTTTCTTTCACAGCCAGTATGTCTATATTTAGTTTAGTGTGCCAATTCCTTGGACATTTTAAGAAGCACATTTTATAGTCCTTTTTCGTGACTTAATTCTAAATCCATTACATCCGTCTGCTTTTTGAGAATGTCTACTATCCTCTTTGTTTAAGATATTCCTTACGGATGCTGGGAAACAATTCCATAACTTCATCCCCCAATTTGAAGGATCAGGTACTTTAGTTTTAGAGTATTCGTCCCAGCCATAGAGATCCGTTTTCCCTGTCATTGGTGCTTCCGTCTCCTCTGCCGTTGGATTCTGTAACTCTAAGCAGGGTTCTTTACAGGGTGATGTCGGCCCGACCAGCCTGTTTTATCAAAGTGTTACTCCCTGATCGCCACTCCTCCTAGCTTTTTCCCATGTTCTTCCTTTTTTATTTAAAACTTTTGCAATTTATGTAACCCAGTTTATTTTCGACTTCCTTCTGGTTCTTCTCTTTTGTGTTTTTACTTCCCACATCTGTTTAAGCGATATTGTACTGCTTTGTTTAGTATAAGTTCCAAGTGTATTTGTAGTTTCTTCTCTTTTCTAGCGACGTTGTTAATTCTTCTTAAGTATTTCATTTCTAGTTTTATTTTTTTCCTGGTGGTTAAGTGCCCAAGTTTTACATTCCTACGTGAGGATTGGTCTGTATATTGTTTTGTAAACGGACATTTTTTTATGTTTAGTTATCTCTTTCTGTTTATAAACCCTATGTTCATAGCTATTGGCCCTATTGCTCTTCTGTATTGTTCTTTAGTCTTTTTCTCATGTAATATAACTTGTTCTGTATCTGTTTCTTCGTGTGTGCACTTTTTCTTTTGATGTAACCATCACTTTAATTTTATTTTTATTGATCTTCATTCCGTATTTGGTGAGTGTGTCGTTCCAGATGTTAAGATATTTTAAGCTTTTTTATTTTCCACTATCAGTGCCACATCATCCGCAAAAACGCATTCTATAATCTGTACTTTTCCTAATTTGAGGAGACCTAGTACAAGGCTTTCGTTTTTTCTTCGTTTCTCTAATGATGTCATTTTTCTTCTTTCTCTAATTATGTAATTAATGGATATTATAAATAGTAAAGGGCTTAGCTCACCTCTTTTTCTACTCCTTCTTTTGTATAGATCATCAGATTTCATGTTCTTTCTAGTTATGCAGTTAGAAGTTTCTTCATATAGACTTTTGATTGCTCCTATTAGTTTAGTATTCAGTTCTTATTTACACGTACTTTTTTACATTCATTCGTTATCTTCTTATCTTTTAATCTACAAGAACGCATTGTCTTAGAATATATTTCATTTTCTATTTTTGAATATTTTTTATCCTGGGCGCTATCTGTTTCCTTTATTTTAGCTAACAAAAGATAATAATTGCTATTTAGCATGTTCTCTTCTGATTCTTATGTCTTTCATTTTGCTTTCTCCTAGTAGGTAATCCACTATTAATTTTTTTCTGCTTGGTTCTTCTCTGTTGTATACTTTTGTGTTTGAAAATGAATTTGTTGTGAAAAAATCATAATTCTGATAGAAATCTAATAATTTCTTCCCGTTGTTACTCCTTATTCCTTCTCGTTCTCCGCCATTTACTGTTTTGTATAAGCTCTTTTCCCAACTCTATTGCTGAAGTCTCCCGCTATATATTTCATTCCTTTTGCTTCTTCTATGGTCATGGCAGGATCTTCCCAGAACATGTCATTTTTCTGCTTTTGGATCTTTATTTATCTCTTATATCCCTATTATCGCGAGTTATTGATACATTTTGGGGAGATGGTACGAAAATTCGGTGGATAAATCGACTGTCTGAAGATTAAATACAAATTTTGTTGGGCTAAAGCGGTAATGGATGCAAGACCTCGTAAGTATCAGCGTGGGGCAAGGTCCGGTGAGAATATTACTATAGTTAGTCAGTGTCGCTGCAAATCCAAAAGTTTCCTTCAGAGAATACTCACTAAAGACCATCATGACTACAATATTTAACTAATGCCAAAGCTTAAGCTTGCTGATCATTACTGGCGATTGGTTTTTAGAATATTCTGAAGTGAATTTTACCAAAGCGATAAAAGTGACACGCAGACAGTGAGAAAACTTCGTGCGATTCTCAGGAGAAATGAAGCATTCAACGAATCTGCAGTTCGAAGATTAATTAGGGAGTTTAGTGGGAACGGTGAAATTGCCTAGAGGGAATCGAACAGAGTAACAAATCGCTGTTTGCCCTGAAAATTGATTTGTAGCAGTTGGATATCCCGACACCTTCGTTACATAGAATTTTGCAATAAGAGCTTCATAGACATGCGTATAAAATCGAACTGACGCAATAACTTAAGCCGAACATAAAGAACGGATTCCTGTACGGATTGTAGAGAAACTGACAGCGGACAAAAATTGTATAAAAAATTATTTTTAGTAACCAAGACCACTTTCACTAGAGTGGGTTCGTCAACAAATAGAACTGTCGGATTTGGGGAAATTAAAATTGTCGAATAATCCAGGAGCGTAAAATGCATCCCCTAAGAACGACTGAATGGTGTGGTTTTTGGGCAGGTGGAGTGATAGGACCTTTTTCTCCTCTCTACTTACCACCAATAGAAAACGACCACTATGTGTAAATATATAAAAACTATTTATTATTATGACCTCCTTTGCTATTCTTTATTTTTGAATTGGGAAGTACAAAACCGTGGACAAATTTAGCTTCTTTGGCAAATCAACTGAGTTTAATTAATTAAGGAAGTAGACAAAAATATGCCGCAGGCTGCGGTTGCGTCAAAATATTTATTTTAACCACAGTATCCTTACCTACTTCCTCATAAAAAAAGTGGAGTATTTTGCAGTATCCGACCAACATAATCAATTGGATAAGAAAAATGCGCGTTTTCCGACGTTTTGCACTAGAGCGAAGCAGTGGGTGGGATATAATTTGATCTCAAATTTAAATCTGCTAAATATAACGCAGCCGACTAGTAAACTCACTACTGCAAATTCCCACGCATGTTCTTTGCAATAATCAAAATTCTAATTCCAGTGAGTTCTTTGCGACCCAATCTGTGTCCCATTCCTCAACTGCGACGCTGTTGCAGTCAAATGTGTCACAAATCACCAATGGGGTCCAAATACCGCGGCTCGAAAGTTATAGTTAGTAACAAACATGGAAATTTTTAAAGCGAAATCAGCGGAACTTTGAGTCTAATTATAATCGTGCTGCTCTTTTGCCATGCATCGCGTGCTGTTATCTTCTAAAAATCCAGTTCGCATCTGTTGCTCTTCAGCAACATGGACTGTGGTAACCTTTTTGATACCGCAGGTTTTTTATCTTCACGCGGCATTTATCTTGAACTGCGTACTTATCGCTTTCACGGGGAGCCGGCGACTGAAAAGCGCGTGTTGCTGAAGTCTTGAGTGATAACTTCCGAGTGCATGAAGGTGGAACATCGCGGCGCGCTGGCCTCGAGACCGCGTGTTGTGCAACGCGCAAAAAATTGATAATAGGAGCGCGGTCGCGCATTTCGGCGCCCGCGAAGATAGCGGGCCGATAATTATGTGCAACTTGGAATTTTCAGTAAAGAGACGCGGCTCGCTCGGCGAATTTTGAGTATTTTGATAATCATGGGAGGAGGTAAGTAGTTTAATTGATCTCAGTCGATGCTTCGCCAGAAAAACTTTTTTTGGCTTTTTTGGATTCTAAGTTTACTAACACAGTTAATCGTAAATTCAATAATTAAGTACTCATCAAGTACTTTAAAATACGACGCATTAATTATTAGTGTATTTAAAACGAAAAGAAAAGTTCCTTAATTGTCTACTTTTTGCCCGAAACTTTGATTGTCATTCCATCATTCTTATACAAATATTTCTTAATGAGCACTTTCGGTTGCCTAATCAAGATACAAAAATGTGGAAATAATTTATGGAGTCGCAGCTATCCAAAAGTCATAAAAAAGTAAATCAGTTTCGCACCAGTTTATCGCGAAAATGTAACATTTTGCAAACATTCCAATGATTAAAAATCACTAGTTTATATAACGTCATAAAGATTCATTTCAATGTTTTCATTGAGCAATGCAATCGTAATCTACGCTTTTTGACAAAGATGCTGACAGACATTTTTCAACTAACCAAGATGTCAATATCGATGTGCCACTGAAGAAGCATTGGCTGAATTGTTTACGTACCTCACGAGGGGCGCCCAAACATTTTTTGTTGGAAAACAGCAATTTTAGAACACAATGGTATTTTTAAAAACAATCGCTTGCGGCTTTCTAAAATAATAATGTTGACATTTATTAGTTAATTGTCAATTAAAAATAATTTGCTCATTCATTATATTGGGGTTTGGAGTTAATTTTAAAGGATTTTTTTGTAAAATTAAATGTTTATTTCGAAAAGCATTATAATCATAAGTCATTCAAAGTGTTGTCCATCTTTTTGGCAATGGACGGATTCCCCGGCGAAAGAATTCCTTGCCCTGTGATAAACCATGAATCGACCCATTTGATATCTTCAAAAAAATTAAAGCGCTGCTCAGACAAGCCACGCGTCATCGATTGAAAGAAATGGTAATCAGAAGGGGTAATGTCTGGTGAATACAGCGAGTGGGTGGGGTATCCCATAGCTTTAGATGTGTTTTGGCATATTCCGGCTGTTTTTCTTTCAACGCTCAGTTCAACTTGATCCCCATTGGTAGTTACGCCTTATTTTAGCAACTTATAAAACACTACGTCCTTCTGATCCCACCAAATACAGAGCATTACCTTCGACCCCCGCATGTTTTGCTTTGGTATCGGTGGTAATGCTTGGCTGGGCACGTATCACATTTTGCGCTTAGGATTCTTGTAATTAATCCATTTTTCATCACCAGTCACGATACTATGCAAAAACCCCTTCCTTTTGTGCCTTTGAAGCAGCTGTTTGCAAGCGAAAAAGTCTCTTGGCTTCAATTCGTGTTTCTTTGCGTTTGAATTATTCCTATTGCCTCAAACGTTTACGAACGGTCAATAAATTAATATTCAAGAAATTTCCCAACTCTTCAACGTTTGATATGGATCTTCATCAAGTAATACCTCCAATTCTAAATCTTCAAACTTTTTCGTCTGGCCCGGGCGTTTCTTGTTTTCCGTGTCAAAATCGGTACTTTTGAATCGTCGAAACCAATACTCACAAGTTAAAATCGATGGAAAGCACGTTCATCATAAACTTCGGACAGCAAACGAAGACTATCGGCTGTCGATTTCCTCAAATCGAAACAAAAAAGTAGCGCTTCCCGCAAATTGCGTTTTGTTGGTTTATCAGATGTCACAAAAATTATATGGGCTACATTTGACAAAATTGCACACACTCAAAGTTCAAGCCTAATGATGGTGGTTTCCCATGAAGTTGATTACAATATGTACTGATGGCAAAAAATGCTAGCAAAACCATCTGTTGCAAATCCTTTAAAATTAATTCCAAGCTCCAGTACAATGACAAAGTTTTTATCAATATTTTAATTTATAACGAATCATAACCACCTATTTCTTTGCTAATACTTATCTATCTACCACACATTTGAACATAAAATAAACAAAGATAACTGATATGAAATGTGGCGTGGCTGAGCTCTGAGCGTACGTTTGGTTGCCTATCTTTAGGATTGTTTTGCATATCTTACTTACGACTTATCCCACTGTTATCAAAAATTGTCACTTTAAGACGCTAAAAATACCATTTTAAGGGCAACCCCTTATTTTTTAATTTACGATTAATACCCAACCAAAAAAGTACTCAAAAATCAAATTGACTATCAACCAAGAGTTTTTAAGCAATAACAAGTTAAACTATGAAGTAATACGTTTGACCTTGATCCCTCTCCCCCTTCCACTCGAACTGACGCCGTCCTCAAGTTTCCCAATTGTAACTAACCGATAGAAAAATCAGTTCTATAACCATGAGTACCAGATGCTAATACCCCACCCCTTCAACTATTTTCAGACGCAATGACGGCTTCCGTTAATGGGGACGCCAGCGGCGTGCTGCTGAAGCGGGAGCTGGGCCTCTTTTCCGCCATCAACATGATCTTGGGCGTGATGATCGGCTCTGGCATATTCGTCTCATCCGCTTCGGCGTTGCAACATTCCGGCTCCGTGGCGATGTGCATCATCGTGTGGATAGTTTGCGGCATCATTTCCTTGTTAGGTGTGTAGCAACTCGCTCTTGAGACGATTAGTTTTATCAATAGATAACTTGACCGAAGAAAGTAGGTCAACATGAGTCAGTAGTGATTTGCTTATTGATGCGATCGCATCATAACGACCTTTGTATGCAAATATTTGGTGTGTACGGAGTTGCTTGTTGTGCAGCATCGTACACAAACTTGACCGATTAAATTAAACAAAATCGGTGCCAAATTTAAGCGCCAAGTCTGTTATGTTCTTTGGTAACAAATACACACATGTAAAGTGTATGTTGAAAAAAGTTTCGGGATTATTTACTATACTGATAAAAAGTTTTTACATGATCAAAACATTGTATACAAGGACGGTCCAAATGAAAAGACAGACAAACTTCGTGCTTTTTTGTTGGAAAAACCTTCGCATAAATCCTTGAAAAGCTAGTACACCCCTAACAAGTCACTGTTTGGTATGAATTTTGGTTAGATGGCGTTACAGACCCATATATCTGCAAAGATGATGCTGGAACATGCTGTAACTATGATTGAGGAGCATTACTGTTACACGATAGCCCGGTTTTTAGCACAAAAAAATGTGGTTCTAGCAGAACGGCGCTACCTACCGTACAGTCCGAGCAACAATCGATTTGTGCACCAACAATTCCGACATCAATTGGCTAGCAAAATCTTGCGATTTAATACCGTGCGACTTATTTTGTGGTGTTACCTACGCTAGTACTCCACAAACAGTTGACGACCTCAAGTACGAAATCTAATTGGTAAACGATGAAATTGACAGAACATGTTAAGTGTGATCAAACATTTGGCAGCTATTTTCCATATGTAATCGAAGATTATCTCTAGGAAGACCATATGGGATCGCTGCGATTATTTGTAATAAGCAGTCATGGACTAAAGGCCAGCTGTCCTGAATTAACGGGGCCTTTGTCGTTGGACTAAGCACCCATACGGAGTACATAGATCTAGAGCAGCAATAGAAGCTTCGAAATTGGATAGTCTAACCGAAGACGGCATAAAGCAAAAACAGGATAATGATTAGAATATAGAATATAACGTCAAGAACAGGACGATAAAGTAAAACAATAGACGAAATGGGGAAATATAAAGTCCAAATCTTGGGAATAATGGATCTGGATAAAAGGCGCACGCTCAGATACTCGAAACCCCCAAAAGGTAATCATACTGCAGAAGAGGTATAAATTATTACAGCAAGTGAGGTAGTAAACTGAGAGGCCATTAATTTATAGGTAATGACAATAACTTAAAATCTCCAAGAAGAGAATAGTAGAAGAGAATAATAAAAATATACACGCCAACGCAGAATGCTACAGTAGATAATAAAGAAACATTTTATAAAGACTTGCAGAGAAAATCCAAACAAAAATCAACATGTGGTAGTAATGGGAGATTGGAAATCAGAAGAAACACGGTTATGGAATTATGCGAAAAACATGGAATAGTAAATACAATGTTTGGCATATTATCAATCAGATGCTTGGTGTAACCATAAAAAGGCAGAAGATTTAGGCCATAAAATTATTATTGATCACATAACATATAATCAAATTATGATGTATGCAATAAATTATATAAAAATAATAACAGGTGCAGAATAACAGATACAGACAGGAAACTGATTAAAGACAAATCAAAGATATATAAGAAAAGCAAACTGGAAGCTCTTGATCAATACGGGAAAAGAGACGAAAACCTTGAGAGAATAACTATAAGTATAAAAGAAATAGAGGAAGAAGAAAGTCGCAATTGAGGAAAAATGACATTAAGCGAGAGAGAAGAATACAATACTACAAACAACGAAACTCACTTGGGCATTAAAAGTAGTTAGACATAACCTAAAACAAAGAACAATGGAATGGTGAACTACGTAGCAACGTGTAAGGAGAAGAAGGTGGCCTAGAAAAAATACATCCGAACGAAAACAGAAGACGATAGTAAAGCAAGTGAAAACTAGAAATTAGTTTTGGAATGTTGTCAAGACACTAAAATGAAACAAAACTCAGTCAGCAGCATTAGAAACAAAAATGAAGAACTGCAAACAGACATAAGAAAGCTACTGGAAGCGTGGAATCAGCACTATGCAGCAAAATTTACAGAAGAAAAAATAGAAACAAAAAGAAAATCTTACAACAAGAAAGTCAACTGGTGAGGACAAAACATTTTAAAACAATCAACTCATTTTTTGTGGTGTAGTCTCTAGTTTATATGGAACGAGACGCCATTTCTCAAATATTTCTAAATCTGTTGAAGAAACAGAGAACAGACTACTGGCCTACATAACAAAAATGTGACAGGAGAAATAAATACAGAAAGAGTTTAAATTTGTATTGGGGGATCGCTTATTGGAGTAAGATCTATAGCGGTAGGGAATGCTCAAAGTCTTTGCTTATTTTGTCCTACACCAACTGGGCGAAGCAGCTAAGCGAGCTAGTCAAAACATTATGTTGCAAATAAGTAATGAGAATTTCTCGTAGTTATACACGTCTCTATCCAAATGCTACAAACTTCATCATAATTTTTCTTCGGCAAAAACATCAAAAGATTGGAATTCCATGTAGCACAACTGTAGACTATCAGTTTCAATGACACTACACACTCAATAGATTCGGAACTTAATATATCTGGATGGTGCCTCGTTATAAGATGAGACTGAAGTCCTGGCACAGGAAGCTAATGAGGTGTAAATGGAAATTCTATTTTGCCTCTACCTAAATTGTATATCTTGAAACAATTTCAACTAATCTGTTCTAGTATTTGACATAATGACAAAAAAACCTAGAAATCTGAAACGTTGCAACTTCTGTTGTCCAAACTTTCCACCTTCAACTCACATACCGCATATTTCCTGCTAAAGGACTGCATTTGGATAAAACCTTCCCCATCAAAAGTGAAGGGATTGGAATAAAAAAAAAGCTCAGATATATGTCTTCTTGAACTCTGTTTTTGGATCACACAGCTTACCGTCTCGCATTCTTCTAGCATATCTAGTAAGCAGTTATGTATCTTGAACAGGATGCTTTGATTTGCTGGAGAACATTCAACCAGGACATGATTCCGCTAATCATGAACTGGGATGAAATAAGCGAAATAGAATGGCACCCGACAAAGACAGTGGGGTTGAAGGCGCTTTAACTCAAAAAATGCCTGAAATACCACCCAAAAATGTTGGTAGAAAGTTATACAACCAGACCTTTCAACTTTGTGTCAGTTTATGAGAAAACGGCTAATAAAGCAGAGTTCGTGGATTGCGTGGTAGAAAAAGTTAAGGAAGATTTGCAAGACACTCAAAACTAAACCGTCATTCGCAGAGCCTTGGTTTTTGCACAAATTTTCTCCACACTCAAACCAAGTGGCCCTTCTCGGCATGGTGACCAAGAACCTTTGGAGCAAAGGACTACGCACGGTCTCGCCTACTAGATCGAAGCAAAAGAAAGATAGAAATTTCTAATAAAAAAGCATATCACTTAGTGGCAGTGGTTCAGGGAGCTATCATTCAGCGTCTGCAATTTTTTAGTTAGAAACCTGTTATCGATATTCATTTTTGCAAAAAGGGGAGCAAAGCTGCTATGTACTAAGATAGAAGGCATGTTAAAACTTCTAAATCATACTTTTTTCAAAGCTGATCCTTGGACCGTATGGCCAACTTGAAAGGTAGACAATTATTCTTTTGATAATCTAAATTATAGACACTTTTAAAGGACATAGTTTTGTCATTCTAGTATTGATTTTTTGAAGCAAGCCGTAATAGATGCAATCAGCTGCATTCCGGTGGATGGAGTGTGTGCCACCATTAACGATCAGTCCAAATATCGAAAAGCTTATGCAGAAACTAAAAATATATCTTTATCTTTACTTTATCCAGCAAAGATTCGATAGCAATAAAGTAAAATCTTTAAAGGCAGTATTCAGGATTTTATTATATACTTTTCCACTGGTTAGTATGTTCCAACCGTCCTACCATTGTTAGAGTTACGCCTAAAACACTACAAATCAGCTGATTAGCTTTGTCTAATTTTTAGAACACTATCATCTTAGTTTTGCAATTAAAGGCAGCAAAAATTTACAGATACCATATAGTAGATCTTCGCTATTATATCAATGCTACAGACACCGTTACTGTCGTTGCTTAGCTTATCTTCAAGTGAATCACCTAAACTATTTATATACGGTCGTTTCTTTTAAAGAGTCATCTCCAAATGTGATGCAAGGTTTTCCTACTTTTCCCACTTGGTGCAAATGGACAATTTTGGTCTAACTATTTAAGATGATTTATAAAATTTTATAAGATAGGGGATGTTCCTTTATGGCTCAAAATCCACGCTAGCCATTTCTTTGTAAAATCTATACTTTGTCAAAATACCAGTTCTATAGTTTTTAAATTTTTGTTTTGAACTTTTATTGGTCACCATTAGTAGTTATTTAAGTAAAAAATTGAATAAACTCATCTAAGAACATCCGTCTCCAGGTAATTTCTCCTCCAGTGCCTAACGATAATCAAGGTAGGACTGATATTGATATTTTCGAGCATATTTAATGCAGCTACGTGTTCACGTGTTCCAAGATACGTTGTGCAGTTTTTGCAATACAAATATACTTAACTCAGCTGGGCATAAATACTAAACCCCATATAAAAGTTTCCTATCTGCATCAGCTGTTTGTATAAGCTGATAATCTAGTCTTAGCTCCTCCGAAGGCAACCTGAAAATGCCGTAAACTGTCATATCCGATGCTAAAACTCATATTCCAGTTAATCTTTTTAGTCCACATAATTAAATCTGTACTTTAATGCAGTTGTTCTCTTTTTGCAAATTATCCCGGAATACAGTTCATTGCTACCCAGACGATATTGAACTGTCTATCAAATTTACTCTCAGAGAATTCGTGAATATGTTGACGAATACACAACTGAAATGCCAAACTATCAATATTTTATTAGCTCATTAAATTGAAATTATACTTAATTTTAACTTTAAAATACATTCTAACTCAAATTTTCACACTTGATATTACACTTAGTTATACTTTGGGATGTTCGTATTGTGAACTGTGACTTGATGACTTAAATAAATTGATTCTCACGGGATAGTCTGTGTAATAAAAAAGGGGAATTTGATAGGAACAAAAAGTCAAGTTTGGTGGACTTTGATGACATGAGAGAGCTACTGATCCAACGGGGAAGCTGCCAGATGATTTTGGTGTCCGATAGACTTTTGGCTTAGAGTATTCAATTCGAGAAAAGAGAAAGGAATATAAGAAGATTCTGGTCACATGGAGGAGAATAAGCTTGAAGTCTCATAAAAGCAAACACGTCTAAGCCAACACGTGTTCCATTGTGTATTACTACAAATCCTTAAAGAAATGAACGCAAATCCCTAGATTCCATATCGACAAAAAATAACTTGGAGCAAATATGTTTGGAGCTTGGACTACATGGGTATTGGTTAATGGGACAAAATTTGCACTTATCTGTGGAAGACAAATTCTTCCTTTATAAGGAGATTCTAAACCAATTTGGAGCTACGGAATCTAGCTGTGGGAAACCAAAAGCTTCAAAGTTTTTAGTTCAAAATATTGTAGGTACTTCATCAAGTCCTACATCAAGATCTAGAAATTCGCTAGGTGAAGAAGTAGCTGCATTTAGCATGAGATACCGTGGTTCTTTAAAGATACATATTTGGTTAGGAGCTTTTTGTCTCCCCCAAAGTGAAAAGACTCGAACGACTTGATCCGTTGGACCTTCCTTCAAGAGACTATATATTTTTTTGACTTCACTTGGAGTATAAAATCAATAAATAAATGATCTAAATTATTATTATTTACTTAAAAGATTGAATTGAAAGTTATCAAAACAGTTTTCTTCTATTTCTAGGAGCATTAGCTTTCGCAGAATTAGGTACAGTAGTCCCGCGGTCGGGGGCCGAGTACGCCTACTTTATGGACTCCTTTGGGCCCCTACATCCATTTTGGGGCAAGCTACCAGCTTTTCTGTGTTCATGGATGTACGTGATAGCGTTGCGGCCAGCGGAGGTGGCCGTCATCATTTTAACCTTCTCCGAGTACATATGCGACCCATTTTTCAATCTGATCGGCATAGAAAGGGTCGATGACCAAAATAATATTAAGAAATTGATCGCCTTGGTGGCACTAGGTAATCATAGAATATGTTTTTTTCTTGCTTTAAGGTAAAACCACAATACGTTTCAGGTATAATTACTTACATTAATGTGATGAGCGTTAAACTGTATGTGCAGTTGCAGAATATCTTCAGTTCCTTCAAAGTATTAGCGTGCTTAGTTGTGATAGTCGGCGGCATATATGAGCTTTGCAAAGGTAGGTTCGGTGGGAGCGGTTTTTCCTGTTTACTTACGTTGGGTTGTTTTAGGAAACACCGAAAATTTAAATACGGGGTTTCAGGGAACCAACATCGGAGCGAAAGACATCGCACTTGCCTTTTATAGCGGGCTTTGGGCTTACGACGGGTGGTGAGTACTATTATTATCAATAATTTAATCAAAAACCATGAAAACTCGAGAAGATGCATGGTTTAGTAGAACGTATGGTATTAGAAAAGTTTTCCAATATGTTATAACCAGTTTGAGTGTGTTGAGTGAATATTATATGTGTCATGAGTTCCAAAGAGCAAATTTCAATATGGAAGGTGCTTTTAAATTAAGAAACCTAGGTGAAGAAGAACATCATTGCTGTCAGGAAGATGCTCCAGTCCGACAAGCCCGTGACCTTTTATCAGATAGAAGAGTGTATGAACAATTCTGTGCCCGTACTTTACACTATTCTGCATGTCCACCTTCAAATGAGATTTTTTTGGACATCTCGTGCCTTAACCGACAAATAGTTGACAATAAGTTTGAAAATGGAACATCCAAAACAAAGTTTAGGGTTCTTAAAGATAAAAGAACAGTTACCAAAAAATGGTAAAACAGCTGTCAAAAACATTTGTTCACGTTTAAGGACAGACACTCAGTTTTTCTGCCATAACAATGCCTCTGTCTATCACTCTAAAGTTTGCGCCAAGTAACGGGCTTAAAGTACTACAACTTCTTCTTTATAATCCAAACCTCACCCCATATGACTTTTCACTATTCCCCTATATGTAGAACAGACTAAAAAGAGACATGTATTCAACGGGGACCTTCTAATGGCGTGGAGGATGAGTATGCCCAGATCTCCAAGAAAACGTGCAAGACGCTGTTTGCCTTCTGGTCTCGATTAAAGGTGTAGTGCGAAACGTTTTTAGTACCTTACGTAAGGGTTGCATTAAGACAAATTTGAAAGGTCAAATTCTTTGCATTTGTAGTTTGGCGATTTTTTGTTTTATATTGAGTTATAAATAAACCGAGTTCTCCTTGTAAACAGGTATAGAAGAACAAACTTTGCGTGTTTGTAAGAGTCAATTGCCTTTTCAAGTAGAGCACAAAACACCTAGTTTTGTTCCTGCAAACACAACTGTCGCTAAGCTGTTTTGACTACATTTCGGTCAACAACATTGACAAATAGATATCTATTAACCGAAGTCCATGTTCATACAAAACTTTCGGTAATCACACCAAAGCTATGTTCAAGTACCTATGTATATGCAAACTCCCAATCGATATAAACGAGTTTGTTATTACTCGGCCCTGTTGTACTCCAGTTTTACGCTTATGATGTCTTTGTTCTGGTACTTCAGATGTGTTTCTTGCGCCTTTCAATCATTTAAGTTCAAAGTTCAAAAAGGCTGTTGGGCAAATAAGTTCCCATTTAAGGGTTTTGATTTCGGTCTCAACGATTGTTAAGACAAGAAGACATCAGAGGATTTCGAAAAATAATACAATCATTAAGAACCAAAAGCATTAAAAAAGTGTTATAGCTAAAAATTTCGCATTATGTATAGAAATGGAAAGGGTATGAAAGGAAAAATTCGCCAAATTTGCGAAAAAAAGAGAAACAATAGTGGAATAGATAATTCAATAAGAAAAAGAAGTCAAAATAGACGAACTGGAAAAAATAATTAAAGATTTACGGATAGGAAAATTAGCAGGCCCGTTCTTTTAGAATTCATTAAATGGCGAAGATAAAAAATAAATATTGGATGAAAACTATATGTAACATGGCTTGGAAGAGAATAAAATCCCAAACATGTTCTTACCTATACATAAAACGGGGAAACATACGGACTGCGAAAACTACAAGCCAATAGTTTAACTCTAGTGACATTGAAAACGACAATAAATACAAAGAAAATTAGAAGAAACCCAGAACTAATGTTAGTCGAACTAAAACTAACCTATGCCATAAAACACAATCCAAAAAATTGAGAAGAAACGTGTAAACTGGTTTGGACCAAGGAAATCTTTGGAAAAGACAATAGAAAGAATAGGAGAAATCGTGGGAAGAAAATGGAGAAAACAGCGAAAAGAGAACTGAATATATAGATGTTGCCCAACGTCATGAAGGCAAAAAGGATGTGTAGAAGAAGAACCTTCAACCTTCCTTTGAATGAGTTTCGGCTGGTTTTAAAACGCCTATCTCATTCAAAATTTTGCTTGGTCTAAGACATGTTTTCCAAAGCATTTTCACCGTTTTGAATGCTGTTTGAACTGGAAACATCACATTGCACGACAAAATTTATTTTTGACAAGTGAGGCCTTAGTGCAAGAGCACAGATTGACACACCCATTCGGATCTTCTGGGCTTTATCTAATTAAAATCACTGGCAGCAACGACATGTTAGAAGTGTCTCTACATCAGGAACTGACTCAACATACAAGACGCTTTTTAAGTGACCCCAGACTAAGAGACAATTTGGTTCGATGACTGGGTGGGCCATGTAGCGCGACTTTCTTTGTCCAATCCATCTTTATTGGAAGTTTTTATTGGAATATTGAGAAACCTTAACGCTAAATTGAGCTGAAAGTGCCCCTGAGAAATTTTAAATTCACTAGAGCATTAAGGTATTGTATGACGCGTCCAACTAGGTGGTTACCAAGAACTTTTGCCCAAACATATACACTAAGTATTTGCTAATGATATACTTCAAAAATTCATTGGATTCTGCTTAGTCCACAGATACTTGTTGTGTAGGTCTACGATGTCATCCGTACCATGCTTCATCTTGAAGAGGTTCGACGATAGATTCCGTAATGCAAAAATCAGCAACTTGGTAGTCTCTGTTTTTATTGCAAGCAGTTCTCGTGTAGGATACTCGGCATAGTCCCACAACATACTAGCGTAAAGCTTGTAGTGTTTCTCTAACCCAGATGTCCAAACATGATTTGTCCTGCTATCAAATGGCCCTACCTCACATAAATGACGAAATACTGCTGAAAAAGTTTTATTATTCCCTTGCATGTGAGAATTCTGATAGATCCAAAATGTCCAAACGTGTAAATTATTCCTTCTTGTTCACGATATAAATAACGGTCCATTTGGACAATTTTTACAACACACGCCAATTTAGAAGAACAACATATGTGTACTTTCGATAACCAAGACGTCAGTGATACTTTGGATTTGGTGGATTTAACTTGTTTTAGTTTGTTTTCTCCGTTATATTTTTTTATTGTTCTGTATTGTTAGTTTCTTTTTTACCATTTCTTCTCACAGCTCCTCAGTAGACATGGTCAAGCTATAAAATTTCTCTTTGACACCTTTCTGATAGTACCATTATCTTTTTACCATAACCTTATGAATTTTGACATCCTATTATGTACTATATAAAGAATCCTCAGTTCCTCCATTTTTGCTAGATCTGTTTCAAATGCTCTTCCTAGTTTCAAAATAAGTTTTTAACTGTTACTAACAGGAAAACGGTCTTGTGCCCCTGCATGTTGTAACATCCAGTGTTTTTTACAGGAACGCTGTCACGACGGTGACCGAGGAAATAAAGCGACCAGAAGTGTAAGTAACCTTTCTCAGTCGATGCAGCGTGCTTCTATTGCAACTTAACGCGTTCCAGGAACATCCTCCGCAGCATCGCGATTAGCGTCCCCATAGTGACGATGCTGTACGTCTTCATGAACATATCTTACATGACGGCGCTGACGGTGCCAGAGATGGTCGGCGCGCCCGCGGTCGCGGTCCTCTTCGGGGAGAAGGTTTTGGGACCACTGCAGTTCCTTATTCCAGTAGGAGTAGCTCTGGCCACTTTCGGGTGCGCGCTCAGCATCCAGTTCAGCGTTACGAGGTAGCTTGCAAGTTGATGAACTGTTAACCTACTAACGCCCGATTATCGCAGGATATGCTTTGTGGCCGGTCAGGACGGTCACATGATCGAATGCTTATCGTACATCCACTACAAGCGACTGACGCCAGTTCCGGCTGTGGTTATGCAGGTCAGTTACTTCGAGTGCAAGCGCTGATTAAGGAAAGGAAAGTCTATTCAAATGATCTCCATTTAAAACGATAAACCGTGCTATAAGCGAGCATGGGCAGTTATTCTTGATTTATGAGTTTCTCAACTCTCCAAGGACTATATTCAGTTAGTAATTTGATGGATAATTTCGTTTACCCATCCAGTTATTTAAATTATCTTTAATCTGATATATTGTCAACTACGTCGACTTACGTAAAACAGATACCATAAAACATTGGCGTTCAGATATAATGAAAATTCTCAAGTACTTTATAAAGTATCCAAAAGTTTCTAGATAACTTAAGCAACGCACAGTTTTATTTTATTTAAATTTGGCTATTTCTTTAAGAACCTCATTTGCTACTTTTCATTTACTAAGTTTATTTTAAGGTCATCTCACATCTGCCCGAAAGCGGCTTTTCCGAATTTTAGTCTCGTTTTGAGAAACAAGACAAAGTCATAATTGTGATATATACAGGATGAATGTTAACTATAGAGACAAACTTCAGGAGATGATTTCTGATAGGAAATGTAATAAAAAAAAATTTTATATGAACATATGTCGCAATACTGGATTACTATATCACATTACATTGTAAATGTTTGAAGTTGAGGAAGCTACTAGTGATCCTGGTGAGCGTTAACATTGAAGTAAGCTGAAGCTATCGTACTGAGAATAGCAATAAAGGTAGTATCCATCAAGAATTTTGGACCATCAAGGCATTGTGGAAGAACTAGGTGGTTTCCAATAATCCCAGCCTAAACATAGACACTAAACCTTTGCTTCTGATGAGCTTCAACTATTTTATAAAGGTTCTGTCTAGTCCAAAGATGACTGTTATGTAGGTTGATAGTGCCATCCATGTCAAATGTTGCTTCACCTGTAAAGAGAAGTGGTGGCAGAAATTCCATAACACTAGTAGCCTGATGCAAAAACTAACGATAAGACTTTCTTCTTGAAAAACATTTCTTGTAATGGTTCCTGCACATGTTGCAAGTGATTGGAATAATAGCAGTTCTCAACACAGTCGCTTGGTGTATACCACGCTAGAGGAACACTTGCCTGCGATTATTCTTATGTTCTTCTAAGTCAGGTGTTCAATAAATCTTGTCTCACACAAAAGACAAAGCAATGCCGCAGAAGCTTTGTAATTCGATTGTTTCCTGTGAAGGTGACCTTCCAACTATTCTATTGTTTTAAACATATGTCTTCATAATTAATATTCATCCTGTATGAGTAAATGAATAATAGTAATCCTAATAATAATTTCCAGAAATGTTCCAATAACATTTTAATATGATCAGGCCGATTATATTTTTAATCGTAGCGGTCTACTTTTTCACGATTAATCTTCATTCAACATAGACATTTCACGCACTTAAGCGTCGTACTTTGTTCTATTGTTTTGTAAGTGATAAGTTCTGCTTACATAGATGCATAGTTTCCCTTGTAAGTAGGTCACGATCTAATCTAATGTTTACAAAAGACCTTCGATTTCGAAGTACGTACAATGCCTTGTCTAATCCATTAGTTTGAGATAGTTTCGGGGCCAATAACATTTTGAAGTAGATTTTCACACATACAAGTAATTCCTTTTTGATTATGTTTGTTTCATCTAGTAGTTACACATAAAATTAGTATATATAAGTGCATTTAAGTTAAATTCACAAGTAATATTCTATTTAGAGGCTGTTCCAAAAGTAACTGTACAACTTATGTAGTAACTATCAGATTCCTGGTTGTTGAATGAAAAGCAGCGTGGTTATTTACATTTTATAATTTTTTATATAAAATTATCTTATTTTCCCTTTTATATTTTTTCTTTGTCTTAGTTCTTTCCTTATTTTTCGCTTCAAGGAGTAAACCCGCTGACCTCATGAGGTCAATGTAGAGATGATGTATGTCATCTATTTTTAGCCTAAATGATTATAAGAGTTCTCTTATAGTTTCTTAGATGACCAGAAATTACAAAAAAAAAGACGGAGAAGGGCAAGATTGATAAGGATAGTGGGTGCTTTAAAAGGTATTTCGGTACGTGCCAATGTTTAAAGATATAAATCAACAAAAATGCTCTTTATTATCAAATAACAGAACGGAGCAGAAGTATCATAAAAAGAGTAAGGTAGGACGATGATAAAGCAAAGCTAACGTAAGTTGGGAAAAGACCTCACAAGGAACCATTTGACTTTGTCATTATGAAAATCTGAAAATACCTATATTGGTAGCAACAATGTATTCTATTAAACCAATGTGGCTTTTTCACAAACCACGGTGAAATGCCCAAATATTTCAAATTGACTGCAAACCGCATTGTCCATCTAGATGAATCACAATAAGAGTCACAATAATGCAAGAGACCAAAAAACAAAAAAAGACAGGCAAGAAGACACAGTGACTTTTTGGAATATGATACAGGCCAGCGTATATTTTTTCAAGGATCAAAAATAGGTTTTTGGATGAGATGGATTTTTGGGACAATAGAAATGTAAAAGACATCACTTATGCAGAAAACAAAAAAACTCACGTTCTCTGAGCGTAGAGATGTGCGGTTACTTCAAGACCTACCTAAATTCTAAATTTGAGTGTTGCACCTTTGCACCAAAAGCATAGCATCTCGTTATTTTTTAGGCCTGTGAAAAAAGAAACAAGCAATAGGAAGGAGGTGAGATCAAAAAAAGTTTGAAGAACATGAGGGGGGGGGGCTTACGCAACTTAACAAAAGAATATTATCAATGGAGCCAAAAATTGAAAAAGGTTGTAGATGCAAAAGAAACATGTTTTGAATAACCTAGAATTTGAAGAGAAGTTGTTCTGGAATATAAACAGCAGCAATATTTTTGCTGTGAAGCAAATGATTTGACCCTAGTGCAATTTTCAACAAAAAAAAAAAAACTAAAATGCTAAGAAAAAAATGTTTAATGAGGCTTTTGTGTAATAAAAACCAAAAACTGTTACTCCAACGTTTCAAATATGAGTAAGCTGGTACCTACTGAAAACAGGTTCAACTTTAAAAATGCTGTTTGAAAAGAACTTATCAACGGGGCACTCCAAACTTCTCTATTGTATGAACTGTACAAGTCCGGAAAGCATCCAGAAGGATTATCCCAAAACGATGGTACATACATCCCAAGATTTCCCAAATACGCCAAGTCTGTGCTTGATTGCTAGCAAAACTCTCTTACTAACGACGGAATCCAAGCTAGAGAAGATCTAATACCAGATATAACTGATAACTACAAAGAGAAATGGAATAGCATGGTTGAGATCATCAACATAAAAGTGACTAACTTAGAAAATCGTTAAAAGAAACAAGCAATTTCAAGAGTGAATCTGATAGTTTGCAAGACAGAGGAGGCTCTTGATGAGGTTAAAGGTAAAAATACTTTAGCAGTGGAAGACCAAAAGAGCAATTGTTGTCAACGAGCTGAGAATCTACCGGATCAAAAATCCACCAAAGAAACGTATGCGTCGCCAACATACAGATCTTCAAGTTATTAGAGGCAGCTCAAGCTTAGACAAGAACCAAACGATTTAAAAAAACTTCTCTTTTTTGCCATATTTTTAAGGTTTTGGATTACATGACGCTGAACCAAATTGGGAACATCCTAGAAAAAAGGTTAAAGAAGTTAATCGTACTGTGGACCAATAGTAAACTTCACTCAACAGGTTGGAGACAGGTTAACTCACTATAACTGCCTATGGAACTGTGAACTAAAATTACTACATATGTTACTCATCAGCAACTTTTAACAACATAGGAGTTCCTACATTTGTTTCTAAAAAAAAAGCAGTAGATTGGAGAAAAATAATCTTCCCTAAAGTAAAGTTTTTGGACCACATCTGCAGAACTTTAGACAATACCCAGCAGTTTGTCTATACCGACAACTACATGATGACCGCTCAAGGCCCAAGTTTCGTCCAGATAGAGAAACAAAACTGACCAGTCTTGGATACCTTCTTTCTCTACTACAAGATGAACCATCTTAAACCCAAATCAAGCAAAATTAACGACAAGGAAACATGTTGAGAGCTAGATGTTATGTGCAAAAGGAGCGTTTTCAACATTGCCCAAATCTGAAACAGCTAAAAGTCATATTGATCACACCCTGTCATTTAAACAGAACTGGCCCAATACCAAAAGGAAATTGGTACTGAAACAGAATTAGAAAACACTAACAAGCAGCGTCTGGGACATGAACCCTCTTATGCTGAAAACGTCAGCTTCTCATATATTTATTAATTAAAACGGCACGTTACACTTTGAGTTTTGACTTTTTAGATCACTCGTAGTAGCTAAAGAGAGCATGAAAACAACTACCAGTAGTTAATTGGAACACCCCTCCACAAAAATGGACGAATTAGTGCGGATGTATTAACAAGAAAAAAGAACAAATGAACGATGCTGGACCCTATTGGTTACATTTCAATGCTTAGATTTTATTTTTTCGTTACTGTGTGAAACTGTTTGTTAATGGTTTGCATTCATATTTCTATAATGTCTCATTCAGGTTGGTTCGTTAGGTATAGTCGCATTCTAAGCTTCGGTACTACTATAGTAATACATGTTGCTAATTTGTATTGCAGGGTTTAATTTCTTACTTATACATACTAATGGGTAACATAATAGAACTGATAGAATTTGCTAGCTTTCTGGTATGGATTGGATATGGCACCGCCATGGTCTCACTATTAGTACTAAGAAGAACGTCAAAGGAAGCACACAGACCCTATCGAGTAAGATGAAGGTCTTATGACTAATCACAGATAAGCAATGCAAACCAATTTCAGGTGCCAACATGTATAGCCGTTTTTGTAATATTAGTAGCCATATTTTTAGCGACAGTTCCTATGATAACCGATCCAACGCCAAAGTACCTGTTCGCCATCGGCTTCATGGTTCTCGGTGCGTTAGTGTATTACTGGTTTGTTTACAAGAAAAAGCGACCGAAAATCATGGGTGAGTAAATAAAAGCGAGCTGCCTGCGATCGCTGAACGCAAATTTTCAGATCGAATCACGTACGGCATCCAAATTCTGTGCGAAGTTGTTCCATCGGACGTTCACCAAGACTAAAGACGATATAGAGATAAGTTTCTTATTTTATTAAAATGATTTTTGTACGAATAGCTTTTAATAGCCTCCCATTACTTAATAAATCAATTGTTGCAAAAATAAAATTTTGTTGTAAAATGCTTGTGTGCGATCAGTACCACTAAAACGTTGATCGGAATTTGCTTGGTTGAAGGAAAGTGGCGATTTATATTGCATGGTGTGAAATAGAAGGAAAAAAGCAGATGCCTCAAGTGAAGTTCTTCAATTCATTCATTTGAATCTAGTGAGGTGAGGAAGAATAGTAATATGATCAGTAGTGGAAGAAACAACTGAAAAGTCAATGGTAGTGGATTGCACTTGGACTAAACTTTGCTTTACATTGTGCTTGAAACTTTATATACTTATCAATATCAATGCTATC
Source organism: Sinelater perroti (assembly GCA_036346155.1). NCBI lineage: Eukaryota > Metazoa > Arthropoda > Insecta > Coleoptera > Elateridae > Sinelater > Sinelater perroti. The sequence continues at coordinate 147,327 of JARFIY010000006.1, read as the reverse complement.
ATCATATACAACAATATAGTCCTAAATTCTATCATAATCAGAAGAATGTTTATGCTCATTTGTTTGTTAGGTGTGGCCACACCCTTGCATGTGCCCACAACTTCTGTGACTGGATATCAATAAACGAAAGATCTAGAAACCACCCACGGTACACTAATTGCAGTTAAAAATATGCCTATCTGCATCCAATTCAAGCATGTTAAGAATAAATACTCATTTATTAGTTAAAATATTACATTACAAAATAACACACTTTGTGCAACCTTACCTTAAGATCCGGCAGAGATCACCATAATCACAACCCAAAAAACGTCAGCAAAATCAATTCAAAACCTTATTGTATTTTCCATAAATTAAGCTCCTCCAACATTCATCTAAACAACAAATATTTTATTTAAATAATAAAAGGAAAAATAAATAAATAATTCAATTTACAGTAGGACAACATATGTACAATGTATTCTTATAAAATACAGTCTTCTAGATTTCCAATTTCTTGTAAATTCTCATCCAACAACATCTGCGAGTGTAGGTAACCATATGAGATGTTTTGTACATCGGTGAAACATTCTTCATGCGTCAAATTTTTATCTTTCGCATCAGTTTTCTTTGCAAGATACAACATCGGTTCATCTTCATTGCTTTGCTTATCATAAATTACACTGTCAGTCTTTTCGCTTGCATTATAATAGTTAAAGTCATCCTCCTCTCCCTCCTCCCCAACCCCATTTTCTTCACCATTGTTCAGCCCATTAAACACAAAATCATAGCCATCCAAACTACTTTGGGCAGCATCAGGCACGTCCCAGTCGTCGTTTTCATAATTATTAGTGATCTCCTCATCACTGCTTTCCACGTTCTTCATGGAGCTGCCAAAAACACTTCCGGACAGAGACTCGCCAGATGAGTCAACGATATTGGAAGTTACAACATCTTCACAACTTATAGGTTCTAATTTATGAGATAACGGGTGTGGGTTATCCGAGTACATTTGTGAAATTATACAATCGCAACAGAAGTCAATCGACTCTGTAGTGCACGTTTCGCAATGCCATCTTGTACCAATTATAGGATCTTCGCTGCAGTAGTCGCACTAGAATTTCAGTGTGTGAATGTTAGTTCTAGATCAAGCCTATAGTACAAACCTGGTAACCGAAATGTTGAAAAGTTGATTGAAAACCGTGGGCGTTTTGCTTCTCAAGCTTGACTCTTTGGACAATTTCAAGCTGAATGTCCGTTTCAGTTTTATGGTCGCTAGAAGCCTCTTGGGTACCACTAGGCAATAAATAATTGGTATTATTGGCTGGAATGCTGTTGTTGGGATCTGCATTTATTTTGCTAGGGCCCGGAACATCCTCCGTTTCGTTCATTACAACCGGAATATCCAATTGTGGAAAGAACGTTGTAGGTTTGAAGAGAAAGTGGTTATGGCGCTGATGTGTATGCAGTTTTGATTTCTGCAAACGGGAATTGGTTGTATGAGCTTACAATAATTTCAAAGATTCATACCTTGGACCTTTCTGCATATTTAGGGATACGCCCAGGAATCGGCAGGCCAGCTTTGTATAACTTTAAAAAATATTTTTGCACCCTACTGGAGACTTGCTTCACCGTTCGATTGCCTAAATTAATTCAGGGGTATTAAGCAATTTGTGGTGTGTGAGACGTGAAAAGTACCTAGCGCCGCAGCAATCTTCTTAAACCTTCGAAATTCGACTGCTTCGGGTGGGTAAATGACTAACAATTCTTCTAAGCGTTTCTGTTCCTCGATTGTCCATGGCTGCAACACAGATGTTTGAGATGCAAAATTTTAATTAATTTGCACTCACTTTGTTGTGTGTCCCCAATAGTGGTGTTTATGCTTCTTCTCGTTGCTGTCTTCTGCTAATAAGTGGGCGTTGGACTTCAGCCCTTGCTTACTTTCTAAAAACTTCAGTCCTTCCTCGGGTAGCGAAACTTGATATTTTGACCAGTTTATAGAGGGGATCTTCAAATATTCAGACAAGTATTAGCAAACTGCACTACTATAGTATGGTTTCACACCTCTGCTATAATCTGCAGGTCGGGCACACCTAACGGCTCCCCCTTTTTAATTTTCTCCAAAAAGAGCTCGGGGTTGTCTAATGCCTTCTTATGCAGCTCAACAACGGTGTCATAATCCTGCAAAAATCATTGTCAGAGGCAAAAGAAAAGTTAATAAGAGATACAATACACAACCCTGTCCAGGAATTGAATAAACATCATGTGAAAATGGCTATAATTCATGAAATACACTAAAGGAAAATGGAAACGACAGATCTAAACAGTACACACTAATACAGTCCAATGGCCAAAAACAAAAGATAGACAGTTGCAGTGCCATAACGCTAAGGATATAAATGTGTTACGATGTTTTTACACTGTAAGGGTAGTATTACAATTATGCACTCATATAGCGCATTGAGAGTGGACATTCCGATGTGATGATACATTTTTTAAAGCAACAGAAAGTAAAATTCTACAACTAAATTCAAATTATTCTCCAAAGTACCCTATTGTACTTAAACATTTCTAGTATAGAATAGTTGTTAGCAGTATTCCAAGTGATTACAGATATAAACCACAACAATGGAGAAGTCTATGAAACTTAAAAATTAGCATAGCAAATAAATGATCAGTGCAGAGAAGACAAGCAATAGCATCATCACTTTGTCAAGATCATCAGTACTTTATCTAAAGATTACATGATCTTCAAAAACATATAATGGAACTTGTTGTAACAAAAGAAAAACACTGTCAGCAGCATTGCAGGTCGTTATATAAGTAGAAATGCCATATTACTTCAATAACATCTCAATAAACACAATAGACACTTCAGCGGCCCCAGTTTAAATTATTCTCATTTTCAGTTCACTTAAATAAACGCAAGAGTGAGCTAAAAACTACCTAATGATTGGAGTCATAGAGGTATTTCAAAAGAATAAAGAATAAAAAAAGTACAAAACTTCTTCGGCAGTAGGAACAATGAATTGAATGACCGTCTCCAGTCTTTCTAAATAAAAGCAAACAATATTTTAAATAAAAATTCTATCTTTCTGGTAATAAGAACGTGGTATGGTTTGACTTAAACTTTTTTAATTTGATGTTACACGGTATGATTTTCTCACCTTAACGGCTCTGGCGCGTTGCGCCTCAAGAATAAAATCGTCTTCAGCAGTTCGCTGTAGTCCTTATTCCCCTTCAGAGCCAGATGGTCGGATTCGAAAAAGAACAGATCGTCGTCTTCAGACGCGTTCGAATCACCCGGTATAGACAGACCGACATCCATTTTGAATCGCGCCCTCTATGAACGCAAGACACAACCACGCCGCGACCCGTAAAATACGTAATTTTATTCTACAAACATCTTTTTACATTGCAACCGGCACGATTCGTACAAATTTCCAAATTAAATATCTAGCACATCGCGGATGAGGCCACAGCAATTTAAATCTTCCGAGGGATTACGAAATGTGAATTTGACAGTTCTCTGTACATAACCACAACTCTTTCACCTTCGCGACGCTTTTTGCCGAAATTCAGTTAATCACTGCTTAGTCGCACCGAATGTTCCAGAGGAGAGTTGGGACTGGACGCCTAACTGCAACATGAAATAAGCAGATCTAAAATCACCGAGTAAATATGGATTCGTAGTTTGTAAACTGGTGCTTTATAGGACAGCTAAATTGCAGTGGCGGGAATTTTTGAAATTGAGGATGCACAGAAACGTGCTGAGTTTCTTCGCAAAATCCACAACGCGTGACGCGTTTAACGTCAGGTCCATCCACACAACACTGTGTTGTAGTAGTAAAAAAGAGTCTCCTCTGAAAGCCTTGCTTGATGATGCAGCCTCATTCTCCGACGTGAAAGTCGATAACACTCAGCAACAATGGGCTACGCTGCCCTACGTGGATGGAACGAACATCCGCAAACAAGGAGATTACTTTCGGAAGCCGAAACAGGATCCGCAGGATGCATCAATCATTTTGTTCCCGGGCCAGGGTAGCCAGTATGTGGGAATGGGCCGGGATCTTTTGAAGTTTCCATTGGCTAAAGAATTATTCAACCTGGCAAATTACATTCTGAACTACGATCTGTTAAAATTATGCCTTGAAGGCCCAAAGGAACAGCTGGATCAGACCAAATTCTGCCAACCGGCAGTCATGGTTGCATCGCTGGCTGCTTTAGAAAGACTGAAGGAAGAGAGGCCGAATGCCATCGATAATTGTGTTGCAACGGCTGGTTTTAGTATAGGAGAAATTACGGCACTGGTGTTTGCTGGTGCTTTGCAATTTGAAAGCGGTAGTAACAAATTAATCTATATAAATCCCAATTGAATTTTTTTTATTTTAGCATTGGAGCTGGTGAAGGTTCGTGCCGAAGCTATGCAACTAGCAAGTGAAGTATACAAAGGCGGAATGGCCAGAATTTATTATAGCCCTGATAGTAAACTAAACTATGCTTTACTGAAAGCAAGGGAGTGGGCAACAGAAAAGGGAGCTGAAATGCCCGAGTGTCGCATCGCTAACTATTTATTTCCTCACTGCAAAGTGGTTGCCGGTAGTGAAGAGGTTTGCACCCCTGCTTTGCTATGATTTACTTTGATTATCAGCCTCCTTATTCTTGGCAGGCACTGGATTTTTTGGAAAAAAATTTGAACGAGTTTAAACTGAAGAAAATGAAACGGCTGCCGGTCAGTGGAGCCTTCCATACCAACTTGATGCAGCCGGCATATCAACCGTTCAAGAAAGCAGTGGAGAAGATTGAAATAAGTGATCCCATGATCACCGTCTATTCTAACGTGGACGGCAAACAGTACAGAAATGCCGAGCATATCAGGAAGCAACTTCCTAAGCAGGTAGTTATAGGTAAACTCGCAAAATACCTTTTTTGAGTTTGAGTGTGGCTGGTTTTAGATGGTTAAGCCAGTCAAGTGGGAGCAATTGTTGCATGTGGTGTATGAGAGAGATCAGGATACACACTTTCCCAGGACCTTTGAGTGCGGACCAGGCAGGTCATTAAGGACAATTCTTAGGCTAGTTAATGCTAAAGCTTATGACCAGTGCTTATGCATAGAAGCGTGAAATGAGTTCTAGTTGTTTTTATCATAATTAAGATGCATAATGTAAATATGCATGAAATAATATTTTTGATGATGAAAATTTTTGTTTTATTGCTGCTCTCAATAGCATAGAGAATAAGTAAAAAATATTTTATCCATGAAAATTTCTAATAACGGTAACTGTTGTCTACTGGGGTTATGATCTGTGATCTAGTAGGTTAAGGCTTTCATGTTCAGTTCCTTACTGTCTAGTTATTGCATGCCATTTCTAGAGTGATATCAAGGCGATTTATTCAATATTTTACAAAAAATTACGAGTTTCTGGAAAAATAGCTAAATAAATCGACAAAAATCAAACGGAAAGAAAGTATTCTTTAGATAATTAAAATTTGTATTTTAAATTTTGCTAATAATGTGTACGTGTATAAATAAGTTCCCACCTTTTTTCTGCAAAATTAAAGTTTTATTTAAAAACAAACAAAAAAAGCTTAAATATCAAAGTATTCTCTGTTGGCATCGATGACCTTTTACCATCTTTTGGGTAGCTTGCGAATTCCCTGGTGATAGAAGCTCACCGGCTTCGGACGATAAAGTTATCAATGCCTTTTCGGACTTCTTCTTCTGTTTTGAAGTGCGTATCAGCCAAGTGATGCTGTAACGACCGGAATAAATAATAATCGGAAGGGGCCATGTCTGGGCTATGCGCCACATGTGGGAGAAGTTCCCAGCCTAACGCGAAGATGTGTTCTTGCGTCGCCTTCGCAACATGTGGTTGGGCATTATCATGGAGCAGGATAGCTTTGCGATTTCCTTGTCCAGTAAATGGCCTTGCTGTTGGTAGTGATCCGCCGTAACTGTTTCACCTGGTTTCAAGAGTTCATAGTACAGCACACCTTTCCAATCCCACCAGATACAGAGCAAATTCTTTTTGGCGTGGATATTGGGCTTTGGAGTCGATGTCGAAGGTTTGCCAGGGTCTACCCATGATTTTTTGCGCTTGGGATTGTCGTACAAGATCCATTTTAAATTTATTTGGAATACTTCTATAGAGTTCTTTTTTAAAGATAAAATTAGTGCAATTAATAATATTAATAATCGACCTCACTTCAAACAGAGCAGATTCTATCAGTTTTACCTACTACTATAAATAGTTATGTGTATTTGCTCGGTTTTCTATCTAACAGTTGGAACTCTAGTTTAACGCAGAAGAGGCAATTGCATACAGCCCTTGTTTACTGTGATCTATATTTTTTGAGAATGAACAAAAACGCTATAGGGGAATACTGGAAAAATTTTTCTTACTAAAGCTACCTTCTGACTACAGCCCACACCGCAAAAGCCACAATAAATCTAAGGCAGCACTTTCCAATCACTTTATCTTAAAAAATTATTATGTGAGATGGCCACTATGTTTACCTCCTTTTTTTGGGGGGCTATCTCAAGGATAGAGTTTACGTTAAAGAACCTCAAACAGTTGAGGCTCCAAAAAAGAACATTCACCAAGAGATGATGCAATATCTCTAGAACACTGATAATGTGGCAAGCACATGCTTGTGATCAAGAAAAAGGAAAACCACTCTGTACTACCTAATATAAAAATGTGAAAAAACATACAACACACCAAGGGTGATACAGAAAATTTTGTAAAGCTGAGTTTGGTATTTGAAACCTACTTATGCTATTGGTGCTTTCCATCTTCGTATTAATTGCGATAAATTAAAAAAAATGGGTACAGAGACCGTTTTATTTCCAAGCAAATTAAATATTTTTGGACAAAGTAACTATGGGCAACAAGACTACCATAAAACCGACCAAAAAATCATGAACAGATTTAGGATTACAATTGCTAACGAATGGAAGCCATGTCTAAGTCAAGACTGTAGCTACTGAAATTGGGCAAACCAGTAATCAACATTGAGCAAGCTTTGCGAGAAAAGATATTTGTGATAGGGGAAGTTGCAAAGTTTATCATTGTTTTTATTGGCCAGTTATACCTTGCAATTGTATTTATCACAATTTAGCTAATACAAACTTCATACTATTTTTTTACAAAAAAAATCTTTTATAACTTTTAAGATACTGAAGTTATAATACGACAACACCTACGAGCTGTTCATTCTATAGATCAGAAGGTCATTCACTTCGAAGGATATGAAACGGAAGCACCAGATCAACTGCCCATATATTCACGCGCTGTATGTTTTGCCGTAGTTAAGGATTACTTACTCGTCTGATTTGGCCATTCCAAACTTCCCCAAGTGCAGACCTGCATTGTTTTACTCCAGAGAACTTTCTAAATATTCTTCAAGAAGAAGGTATAGGCGTCAGACTAAAAGTTTTCGTTTGGCGAGATCTTATCAATGGTCAAAAGAATGCTTTGAAAGGTTCCATCTTTCTATTCCCAATAAGATCACTTGGATGTGTTTGGGAATATAATATTGGACAACTCACCTTTATGTTAAAGATTGATTGGATCGAGATTTCACAAATTTTATACCATTTTAGTCTCCAAGAAAGAAGCTACTCAGTCGGAATTAAGAGTTTTAATTAATCATGCTGCTTCAGGGGGACTAGACGAAGAACAGGATGCTCGCCTGCATTCTCTACCAGCTTTGGTCCAGATTTGGTCTATACGAAAACTGCGTTTCAATTTTTTCCAGAGATCTTTGGTGGGATTACAATCGGAGTTCTGCGAAGGTCAGTCCAGTTTTTCAACACCCATCCCTTAAAACCACAGCAGAATAACCCTGTGGACAAAACAGTTGTTGGTCCCCGAACTGTTGCGAGAGAGTTGGAAGCACAGAGTTTGCACGAATATTAAGATATATTTCAACATACAGAAATTGAGAAACCCACTCCCAGACATGATGCCTTCATCACTAAACGTGGCTGTTTATGCAATATACTCTGATGAGAAGCGTTCTCCTGACATTTGCGAAACCCAGATACGTCCATCGGTTTGTCTGATCATATAGCGAGATTTGTCACTTCACAAAACTTGTTTTCATTGTTCTACAGTCAAGTGGTGCTGGGCTTTGCACCACTACAAGCGACGTTTGGCAACGAACTTGCATGGCAGCATCATGTTCACTTGAAAAATGACAGAATTTACTCTGAAACATAAAAACATTTACGTAGGCGTAGATAGTTATTACTTTTTTTATGTTATAGTTATAAACATGGCGTTTAATTTTCCTATACAATGTGATTTAAAGTATTTGATTATGAGTTACCAGCATATGAAGGTCATTTTCAAATTTGGAAACAAATGATTTATTGGGGACTGTATTTTTGATTTCCTAAAAAAATAGTAAAAAAATTGGCATTCATTGAGACCTACCTTTGGACGACCACAAACCCTATCATTTTTTTATTAAAAAAAATTTACTGTCAAAATATAATATTTTTGAAAAAAATGTTTTGTTCTATTGTTTCAAATCGCTTTCCCTCTAAGACATTCGTAAAGTCCAATCAGATGATAGTCACAAGGACTCAAGTTGAGACTGCAAAAAGGTCGTTCGATGTGTTTACTTTAATTACGAAGGTCGTGTGAAGTCAGGCGTTGTCTTGAAGAAAATGTACACGTTGGATGGCTTTTATCTTCACTAGTAGCTAGTTCTAGATCTTACGAGACAATGTGAGATATTAACTGCCTGATCTTTGACGACCGTCGACATCTCTAATCTTATAAGGCTAATGTCGAGGACTTATGAAACCTTAAAGACGATAACCTTTTATATTTTACACTTATAAAATGCCACAACAATATAGTTCTTTTTGTCACTCCAACAACAATGTTTTGACGCTGAACTGTAAAGCGCATGCATGGATGAAGACAATTTTAAATACTTAGGCGCAGTAATAGAAAAAAATGGGAAACTATATAAACAATTAGACGATAGAATAGGAAAAGGGGGAAAAATATTAAATCTGATGAAGACAACCTTTCTGGGAAAGGGGGAAGTGCCAAACAACATAAAAACTGAAGATGTAAAAAAAGTGGTGAGGCCATCAATCACTTATAGCAGCGAGACGTAGACTCTTACAGAAAGACAAAAGATAATGAGGTTTTTGAGAAAAATAGAAAATAAAACCAAGAAGGACAGGATAAGAAATGAAACATTTGGACAAAATCTGAAAATGGAACCAATCAAGGAAAAAATTATAGAAGGACAGCTCAGATGGTTTGGCCATGTGTGCAGAATGTCGGATGATAGACTAACGAAAAGAGTGTACGAAACGCGAGTGCCAGGGAAAAATAAAAAAGAAAACCGAGAACAAAATAGATTGACAATATAAGAAAAGAAGTAGTGAGAAAAAGCATGTTATGGGAGGGAATACAAAATCTAACGCAAGATAGGAAGCAAGGGAGACAAGTGCAATACTCAACCCATCCAGCCTTACACCTAAAGGTAGAAAGGCCTAGGACTAAGTAAAGTAAGTAAGTTAAATACGACTTGATTACTAAATAAGGATCTGTTGGCAAGATATTTATTGGCTTTAAGAACTTTGTTACTGAGTAAGTTGTAGTCTGGCGATTTGTTGCATTTTAGACCTCAAATTATAAATCTTGTTTTTGTGGTTCTGAAAGGGCTCATCTGAAATAGTGCCCTTAGAAGCTGTTAAACTTCTCTTTTTTCTTCGGGAGTAGCTTTAGAAGGAAAGGTCAGATCAGGACCTAACTCGAAGGAAATTTAGGCGTATGTTTTTAATAATTAAGAAGGCTAGATCAGGTTGTCTATTTACCGTACAAGGACAAAAGTAGGTTCCCCAGTAGAGCTTGCCAACTTTGAAACGAAATTAAATTACAGGGCCGTCGAGACAAAAACGAAAAATAAACAAACAATGAAAATACAATTAAGATACAAATAATTAAATTTAATCACGAGACTTGGACATTGAAGTGAATATTGTTTAGAATCATATTATTTAATGTTGCCTCCAAAAGTGACCACGACCTTCTCGGAATCCAAACACATCTTAACATACTTAGGTTACCTCCATAGTGGAGGTCCTTAAACTATCCTTGGTGTTATGATGCCTTTCAATCGCCTTTATCTTGACTCGCTACATACGTGAGGATAGCATTCTGGACTAGAGGGTGGTCGCAAGTTGGGAGATTAGGGTAATACAAATTATTGCATTCTTGGTTGTGGGCTGGAGCGAGTCTTGCTCGGGCAGCGGCCACCTCCTCTTTCCAGGTTGATTATCTTCGGCCCTTTCTTCTTCTCGTCAGAATAGACGCAGATATCGCCCAAATGTGATAAATGTGTAACGGTAGGCACTTCAGAGGTATTTTGGCAGATCCATTGATTATTTTAGCAAATCACCTTTCTGTAATGGATGAGGTTCTTCTCGTCCAAAAATAATTGTGCTTAATGTCGTCTAGCAGTGCTTGGGCCTTGAACCGTATCATTACGCATCGATAGTTCGGACAAATGTAAGAAAAAACACCTCTATGGGTCGGCTCGCTATCGCAACTTCCTCATGGTCAAAATGGTGGTTGAAAATCTAAAAAAATTTGGGATCTCGGAAACGGCGAGAGTTAGCGAGATGTAGTTTTTGTTATTCGTAACCTGAAGTGTTGCTAGAAAATTTTGTTGTTTAGAAAATTACGGGTGCGATAGGAAAAAATGCGGGGTGTGCCAGAAATGACTTTGAACAAAACTCTAAATTTCATTTGCTGGACTACCCCCCTTTTGGGGCGCGTATCCTCACGGATTTTCGATATTTTGTAGGTATCTTGAGGGGAGTTTTTCTTGCAAAGTTTAATTAAAAAAATATGACAGAGCGGCTCAATCGGGGCTGGAATGCGAAACACATTTTTGCTCGTATCGATTTCCGCTAGAGGGCAATTGTAGATCCATATATTGGGAGTAAAAAATACTTAATAATCTATGCATTTATCCCACCCTTTACTGGACGGAAGCAGCGCTGAATGGTAAAAAATGTATCGAATTATAATTTTTTTGTATATCTTCGAAAAGGCAAGAGATAGAAAAACGGCTCTTCATCAAGTTGTAGAGCCTTTTTGTATATAAATTGTTCTTGCATCTTATACGGGGAGCCAAAAGCCAAAATTGGGCATTTCTGGAACCAAAAGCGATAAAAAAATCGTTTGTTCCTTAGTGGACAGCGGGTCCAAAAGCACCCGTATACCAAAAATCACATTTCTACGATTATTCGTTCAGTCAGTATTCACGAATTAAGGAGCGCTGCCGATCGCTGCTGACCGCTACCGAATTTTGGTATGGGGGAGGGGCGAAAACGCCAAAATGGCATTTGCTTTCTCACATTTATTTTTTTAGGTTAGAGAATCTGTCAAAACAAATTACAGTGTATAGCAAATTTGTGATACAGTACCGTTCAAAAAGATACGAAAAAGTGTTTTTTTGATCATAACTTTTTTCTTCTTAGAGCAATCGTCCTAATTTTTGGATATGGTTCTGGAGCTTGTTTCAGATGTGAGCTACAGTAATTCGAATGATGATCGTCAACTGATTAGCGATTTATAGGTTTTTTCCGGTTCCGGCAAAATTGCCGTTTTTCGACTTTATTCTTTTCCATTTCCTGTTTGCATTTTCATGTAATTTTTTTTCTGGAATGGGACCTTCTGGCTCCGGAAATATATCAAGAGCAGACCGGGAGGCTTGAAAATCTCTGATTTGGTTCTACAATTCACGCATCCCTCAAACATCCTGTACGCTCCAAACCTACTGGAAGACCTCGCAAGACAATTACTGGGATGGATCGAGTCATCGTCAGGATCCGTAAGAACAGTCCTCGCCTGACAAGTACTGCTATCAATCGTCAAGTCAAGGAGGATTATGGTGTGGAGGTCAGTTTTTGGCATTTTTCTTGCTTCAACTATTTTATTTTGGTTTCCAGGTCTCTGCAAGCACTACCAAACGTCGTCTCTGTGCTGCTGGCCTCTTCGGACGCCGACCTGTGAAGAAGCCTTGGATTTCTGAAAAGAACAGAAAAGCTCGTCTTGCATGGGCAAGATCGCATATCCATTGGACTCCCAGCAGTGGTCCCAAGTGCTGTGGAGTGATGAGTCGAAGGTTCTCTTGATGGGCACTGATGGCATTACTCATGTCAGACGTCCTGTTGGTACCCGATTCGATCCCAAGTACCAGATACCTACTATGAAGCATGGCGGGGGAAGCGTCATGGTCTGGGGCTGTTTTAGTTCGAAGGGATATTCTGTCGAACAACATGTTACTGTATGCACGTGCCAACATGCCTAGGGGTTGGGTATTCCAGCAAGATAACGACCCTAAACACAGTTCCCGCTTGATCAAAGATTGGTTCCATCAGCGTCGGTCCCCGACTTCAATCCTATCGAACCATTCTGGGATGAACTGGAGAGGGCACTGAAAGGCAAAACTGCCAAGAATTGTGCTGAAAAGTTCTCTCAACTCGAGCAAGCTTGGAAGTCAATTCCTCTCTCCGTCATCACCAACCTTGTGTCTTCAATGCCCCGAAGGTGCCAGGCTGTGATCAATGCTAAAGGTATGGCAACGAAGTATTAGAAGTGGGGAATGTGCCTAGCGACTTAGGTTATCATATCTCTCCTTGTTAGTCTGTTATAGTCGTTTATCTTTTGAAGCTCATTTTCCGGAATTTCATTGTTTTGTAAAAATAATGGTAAATACTTGTAAATAAATTGTTGATGGTGTCCTAAGTGTTCAAATAGAAACTGATAAAAGCGAAAACATTGTGTGAAAGTTACGGCTACCTATCTTTATTGCGTCCTGAGTTACTACATAAAATGTAGTTTTTCGTGTATTTTTGAGCGGTACTGTATATAGGTTGTATTAAAAGTAAACAAAAAAGAAAATTCTTACTTAGTAATTTTTTAGTGCATAATTATGTGTGGCTGGCAACTAAAAATCAAAATGACGTGTGTACTGTCGAGTTAACATATACGAACGTTACATTTATAGTTTGTTGCAATTTTGTAATATACAGGGTGGACCAATTTGTCGAATACAGGTTGTTTGAAAAGTAAAAAGAGAAAATAAAAATTGTATTTCGTTACTGATTTTTAGTGGATAATTAATTTAAGTGTTTAACAATCTTTTTAATGCATATCCATGCGTCATTTGATTGGTAAATATATAAAGTAAAAATAAATGGGAATTAAAATAAATTAAGAAAATTAACATTGGAGTAAAACAATTTCAAAACTATGTTCCTATACTTACTCTTCAATGTCGACCGCTTGATGAACTAGAGAAATAAAGAAGGTAATTGAGGGTAGAATGCTTTAAATTTCACAAACATCTGACCAGCTGATTATGAGCACGAAAGGTACTAACTTTGTAGAGCTATAAAGAAAGCCATCTTGGTCTTGCTGATGCAAACTAAAGATTTGAATAACGCCTGTTATGACTTAGTAAGAAAAAAACGCCAACAGACCTTGAATGATTTTCTATAACCACTGATAAACTTTATGACTGTTTGGAATACTATGGTGAAAGTGTTTTGAAAAATGCACCAACAGGCCACAACTATTTTGTAAATATGCAAGAGGGTTTCTTACAACAAACATGCACAGATGGGGATCAGAGAAGAAAGCTGCTCAACAAAACAGACACGGCTTGAGAGACCTAACGGACACGTTTTGAAATCAGTAATAATGAATTTGTTCACTGCATAATAAAGTCACAAAATTCTGTAGATTTTAAAGAACTATAACAAATATAAGAGATGTATGTTCAGCTTAGCACGCAGCAGTGCGGTTGTCTACCCTTTCACTGCACAGAATAATTATTGTTACTAAAGCATATCATTTTTACAGCATGAACGCCCAACGCTTGGAGGAGGACCGCAGCGATTACTTGGCGATGCTGAGCCCGCCCGACTTCGAGCATCTCTCCTCACCGCACGAGTATGTGAACGACGAAATCCACGTCAGAGCAAATCCAAACCTCACGAACACCCCGACTACATGTGCATGAAGTCTTCGCACATGCTATCCCGCGCTTGGCCGAAGACCCCGACAGGAAGCACAAGAACAGCAACGAGGAGGCAGCCTCGGGGACGGAGTTGCTGCCGAAGTTGTACACGAGGAGCGAGTCGGAGTGCGAAACGCCCAATTTCACGGGCTACCCCTCCAGCTACTCCAACCCGACCGACCACATTTCACCCAGCATCAAGAAGACCAGTGTTGACATAGTGAAATCGGCAGACAACTACATTAACATATCGCAGAGCAAAAGCATAAAAAATGACAGTGGTGCGAACAACAATGCGAGTCCCAATATAAAGTCCAACAATTACGTCAACAGTAGTAGTAAGGATAGGAAACGGATGAAGGTGTAAAACGTAATGTCTGTCATTATTTCATTGCGGTGATATACACAAATATAGAATTAGACAGTACGAAAGTATAAAAAGAGTGAACTTGTATATAGGATCTAGATTATAGTTATGAACAAAGAATAACATGATCTGTTTGTAGTGTAATAAGAGAGTCTTCACAAACATGTAAAAAATAAGATATTCAAGTAAATTTAAGCGAATGTTTAATGTAAATTAAGGTATTGATATCTTCGATTTTTTGTTCGTGTAGCCCCACACCTTGTTCAGATTTTAAAAAATTAGTTCTAAAGTAAGCTTCTGTATGTGACTCCATTATTTATTTAATTTCATCTTTCTCTCACCAATCATTTGTGCCATAATGTCATTAAGTGACCTGTATGCTTGCTTCAACAAATCAAGTACTTTCAGGAAGTTTTCCAATGAAAATTTTTAATAATACTCAATTTATGTATGTAGACTTATATTGCGTATAAGGAAAATTAATGACGATCTTTAGTGATGTACTGGGATTTATCACTTACGTTTTGTGTTTAGTTGTTGTGTAAATAATTATAGCAAAAATGAAAGAATTAACAAATAAAATGCTGTTCGTAACTGCTCTTGTTTTTTTTCTAGTATAAAATGAAAAAAATTGTTACCTCGAAGAAAGTTAATATAGAACAGATGAGCATAAATCTCTTTAGCAGATTAAATTAAAAAAAGATTATGGAAAAACGTTGAAATAATTTTAACTACTGCCATATAAATGGTGTTTATTATTTTATATTAATAGTTCTGTAATATCAACTTCAATAAAGAGGTAGTACATTAGCTCAGTGTAACAAGCGTTCGCTTGCCATCGCACAAACTAGAGTTCGATTCTCCACATCTCCAATACGCTTTTTTAAAATTTCTTAAAATTTCAAATTAAACAGTAAAATAATAATACAATAACAAAATTTAAAAATAAATAAATTATACAATACAGAGCTATTATCGAAAGTAATAATTTAAGAAAATAATTTACTAATGGTTTTTAAGATATGCAAGAGATGGCGCCACAACTAAAATTCTATAGATTTGCAATTTATAAATTACAACAAATGCATAAAAATTATTAATATCGTAACAATTAATTTATACCTGCATTTATGTACTACATAATTAGAAACAATAAATTATTCGTATTTCAATAATTTTTATCATCAAATACAGATCCCTGTAATAACGCTAAAATGCCATCTCTCACGTTTCTGCGATCCTGATAAAAAAATTTACTTTTGCCCGAAAATCGCCCTTATATACACCCAAAATTTGCTAGAGAATTAGATCGAGATTTCTATCAGGATCACATAAGCGCGAGGAGATCTTTTTATCGGGCGCTGCAGAAAATCCGCGCTCCCATTTATTGATTTTTAATTTTGCTCCGCGTCGCATAACGATCTCCTCGCCCTTCTGTGATCCTGGTAGAAATCCCGGTCGGTTTCGCTAGCAAATTTTGGACGTATATAAGGGCGATTTTCGCATTTCGGGCAAAAATCAATACTTGTATTGCTGTAATGCCATCTCCTTACGCTCCTGTGATCCTGATACAAATTTTAATATTTGGGCGAAAATCGCCCTTATGTACGTCCAAAATTTGCTAGCGAAATCGACCGGGATTTCTACCAGGATCACAGAAGGGCGAGGAGATCGTTATGCGACGCGGAGCAAAATTAAAAATCAATACATGAGCGCTCGGATTTTCTGCAGCGCCCGATAAAACGATCTCTTCGCGCTTCTGTGATCCTGATAGAAATCCCGGTCGAATTTTCTAGCAAATTTTGGACGTACATAAGGGCGATTTTCGCATTTCGCGCAAAAATCAATACTTGTATTGCTGTAATGCCATCTCCTTACGCTCCTGTGATCCTGATATAAATTTTAATATTTGGGGGAAAATCGCCCTTATGTACGTCCAAAATTTGCTAGCGAAATCGACCGATTTCTACCAGGATCACAGAAGCGAGAGATCGTTATGCGACGGAGCAAAATTAAAATCAATACATGAGCGCTCGGATTTTCTGCAGCGCCCGATAAAACGATCTCGCGCTTCTGTGATCCTGATAGAAATCGGTCAATTTTCTAGCAAATTTGGACGTACATAAGGGCGATTTTCGCATTTCAAAATCAATACTTGTATTGCTGTAATGCCATCTCCTTACGCTCCTGTGATCCTGATACAAATTTTAATATTTGGGCGAAAATCGCCCTTATGTACGTCAAAATTTGCTAGCGAAATCGACCGGATTTCTACCAGGATCACAGAAGGGCGAGGAGATCGTTATGCGACGCGGAGCAAAATTAAAATCAATACATGAGCGCTCGGATTTTCTGCAGCGCCCGATAAAACGATCTCTTCGCGCTTCTGTGATCCTGATAGAAATCCGGTCAATTTTCTAGCAAATTTTGGACGTACATAAGGGCGATTTTCGCATTTCGCGCAAAAATCAATACTTGTATTGCTGTAATGCCATCTCCTTACGCTCCTGTGATCCTGATAAAAATTTTAATATTTGGGCGAAAATCGCCCTTATGTACGTCCAAAATTTGCTAGCGAAATCGACCGGGATTTCTACCAGGATCACAGAAGCGCGAGGAGATCGTTATGCGGAGCGGCGCAAAATTCAAAGTTTGCTTCAAAACTGCGTTAGGGCAGGATTTGTACCAGGATCACAGAAACGCGAGGAGGTTCCGTTTCGAGTTTGGCGGGAATTTCAAATAATAGAGTCGCTTTTACAGTCCTACTATATGGGGGGGAGGGATCTTCTAACCCTTCTGTGCCCCTGATAGCAAGCTACAATTGTCATCAACGATACAAAATCAAATTTTAATGATTTTTTTGTCTTACTACGGAAAGATTAATATGAAACCTGATGTACATGAAAAAGCCAATTTAAATGAACATTATTTTTCATTTAATAATGAAATATTGCTATAAACAATTACTCAAATTGATTTATAAGAGAAAAATTACGTCGGCGGAACGGGGACTTGAACTCAAGACATCTGAGTTTGCTGCAATCGGCAATACCACTACACTAAACTGGCACGTAAGATTTCTATTTCATATCATTAACATATTGGTAAAAACAATAATTTTAAAAATAAAATAATTTTATAATTAATATTAATAACTTATTATTAATGTTAACATTTTATAACTTATTTTAAAAATTACGATACTACCAATTAAATATATTAGCTATTTTCGTACACAAGTCTAATTTTAAGTAATCAAACTTGCTTTTAAAAATCACTAGTTATACTAAGGTTTTAGTTTTTTTAAATAACTGAATATGCAAAATATATTTATTATTAAAGTGTAATTTAGAATACTGTGGTAATTATTAATTATTTTTAATGTCCACCTTGTGCTCCTATCTTGATCTATATTATTAATTAAATACATTGAATGTCATTTTTAAATAAATTTATAATTGTAATAAATTATGATTCAATAATTTAATCGTTATGTTTATTTAATTTTATTATATCTAAAATATAAAATAATTATAATTACAGAAACATATCAGCTTTGTTCTACCTTTCTTAGCTTAGTTGTGCTACTGTAATACAGATGGCGCGGCAATAATTTTTAAAATTTTATTTGTAAACATGATTTATTATTACAATAAATTAATAATTTTTTCTAACATTAATAATATAAATTTAAACAAAATAAATTACGATAAAAATGTTAATTTAACTTTTACAGAGTTTCAAATAAATTTAATACAATTTATTCGGAGATTGTTATAATAAAACACAAAATGAAAAATAACGTACTTTATTTCACAATCGACGTTAACAATATGGTAAATTTTTGGCTGTACAGTATTATAAATATAAAAATTAAACTAAAAAATTACATTGTACATGTATTGTAATACAGATAGCGCTTTAACAATTTATTCTCTTATACTAAACGTAGATATAATTTTATTAAAATGTTGATAGGTTTAAGTTAAGAAAAGATAGAAAATATTTTTATTGCATAAGTACAATTCATGCTATTTTTTTACAAACAAATTACAAGGTCAGCGTTGCGTTGCCGTCTATTTGAGTGTTAATAAAAGTCTAAAAAACGGGTTTGATATAAATTTACAATACATTAATATTAAATAATTTTATCGTTGTAAATTTATATAGCGTATAACAAATTATTATAATTTGTCGTTGCCATCTATGAACAGTTTAGTTAACTTTCCACAGTGTTTTAGATTCCTGTAATATGACTTATTTACAGTTGTTACAGGTATCTTTATTTTAATCACAAAATTTTAATTAAATAATATATAATTAAGCCTAACTTATATACATACATATATACATATATATATATAAAATACATTTATTAAATACAATTAACATTAATAATGATAAATAAACAATTCTTTTTCCTTCATGCAACTGAAATTCAAACAACTTTTTTAAATAATTTCGTTACATGAAAGTATCTTACATTACCCTCTTCTCCTGGATATATTTAATCATAATGTATAAGTACTGTGACTCATCTCAACGAATTTTGGTACTTGTGGGAGTGTTCTTTATACTTGTGTGAAGATTATCGAATTTTATGTATAGCAGGGATCAGAAAACATCCACAGCATGAGTTACATTACAACCCGTAATAAAAATAAAGCAGCGCAATTTTCTGTACATCAAAAGTCCAGGAGGATTGCCGCTGTGTACCAATTTGAGTACATGTCCTGCAACTACTACAAGCAATTGGTAGATTACTGGTTGATGTGAACGGAGTACAGAATAGATGCTCATATTGTCAATTTATGCAACTTACAGACTTGGGAAAAGTCTTTCATGAGATTGAAATAATAGGGTGATCGATGAGCTGTGTAGCCCTGCATGCAGACGGTTTTGATCATACCATCTGACTCTGTTTGGAACATCAGAATTGGGGAAGGCACCTACATACAGTTCATGAGCTGCAAATGGGTATATGTGGATGCTACAGAAGCCTAATCCCAAGATATAAAACACATGTAAGGATTGTGGAGATAATTTTTGATTCGAGCATACTTTATATGTGGCACTTTTAACACTTGAACATCAGTGGTTCTGTGTCTGGGTGTAGAGGTCCTCTTGCCTTGATGTCGGTGCTTATATACCCGCATCAGAGTCAAACAGACTCAAAACAGAAACAGAAACTTATTGATCGCGCCTTATATATGCAGAAATCACCAAAGTTAGACGGAAAGAAGGGATTACGGTACTAACAAAACAATTTAATCAAATATATGATGCTAGACAATTGCCAACTGAATGGTTGCAATCTATCTTTAGCTCCAGTCCAAAAAATTATATCTGAAGCAAACGCTCAAGATATTTTAAAAATCATTCACAATAGGATTTGCATCAATTTTTCAACGAAACGCTGTTCGGTTTTCAAATGGGAAGTCCTATTTGGTATACAAGTTCTCGTTCAGAAATGTTTGAACAACCGCGAAGACGTGTATTTGACCAAGTCATTTATTGAAAAGATACAGACATTGGACAGTGCGGGAATTGACTTAAAAGATCTACACACTATTAGGATCGTTGGAATAAACAATTATGAATTAACCAATTAACCGTGGTGTACAACAGGATTGCATAATGTAACTAACATTATTTAGTGTACATTCGAAATAAGTGGTGAGAAAAGCTTTGGAAGATGAAAAAAAGATAATCAAAATATAAGGCGAATTCATCAACTACATTAGATACGCTCTGCTTGCAAACAGTTCTGAAGACTTGTATATCTTCTCAACAAAATCATTATAGAATTCATCAATATTAGCCCTAAAAGTTAGTATAAACAAAACTAAAGCAATGGTAGTAGGAAAAGTTCCTCAGGACCATACATTATGTTAGAGAATAATAGGTTAGAACAAATGTCAAGCTATAAATGCCTCAAATTCCCATCTCAGATAGCAAATGATTAAATGCTACGTATTACTTGTATTATTGTATAGTATCGAGCCTTAGACTCTTAAAGTCAATATAAAAAACAAAAAATTATTTTCCACAATAAAGATAAAAAAGGTTAAATATTTTGGGCGTGTCCTAAGGGAAGAAAAATATAAAATGATTGGGAAAATAGAAGAAAAGGCAAATGTTATGGTTGTGAAACTTTGGAGTGGACTAAGAGTATAAAACCTAGGACTTACTGAAATAAATAAAGACCAAAAGTTACTTTAAACTATAAAAAAAAGAAAGGCAAAATATTTTGGTCATGTAAGGGGAGAAAGATACCGAAAACTTTGTCTGGTAATGATAGGAAAATGGAAGAAAAGGTGAATGTGATGGTTGTGAAACTTTGGAGTGGAATAAGAGTATAAAACCTAGGGCTTACTGAAATAAATAAAGACCAAAAGTTACTTTAAACTATAAAAAGAAGAAAGGCAAAATATTTTGGTCATGTAAGGGAAAGATACCGAAAACTTTGTCTGGTAATGATAGGAAAATAGAAGTAAAGGCGAATGTTATGGTTGTGAAACTTTGGAGTGGAATAACTAGGGCTTACTGAATTGAATAAAGGCCAAGAGTTACTTTAAACAATAAAGAGAGGAAAGGCAAAATATTTTGGTCATGTAAGGGGAGAAAGATACCGAAAACTTTGTCTGGTAATGATAGGAAAATGGAAGAAAAGGTGAATGTGATGGTTGTGAAACTTTGGAGTGGACTAAGAGTATAAAACCTAGGACTTACTGAAATAAATAAAGACCAAAAGTTACTTTAAACTATAAAAAAAAGAAAGGCAAAATATTTTGGTCATGTAAGGAGAAGATACCGAAAACTTTGTCTGGTAATGATAGGAAAATGGAAGAAAAGGTGAATGTGATGGTTGTGAAACTTTGGAGTGGATAAGAGTATAAACCTAGGGCTTACTGAAATAAATAAAGACCAAAAGTTACTTTAAACTATAAAAAAGAAAGGCAAAATATTTTGGTCATGTAAGGGAGAAAGATACCAAAACTTTGTCTGGTAATGATAGGAAAATGGAAGAAAAGGTGAATGTGATGGTTGTGAAACTTTGGAGTGGACTAAGAGTATAAAACCTAGGACTTACTGAAATAAATAAAGACCAAAAGTTACTTTAAACTATAAAAAGAAAGGCAAAATATTTTGGTCATGTAAGGAAAGATACCGAAAACTTTGTCTGGTAATGATAGGAAAATGGAAGAAAAGGTGAATGTGATGGTTGTGAAACTTTGGAGTGGACTAAGAGTATAAAACCTAGGACTTACTGAAATAAATAAAGACCAAAAGTTACTTTAAACTATAAAAAAAAGAAAGGCAAAATATTTTGGTCATGTAAGGGGAGAAAGATACCGAAAACTTTGTCTGGTAATGATAGGAAAATGGAAGAAAAGGTGAATGTGATGGTTGTGAAACTTTGGAGTGGACTAAGAGTATAAAACCTAGGACTTACTGAAATAAATAAAGACCAAAAGTTACTTTAAACTATAAAAAAAAGAAAGGCAAAATATTTTGGTCATGTAAGGGGAGAAAGATACCGAAAACTTTGTCTGGTAATGATAGGAAAATGGAAGAAAAGGTGAATGTGATGGTTGTGAAACTTTAGTGGACTAAGAGTATAAAACCTAGGACTTACTGAAATAAATAAAGACCAAAAGTTACTTTAAACTATAAAAAAGAAAGGCAAAATATTTTGGTCATGTAAGGGAGAAAGATACCGAAACTTTGTCTGGTAATGATAGGAAAATGGAAGAAAAGGTGAATGTGATGGTTGTGAAACTTTGGAGTGGACTAAAGTATAAAACCTAGGACTTACTGAAATAAATAAAGACCAAAAGTTACTTTAAACTATAAAAAAAAGGCAAAATATTTTTCATGTAAGGGAGAAAGATACCGAAAACTTTTTGGTAATAAAAATGGAAGAAAAGGTGAATGTGATGGTTGTGAAACTTTGGAGTACTAAGAGTATAAAACCTAGGACTTACTGAAATAAATAAAGACCAAAAGTTACTTTAAACTAAAAAAAAAAGGCAAAATATTTTGGTCATGTAAGGAGAAAGATACGAAAACTTTGTCTGGTAATGATAGGAAAATGGAAGAAAAGGTGAATGGATGGTTGTGAAACTTTGGATGGACTAAATATAAAACCTAGGACTTACTGAAATAAATAAAGACCAAAAGTTACTTTAAACTATAAAAAAGAAAAAAATATTTTGGTCATGTGGGAGAAAGATACCGAAAACTTTGTCTGGTAATGATAGGAAAATGGAAGAAAAGGTGAATGTGATGGTTTGGAAACTTTGGAGTGGACTAAGGTATAAAACCTAGGACTTACTGAAATAAATAAAGACCAAAAGTTACTTTAAACTATAAAAAGAAAGGCAAAATATTTTGGTCATGTAAGGAGAAAGATCCAAAACTTTGTCTGGTAATGATAGGAAAATGGAAAAAAGGTGAATGTGATGGTTGTGAAATTTTGGAGTGGACTAAGAGTACAAAACCTAGGACTTACTGAAATAAATAAAGACCAAAATTTACTTAAAACAATAAAAAGAAGAAAGGCAAAATATTTTGGTCATGTAAAGGGAGAAAGATACCGAAAACTTTGTCTGGTAATGATAGGAAAATGGAAGAAAAGGTGAATGTTATGGTTGTAAAACTTTGGAGTGGACTAACTAAGGCTTATTGAAATGAATAAAAACCAAGAGTTACTTTAAACAATAAAGAGAAGAAAGGCAAAATATTTTGGTCACGTAAGGGGAGAAAGATACCGAAAACTTTGTATGGTAATGATAGGAAAATAGAAGAAAAGGCGATGTTATGAGATTAATATGGTGATTAAGATTTGCTTTGTAAAGTAAGTACAGCAGTGGTCCAAGGGCGCTCCCTTGTGGCACTCTGGAATTAACATGGCGTAATGTAGTGGTCTCGCTATGTACTTTAACTAGAAAGTGTCTTGACTTGATTACTTAATAAGGATCTGTTGGCAAAACAGTTTTGATTTTACACAGTACAACATTGCAAAGCAGTATCTTTTAATTTCTAACCCCTTAGTCATTGCACTTATTTGACTGCATTGTGCTGCTTACGAAAACCAAATTGATGGTGTGGAAATAAATTATTTGGAAGGTTGTTGGCCTGAGTTTTAATAGTAGTATTTTTTCAAATATCTTTTGGAACAACCCTTTTTGAATGGTTTATCAGGTTTCGGAATGAGTATTGCAGTAGCAACCTTTTATTAGTCAAGAAACTACCCCAATGTAAGTACTGCGTTAGATAACCTTGCCAGATATTTATTGCCGTTTTCGGAAAATTTTTAAGAACTTTACTGATGAGTAAGTTGTAGTATGGTGATTGTAGCCTTTCAGACCGCGAATTATAAATCTTGTTTTGTTCCTTCTAAAAAATAATGATTTTCAAGAAAACACAAAAGAAAGACCCTGATCAAACAAATGCTCACTTAATGTTGTCTGTAGTCAAAAATCCCGTTGCCACAAGCAACAGAAAGCAAATCAGGGAAACCCCTCGACATCAAACACTTCAAAAGAAAATAATCCCACACTCCCAAAGCTCCCTCTAATACCCATACAGTACATAACAAACACAACTCCTTTATTACGACTTATTGATGCACAACTAAAGAGAGATGAGTACCAATATCAATTAACACCAGCACAGATCCAACATCCAGCCTCAAATCCAAAATTAGCTATTACGTTAGCAACAACTCAGATACCAACAAGTCACCACGAATTTATGATCCCCTACCAATTATTCCAATAACACAGCAAGAGGAGGTTTAGCAATAAACATCATAAAATCCCAAGATACTGTTCTGAATTTATTCAGGCAACCATAGTATCTATAGAGGACTGGATTGGACCGCTTAATATATCTGCTGCTTACCGACCATGCAGACACAGACCTAATAAAGAAAACATTTAAAGGTATATCCAAAATTTAGGCAACCGATTTCTGGCTGGAGATGATTTTAACGCGAAGCACTTCCTTTGGGGAACGCATGTTCCCAACCCAAAAGGAAGAATGCTACTGTCTATTATGCAAAACAGTCAACTGAGCTATCTTTCCACATATCAACCTACTTACTGGCCGACTGATTTAGCAAAGATCCCCGACTTGCTTGACTTTTTTGTTGCATATCTCAAGGTTATCTAGAAATCTGCTTCGACCTATCCTCAGACCATAGTCCTATAATAGCACAAGTTAGTACAACGGTCAGAAGTACGACTAGATCGCCAACAATAACAAATAAAAAACAGACTGGCACTACTTCAGAGAAGTACTACAGGACAACATAACAACCAATGTCCCACTGAAAACAGAAGAAGACATCGAAGAAGCGGTAGAAACACTAACCCAAGTAATTCATTTGGCCGCCACAAGAACCACACCGCAATTATCACCTGCTACTACACATCAAAATTGCTCGATCGACATAAAAAAGATTGCCGAAAAACGGCGACTCCAAAAGATTTGGCATCACTAGAGGACAAACGCAAACTCACCACAGCAGCTCGAAATCTCAAAGAACTCAAGCAAGCAAAAAACGAATACCTAGAAGGATTAACCGCAACAAATGATAGTAATTACGCCCTCTGCAAGGCCATTGTCAAACTTAATAGATTTAAATATCACATACCCCCAATTCGTAAATCAGACAGTACATAGGCCTGTACTGACAAAGCAGATACCATTGCAGTCCACCTTCAAAAAGTGTTTCAACCTCTTCCTACCAATGATCCACACAATAATGTAGAAGTAAACAACTTACATTACCCACCAAACCTTTTACTAGGACTGAAGTTCAAACAATAATCGATAGAAAGACTAACTGCAAAAATCCCCTGGATATGACTTAATTACTGGTCGCATATTGAAGGAATAGCCTTTTAAAGCTATCTGTATGCCCACGCTTATTATTATTTTTCCCAATTCAATGGAAAACTGCACAAATAATACTTATCCCCAAGCCTGGAAAGCCCATCAATGAGCCCACATCATACACACCCATCAGCCTGCTGCTATTGTTCTCCAAACCATTTGAAAGATTCTTCCTGGCCAGGCTTACCCCTATTCTTGAAGATCAAAAATTAATACCTGATTATAAATCCGGTTTTCGAAGTCATCTCCACCATACAATAGGTACACAGGTAGTGGAATACATTAACTATGCACTTGAAAGCAAAAACTACTACGCGGTTGTCTTTCTAGACATCAGCCAGGCCTTCGATAAGGTCTGGCATGAAGGTCTCCTCTTCAAGCTGAAGCTGTTCTTACTATACACATACTACCTAATCATAAAATCATACTTTGAAGACAGGCACTTCCAAATAAAATCCGGAGAAGCTTTACCATCATTCTACCTCATCATATCAGGTGTTCCACACGAAAGTGTTCTGGGCCCGGTCCTGTATGTTTCACACACAGCTGATCTTCGCATAAACGCACATACATTGATCGCAACCTACGCTGACGGTACAGCAATTCTTTCCACCCATACTGACCATCTTACAGCTGCAAGTAATTTACAGCAAAATCTGGACGCAGTAACTGACTGGTCCCAAAAATGGCGATTTAAAATCAATGCTCAAAAGTTATTACAAATCACCTTCACCAAACGTAGAGGCATGGTCCCCGACATGATCATGGATGGCCGAGTTCTACCTCGTACAGACTGTGTGAAATAGCTTGGCATGCGCCTTGATAAAGTCCTAACTTGAAGAACGCACATTCGAACCAAGAGAAAACACTTGAATCTTAAAATTAAGAGCTACTGCTGGCTATTATGCTGCAACTCCAAACTCTTGCTGAACAACAAATTATTAGATTATAAAAGTGTATTGAAATCAATCTGGAGCTAAGGTCGAAGGCACAGAAATACGGAAAGGCCTGAAATTAAGGACAGTGAAAGAAAAGATTGTTAAGTTTAGTGAAAAATATCTCCAGCCATTAGAAGTACATTCTAATCCATTAGTGTCAGATCCTGATTGATAAAAGTGAACAAGTGCACAGACTAAAGCGTTTCAAACCGACCGATCTTTCTAATCGTTTCTAGACAGTTTGTCATCCGTACTACTTCTTAGTTATATACCAGTTGTATAAGTGAGTTCATTGAGGAACTCTAGAAAGTGTTACCTCACCTTACACTGCAATGTATTTCCTAGAATATTTCACCGATTTGCTTATTGCTACTGTAGTGGATTGCAAATATCTTAAACAAAAAAAAGTGAGGAGTAACGTTCCCAGAGTTTTTAGT
Organism: Sinelater perroti; assembly: GCA_036346155.1. Lineage (NCBI taxonomy): Eukaryota > Metazoa > Arthropoda > Insecta > Coleoptera > Elateridae > Sinelater > Sinelater perroti. Next base: position 120,637 of record JARFIY010000006.1, on the reverse strand, counting down.
CGTACGAGAAATTGTTTGGTTGTTTTGTCAACTAGGGCTCTGGTAGTTTGCCACTGTCCCCTTAATCTTTTTTTCCTGCAATTTTTTAGTATCGGGAAGTCATCTGTGCGTGTATCTTTAGTTTCCTGGAGTATTCCTACGGCTCCTTGCAGGACTTAACTGTTTCAAAATGCCCCCGAGAAGTTTTTCTAGTGGAAAGGAGTGGTGGTTTTACTACGTGCAATGCTTGAGTGTTGAGAACTAGAACTGAAGAGTGATCAAAAGGAAGGTCAAAGCAGGATCAAATAAATCTCCGCCGTTTTTCTGTCAAAAATTGGGTATTTATTATGAAAGAACGGGACCTTATGCTTTATTCAAAGTATGTCCATCGCTAGCCACTACTTTTTTCCATCTTTCTGGCAGCATACGGATACCGCGTCGGAAGAACGCTTCATCTTTTGAAGCGATCTACGAATCGACCCAATTTTTGGTATCTTCATATGATGTAAAGTGCTGCTCAGACAGGCCATGTGCCATCAATCGGAACAAGGGATAATCGGAAGGGTCTGGTGAATACGGCGGGTGGGGTAGAACTTCCCAATTAAGTGTTTCTAAGTAGTATTTGACCGGCACCGCAACATGTGGACGAGCTTGATCATGCAGGAGAATAATTTTGTCGTATCTGGAGCAGTAGTGGGCGCGTTTTTCCTTAATAGCTCGGCTCAATCTTATCCATTGTGTTCGGTAGAGAGCCCCAGTAATGGTTTCGTTCGGTTTGAGCAACTCATAATACACGACACCAAGCTGATTCCACCAAATACACAACATGAGTTTTCTTCCGTGAATATTCGGCTTGGCTGTCGATGTTGAAGCAAGGCCACGTGGTCTCCATGATTTCCTCTTTTTGGGATTGTCGTAGTGAATCCATTTTTCATCACCAGTGACTATACGATGCAAAAAACCCTTTCGTTTATGATTGGCAAGCAGAATTTCACATGTGCAAAATCAGTTCATATGGAGCCCAATTTCCTTGCTTTTGAATTGTTCCCAACGATTTTAAACGATGTGAAATTGCTTGTTGAGTCACTCCTAATGTAAGTGCAAGTTCTTCTTGCGTTTGGCAGGAATCTTCCCCTAATAATGCTTCCAATTCCGCGCCTTCGTACACTTTCGGGCTTCCGCTACGTTCTTTGTGTTCGACGTCAAACTCGCCGTTCTTAAACTTATAAAACCACTCACGACAACTTCTCTCACTTAAAGCAGCTTCACCATGTGCTTCTACAAGCAACCGATGCGCTTCAACTGCAGGTTTCTTCAAATTAAAGAAGGAAATCAAAAGTTCCCGCTAATGACACTTATTCGGCTCAAAACTCGACATTTTCGTACAAAAAAATTATGTGATGCTGATACAAAATCGCTAATATTTTAAGGTTATGGTGTTGCTAGATGTCTAACCATACGATATGACGTTTTAGGTCTGACAACCATAACTTACTGGTGGGGCCATCTTTTGTCAAACGACGGAGACTTAGTTGTACTCCATTTTTAATAATTAAAAAGGCTAGGAGATCGGGATGTCTATTTACCGTGGAGGGCTAAAGGTAGGTTCCACAGTAGAGATAAAATTTAAATTATGGAGGTTATAGTTCTCATTATGGTTATTACACAAACATCTGAGAAATAAATAAATTGCATGTTTAAAAATAGTAAGTTATTTTCCTACGGTTTCACCCAAATGGCCCCATCATTGCCAAGAACTGAGAATTCATTCTGTCGGAACAGATTTTTTGTGCACTCGAAAGAGCAAAATGCCAGTCTAGAAAAAATTATACGCTCAAGGTACGCGTTTGTTACTGTATGCATGCATTGCCTGCCGCTGCTTTACTGGTGCTCTGTTTTTCTTTGTTGCAAAATGAGGAACAAAAACCTGGAAACAATACATAAAATTCCCCAGGAATGCGTTTTTGCTGTTAATTTATTCATTTCTTGCGCTCACTTTGCATATTACCTTCACATTCACTGCAAGTGTATAGAATATCCCAAATCAAGTGTCGCGAAGTGTGCCAAAACGAAGGTCGGCTATCTCGACCGTGCTAAATAGATATTTAGAGCTGCAGATAAGCTATTTTTTACTTTGATTAGGCGTTAAAAATAACTGAAGTGAAAAAGTGAAATTTGCTGTTGACTCAAATACATCGTTATCTTCTATATGTAGACCAATTGATATCTTGGCGACTTTTAAGATAAAATTTTAAATTACAGCTTCTCGTTCTGAACAGAAATAATTATTGCGCACATAAAAAGACTCTTTGTGTGGCCATTTCTGTAGCTGTGTTAAGATTTTTTTACTTTTCGCTAACTTTGAAACGAAATTAAGCTACAGGGTCGTCCAGATAAAAAGAAAAAATAAACAAACAATAAAAATACCATTAAAATACAAATAATTAAATTTAATTACATGAGACTTGGACATTTGAAGTGAATTTTGTTTAGAATCATATTATTTATTGTTGCCCCATGAGTGACCACGACCTTCTCGGAATCCAAACATCTTAAACATACTTAGGTATCGTTACCTCCATAATGGAGGTCTTTAAGCCATCCTTGGTGTTATGATGCCTCTCATTGATCTTCATCTCAACTCGCTGCATACTTAGTAGCTAAGAGAATTGCAATCCGGACTAGTAGTTAGCAAGGAAAACGCTAAAAGCTCGAAATTTTTAGCGGGTACACGTATCGAGACGTTCATTCGTTCCGTTCGCATTCGTTCGTAAGAGCATCAGACAAAATGTTACCACATATTTTTTTGTTATAATGCGAAAGTGCATTTCTGCACGCAAAAATGCATTTATTTGATGCACTTTTTGCAGACCCTAAAAATATTTTATTTTTTGCTTAAGATTGACGAAACTAAGCTCATTCCAGTTACTCGGAGGTTCTTGGGGTCGCTGATCACGAATACGATGCTTAGAAAGTGCCTAGATGCACTTGAGAGCATAATTCTGGGTATGGGGGTGATTTTAAAGAATTACCTCAAATTTGTTTGTTTTCCGAGTGTAAAATGACTGAATAAAAATTTTTGGGGTCGTTGATAACGAATATGATGTTTAAAAGTGCCCCAACGCACTTAGAGGGGAGCATAATCCTGGGGATAGGGGAAAATTTGGGAAACCCCTCAAATTTGTTTGTTTTTTGAGTTTAAACTGTCTCTATAAGGGTTTTTGGGTTTGCTGATCACGAATATGATACTTAGAAAATGCCCCGACGCACTTGGTAGGGGGGGGGGTAGGGTAATTCTAGAGATGGGGCTAATTTCAGAAAATTACTTCAAATTTGTTTGTTTTTTCAGTTTAAACTGTCTATATAAGAGTTTTTGGGGGAATATGATGTTTAGGAAGTACCCCGATGCACTAGGGGGGGGGGGCATAATTTTGGGGATAGGGGTGATTTTAGGAAAGCCCACCCCCAAGTGCATCGGGGCATTTCATAATCTTCTTCTCTTCTTTTCCTTCTCCCTTATGCCCTAAAGCGTCGGGTCCTCTAACCACTTCCGGAAGCTGTCTCGGTTGGTTGCCATTCTTTTTACTTCTCTTAGGTGTTTTCCTCTCTGTTCTACCCTCTTTTTCTAAGCTCTGTTCCCATGTTTCTCGTGGCCTTCCTCTACTTCCTTTCCGTTTATACCGTTTACATTCCACGTTCCAATTCTTATCCGTGATTCGCGCCGAGTCCGTTTCCCAGTTTTCCGTCCATTTCCGAGGCGATTGTTTGTTCTCTGAATCTGTTTACCTTGTGCGGGTGATTAGCCCAGCCACAAGGGCCCCGTTACCTCGGGACAACTGGTATCAGGTTATACCCCCCCGATCCTGGGTCGCCAGAGCCTCGTCTGTTATCTAACAGGGGGTACCACGTGTAGGTGAGGTTGGCATTTGGGTGTCTAGATGTTGGCGCCACCCCTTACCCCCCCTGGGCATTTCATAAAAATCATATTCGTTTCAGTGACCCTAACATCCAGACAGTTTAACCTCGAAAAACAACCAACTTTGAGTTGGTTTCCTAATATCACCCCCATCCTCAGAATTATGTTTCCTAAGTGCCTCCGAGCACTTTCTAAGCATCATATTCGTGATTATAAAACCCAAAAACCCTTATATAGATAGTTTAAACTCGGAAAACAAACAAATTTGAGGTAATTTTCTAAAAATTACCCCCATCCCTAAAATTATACACCCAAGTGCATCGGGGCACTTTCTAAGCTTCATATTCGCGATCAGAAAACCCAAAAACCCTTATATAGACAGTTTAAACTCAAAAAACGAACAAATTTGAGGTTTTTTCCAAATTTTCCCCCATCCCCTTAATTATGCTTCCCTACAAATGCATTGGGGCACTTTTTAAACATCATATTCGTTATTAGCGACGCCAAAAACTTTTATTCAGACAGTTTAAACTCGGAAAACAAACAAATTTGAGGTAATTCTCTAAAATCACCCCCCATCCCCAGAATTATGCCCCCCAAGTGGATCGGGCAACTTTCTAAGCATCGTGTTCGTGATCAGCAACCCAAAAACCTCCGAGTAAAGGGAATGAGCTTATTTTCGCCAATATTAAGCGAGAAATAAAATATTCTTTTGGGTCTGAAAAAAGCTCATCAAATAAATGCATTTTTTGGGTGCAGAAATGCACTTTCGCATTATAACAAAAAAATATGTGGTCGCATTTTTTTTATGCTGTTACCAATCGAATGGGCCTCGATACCTGTACCCGCTCAAAATTTCGAGCTTTTTTACTAATTTTCCTCGACTATAGAGGGTGGCTACAAGTTGGAAGACCAGTGGTAATACAAATTGTTGCATAGCTATGGTTAGACCTTTCTCGGTTGTGGGCTGGAGCGGAATCTTGCTGGAAACCGTGTTCTCGGCCAGCGACCACCTCCTATATCCAGGATAATCATTTTCAGGTCTTCTTTAAAGTAGGACGCCTCAGCATCATCGCAGACATAGAAAACTTTATATGTGTAACGGTAAGCACTTCAGAGGTGCTTTGGCACATTCATGTACTGGATGAGGTTCTTCTCGTCCAAAAAGAATCCCAGGAAGTCAGCGCTGACTTCATATCTATCTTGTCTTTTCAGTTAGCAGTTGGTGGTTCTTGGGCACACAATATTTGTAGACCATCGACCTCGCCACGCCCATTTCTTTTGTCAGGTCAGCCATGCTCCGCTCAGGATCTATTCAATCTTCTCTTTCAATTCGTAAACAAGTTTATCATTTCTCATATCCTGTCAGTAGTTGTCTCCTCCTAGTGGTCAGATTTCATGCACTTCTCAGTTATTGGCGTAAATTTGGGTCCTTTTGGAGCCAAACCATGCAATACTTTCTGTTTCGAAGGAATTTGAGTATAGTACCGAGGTCATGGAGCCAATTTTCGGCTTTTCCGCACAATACAACTTAAGAGAATTTCTAATGTACTTTAACGACCCTGTATATAAGGTGTCCATAATTCAAACTATAATTTAGTGTTTTAGTTAATTAGGTGACAACTCTAGTCGATCATTCAAACCACGATTAAGCAATACTAGATATTAAAGTCACCGTTCATTTGGAAGAAATCCAACAACACAAGAAATATCCTTTTATATTAAAAGAACATTCTGCAAATCCGTACCATACCACCGCTCTAGACAACTACCAAATCTATAGACTATTGATGAGGTCATGGGTTTCATAAGCTTTAATTGGTTTGACGCTGATACTGCTATAGCCAACAAGTTCTTTGCCCTTTTGGAATTATAAAATGGTAAATAAAAATCAACGATAAAGAAATGCTTACTGGCCTTTTTAGTATAGGTCGAAAAACAGTTTTGTGGGTATTTCGAAGTGACGTCCTCAGTGGCCGTTATCGATCATCAACTCCTTTAAGATTTTAAGTCATCTTCCAAACGTCTATAATGTCAAACATTACAGCTACAACCATATAATTTGACAACCCAGAGCCGATTTGTTATCGAAATCATCAAATAGTCGACTTCGAGATCTTAAAGTCTCCATCCAAAAGTAACCTACATGTGGACACCATAAATATACATCCCCAATCAAAGAATTCTGTACTATTATCTCCAAAATGATAATAACGCAGCCCTATCTTGCAAAGATCCCACGACGATTCTATTGCCAATCACTATAGCGTAATTGGTAAATTCAAATGTATTATCGTCCCGGTACTGTCAGACAGGAATGATGAAGTATATCAATGAAGGGAAGTACTTGCTACAGATCCTTTTGGTCCGCTACCACTTTTGAGAAGGATTTTTACTATCGAACACTATACCACCAGGTGCCCAGAGATGTTCACATTAATTACCGCATTTGAAAAATATACGCGTAAACCCTTATTATAAAATCGTCAAGTTTCTAGCGTAGATATAGCCATAAGGGAAGAAATCAGCAACATAAAAAATATTTTTACTAAAACCCGATAGGTTCAGACTATATGCTGCATCTTACAGTACTACCTCGTTCCATTGTGTGGGCTAAAGTGCAATATTTCACGCACCTACACCTATCTCGATTTGTATAAGTATTTCTAGATAATTTCACACAAACAAGTCGTCTGCCCCAACCACCCTGCAGACTGACCAACGACCCTAGCTAGTTCTTCAGCGTCTGCAGCAGTATCTGTTGACGCAATTCTAACACGCCAGAACTGGGCTACCATTGCCTCTTAGTTCAAAAACGTAGACTCCTCTATCTTTTAGGAGTTATTCAGAATATAGTGACGGCCACACAAAACGCCGCCAACTTGCTTGGAGCGGTTGCGCGGCTAATGTTTTGTACCGATGACTCTTTCACTTTAAAAGCATCTGAAGGGCACGCCATCTTTTTACGTCGAGGCTTTTTGGAGAAGAAAGTTTCGGAGATTAGAGCCAGGTACCTCATATGCCAAGGATGTCAATGGAACCCTCAAGGAATATTTTAACCGCATTTTGAGTATTATTAAGGGTATTTTAGACACTCCAGAGTCGTCGTGTGTGGTCTGAGGAGTGATTTGGACACATCTTTAATTCGCTTTATGACATCCACCAGGGTAAGCATCCACGAGTAATTCAAAAAGTATTTTATATATTATAGTATTGTTATACATGCTTCAAAGAGTGATTTGGACAGTTCCAAATATTGCGTCGAAACTGCGCGTGCCAGGAACTTTTTCGTTCTCCTATTTTTTAACACTTATGTCGTGGTGTACTCTATCAGCATTTCCTCCCACGATAGACTTTCATGTGGTAACTTTACCCCATAACCACCAAATTTATCTTAAAAAACGAAAAGAAAGTTAAAATCATTGCAAATCATTTAAGTACCAACTTTTCAGACTCATAACCTTTATTATTAACTAAATTAAATTTACGAGTAGCTCTGGTGCTCAGTCTTTTTTGAAATATTCGATAAAGATCTTAATCAAGGGTATAGATATGAAATATATACAGATTTATTTGTGAACAACCACAAAAAGTTGTTATATTTGGAGCAAACCAATTATCCAAATCTTGGCAAGACAAATGGACACTTTTTCCAAAATAAATAAATTGAAATGTCACAAATTTAATGAATGTGTGGGAAAAAGCTAATTAATGTATACATTAGCAATCTAGCAAAAAGCGTTCCTGTCACACATTAGAGGCATTAGCGATGAAATAAGCGGCATATTAATGAGGCAAAGCATACTCGCGGTCTTCACGACCATAAATAAAAATATTTTATAATAAAAAATCAATAGCTAAGGATTACTCTCTCAAAGTGTACATGAAGTGGAAGAAACTCTAAATCGAAAAAGGCACCTTTGTGTAAAATAATTCACATTTACACCTATTGAGCTTCTCAAAATGTACGATGTAGAATGTCAGCAGTGAACATCCTGTGGTTACTCTTTTTTGACCAGATTGTCACTGATGGAGTTTACCTAAACATGAATCCGTCAGCCCACGCGTCTAAGAGCTCTTTGGTATAGAAAAGATTTATTTTTAGCAAGGTGGAGCGCCTTCCCACCACTATCGTGATGTAGATGTCTATTTTGTTAAATTTTTCTAATAAATTAAAAGAAAAATGCTTTGTGACGCTATGCAATCATACTATCGTTTCTAAGTCAATATGCATTTATTGTCACTTGTAGGGTAAGTGCATTTTTGGAACACTCTATATATAGTAGAAATACTAATAGAATTATTGCACCTCTTCTTTTATATTATTTTAGACATATAATTAATTTATCTTATTATACACAGACTGCACGGAAACCTAACGATCGAAAATACTGAAAGAGTACGGCGGACTATTAATTAAAAAAAAGATAGTAAACATAGTTACAATAAACAGGATGGTATGCAAATTAAGGTCATCACCAAATTTCAATAACAATAGTGTAAAGATTAAAACAGATTAGGACAAAAAAGAAAAATGATGTAAGGTTAAGTGAAAATAACAATAAGCAGTGAAGACAAAGGGAGCTAATAACTAGCAAAACAGGTGCATCACTTATGATAATGACCAGTCATTGCGTTAAAATTTTGACAATGTCACCAAAAAGATTATGCAGCTTCAGAGGCCTCTGGTTGGTTAGGAAGATCAGAAAAACGGATTCTCCAACAAAGAGGTGCCCACCAAATGCCAAACGATTTGCCTGCAGGTCCGTATTTTGGAAGAACACAGACGTAGTTTTCACCTACTACTCATAAGTGTCCTTCTTTAAGAGAACACCCTCTTTCACAGCACTACATCCAAATTGTAACTAATATTCCAATTGGATTGGACGACAGTGAACCATCTTTTTAGAGTTCAACTTAAACGTTCGCAACTATCATCTGTTTGAACCCTTTAAGGACGTAGATTACTAGAGCAATTTTTCTTCGAAATTGTGTATATTAAACTCTCTTCATAAGTAAACGATTGTCTCTCCAAATGCACAGTTTTACAACTTTGATGTCGCGCATTGTCAAACAGCTCTAGGACTATCTGCTTACAAAAGGCATAGAGATTTGTTGGGAGATTCATTAAAGAAAGGTCAGAGTGAAAAATTGCCACTGACCAAAACAACAGAGTCTATTATAGGTTGTCCAAAGAAGGTTCCCATTCAGTTCCCAAAGTTCAGAAAGACTGGCATTGAACATCCATAATAGTTTACTGGAGAGTTTATTACGATGAAGGGGTTAAATTTGACCGTTGCGTACGAGAAAAATAATTTAGAAGTTATGGTGTTTTGCACCGACCTACAATATCAACTCAGACTTGGATGAGCAATAACAAGAAAGACAATTAACATCCTGGTAGCTTAGACACATTGTAACTTACACTAAGTTTCAGATAGAATGATTTGATTAACAAGTATTGATCTTTTAAGGTAATAGAAGATAAAAGAACATTGGTAGGAGAAACCAACAAAACCGTTCAAACACTTTTGAGTTTCTAAAATCGCTCTAAACTTTCATTTATTACATATATAGACTTAGTTTAAGACTCACCGCTGGCTTCTAAGTTCCTTCTGGGATTGTTCTAATTAGTTGAGGCTGTTGTGGTGACTACGTGGTTATAGTTGCTCACGTCAGCTTTTCTTTTGTTCCTCACTTTGTTGAGTGTGATATCTACAGAGGAGCTAAATACTTCTCATCCCTACGATGTGTTTTGGACACAATACAATGTTTTTATTATTATTTACAAAGTGCTTTTCAAAACCTGTTTAACTTTTTTGTTGTTATTAGTTGTACAAGACACCATCAAATTCATTTGTTTGTTACGTACTTCTGTATTATAACAATCTGGAGACAGTTTTTCAGTGGCTTCTTCAAAATCATATTGGCCATATAATCGTCTATTGTTTAACCCATACTTTTAGAGACCATAACCATTTTAGCCACATCATTAGTAAGTTGGAGGCTAAAAAGTAGCCCACATAATGATTGAATTTTTCTCACTTTTGCTCAAAGTAGCAACTTGTTTCTTCTGGGGTAAGGTACCTTAATACCGATCTAGTAGGCTTAGGTGAAGAGGAAAATACTAATATCAGTGGTGTCCTCAATAATCTTATACGGAGCCACTATATGGCAAGAAGCCCTGAAATTCAAACATTATGAAAAAATGCTCGAACAACTTAACATATAGCATATAGAACGGTGCCAACAATGACAGCAGGACTACCACCTATAAAATCGAGGATGAAAGAAAAAGTGACGACACACAGACTAGGCAAGGATTTCAAAAAAACAGCAAAAGAAGACACCCTAAGAGAGTGGCAAAACACGTGGGATACGTACGACGGCTGGGCTGAAATCTTTATTAAAAGCATAATAAATTTGAATAACAAGGGATGGGAGGAAATGGATTACCATCTAACACAAGTTTTTACGGGAAACGTTGTGTTTGGGTCATATCTGCAAAGAATAGGAAAACAAGAGCATAACCAATGTTGGTACTGTGATAGAGAAGATACGGCGGAACACACGCTCTTTCGCTGTAGGAAATTGATTCAACAGAGGGAGACCACAAACAGGAAATGCGGAACCGAGGTCACAACAGACAACGTTGCGGACCTAATTTTGGAGAGCGAAGATGATCACTAGTATGTGCAAAGAAATAATGAGAGAGAAGGAAAGAGAGGAACACAGAAGGGAAGAAAAAAAGAGACAACAGTGAAGCAATGCCAAAGGCGGATTCCAGAGATACCCGGCTTTAAGAGGTCTCTTTTCCATGTGTCGACGTTGCATTGCTTTTGTTGCACTATGTACGCTCTTTTTCGCTTCTTCTTCTTCTTCTTCTTTTTGACATACCGTCGCTTAGTTAAAGGTTAGAGATCATATTAGGAAATGTTTCTCTTTCTTTTGCTGTTCTGAATATTTGTTGAACATCCATGTCTGTCCATTGCCTTATATTCTTTAGCCAGGAAAATTTTCTTCTACCTCTCCCATTTTACCCTCAACTTTTTTTTATTCTGCTTTTTATTTTTATATTTAAACATAATTTTGAATTTAACCAGTAACTCGAGCACCCTTGGGTTTTCTGCTTAAGTGCATTACTTTTGTTTTACTAATGCTGATTGATGTGTGCTTGCTTCATGCATCTTATTAATTAGCTGTTGCAGCGGCGATTTAGGGTTATCAGCATGCAATACGCTGTCATCAGCATATCTTGTAGTATTTATTGTTTCCCCAATTATTTTTATTCCTAAATTGTGGTCATGTCTGCCTTGTCGTGTCTACTACCTTCACCCTAGCGTGTAAGTTCAACTAAAAGTTGTTTCTTTCATCCATTTTATATGCAAACGAGAGTTTTATGTGCTCCCATGCCGTTCCTTAAGGCAAATTGGCTGTCACATTTTCTGCAAATTCGATTCTGCAGTACTTTCAGGAATACCTTCAGGCTGTGGCTCATGATACTTCTCAGACTGCAATCACTGCATGATTTTGCGTTTGATTTCTTAGGCAAGGTGATACATGTTGATTCCAACCAGTCTGGAGGTTTTTTCTATTTTTATTTGTTTTATAATAAACTCAACCTTACGCTCTAAAATAATTGGCCCTACTTGGTCTTCATCTTTAATTTGTAGATTGGCTTCTGGCTTTTCGTGGTCCAATAATTTTATTATATATATTCTTATCTTCCCAGCCTTGTCTTTACTCCTACTTCTTTTAATTTACGTATGCAATTTAAATATATTATTGTAACGTTTCTGCCCCCCAAAGTAGTGAATAACACAAGAAAATTTAGTTAAAATACTTATTTATCGAACTTACAGGCGATCAAAATTACTTGACATTATTCATGTACACAACACGTATAATTAATGACGTAAAATTACACTGTATTTATTTGTAGAACTATTTATGTTGCACTCGGTTCCTTGCGACACTTGGATTCAGGGCTGCGTTGCTTTATGTTATTTAAGCAACTCAAAACCGGTTCTAAAATGTAGTAGAAACTTCTCGTAAAGAGCTGGCAATTGCCTATTGTTCGAGCCCCGCACATGCAGCTCGGTTGGATTTGTGGAAGGCATTATATGGGAAGCTGATGCGTGACTTGAAAATTAGTGTGTAGTCCATTAAAATTTTTAATTTCTGGTCACCTATCTTGCATTCACCTCTCTTTGATTTTGCTTTTTATATTTTATTTATTTGTGTAACCACACTTTTCTTTCGCGTTCATTGCTGACATTCCACATTGCACATTTTTAGAAGCTCAATAGGTGTAAATGTGGAGATCCAATGAAGTATTTTACACAAAGGTAGCCTCATCGCCCCTTTGTTCGACTTATAGAGTTTCTTCAACAATCTCCACTTCATGTACTCTTTGAGACAGTGACCCTTGTCTATTCAAATAATGTCAGATGTTTTATTAATGGTCGTGAAGACCGCGTATATGTTGTGACCTCATTAATATGCGGCTTATTTCATCGCTAATTAATGTATGACAGAAACGCTTTTTGTTAAAAAGCTTGTCAATGCATACATTACTTAGTTTTTCCTGCTCATTAAATTTGTGACCTTGCTTCATATCATTTTATTTATTTTGGCAAACGTATCCTTTGTCTCTCAGCCAATTTCGGATAATTTATGTGTCCCAAGTATAACAACTTTTTGTGGCTTTTTACGAATAAATCTACATATATTTCACACCAATTTTTAATTCAAATTCCTTCTCTAAACGTACAATATTTGAAAGCCTGGAAAGAACGTTTGTCATTAGAGCAACTTGCAAATCCGATTGAATTAACAATAAATGTTATAATTTTATATAATACCTTGTCCAACTCCGAAAAGATGGTAATTATAATTATATGCATGTAATTGGTTTATTTTTTTTGTTTTGTATCATAAATTGGCTGGTAATGGATTAAAGTTACCACGTGAAAGTCTATCTTGAAGAGAAAGAGATGGAGTACACCAAGACACAAGAATTAAAAACTAGGGGAATGAAAGAAGCGCACTATCTAAACACAATATTTAAAACCGGAAACCTTTCGAAACAGTTACGATAACCACAACGTGTCCAAATCACTCTTTGAAGCATTTATAACAATGCTAGAGTGTGCAAACTATTCTTTGAATTGTTCGCGAATAACCACAACGCTGGATGCCTTAGAAAGAATTGGCGCGGTGCCTAAATTACTCCTCAGACCACACACGACGACTTTAGAGTGTCAAAAACACTCTTCGAAACACTCTGCGGCTAAAATTTTTAAAATAATTCTTGAGGTAGAACTTTAGTCTTAAATGTTTCTTTGTTTGTATAGATAAGGTCTAAGCCCTTAATCTTTCTTCTTTAAAAAGCCCTAGAGTAAGAAAAAAGTGTGCCTTTCAAGCGCTACTAGAGTGACGTTCAAAACGGATAGTGTTGGCGTCATTGGCACCAACCAACAAAGTTGGTGGCATTTTGTACGGCAGTCACTATATTTTGGATATCTGCCAAAAAGGTGGAGGGGTAATCGTTGTGAAACCAATCGGCGATAGTAGCTGAGCCTTGCTGTGTTCATGTTGCGTTAGACGCTAAAGTACTAAATGGGGTCGTTGGTCAGTTTGCAAATCGGGACAGACGCAGCTGCGTGATATATTGTACTTTAAGCCATCTAAGAGAATGGGATAGTGCTGTAGGATGTCTCATATAGTCTAAATCTTTTCCTTATGACAATGTCTATCTTAAGACTTGACGATTTTATGGTAAGGGTTCACGCATATGTTTTGCAAAGGTGATAATTAATGAGAATATCTCTAGTCACCGGATGGCGTAGTCTTTAATAGTAAATATCTATTTTATTCCTTCTCAATAGTAGTAGCGGGCCAAAAGTGGACAATTTGACAATTTAGATGACGAATTGGCAAGAACATTGACACTGTATTGTCAAATTGTATGTTTGTAGCTGTAGTGTTTAACACTCTAGTCGTCTGGAAGATGATTGAAGCATTGAAGCGGTTAATGGTTGATAATGACCACTCAGGAAGTCTTTTTGAGATATCCACGAAACTAGTTCACGGTCCATACTAAGAAGAGTAGTAAGCATATCTTTATCATCAGCAGACATTGCCTTGTCTTCAGCATTTTGTAAATGCAAGGGAGCGAAGGGGATGCTGACTGAATAATCAACTATAGCGGTGTCAACGCCGGACCAAATAAAGTTTATTAATTGTTGGTAGAAGTAGTGGTCCATATATTTGGTAGAAAAACTAAAGCGATGCTCTTTTGGGCAAACGTTCTTTTAGCCTGAAAGAATACTTTCTGTGTGGTTGGTCTTCGAATGAGTAATTTTCTTCTTTAATGGCCTAACAATTATCTATTTTTAACTAATATTTTGCACTTGTTATTTAGTAATTTTGTAATTGTGAAACAACATTTGGAAAAGATGTGAATTACAGAATTTTTCCTTTTTCGTTGCATCAAAATTGTAAAATGAGCCAATAACTTTAAGTTAAGGCAAAGTTAATTCAGCCAGGTTATCAGGTTAGTTAAGCCAAAATTTAAAACAAAAAAGACTAAAAGTGACGATCTATGCTAAAAGAACTAAAAAATCTTATTAAAGAAAAGAAAATTCCACGAGGACATTAAGTTAATGCTTACAGTAATTTCTAGGTCAACATTTTGCTGCTCGTTGACTTGGCCAATCCAATTTTTCCCTATATGTTTATTAAACAAAGAGAAGCGATAAATTCGTCCGCGAATTGAATGAGAAGATCGACTGGTCTAGAAAAAGTAATGTGCGTGGCGAAATAAGCAGTGCAGTAAAAGTTTTTCGTTTTGAAGAACCGCCAATTGTTGACTGAGAAAAGCAAGATGGACAGAGGCTTTAATTAAACAATATCAAGTACGATATCGCGGGGTTCCTCAGATCTTTCGGGCAAAAAGAGTTTTATCTAGGACAGGAATACAAATTGCCAAAATAACCGTTGAGCCTGCCAAGATGCAAGTTTTCCACTTTGTACTGGTGCTGAGGATTGTGAGCAGCGTATGAAATATCATGTACCTCATTTCTTTAAAGAAAGCTCAAAAAAGACCACTGACAGGTTTATTAACGTGCTGGAGATTGTTGTCAAACCCTGGATAGAGGAGGTGTCCTTTCTGTGGAAGCCCGCAAGGCAAGAAAAACCCAAGCATAGCTAAATTGTGGCGACCCTTTAGCCCCAACTACAATTCTCTTTACTATGTATGTAGATGTAAATTACATAATTCTCCCTTTTTCGTTATAACAAATTAAAAAACAAACCAATAAACTTCAACTCGAAGAAATAATAAATAAGAAGTGTTGATTAATACTAAGGGAGCTAAAATATGTCATTAAAAAAGAAAATTACGCAGGTGCGTTAATTCTTAGTAATTTTTAGTTCAACATTTTGCTGCTTGTTGACTTGGGTAACACAAGTTTTCCCTATATGTTTATTAAACATTTTGTATACCAGATAACAAAAAAAGTGATGAATTCGTTGACAAATTACAAAAGAAGAGCAAAAGTAATGGGCGTACCGAAGTCAACGGTCTATCTACTAATGCACTACAAAGAATTTTATCCTAAGGAACCTCTGGCTACTGATCCCTCTATAATTTATAAGGATAACACATAAAATATCCTGGCCGTCGGTTCCCTCTGAAAAAACAAAAAAGGAAAGCCAAATTTAACGTAAAATCCGAATTCGCAATCAGAAATTCAAAAAACCAAAAAATAGCCCCTTTAAAAATTATAAGGCTTGATAGATGTCGGAAATGACAGAAAAAGAGACCGAACGAATCAGCACTTTCCTGTAGTGCCCAAATGGTAGAGTTGGTAGCAAATTTGCTTAGAGATGAGAGGTTTGTGGGTTCAATCTCTTTGGTGGTTGCCGTCTTTTTGCAGTCTTTTGCAACATTGGCTACATTTAAATGGGGGAGAAGGTAGGGTTTGTACTTCTTGCAAGGCCCGAAGCGCCTCAACGCACACCGCTCGAAAGCTTTACCACCTCCTACATAGAAGTATACTTAAACAAAGCCTATCTTGTTGAGAAAAACAAGACGGACAAGAAGTAAAAGGCTCTAGCACTACAGGTACGACAGCGCTAGCTTTCTTAGATTCCTTCGGGCGAAAAGAACTTCTCTAGGACAATAAGGTGAATCATTAAAATAACCATTAGATTTAAAGTTCCTACCGTTATGTATTCAAAGTTTCCCGTCTCTGTGATGCCTTTGAGAATGGTGAGTAGCAAAGGGAATGTTATAGCACCTCACTTTTTTTAGGAAAACCTGAAGGTAATCGCCGACAGCTATACCAGTGTGCTGGAGATGGTTATCAAGCCCTGAACAGAAGAGGTCATCGTTCTGGGGGAGTATGTATTTAAGGAAGACTCCGTTCTAGCCTACAAGCCTACACGCTAATTTGTACTGTCATTAATCTCCCAACTTGTCACCACCCTCTAGCCCCACCTGCAATCCTAGCGGGTCAAGATGAAGGTCAATGAGAGGCACCATAACACCAAGAACAACTTAAAGGCCTCCATAATAAAAGCAAGGACACATAAGAACAAGGAAAAATATAAGATTAGATCCCGGCTCGAGAAGGTCGTGGTCACTAACGGGAGCAACAATAAATAATAAGATTCTAAATAATATTTATTTTAATTGTGCTGAGTCTCGTATAATTAAATTTAATTGTTTGTATTTTAATGTTATTTTCATTGTTTATTAACTTTCGAAAGCCATAAAGGCGTAGACGAAAGTTAATGCTGTCTGTCTGTCTCTCTGTCTGTGTGTGTGAGAGTGCGCGCGTGTGCGCCTGCCGACACGATATCTCTGGAACTACTTGACCGATTTACTTTATATTTGGTCAGTAGATACCTTAGGTCGGTATTAAATTTCAGATCTGTAGTTCTCATTTAGCTCGAGATACGGGGGTCCCAAGCTTACATGCATGACTTCGCTTCGAAAGTTGCCTTTCCGGATTCTACATATGTCTCGTTCAATTAAGTTTCAAAGTTAACAAAAAACTAAAAAAATCTTAATAGCTCACAGAAATGGCCAAACAAAGAATCTGTTTATGTTCCATGTGCCTATTTTAATACTAGTTTGTCTCAAAAGTCCTGACTCAGCTGCGAAAAATTCAGTTTTTATGCATTTTTTTCTTTATGCTTATGGTGTTTTAACAACCTTCAACTTTGTATTCCAGATGAGTGTGCAAGAAAGTGAGCTTCGAGTTTTGATCCTCTATTGCTGAAAACGGGAACTTTCAACAAAACCAACTCAAAATGAAGCACGCCCTCAAAGCTCCACCACACGCAAATCACGAACTTCTTATGAAATGTTCTTTACACGGAACTGACGGAAGATTTTGGCCTTTTGTTGATTATAGTTGACCAAGAAGACCCACTTCTCATCCGACCTCACAATTCGCTTCCAAAGTCAGTCGTTCAATGGATTGTTGAGCAGTTGACGGCAAATCTGGACTCTTTTAGCAGCTTGTGCTTCGGTGAGTTCGTGCGAATCTTGGCGGAGCTTCTTGTGGACAAAACCAAGTTGCTGAAGGTGCCGATGAATCGGTGATTTGCCAATTCCAAGTTCAACGTCTAGATCTCGATTACTTGATAAAGGTTTGCCGTCCAAAGCACCAACTTAAGGGCCGGCCAGAACGAATCAAATATTTAAGGCTGAGATCATTGAATTCAAAGCTCCTGCACCATCTTGAAACTTTTGACTGACTTACCAATAGGTTCTATAAGTGAAGCAGTTCCATTTCCTCGATTTCCACTTACAGTATTGCGTAAACTCGCTTCTATATTGGAAGGTCATTTACAACCAGAGTCATTAAGTTCAATACTTGTAAGTTGCCTTTGATTTCTCCTCACTTAGTTTGGCTTGTATGTCGATACAGTTTACCGATGTAGGAGCCATAAGTCAGAGTTGAGTGATCAATGGGGACCAAAATGCCAGTACGACTACACAACTATCTATTTAGACCGACTGGATTAGATGTACTACCTCTAAAACTCATTTCATTCACACCTCTTTGTTGCTAGATAGCGCAACCAGCAATTTACTATAGAACATAAGCGTCTTGTGTCTGTGAAATTCGGTTTTGTGTCACTTCAGTTCATTAAAACTTTTTTTTTATGTAATATTACTAATAATTTGTTGTAAATGCTAATTTCTATTAAATATAAAGCAAGATGACATACGAAAGCTACTATAAAGAAGAAAACGTTATAAAAACTTTCTTTGATTTTATAATTTTTGCAATTTTCTAACACTTATCTGTGAAAGGGCGGCATTATCATTGTTTAATATTAACAAGACTGATGTTGCACATTTCGTGTCATTTTCGTCATATTTGATTGCAGAGTGACAGTTAGGTGCTTTATTTTTTATAGGATGACCCAATTTTATTGCAGGTTGGAATGAGAGCAGGAATAGCAGCGGGTGGGGATTATCGCGCCGGTGTACTTGGTTATAAAAGCCGCGGGGGCGACGAATCTGCTGTAATTCCCAGCCGGTGCCGTCTGATCGCGACCGCAGTTCTCCAATTTTTGAAAATGCCCGTGACGGAACCCATTGGCCGCCGGAACTCCATTCCCATCCTCTACACCAGGGGAACCCACTACGACGTCGGATTCGACGTGGTGAGTACATTTCGGCTTGTTGGCCATTGGCTTCTGTGCGCGCGTATCACTAGAATAATGGCACCAGCTTTATGCCGGACGGGCACCTGACAGTGTGTGCCGTAAAAAACTATCCGGTTTAAATCACTCTAAAAAGTGAAACAAATAAATGGAACGAGTTCTGTTAGTTTTTGCGCGGCTGCGTTAGTTTACTCTGGACGAAGTCAAAAAACTGATTCAAGCGGAGCCTTAGCACCTTTTGTTATGTAATAAATTAGCAACTTAAAAATTTTCCTGTTTTACTAGGCACGCCAACTATATTTGAATACCGACTAATATAGTATCATCCTTGAGAAAATTTAATTAAGAAATCGATACCCTATTGAGGCCATTGCATTATCGACTCACTGGCGTAGATTTGTAGGTATTCCTAAATGCGATAATGCTTTAAAGGTATAAGTGGATCGCTGGACTTAAAATGCAGTTTTGAACAGAAAGAAGCCAAAAAATATTCCTATAGAGGGTGTTCAGAAAATATTGATCTACTGTATCACATGCCCCCTCATTATATATTTATATCCCGACAACTTCCAGACAACTAATCCAAAATGTTGTTACTTAAATTTTGAAATTGCATTTATTTTTTTGAATTTTTCTTTACCGTGATTCCGATCCGGAATAACCCTGTATTGATTGTGGTTATTTAGAGAATGCTGCAGCGCTCTATTTTCGCTTTTTCTTCAGCATGAATGAAATTCCTGCAGATATACACAAACACCACAAAAATTTTATGGATGCTTAAATTACGCCAGCCCTGACCTTTGAATCTACCGGATTAATTTCAAGTTCCTATTGTGTGGCTCGAAATGCCGATAAACAACCTTTTTTATAATAATCTACATTTTTATTTCCCGTGTGAAACAGAAGGCAACTAAACCACCTTTGAACAAAACTGAAATTGCGTCAATTTTTAATTAGCCATTAAAATTATTGCGCGCGTTATTTAACTGTCTATTCACTGCTTTATATAAAAATCGCAAAATTTGGGGACATCAAATATTTTAATTTATAACATTTAAGGATGGCCAAATTATATAAAATCAGGTTACATAAAAACGTTGGAACTCGCGTCTTATTTTTTTATAATTGACTTAAAGCGTTCTTTAATCCCGCATATTTAAACTGTGATATAATTCATTGCAATTTTGATTAGGCCACCCCATTTCTCTTTTGTATTCAGCTTCAACTGTTTTTGCATTATTTTAAGAGTAAGAGGCTTTAGGTGGAAGACCACAACTCTATGGCGCCATGTTTTACTAAGAAATGTAGAGATTCCAAAAGATTTGTTTTGCTATAGTTAGACAACTTTTGCTTACTTATGATTCAACTGTGACCTTCCTATTGTCTTGAACAAAAGTTCTTTCGGGTTTTTCGGAAGTCGTTAAATGAGAACAAACAAAATTATACCACACGAGATCGACATTAAGATCGCCCCCATTAAGACAAAATTCCCAAGCGCTGTTATCAGAGATTCATAACTTTTTATAAGAGTAATAGCCCACAGATTAACACCCAAAATGGGTTCTCCCCTAGCTATAGAACAAGCCGAAGGCCTACTAATGACGAGTGAATATCAACTGAAGCCTCTATCATCTTGCCTTCATCTATTATAAAAGCGCTTTCGATAGCATGAATCTATAGGCCATGAAAATTTGCTGAAAAAGGGCGACGTCATCTACCTAAAGCTGTTCACACTAGAAACATATATATTCAGACAGTCAAACTGGTCACACAAAGGATTAAAAAGTGAAATAATCTTTTCACAACAAATTTAAAGAACTGCAGGACATGGTAACACAACTCACAAAGATAGACACTGACTAGAGCAAACATCCGTGGAAAGAATACTAATAGTTGTAAAGGTAAGAAAATAAATATCTGGATCGGAAGAATAACAGAACAAAAAAGTTGCAAGAGTACCGAGAATAAAGTGGGATTTTACAACCAAACAACCAAACAACCAAACCAAAGATGGAATGCAGACATTGGGGAAAAGATCAAAAGAGTAGGATTCTTACACTGGAAAAAACAAAGACGAAACCGAGCATATGGAAGAATTTGAGGGAGGCCTATGACCAAAAAGAAGAAGAGAAGATAACAGACATCTAAATTTAGAGTGAAACTCATTTTGTTTTGATGTTCATACAAAGGTAACGAAAAAACTGTAACTGGCAACGAAAAATAGCAATACCAAACCAAACGAACCGCAACAAAACCCGGACTTCATCAAAGAAGTATGCATGGTGCAATTTTAAGGTAGTTCTCTGTTACGAGCCTTTTGTGAAAGACGCTAAGTCGGCTGAAAGCAACACTCGAGAAAAAAATTAATTTTTAGACTAACTGATGCATGACCATACGTTTCATTAGCATGCAAACAAAAACGATTACAGCTTAAATGAGGGATTTTGGGTCATCTTCCATATCCACTTAATTTTTGATCTTCAGATGACTTTAAAAAATTTCCTCATAGAAAATTGTAAGTTGATGGAGTTTGATATACTCTCGAGCTGTTGTTACTACCCCCATCATTTTTTTCTATTCCTCCTTAATGTTCCCTTTTTTTGTTCTTGCCATTTCTCGCTTTTTCTTTCTGTCGGACTCAATTTCTTTACTTTTGTTGTCCATCGATGCAGTGGTGCTTTTCTAATATGACCATACCGACGTAGGCGTTCCTCTTTGGTACGTCTTTCTTTATTGATATTTTTGCCAATTATGTTAATCTGTGTTACATCTTCTCCAGTATTCCATTTCCGTAGCAAAAATTCTATTTTGGTTTTTTTGCCATTTTTTTCTATGCGTTGTATATCAGGATGCTTTTCATTACAGTGTTATTATGTCTTCTGTGGTTGTTCTTTTACTTGAGCTGGTAAAATTTAGGTATTTAAATCCTTTGTAACTTCCAAATCTGCGACCTCTTTCGTTCCCATGACCAAGTATTTGTTTTATCAGCATTAACTTTATCTTGTACAACTTGGTCATCGACAAACATAAGATCTAAAGACATTTCGAATTGAAATTCCCATGCCTTCACATTTTTGTCTCCAGTTTGTTAGCGTTATTTCAATAAAAGTCTTAAAGATAGTGTGAAATTTTGAGCATGCCTATATTAACTTTTCTGGCATCTTAGGTGCTTATCCAATCTTATTTTTTATCTTAATATAGAGTGTGTCTTCCTGGTTTCATTTTTTGGTTGGTACTATCAATTTGCTTGGAGTTTTAAGTTATGCCATATATTTCCAAAGCTTTTCCGTGGTATCGAGTCAAATGCGTTTTTCAAATCAATAAAACAAGATATGCTCATCGATTTTTATCATTTTTCCCTCAAAAACTGCACATCCGTACAAGATCTTTCTTCTGTCAACTCCTCCTGATATTCTCTTTTCTTGTTTCTCATTAACTTTCTATAAAGTCTTCCCATTGTAGATGTAACGCTGATGCTTGGTCGTTTTAAATATTGATGTTCTGCCTGTTGTGGTAGTTTTTCTCCATTAATGGCCCATTTAAACATTCCTTGGAACATATGGAACAGTTTTCTCATAGTTAAGAGGATCTGTTGCCTTTCAAGCTCTTCACAATATCTTTTATTTATCGTAAGGTGACTATTGACTGTTCTTGAAAGTTTTATATGTAGTAGTAATCTTACCAATATTTTTTAAGGTGTAAGAATTTAGTTGCTCTCGCAACTTTACTTAAATTTGGTATATCAATTTTTTTTATTCGTTAACTTTCTTATTTTTCTGTCTAGAATTATTAAGATGCTTGGGTTTGTCTTGCGGGGGCCTTTCTTATAGTTTTTATATGTCCTTCGTTCGTGTTCGTGTAGCGCAGATGTATCTTTCCCAAAGCTTCCACCGCACTTTGTTTTATGTTGTTCTTTATTTGTGCATGTTTCTTTCAAGTTTTAAAATTGCAATTCGTTTGGTTTCTGGTCGAGTCCCCTTTGATTGATTAATCTTGAAGTAAATATAATTTAAATTTTCTTCTTTTATTTTTTGATTGCCCTTATCCTATATTTTCAACCACATTCCAATCTTCGTTTTGCTCGTAGATATTCTATTTACAAAGTTGCTTCATTTTTCGGAATGAAGTAGTCTATTATGGATTTTAGTGTGCTCGTAGATTAAATTCATGTACACATAGCTATGCTTTTGTGTTCCATTTATAATGTGGATGTAGTTTAGTTCGCAAACTTTCACTAACGTTTCTCCATTTCCATTTACTACACATTTCCTACCCACTGAAATCTCCAAAGATAGTTAAATTCTTCATATTTTTTACTTTTCCTACTTCTTGCTGTAGAGATAAGGGATGTATATTATTTCATTGAGCCAGCATATTCCATCATTAATTAGTTCTCCAACTTTTTATTACCCTTTTGTAAAGACTCCAACGTTAGCTTTTGCTCTTTCTTCAAACAGTGAAGAAATCCTCTTTTTTCTGTTTCGGTCCTTTTTTTATTTCATTAATTACAAGTAAGTCAATGTTGTTCCTCTGGAACTTCTATATTGCTTCCTTTGACTTTGTTCTCCAGTGATGCATATTCTACATCCCATATGTTATATTATGCTCTTCTTCTTCGTTTCTTATTATCGGGCTTATTAAAATTATGCTGTAAGCATTGGAATCCTGAAAATCTTGTTGATTACTAAAACTGTTTGAAGATACCTTGTAGCTATAAGTAAAAGTCAATCAAACCAAATACTTCTGCAGTTAAATATTAAAATATTGTTATTTCAAATAGATAATTAGGGACACAGATTTTTTTTATTGCCCAGTATCCTTTAATTTGTGAGTCGTAAATTTTTCCACGCACAGTTGTAAATTCCTTTGGCGAAATTCGGTTATAAACGCTTCTCGGGAAAAAACCACAAAAACCCGTATCAAGATAGGTAAGTTTTTTGTTATGCTTTTTTAATTATCGCTTCAACATAATGCGCCACTTTAAAAAATTCCCTCGTTTCCTTCTCCAAATAAAATCCGGTTTGAATTTCACGTCAAAAAGATGTTCGCACCACACGCGAATGTGCACCTTTACCATTTGTTACACATTGTCTGTTACTTTTCTCACGTATTACGTTGTCAAATTGACTTTAAATATAAATAATAGGATTAACCTACTGCAAATTCGAAGTACCAGCGCTAAAGAGCACGCCAGGATGCGGATGCGGTGATTCACTATTTAAAGGGAATTTATTACATTGTGATAAATCGACGTAATTGTTAATTCTTTCAGCTTATTTCATCGGACTTCACTAACATTTTTAAATCGACGAATAAGTTCCGGTTTGTCTCGGCAGTCAACTGGTGCTAATATACAGGATATGGCAAAAGGGTGGCCACAGGAAGGAGACCTCTGAGTGAAAAGTACAGTAATTTATACTAAATCTACACCAAAAGGGGTAGCAGGAGTTGGTGTAATTTTAAACAATACAAAGAAACATTTTGGTAAAGATTAGAACAAGATCTGTTAAAACAGTGATAATACACATGTATATGGCCGTAAGTTAACATAGCGACGATGAAATAGAAAAAATAATTTATGCCTTAAGTAAAATATTAAGGAAATAGCAGGCGATGAAAACTTAACAATTAACGGGGATTGGAATGTTGCACTAGGAGATGAAGAAGACGAAATTGTGGTAGGAAAGTACGGTCTAGGAAAGAGAAATGATAGACGAGAAAAACTAATTGAATTCTGCAAGCAAAATAAGTTAATTGTAACTAATACAATATTTAAACTCCATATTCGAAAACAAAATTCCGAGAGCCATATCAAATAGACTTCATATTAGTATAGAAATCAAGTTAAAGACAGTAGAAATTACCCAGGACCGAGCATAGACAGCGACCACAATGATAAAACACCACATCAAAAATATATAGAAAATGGAGAAACAAAAATAGGACATAAAAATTCTGAAAGAAGATAGAAAGATGTTACACAAACAACAGGGAAAAGTAGTAAATGCAATTAAATTAGAATCCTCAAGAGATAGTAATGATATGTGGATGAATATCAAACAAGGTATCACATAAAGAATAAATGAAGAGGAAAGAAAACCACTGGATAACCAAAATAGTAATACAACTCATTGTAGAGAGACAAAAATAAAAACAATAACACAGAAGAAGAACAAGAGTAAAGAAAGTGCAATAAAGAAAACAAATAAAGTAGGAGAGCTGAAGAAGAGTACATAATAATAATGATAAAGCATACAGGAAAATGAAAGAACACTTTGAAGTAGGTAAAACAAAATGTCTTTGAATAGGAAACCAAATAGGAGTAGTTCTAACAGAAGATACAGACATTGCTGATAGATGGAAAGGATATCTAGAAAATTTATATAGGGATGAACCTCCCGAAAAGCTAATAATGAACAAAGCACCAATAATAAAAGACTACCAATAATAAAAGCAGAATTTGACAAAAATGTAAAGAATCTAGCTAATACTAAAGTTTCTAGTATTGACAAATTACCTGGAGAAGTTATCAAATCCGTAAATCGAGAAACTTTACTCTTAACATTTAACCTCGTTAAAATGATTTATGTAACTGGACATATGCCTAAAGATTTTATCATTAGTAAAATAGTTACTGTAGCAAAAAAATCTGGAAGTCATAAATTCGAAGAGCATCGAAGGATAAGCTTCCTATACTGTTGAAGATAATATGCCAAACAATTGAAGCAAAAATTGACACTATACTAACGGTAGATCAATTTGGAGTCCGTAAAAATTGAGGGACAATGAAAGAAATCCTGGTATTAAGATTAATCATTGAGAACTGTATCGAAAAGTACAAAGAAGTGTATATCTCATCCGCTGGTGTGCAGAAAAGGCAGTTGATAACGTAAAATGGAACATACTGTTTAAAATCATGATATATGAAAGATAAAAATGCCAAGTCGTTTTCTTCGTTTTCAAAGTTGTTGAAATCTTATTCTGCAATTCTTCACTATTATTTCCATCGTGCGTCAAGGAATATAAATTATTTACTTATTACGTATGACTTGTATTGCCTTAGTGCAATGTTTTTAAACCTCATCCTTGAGAAAATCCCACAGGAAGAAGTCTGGTGAACGGGCTCGCGCAACAGTAAAACCCTTTGTTGGTGCGTCAACGACATGCTGACTACTAAGGCCTCCTCTAGACATAGTAGCCTTCGGCATGTGTAATAAAATTATCCTTCCCCCCTAGACCTCCCTTTGTTTCATTACCTTTTTTTGAGATTAGGAAAAGTTTCTTCTTCTTCTTTCTCTACTACCCAGTTATGCTTCCGGGCGTTGGGATTTTGGTCCAATTCTTAAAGTTCTTTCTATTTCTTGCTTCTGTGATGGTTTCCCCCTCTCTCTGGCATTTCCCTAATGCTTTTTTCCTAGTGGGTCCTTGGCCTCTTTTGTTTTTTTTGCCTTCGGGTCGTATTTCCATCATTTTCTTGGAAATTCTTTCCATACCATACCAATTTGGTTGTTCCTCTTCTACTTCTTCTACCAGTGGTCTTAGATTTGTCAAGGATTATTCATGATTGTACTCCATACGTGAGTGTCTGTGTATATATTGTTTTGTACAAGTGTATTTTGGTTTTTGTATTTCTTTTTCCTACTAGGGTGTTGTTGATCTGATAGTATACTTTGCTCGCCTAGCTTATCGTATTTCTCACTTCTTGTTCTATCTTTACATTCGTGCTGATTCACATATTCTAAATTTTAACCATTCATCCGTACATTTGGGCTTTCTACCCTTCCTTTTTTAGTGACATATAGAATTTTGCTCTTATTGTATTTATCTCTATTTCTTTTTCTTGTAGGCAGTTGTTCCTTTAAATATAATTTATGTTGCCTGCTACTAGGACAGTGTCATCAGCGTATACCAGATTTGGCTGTTTGTCTCTTGTTTGTCTATATGAGTGACAATAGTGGGCTTAGGCTATCGCCTCGTTTTACTCCGTTCGTTATTTTGAAGCCCTCTGATGTCATTCTATTCACTATAACTGTCCCTAGCACTGTGTGGTGTATGCTTTGATAGCTTTTTGTAGCTTTGAGTCTGTTTGGAGTCTTTTCAAACCGTTCCATATGTGTTTTTTGGGTAGTTTCTCGAAACTGTTCTAAGATCTGAGAAGACTAGGTATATATTTTTGTTTCTTTCAATTGTTTTCTTTATCATAATTCTCAATGCGTATATGCACTCCTGTGTTTGTTTGTTTGGCATAATATTTACTTGTTCTTCTTCTAGTTTGTTTTGTACTTGTATTCTTAGGCGTTCTTTTTAATATTTTAGTGTAACCTGTGCTGAACAGATGATACTATAGTTATAGCATTTCGTCGTCTTTCTTCTTATGTATTGGTACTATAATATTTGTTTTCCAGTTCTGTGGTATTTTTTCAGTACTCCAAGCCTGTTAAAATATTGTTTAGACATCTTATGGTTGTTGGTCCTCCGTATTTTAGGAGCTCTGGTGTTATTGCATCCACCCTGGGACTTTTCCGTTTCGTGTTTCTCTTAGAATGCTTTTGAGTTCTTCTTCGCTGATTTGTTCTTCTACTCTTTCTACTCTATTTTCTTATTTTTTTATTGTTAAATTTAGCAGAAAAGTACTCCTTCTAATATTTTTATTATTTTCACTTTCTGTTTGCAGTTGCCCGTATTGTATCTTAATACTTTTTATTTGTGTACTAAGATGTCCCTTCAGTTTTTTAACTATGTTACAGATTCGTTTTGATTCTCTGAGTAGTTTCCTGTTTTTAAATTCTTCTTAGGAGTCCCTTTTGGGGAGAAGTTGTGTGGTTATTTCTCTTAGTTAGAAGTCGCACGGTGTTAAATCACAAGAGGCAAAATTTTAGGAATAACTGAGCATAGTACATATATTTTATGTTGTCTAAGTAGTAAAGGTAGAACACCAAGCCATAATAAATTGAATCAAATAATTAGAGATCGCTGACTTTAGCAAACATTCGCGCAATTCTTAAAACCTTGGATAAAGCTTTTGGCAACGTACAGCAAGGAGCTGGATAGAACGATTTTTAAGCCAGGAGTAAAGAGGCAGTACCTAACGTGGAATAGACTCACGCTTCCTCCCTTTACGCTTTGATTTGTCGCTAAGCGATTTTTGGGTATTTCCGAAAACCCAAGTCATCTTTGAAAGAGAGGAGATTTCAAACCGTTGGTATGAGTGTCTTCTATTGAGAGGTATTACGTCGTACACTTTTCGGCCGAAATGAAGCTCTTTATCGCGCAAAAATTGCGAAACCAATCGAAAAATTCGAGTTTTCTGGTCAAGTTTTAGATGTAAGGAACCCAAAGCGTGCCTGGTCAGCCGGATCTGTTGGAAATGATGCTTTGTAGCTGGAAATATTGCAGAAGATCCGAATTTATTGATTTCTAGATATTGTACAAAGATCTGGGTCGAAAGGCTTACAAGAACTCATTTCAGTAGTATATTCGATAACTGAACGTTGTAGATGCAAATATATCCACCTCATAGGGTACGTAAATAAGCAAAACTGACGCGTTTGGGGGTCTGGAAATCTAAGATAAATAGTTGACAAATTTCTCCATCCCCAACGACCTACAGTTTGGTGCACTTTTTGGGTTGGTGGTATCATTAGTGTTTTTTTAAGAATAAACCTGATGAGACCGTTTCACGTGAATGGTGTGCATTATTGTAAAATGCTGACTAATTTTTTTTACCAAAAGTGAATGCCATAGACAAAGGCAAACTTTGTTTCTAACAGGGCGGCAATATATGTCACACAAGTTGCGAATAAACTGCGTTCTTGCTCAAGAAATTTAATTATGTCTGGGTTGCCCCAAAAGTACCAATATTTATGGATGAACTTATTTAAAAACAACAAAAATTATTTTTCGAAAGAGAGATCATCATTTTCTACGATCTTTTGTCGCAAGCTTTTGTTGCAAGTTTTGGGATCTGGTCGAAGTACCACTCGGGCGGCTTTGAATCGAAGACCTCTTGGCACGCTTCTTCAACTTCAAATGATTCGAACTGGTGACCACGCAAGAAGTGTTTTATTAAGCGCGGGGGAAGCATCTAGACTCTAGGCTGGATGCGGAAGAACTTGAACGCCGTCCAATTCCTCAAATTTCTCTTTAATCTTCTTGAGGTTTGGCGTTGTCTTGCTGAAATAAAGCACGCTTTTGCTTGACCAAGGTCGGGTAGTTCTCCTTCAACCTGTCGTAGATACAGTCCAACTGTTGGCAATAAGTTCGGCATTGGTTAAAGTTCTTCAAAGTCCCACCAAGTCATGACCTTTCTGTCAAAATGACGGCGAAGTTTGGCTCCGTGAAACCCATTTCTTCCGATGATTGTGATTGACCAAGAAGACTCAATTCTCAACAGACGTCATAATTCGCTTTTACAATCTGTCATTTAAAGGACTGTTGAGTAGTCAGCGAAAAATCTCGACTCTTTTGGGGGCCTGCGCTGCAATGAGTTCATGCGAATTTGTCGGAACTTCTTATGCACAAAGTCAAGCTGTTGGAGATCCGATGAACCGTTGGTTTGCCAACTCCAAGAACTGATCTCAAATAAGTGCTCGATGAAGGCTCATCTTTTAACTTTTCAAGCATGTCTTCATTGTGCAATTATCTGGAGACAGTGGAGTAGTGGGCACTTCCATCGCAGTATCTCTTGACGAAAGCCCCCGCTTCTAGAAATAGCGCATCAAAACCCGGAGTCCAATTTTGTCCAAAATCATCTAAAAACCGAAGATGCAACTTGTTTCTACACTACAAACACAAAAATATACAGAAATCAAATTTTTCGCAGATGTTGCAGAACTTTTGGTAATTAACCGTTCTTATCTAATACCTGGTGAATCTTTCAAAGTAAATATTACCGGAACTTCTATAGGTTCTTCACTTATACCTGTCATAGCAAACCTATTCATGATCGATTCTTTTCTGTGTATATCAGTGACACCTTTGTTATCTAATCTCATATATCTTCTGTCATATGACCTTGATATTTTTGCTAACGAAGAATAAGTTTTCCAATTTATTGTCTTTTTCACTATATTGATGTTATACTTCCTTTACTAGTGACCTATAGTACCGAATGGCAATGCGTCGTTACCGATCTTAGTTTTATTAGTTTAAAGTAATGTTTAACAAAATTTAAAAAATATTGCAAGTAATCCATTCGGAAATGCAAAAAGGATCTTTCCTAATTGATGACATAAATAGCCACATTAACCTTTTGCAGATTAACAGTTTTGACCTTTACGGTTTTAGAAATAAAAAATTTCGTATAATTTAGCATCTAGCAAGAGTATTCGCAATGGCAACAAAGAGCGCAATGAAGTAATTTACGTTGTCTTTAACGAGAGTGCGATAGCTAGCACAACCTGAAATAGATGGTACTGGGGATTTCGTGGCGATTATTTTGATCTTAGCGTCTGATAATGTTTTAGTCAGCTGCTGCAGACGCTGCTGAATGAAAACATTACCTAAATACATATATAATTTGCGACACCATTTAATGCCGCTCGTTAAACTACATACTTTACAGCTTAGGTGAGCATCAATCAAGAGATATATATCTTCAAAATTTGAACTAAGCTGGAAATAGCTTGTTATAGTGGGACATTTTTGGGTTGCTTTAAAATAAATATTAAATCTTGGTAAAAAAGTGCATAATTAATTTGCACATCTTGTAAAGGTTGACCCAAATTGAATACCATATTTAAAATTCACGGTCGGTTACTCTAATACTTTGACAGATGTTATCTGTGATCTTTCCAATTAGTAAAATGGAACGCTATACAAAGCGAGTTGCTATTGTTAGAACACATATTTTGCGAATGTGGTAGGAAAACTCCATGGAGTTTTTGGTCAAAATAGTGTACCTAGTGAACCAACTGTTCAAAGATTGATTAGCAAATCTGATAGAACTGGATCGGTAATTGATGCAAGGCGTTGTGGGTATCAGTGCTGAGTAAGATCCTGTGGGAAGATTGCTATAGTTGCAAATACAAAAACATCAATTTGGCATTGCGCAGAACAATTGGACATTTCGAGAGGCTCCTTTCAGTTAAAAGCCCATATTTTCGTACATACAAAATGCAGGAACTTAAGCTTGACGATTCGAGTTTTTAGAACATTATGAAATTTATTTCTAGTTTAGTCAAATATTATATTTAGGGATAAAGAGCGTTTCAGCTCGTCGGGTTTCAAAAAAAGTGCTGAATTACCATAAAATTTGATAAATTCAATATTTATCACCTCGACAAAAAAAGAAACACAAAAACCCGCGGTGACTACAGGCCCATAAGCTTAATGTCCCATGTAGCAAAAATATTCCTAGTAGTACATATAGCCAGGATATATAAAAAATGAGAGACAGATATTGGATACCAACAGTTTGGCTTTCGCAATGGTCTTGGGACCAGAGAACCACTATTTAGTTTCATTGCACTCAAGAAAAAGTGTAGAGAGCAACAAAAAGACATATTTATGTTTTCTAGACTATAAAAACGATAAAGTTACATGCAAAATCTTTATGGAATCTTATGATGAAAACGACATTGACATTATCAAAAACTTGTACTGGAAGTAGAACACGGTAGTGAAAACAGAAGCGGGGTTAACTGAACAAGTCGATACAAAGAGAAGGGTAAGAGAGGGATGTGTTTTCCCCCCGCTTCTGTTTATTTTTATGTAATGGAATACTGAATCTGAAACTTAAATGTCGCATAGTGAAATGTTATGTGTACTCTTCTGTATAGAATGGAAGTTTAGATACCATGAGACTATTGGAGGTATTTGAAATGGTGAGTATTCCAATGTTTGCTGAAAATTCCGTAGATAAGTAGAATAACCAATACCGAAGTATTGCGCAGAATGCAAAGAGACCGTGAATTAATCCAAAGGCGGAAAACAGCTTGTGTTTTTGACTTGGCCCAACTAATAGCCACAGTGTAAATGGAAGGTAGATGCGGCCCAAAAAGAAGACGAACATGCTGGATGAGAAATATCAAAGAATGGGCTGGTCTGAACGTTGGAAATCTAATTAAAAATGCGGAAAACAGAAAAAATTGTTATATTTATCGCCAACCTTAGTGAGAAGGCACTTAAGAAGGGTTCAAAACAAACAAATTGGCATATTTGGGATTTGGAAACTACTCGTACCTCGTAAAAAGAAAATGCATTCCCAACGAGTCAGTGTTTGGTGTACATTTTAGACAGACAACATGACACACGCATTTTGATTATGCTGGAAATGCTATAACTGTGAATGACGATTGTTACCACTACATCACCGTCCATTTTTTTGCCACCAACTGCGCAACAAATGTGGTTCTACCAGGACGATGCCACCTGCCATACAGCTCGAGCGACAATTTTACTGCGCCAGCAATGTCCTGGTAGCGCATTTTCATAAAATTCCGACATCTTGTGATTTAACACTTTACAATTTCTATTGTGAAAGCCAAGGTTTACGTCAGCAATTCACAAACAATTGAAAATATCAAGAATAAAATCCGAATTGTCTAGTAAAAAATGTTGTGAAAAGAACAAAGATTTACAGCCGAAGCACAAGTAATGCATGAAAAGCTTTAACGCAAAAAATTGCTTTATCACCAATCATAAAATTCTGACCTTCATGGGATTACTGTAGGAGTATATATAGAGAGAGATCCTAATTGTAAAGGAGATGTGGCTGCTCCTTTAGATCACTGCAGACTTGGACCTATTCTGTGAATAACTCTGATCAACATCCTTGCAGAAAAAATTTACCGTTCCACACAGGAATGGCTGCTACAAAATGGGGGTTATTAAGGTCAAGGTGACTAGTTACAGATATACGCCACGTATGAACTTTGTTTTTCGCTATTTTTTTATTAATATCTGTTAAGTCATTGACATGTGCGCTCTCTAGCGGTAAGAGCGTAATTATTACTAACTTCTGCCAGTAGTGCCACTACGGTAATATCCTTTTCTATACCCCTAAAAAAAGTTCTAATTTTAGTTGAACAATCCTTGTATTATGCAGTAATTATTTTGTAAATAGTCTATAAAGAAAGGCTTGTAAAATCTCAAACCTGTAACATTATATTTACAGAAAGTTTTGTTAATACTTAATAGGCTACTTAGGTTTCACTAAGGCTGTTGTGTGTTTGCAGATATTACCGGAACAGCTTTTGATCAAGATAAGGCACAACGTAGTTTATTGCTATCCTTGGGACAATATCCCAATGATGGGTTAAATATCAACAATTCTCAATGTTTTCTCCTTTAAGCAAGTATAACTGCAGGTATTCTTTGTTTATTTATTATTTTTTATTGTTTGTTAAATAAAATAGTACAATAATAGAAAAAAGAGTCAATATCCATAATATCAAATGGCCCACATACAGGGTATTATAAAAAATCAGATCTGTTCTATCAAAATTAATAATGTCAAGTAAACATGTCAGTGAGATTTGCTTCGTGTCAGTCTTAAAAAAATTGGGATAGGATAAATTAATATTTTTACCCAATTTTATGAGTGGAAAAACAAATGACAATCATTTAAAAACTACACGATGCTGTGGTAAAACTTTTTGAGATAGATATTTGCTATAGCATATGTTTGCAAATGTTAACCGACATTTAAAGGAAAACGGGAATCTTTTTTTGAATCAAGAGCAAAACTGTTGGCAAGGACAACCAAAATTCCTATCGGAAGAAGAGGTTCTTGATTTTGTCAAAGAAGTTGGTGAAGAACTAACAATAAGTATGACAAACTTAGTTGTTTGGGAAGTACTTAATGATCAATTGTATTATTGTCATCTTTTTCGCGAGTATGGGCGTTATCACCAAATGATTGTCCCGCTCTCTTCGGAGGTAACACCAACAGCAGTTGTCTGTTAATGGTTGGGCAGGGATTCTCTTTTTTTATCTCGACTAGTCTGATTTTTAAAGAATCAATCACCACATTTGCTGGTGACATTCACATTTCTCAGTCATCGCTAGAAACATAATGAAATGTGTCTATGGAAAAAGTTGGATCAGATTTTAATCTCCGTTGGTTCATTCATTGCACCAAATAATCGTCTCCCAGATTCACTTAATGAAGTCTTGTGACCATAGTTTATGCAATCTTCTAACCACTGACAGTAGCAGAGTTAGGCAGTAAGTTGGTTGGTATCATTTATAACGTACGTTTTTTGCTTTTGGTGGCAAAAGCCATGACTTTGTCACTAAAGTCCTCAAACCTTTGATGATTTTGAGTGACAAATGGAAATTTGAGGTCTTCATGGGCGGTTTGATTGCTGACATACCAAGGTGCATTGGTTAGAATACGCAGTCTTAGATTGGAGGACCTCAAAACTTTGGAGTTTAATGGCTTATCCCTACAATTCATTTCCGTAGGAACATACAACTTGCTTTCTATTATCAT
Organism: Sinelater perroti; assembly: GCA_036346155.1. Taxonomy (NCBI): domain Eukaryota; kingdom Metazoa; phylum Arthropoda; class Insecta; order Coleoptera; family Elateridae; genus Sinelater; species Sinelater perroti. Next base: position 86,615 of record JARFIY010000006.1, on the reverse strand, counting down.
ATGGGATTTAGGCCAAATTATCAAATAGACACTTTTATATGAACTTTTAAATCAGGTAAAGTTCTAGGTATTCCATCTTAATTTTTATTGAAATGGACTAATTGTAAATCATGACTTGAGGTTACATAGAGCATTTAGTAGTAAAAATAATTTGAGTTGATTTACTGCTCCTTTCTTTGGTCCGCCACCGACCAACACAACTTTGTAGGAGGGTTAGGTATCAGATGACGTTATTGCAGTATCTACTGAGAAGGTAGCAATTAAGTTACTATCTGTAGTTGAAACGTCTTCAGTATAAAGAAGATAAAGGAAAGGACCGGAGACACTTCCCTGCGGGACACCGGAGCTGATGATATTGTAGTTTGATAGCGTACCCTCAAACTGGACTTGGAAATGTCTTTAAGCAAGCATTTTAAGAGGAGGAAAATATGGTGAGGTAGCTTTCCTTTGGTTATATATAATAACCCGCAGAAGATTGCTGGATATTCAAAAATACCAAGCCACAAATTTTTTCCTTCAAAATTTTTCTTGACTATTCTATGTTAAATGGGTGAATATCCATGGAAACTACTGAGTAGGAATTAATTCCGTTGAAGCTGATATTTTTTTGATTCTACATAGCAGTAAGCGTTCGAATTTTTTTGATAATAGAGATTATTCAGGTTTAAGCGGACTGTATCGTATTATTTATTTCAAAAAAAAATTCCAATCAAAAGGCCAAAAGGCTAGAAGACACTCACTGTGAAAGCGAACGCTCTACTGCAAGAATTGACCCACCTAGGGCTGTAATCAGAGGGGATCGAGGAAGAGGAAAGAAGGGTGTGGGCGGAAAAGGACAAGTTATCCCAATTTTCGCTGCGGGTCCGATCGGACGCGTCTTTCCTAATGTGGGTCCTTCAGCTGGTCGTGTCCGAGGTGTACAACAGGGTTTTTCTTCCTTCTCGCTGAGTCAAAATACAAAAGAAAACCGACCGAGTTTCTCCGTCGGCAAATATCGACTCCCGTTCAGCAATCAGCCTACAATAAACGACCTGCGGGGTGTGGAAACTCCTGCCACCAATCAAACACGCCGGTGAACTCTTGGTCAAAACGGTTTGGTTCGCACGGAAAAATAAAAGTCGGTCGGTCGTTTCCAAAACCATCATGATTACATCAAAAACGGCCGTAGAATCTGAGGTTTTATAGCAACTCGCCGCGCAGGCGAACAAACCGCCGCGACTATTTCTAAACAAACAAAACGCGTACAGAGAGTGCCACAAGACGGCCGACTCTATAAACTGATTATTTTAAAACCCAAATAAAAGGAATTTGTGACTGACCCAAACAGAGGTTTATCATTCAGTTACTTGAAGAAGTTTTCCAGACTTAGCTACCATGGTTATTAATGCAGATTTCCATTGAGTAAGAAGTTGTATATTGTTGCAAAGAGTACTATTGGCTTTTTAACATTTTTTCTACCATAATTTTATAATCAGGCGCTTTAAATAAACTGATTAATCTTATTTCTCTATATACTGCCGCAGGAGAAACTGCTGAGTACAGATATTCCTCTATAACTATGTCAAAATTAGCATTATCAAATAGAAATGGAGAGAGTTCTTTTGCGAGACATTTTTTGTTCGAAGACATTTGCTTTTTCTTCATTTGATCGAGTTCAGCTCCCATCTGATTTTCTTGGGGGTAATATTTGAGTAATAGTCGTTTTAAAATTTTTAGTTGGTTTTCAGTTTGCATTTGGTTTCCATATGGCACAGGCTCTGTGTTAAGCTCTTATATGTAGTGGACTTCCTGTGCACTTTTGTGGAAAATTACACTAGCTTGCCAGGCAGTCTCTTGGATGAGCTTTGTAAATTATTCTACAATGTCGTCGATTACACTAAATGTATGTGTTTTATGGCCTAGAGTAATGTTGCCATTAATGTATAATGGAAATTGCTACCAGTCAGTTTTAGCGGTAGAAAGCTTTGGTGGTGTGGTTTTCCATATATAATATTTGTAATCAAAGTTATTATTATAGGAAAGTGACTTGAGTCTAGGTAAAAGTTGCTTTCAGTTTAAATATGTATTTCAGAAATACCTTTGGTGGCAGCAAAGTCCAGTAGGTCAGGGATTTTACGTACGTCCGTCGACCAGCAGAAGAGTGCTCGCCCTTTTGGTGAAATTAGTATGAAACCCCAAGCAATATACTTGTTGTTGCAGTCTCCTGCTAGTAGAAAGCACGGTGCAAGTGGAGTAAAACGGTGGTAGATGGCTCCAACAATTAATAACCAGAGGAATATTATCAGATAGTCAACTCTTACCAAAGTGCTTTGGATTTTGTTAGTTGGATGAGATGGTAATTGGTTATGGTATATAGAATCATTATATCAAGGCACTTCCTTTTTTATTTCAACGTTTATCTGGTCAATGATTATTATATATATTGAAACACAACGTTTAGTTTTCAAAATTGACGAAGGTGGCACTTTAACATCGACTTTCAATAAGACCAACTTTTTATATGAAAAGGCTCAAATTTCTATAATTTATACAATAAAACAACAGCATTTACAAGTCTCCAATCATTTGAAGTTCATTAAGATGAGTTTTATTCAATGTTCCAATTTTCGTAATTCCCACTAACATCTCGTAGTTTGCTATTCCAAAATAAAATCCTTGATGAACTTTAAAGAACCTTTTTCTGACTTACATTTACAGGAACAAATTTAACCCCCCCCCCCCATGTTAGCCTACTCAGTTAAATTTTAGTTTCAAATTTAGACTTTATTACCTTCGATCTTCTTTTCGATCGATACACTTCACTATAGTTGTCGACTGTCTTTTTGAACAAACTATGCCTTCTAAAAGTGCCCATAATTTATAATTTGGAGGATTAAGGTCTGATCTATCAGAAGATTAATGGTCTACCTATAAAAAATAAGAAACTTTGTTGCTTAATCTTGGCTTTGCTTGGTGGGTTATCTTGCTGGAAGGTCTTCAAGGTTTATCTTGAAAAAGTCTGTCATGATATTTTCAAAAACTCTCTATTGGTACCCAGTAGTTAATGTTTTGACCTTTTTTTACAAAAAAATAATATTGTCCACTCCATTGTAACAGACATTACAGGTGCTGTTTGATGGGTTATTTGAGCTTTGTTTTGAGTGACTTACCATACACCTTGTCATTTTGTTTATTAATGTATTCCTCTCTACTAGTAAAGTTTTCATCCGTAGCTATCGTATGCGTATCTCGACAATAATCTCCTTATTTTCTTCTTTTTTTCTTTTTTAATGAATTTGTCAGCAAATGTCCAGTATATCTTGTGTAAGCAGCTATTCTTTAACTAACTGAACAGTTCGAACCAAACCTAGTCCTTTTCGATACCTTCAATCTCATTAAACAATTTTATAGTCCAATACATAAACATAATGCTAATTCCAAGAGATGAAGATTACATTTTTTCTATTCAGCAATACGATTCGCTTTATCATTCCACCCCAACGCAAATACCATAGGAGAAAGTCAGGCACTTTACTTTTGCAGTAGCATTTTTGGCAATACTATAAATGACCTTAAAAGGACGACCGATAAAATCTATGCTTCACAACAATGTAAGTTAGAAAAAACCCAAAAGAAATAACTGCCCAATTTTGTTGCTCGTTCATTTCACCTAAATGCTGGATTTTAAATAAAAAAGTAACCTTTAGGTGCCAAAAGCGCAGTTTACACAATTATTTCCGCTGCGATGTATACAGGCCGAGCTTGTTTGAAATTATTTGCAGCTGTTTTTTGCGGGCAATTTATTAGTTGGTCATAGACCTATTTATAAAAATCCTTGAAATTCTGTTTCTTTGGCTCTCTGCCTCCCTAGCAAACTTAGAGACAACTAAAAATTTTGAAATTTGTTTTCGGTGAAGTTTTATTTTCGAAGCCCACAAAATATACCCCTCCATCATGCGCACTTTTCTCCTAATACGGTAGCGGTTCGTATTTTAAATGAAGAATCTCCATCCTCTAGTTCTACTTTGATCTATTTCTTTAATAGGCACAATGGAAAACTTTAATCTCTTTCAATTATTTTAGCACCATGTGCTCATCTATTAAACTTCCTAGTCTTTAGAGGCAATATTGGAACCGCTAGAGAGTAAGGGCCGTATTTGTTAAGGGATATTGGCCATAAAACATCACGCTGATCCTGAGAATTATTGAGTAGGTAATCAGCCTCTCCGAACTTGTTTGTAATCCGAGTGCAGACGACACAGAATTTTCTTATATTTGGCTACCCTCACTTGCAGTTGCTCGAGATGTGACACGAGGAGCTATAGGCGTCAGAAACGACCTCCCGGCTTTAATGTTGAGTAAGAATGGAGGGTCCATATAACAAGATAGCAAGATAAACAAAAGGAAGACTCCAAACTGACTATGTAAACCGTACGGCCGGTTTTAAATGGAAGAAACAGATCGAGGTAGAATCAAGTTAAAGAGGCCTATGTTGTAAGTAAATGGGAAAAAGCTGAGAAGAAAAAGAAGCATAAAAAACTTCAAAATGTGGTCAAGTCAATTAAACGCCATTACAGTTATAAAAGATAGTACTGTATACAAAAGAGAAAGCAACAGTTATCTATTGCTCAATATAACTAAAAAGTTCATATTACCACACAACAAATATTTTTCAACTTTTTGGTGTCTAAAAAGAATGTGAGAGAGGAGAGTTAATTTTGTTCTTTGATTTTGTATTTTGCCATGCTTCCAAAACATCACTTGTCATTTTAAAAAACAACTTTGTTTAAATTGATTGCACAAGGTGAGGCAAAATCCCCTTCTTAATTTCAAAGAAAGGTTATACGCCAAAGGGTGGGTCAAGAGTGGTGAAAGACGCATATAGTCTGGAAATTTTGTCTGGGGCTTTTGAGAGTCAAGTTGTCATAAACGAACGATCACAGGAAATCTTTGTCAGTCGAAGCATACGTTCCAAAAGAAGTCTCTGCTGTGTCCTCTCAACGTGCTTTTTGGGTCTCAGGCCCCCAACCCTGGTCTAAAATCAATTTTTGTAAATTGGTAATCTCAGAAGTACAGGTTCTGTAATGAGAGGGGTGTGGAAAAGACCTCCGAGTGTTCAACACTGGAAAACACTGATGCAGACCAAGACTTTTGTATTCACCCATAGAAATAGAACTGCATGTGGAAATGATAATTGTTTCAACTCACTATGCATTTCAACTGGAAAAGCTCTTGGTTCTATCTGGATGGAGCTACAGCTCATACAACAAGAGCTTCGCTCCAAGTGCTACCTGGAGTGTTTCGGGTGATTCCTTTCCATAAACATATCTTAAGACTGAGCTTACAAACATCCTTCTAAGGCTCTTCAACCCCATACAACATTCAATCCATCAAAAAATTGGATGTATTACTTAGCACATATTGAAATGAGAATACAACTAACTGCATAACCTCAAATTGACGAACATCACTCAGTCGATATGTTCTTTTAAAAATAAAAGTCTTGGTTCTGTAGTTTTATTCTGTAAAAATAAGAATTGCGTACTTTTATTGGGTAGAGATGAACTTTACAGTGCATTACAGGAGGAGACAGAACCAGTACTGCAACACGATATGATAATAACTTTAGGCAATTTTAAAGCGTAAATAGGTAAAGAAATCTGATACCAAAATATAACAGGTAGGTTTACAATACACTATGAAACAAATAATAATAAATGTCTATACCCAGTTCGCTGACGAAATGTAAATGACAATTAGTATTACAAATTCCAACATAAAAAATACATCTAGAAACGTAAAGAAATCATGAACAAATAAAGTAAATCAAATTGGTCGTATACTAATTGCAAAGCAATAAAAATTATGATTTTGGCTATTACTTATTACGTGTATAAATAAGTTCTCAGCTTTTTTCTGCAAAATTAAAGTTTTATTTAAAAACAAACAAAAAAAGCTTAAGTATCAAAGTATTCTCCGTTGGCATCGATGACCTTTTGCCATCTTTCGGGTAGCTTGCGAATTCCCTGGTAATAGAAGCTCACCGACTTCCAGACGATAAAGTCATCGATGCATTTTCGGACTTCTTCTTCTGTTTTGAAGTGCGTATCAGCCAAGTGATGCTGTAACGATCGGAATAAATAATAATCGGAAATAATCCCAGCCTAACGCGAAGATGTGTTCTTGCGTCGCCTCTGTAACATGTGGTCGGGCATTATCATGGAGCAGGATGACTTTGCGACTTCCTTATCCAGTAAATGGCCTCTTTTCTTCGATTGCGTCGCTCAAATTGATGAGTTGCTGTTGGTAGCGATCCGTCGTAACTGTTTCATCTGGTTTCAAGAGTTCATAGTACAGCATACCTTTCCAATCCCACCAGATACAGAGCAAATTCTTTTTGGCGTGGATATTGGGTTTTGGAGTCGATGTCGAAGGTTTTCCAGAGTCTACCCATGATTTTTTGCGCTTGGGATTGTCGTACAAGATCCATTTTTCATCGCCCGTAATAATTTTATGCAGAAAATCCTTTTTTCGGTTCCTTGAAAGCAAATGGGGTGCGGTGTCACGCCATCGATTTTTGTTATCTTCGGACAGTTTATGCGGAACCCATATGCCTTCCTTTTGTATCTTATCCATTGCATGCAAACGTATGGAAATGGCTGGCTGAGTGACGCCAAGCTGTTCTGCAAGCTCTTTTTCAGTTTGCGCATTGTTTTGATCCAGCAATGTCTGCAGCTCATCCGTGTCAAATGTTTCAGGGCGTCCAGCGCGTGATTGATTTTCAAGACTAAACTCTCCTCCGCGAAATCTTTGGTACCACTTTTTGCACGTTGCATGACTTACAGCATTCTCACCATATGCAGCACAAATAATTTCGGTGGCTTCAGCAGCGTTTTTCTTAAGATGAAACGCGAAGTGGATAGAAAATCTAATATGCTCTTTTGTGATTGCCATCGTGAACACAGCTGATTATTGAGGTTATGTGCATCAAACGCCAAATCGCATGATGTTTCGAAAGACCAAATGTCATTGCTTTAAAACCGCAAGAGGCCGGACTAATACGTTACATGTAAACGGTGATTTGCGAAATCTAAAGCTGAGAACTTATTTATACACTTATTAATAGTAAAAGCAAATATAAAACAAAGGATCAAAATAGTAAGAAAGCGCAACTCACAAGTCAGGTAGAATGTGAAAGCATTATCAGAGATTAATAAAAAAAAAATAACATACTAAACAAAATAAGAAATTTGAAATAGGAAATTTAAACAGAAAATCCACAAAGAAATAATATATAAGAAGAATGAAATTTATTAAAAAATATAGTAGTGCAACGAGCAAAACAAACAATAGGATACGAAGAAAGAAAGAAGAGAAACGAATATTTTAATGAAGAATGTGTTTCCAAAGCAAGTAGATAAAGAGGAATATAAAGAGGAACGAAGAGAGGCGTATAGAACATACAGACACGGAAAGAAATAAATAGAACAACTCTAGAATAAATAATCGAAAAAAATGTTACAAAGAAGTAAATAATATAGCAAAGAAATTTCAACCAAAGGATAGTGTGTGCAAAGACACACATAGATCAAAATTAAAAAATATATTAACTGTACGGAAAGATTACTTTAAAGAACTAATAACAAATATGAGGAAAATAGTAATAAAAAACGAAGTATTACAATACACACATCAGAACGAGAAGACGTATCTCTTATTCAACAAGAAATAAGCAGAATAACATAATCACATGGATAATATAATCATAGAGTTAATCAAAAAAAACAATTAAATAGTAAATTAATGGTATAAATATGAAGAGAAGAGAAATTATCAGTCATGACAAGTGGGAATAATCATATCACATAAAAAAGGAAACTATAAAGGCATAACCTTATTGAACACATGTTACAAAATATTAACCAGCCCGATAAATTAAAGATTGCAATTATATATAGAGATATTAGAAAAGAGTAAAGAATGCGACATACCTATAGACTTTCAGAGAACCTTTGACTCTGCCAATACAAGACATGATATTAATAGGAATCCCACAAAACTAACTCAGTGGATAGAAATGCAACAGTCGAAAGTAACCGTGGAAATAGAAATACATAAAATTAACAAAGACGTTAAACAGGGGAATAAAAAAAGGAACAACAATAAAACATTGAAGAAATTACTAACCAAGAAGAAGAAATATATATATATATATATATATATATATATATATATATATATATATATATATATATATATATATATATACATATTTAAAATCGGAGTTTGACTGCGTAGATAGAACAAAAATTTGGATTTTTCTCTCCAACAGCTACAAATTACACCACAATTAATACTAGCAATAAAAAGCATATATAACATGATAAAAGGCATAGTACAAATAAATGCGGAAAAATTCACAGGAATTCGCAATAAACGAGGCTATGAAGGAAGAAGATTCATTAAGTCCATTGTTATTTATAGTACAAAAAAACACCAAAAACCGCAGTGGGATTAGAAAACTTTAGATCCAAATTTAGATACAAATAGATTCGATGATATTTGCAGATGATGTAGTCCTAATAGCAAATAAACCTAATAAAATGCAAAAACAAATAGAGAAGTAGGCAAAAATCAATAAAATCGGATGAATTACTGTAAACACAAAAGACCAAAGTAATGGAAATAAATAAAAACAAAAAAAAACATTATACTCATCTGCATTGGATAAACACTACAGGAAGTCACTACATGCAACTATTTAGGAATAATAATTATATATATAGAAAGATTGATTCAGTAGCTAATTAAATTAAAAAAGGAATACATATCTATTACACCATAAACAAAACCAGAAATATATAGCAAAATAGTGATATTAATGAGAGCAGCATAGCCTCAAGGTAAAGACCTCGATCTGCCACACTTGAGTGTGGCAATCCCAGTTGGCGAACATCAAATTCTCTCCGGCCGTCATACAACCTTTGGCGGTCGTGACGTACATTTTCTCCTTCTTCTAAATTAACGAGTTAGGTTAGCCACCTGTCCGGAGTACGCCCAACATGGCTCATAGTACCACATGGCTATGTGATCAGAAATAGGTTATTAGCCTACATAAAAGAAGATAAAGAAAGTGATATTAATAATATTATACTCAGTAGAAAGGTTGTCAACACAATCACCACATATAAACAAAAAGTGTATAGACCGATCTGCAATACAAACGGTACATTGCGTATAAGGACGAACTCTGAATTGAAAAGGATGATTGAAAGAACAAATATAATAAGCTCCATACAAGCAAAAAAACTGCTAACGTTAGGACACATGAGTAGAATGGAGAAGACACGAGGTCCCAAAATAGTAATGGTAGGAAAAACGAATTTGGAAATAATTGGTGGTTGTTGAAGAAGCCAAAACCCATCCAGGGCTGCAGCACCAAGAGAAGTAAAAAATAAGTTTACAAACATTGTTCTAGAACATTTCAAGGCATGTGAAATGCAATTAAAAATAAAAGTTCCAAAATTTCACTGCGTAAAACAAGAAGAGAGTGGTGTCCCACCCTGTATTATTTGACCTCTGCAAATTAGCAGCTAGCACGTTCTTATGAGATTTAACTATTTTAATTGCTCGAGTGGTTTGGTCTGCACTTTTAAACATATTTTGCCGTTCGTTTAAGCCCACATAATTAATAATTTAATTATACGTTGTTGTGCCAACCGTCTTAAATAATTTGGCCGAACTAACTTACCGCTTGAGTAAACAGACAGCTATGTTGCCCTGGGTCGTATGATGTTTATGTTTAAGTGTGCTCATCCATGCGAGATTTAGAGGGTTAATTTTTTATGCTGAAAAAATCTGAACGCACTTTTTTGGCAGAGGTTTGGATACTTCACTAACAAGATCATCCTGATCGCATAGAACGTGTCCAAAAACCATTAGTACCAATAAGGAAACTTTTACGCCTAACGGTTGAACGATTACTATTAGAGCCACAAAATTCATCGTGTATTACCATCATGAATAAAATACTTAATTTTGTTATCGTTAACAATAATTTGTCAAATTTATTGGGTTATAATAGGTACATGATCTTTTAGTTCCACTAGTTGCGGAACAAAACTGTTTTGGTACAGATAATGAGCTTGCAGAAAATATCTTCAGTTGGCCTGGTATGATGGTGTCTTTGATATGAAACAATTTGAGCAAAATGTTGTTAAAATGCTTAACAGATTTAGTGAAAATTTTGCGGAGGCAATACAAAAACTTGTGTGGTCCAAATGAAGCAACTGTCCAAAGACTAGTTACAATAGTTGATAAAACTGGGTTGGCAATTAATCTAAGGCCTATTGAGAATCGGCGTGGAGTAAGCTACCGCAAGAACATTGCCATAGTTAGTCAGAGTGTCGCTCCAAATCCAAAAACTTCAACTCGCCATCGTGCACAGTGCACAACAATCTTCCTTAAAGAAATACTCGCTAGAAACCTACACCTTCATGCGCATAAAATTCAATTGACTTAAGAGCTTAAGCCTGCTGAGCATTCTCATTGCCTAAAATTCGTCAATTGATTTTTAGAGCACCATGAAGTGGATCTTCAGTTATAAGGCATTTTCAACTCGATGAGTTTGTAAATAAACAAAATTGTTATAATTGGGCCTCGAAAAATCCTCGTGTAACTCATAAAAACAAAATATCATCTCTATCGACTCACTATTTGGTCTTAATTCTCGACAAGTCGTGCGATAGGCCTATACAACTTCAAAGATGATGCTGTAAATGCTGTAATTACAAATGGTGATTGTGATAACCCAGTTTTTAGCACTAACTGGGCAATATGGATCTCGAACAAATGTGGTTCCAGCATGGTTTCGCAATTTACAAAATAGAAGCAGAATTTTGTGATTTAACACCGTAAAATTTCTTTTTGTGGAGTTACCTGAATTCCTAGCTCTATTCTAGCAATTCTAAACAATTTTATGACAAAACTTTCCAGAAACAATCGGATACTGTGTACTTTAATACTCGATACAAATACAAATAAAATTAATCCAAAATTTGGGTCACCTTTATTTGTCTGCAGATTACTTTGAGAGCGCGTCTAGAACACAATTGGTTGATAAGCTCAAAATTGCCTTCCTAAAATATTTGGCACTAGGTGCCATCACTTATTATGTAAGTAGGTGGCTTTCCCAACAATTATCTTAAGATTAAACTTTTTATTGATAACCAGTTTAACTTTGATATAATGTATGTCAAAATAATCGTCCTAAAAAGGGCAGTTTGTCGTGTTGCGGCTAATTTCGAGAGAAATTACACTCTATTGCCTTTAACTAAACATCCACATGTTCGTACTGTGCGCACCGGTCCTACCATTGCAGCTGTTAGAGAAAATGTTGGGCAAAATCCAACTGCATTTGTTTATAGTCGCGTTCAACAAGTGAATCTGTCTCACAACACTCTTTACGACAACCCAATATCTAAAGCCAACTGATCGTGCTTCTTGTTGTCGGTTTGTTTCTCGGGTGCTTCAACGGTCGAATGAAGGGCTGATTTTCCACTCAGATCATCTTCGGTACTAAACCACTTTTTCATCTCAATGGTAACGCCAACAAGCAAAAGTGGCGAGTTTGGAGTTCTAAATATCTTCAAACCATTCATCGGGCAAACAACACCAGAGAAACGTAAATGTTTGGTGAGGCTTTTGATCGGGCGGTGTAATTGGGTCATATTTTTGTGAAGACGACCAAGGAAATTCACTAACGACCAGAATTTGTTATCGCAGCATAATTGAGAACTTTTTGTGGCCCGAATTGCTCGGCTTCAATCTGAATACGTTCGGTTTCAACAAGACGATGCCACGTCACACACGGCCTTGGAAGCAACTGGCTTGTTGAAATCAAAATTTGAAGGTCATGTGATTTTGCGCAACGGTCTCTATGAAGTTGCGATTTCACGCCGTTAGATTATTTTCTGAGGGGTTATCTGAAAGACCTTGTCTATGCCAACAACTCACAAACAACTGAAGCATTAAAAGGCAACATTCATGACGAAATAGTCCAAATTACGCCAGAAATGGGTCAAAATGTAGTGCGAAATTTAATAAAACAATTAGTTGTATGTAATGCCACTCGTGGTGATCAAATGCCGGACATTCTATTTCACCTGAAATTCAAATTTTAGAATGTGTTTTCTATTCATTTAAAAATAAACAGTTATAACAATCTAAAGCCATAGTAGCAATTAAAAATTAAAGCGCCAAATCAATTTCCTGGCCTTGTAAAACAGAAATTATTACACCTAAATAATTTTGTCAACATCAATAGATAACACTTAAGTAGACCCTAAAGTGATAATTTTCACGAGATACTTTATCTTATCTTTTCCAATTTCGAATTTATTTGATACTGCCTTAAGAAGGCTAAATAGTACTATACAACTTCCGTATGTAAAATGATTGAGATTTTTTATCGTTAAATTTTACATTGAAAAACCATTATTGCAACTTTTGGAAAAAAAAAGATAATTAAAATACAGGGTATTTGAACCATTTCGAAAGAACTTCAAAGGTCCCTGTTTTTTCAAGATAAATCTGAGCTTTCAGGTATCCCCATAATAATAATATGATAAAAGAACTGGTAATCGAAGGAGCCACTCCACTCCATCCCAGCGCAATGAAGTAGATTTTTTTGAGGTATGACAAGTATCCCCATCTTGTTGAAACCAAACTCTGTCGAAAGCAATCTGGTATCTTCTCAATTCAGACATCAAAAATTCTTGCATTATCGCAAGGTAACGCAGTTTCTCTCGTTCTGAAGTTGTTAAACCATTTTAGTATTGCTGAGCGAGCTGAGACGGCTAACAATGAGGTGAGTTTGAAATATTTGCTGCCTGCATCGCCAAATCGGTTGCAAAAAAGGTGTCGTAAATATAGACGCTTTGTTCTGCCGTCCACGGCTCAATGACTACTGAAATGACAACTAACGAGTGTATATCAACCATTGCGCAACTAGTTCCCCTAATGCCAATATTACACCCATCTCAAAAACATGTCACTTCTGGAAAACACAAAACCCAATTGGAACAAATACAGGGATACGGACATTTGAAAGTGCTAATTATGTTCCCGTCCAGTAAAAGAACAAGGAACGTTAAAACTAAACAAGAAACGACTAAGTGGTATAATAGAATTATTGACAGCATTAGAAAGCATCTTAACATAACACGTATTGTTAACAATTCTTCTTGCAGAGTCTGCGAAGAACAGAGAAAAACGGCACTACCTATTCTATGTGGTTCAGGATTCTCAATATGTGGAACCAAATGAAATGGTGGTTTTACCCATCAACTGTATCCTAAACTTCTTTAGCAGTGAAGGCCTGATGGAGTAAATTACTCTATAGGGCACAATAAGTGCAGTGGGTAAAAACCATTCCCCAAAAAAAGATTTGAAAACTTAATATTAATCTTCATTTTTGTAGGAACTACCCCCACCCCCAGTATTCATGTAGGTTAGTTTGGTACTGTAAGAGTTTGGTGGTTTTCTTGTGAATCCCTTGAAAAGAGATATTTGTTTTCTGATGAAACTGGGCAATATCTTGAAGGTTTCAAGATCATAACATTTGCTTAATCTGTCTATCTAAAAATAGAAATAAAATCCTTCAGCTTTGGTTTTGTTAAAATTCGACAGTTTGGTTCGGGTGTTCTCCAAAAAATACCCAACTAATTCCCCACGGTGCTTTAATTTTTATTTAAGTCTGTTAAGCATGCGATTTTTTACTTCAGTAGCATGTGTGTACCACATGTCTAAATTAGAGTTTGGTCAGAGCACAGGACAGTACTTACATTCCTTTTAAATGTAAGACCTTCTCATTAAAAACGTATCTAACTAAACCTTCCTTGTTTCTTCCAGAATCGTTTAAGAATCTATGGCCATACTTTTAATTTATACTCTACTTGAAACTCTATGACCACAAACCAGTGTGATGTTTATGCTGTCCTTTTCAGGTCTATTAGGCCGTGTATGGAATTAAGCAACTCCGAGCGTTTCTTTTATAACTGAAGTAAACATCTGTAGAAGAAACATTCTTTAAAATTAAGGCCTTGTCTTGTACGCTTCAGTTTTTACACTTGTGGTAATGGACCACTGCTGACGTCGACGAACTACCTCCTGACGAGCATTATTCGATTTGATGCAAGTAATGATATCTTGGTAGCTGTTTGTGGCACTCTTCTTGAATCAATGTAGATCTGCTCATACAAGTATACTCTTACTGCATCTTATGAGTTTTTTTATGTCCTTGGTTGGTCGAGGCAGCGTATTTTTGTTGTATCCCTATCCAATCAAGGAAAAAAGATTTCTCTTCTACCATAATCAATTTTGATTGTGGTATGCTTGCGCAACTGTAGGATTTCATTTCTTCTTTTATCTCCGACCTTGCGTAGCTTGTAAAGTCTGCTCAACTGTTTTAATTCCCTATGTAAGAATAAATGGCGATATATTCTCCGTGTTCAATTTAACCAATGTTTTTGACTTAGATTGGTCGGAAATAACTATAAGACGAGCTGCGGTGTTTCACTGGAACTTTAGTAAAAAACAATTTCATATAAAAACTGATTCTCAGGTCTCCCTCCTACAATTGGGTCTCTCAAAAATATGCGGAATTCTTAATCCAACATGAGCTTATAAAAGATTGAATAAGTATTTGGTCAGTTTGTAAAAAGGGTTACCAATGGTATCAACAATAGATTGTAGTGGTATACCATCTGTGTAAATTTCCAAATCGAGCAGTTAGCCATTTTCTTCGTGCAGTCCTGCAGTGGCAGTGTGTATCTACTTTATTCGTTGATAAAGTAATGATGCTCTTGTTGTTTTTGGGATGAAGAAGAGCTGTTAATTTTGTGCTGCGTAGAGTTGTTTTGAAGATTTAACACGATGTGAAATATGAGAAACGTAAGCCATATCCACTGGAAGGTTCCGTGTGTTTGTTTTCACGTTGGTTATGATGTCCTCGTCCGGAATTGATTTAATCGCTACCTTTCTCTTTTGCAACGAGCTGTGACAGCTTCTCGGCTCAATATGCTGAAATATTGATTACAGAAATATCGAAATACCGATCGTGAAAGTATTCGCATTTATTACTTTTATTTATCCGGTGTTTTCACTTCCATGGGTGTCACATATGCATATTCGACTTTTGGTTTTAAACATAATTTGCATCTTCTAGAAGATTCTTTATGATTCATCCAATTTGACGTACAATATAAATTATCGTCCTTGTTCCTACAGCAGTGTGCTCATCTTAAATGAGTTTATGTTCAGCTTAACTTTCCTTTCACTTAACGATTTGGAAGGAGCAAGAACTCTTCACAATCCCACGAACATCATAAAAAGGCTATTTTGGCAGTACAATAACATAGACTCTTTTGCACTATTTGTGCTTACGTGCGAAGCTTTCCAAAAGAATTTCTTAAAAAAAGAGAATGACCGACACCCAAAACAAATATCCTGTTCGCATCCAGAAGAATGTTTTCAAAATTATCTTGATTACTATAATTAATATTATACCTCTACAGATTGTATGTTATAACCTCATGTAAACTTGCGGCTAACATTTACGTAACTAAACGGACACAGGCGGCGTGACATACTACTCCGATTTTTTATAGTAACATTATCTTCAAGACCACAGTTGTAATTGTAGACTTTTAGGTCTAACCGCAGCGACCAAAAGCATTTGCATTTTAAGGATTTCCCAACGACATGAAATATTGGTTCTGTCCAAACCGCTTCAGGACACAAATTCGCGCGAGTAGATGTGTATACTGGCATAAAATTAAACCGAGTCTCCGCAGGCAGTTATGTAAGGCTTTCTAACTTCTGTTGTTTTCCATGCTTCCGTAACGTTGGCATTTTTTTCTAAATCAGATCATGACAATGAATAATTTTCTGTAATTTGAAGATTGAAGAAGATCTAGGGATAAAAGGCAAAGTTAACCCAACAGTCAATTGACTATCAGAGGTCGGCCTTAGAGTAAAAAAATAAAACCTTTATTTACCTATATTTAATAATAAATATTTTCAAAAAAGAATAGATAAAAGGATGATTTTAGGAAAACTCGCACCTGGCGTTTCTTGCAAAGTCGATTGTTCAAATTGTTTATTATAGAACTGACTGATAACGAAGCCTTGGATGCTTTTATCTGACTTTGAAGTTTGAAAAATTCGATATGTAGTGCTGTCATTGCATACCAAACAATTATCGCGGTAGTTAAGGTCAAACTGGTTCTCAAATTACCTATTTAAATTACTTATTTAAATTAAAATCTTCTATTGTTTGAGTCGGCCAAAATAACTTCAACATTCCTTCGTACTTTCGTGAATAATTGCACCTGCATTCTGGAAGTTTCATCGCAAAGTTTTCTCTAAGTTTGGTAGTGTCTCTGGAATGAAGATACCTTTCATTATTTGGAACGAAATCGTTCAATCCAATTATCTATAAAAAATCCAAAAGATCATAACGCTGACCATAAGCTGCAACAAATGGTGTCTCTTCATCGAGCTCATATTATTTGCAACGAACTCAGATGTGTGTTCTCTAAAAATAAAATAAAAATGCAGTTTAACCAAATTTGCTGTCCAAAATAGACTTCACTTTACCCCGATTTATATACTCGATGTTGACTTTGAAGAGAGATGGCGGTTCTTTGTTTGACATTGCAGTTTTTGTTTGGTCAAATAGATTTCCAACGCTTTTTTTTCTTATTGTTCCTTTCATATTGGTGAAAGCCTTTGAATGTGATTGAATGTCAGTATTTAACTCAATGAAAATTCATCGGTTGTATCATTCCTCCAATAAGATCAAAAAACTATTATGAGACATACTGGCAAGATGTCTCTGACCACAAACTTGTTCCTTTTTGGAGCTCCGCCGACTTTATTGTTGAACTGTGATGAGTATACGAAAGAATCATTGAGAGAGCGATCTCTTCGTCTCTTATTTGTTGGTAGTAATGTCTGAGACTCCATTTTTGACTTTCTTCGGTTGATATAAAATATTTTTGGTTAGACTCCATAATTCATACTTATAGGGGTTCAAATCGGATGAACTGACTGGCCAATCTCAATACCATTGCATTCAGAGCTATGATATTTGGCCCAAAGACTCTTGAGATGGCGTCCATATTTTCTTAAGTTCAATAGACTATGATAATCATCTTGAATAAACCAAAATCTACGCTTTATCAAATTTTAACATTAATTTTTAATTGTTCACTTAATGGCTGATGAATTGAAACTTTGTGAACGAAAAGTTTTAATTCTTCAATGACGATTTGGTGAGATGTTCTCTGATGAATTTCTCACTTATATTATTAGAGGTTCTTGGTAATGTTTTTAAACTTTTTCGATATTCTCTTTGGTTGTCATTGTTCATGGTCTACCAGCTCTCCCTTCATCATCCTACTAGACACTTCCGGTACCATTTCTCAGTTAAACTAAGAACTTTAAGTAACTTTTGTTAGTAAAATTTAAATTATCAATTTTTTTCTAAAAATAAATATCAGAGCTTATTAAATGACCGTTCGTCATTCTAAAGATGAGTTCCGATCCACCGCTCTCTTCCCAAGGTAAACAAAAATTAAGAGTTAGGCCAGAAACTGCTTCTTCCTTTAGTTTCTTTAAGCGAAGAAAGTTTTTGCATTTATCAAATCGCTAGTAATAAAACATTTACCGCCGTTATTTAGTATTTTAAAAGGAACACTTAGCAAATTCTAAGCCAAAATATCTTGCCAAGACTGATTCATCAAAAATTGCTGCTATTTTGTTTTAATATATAGAGAATAGGGTGTCCTAAAACGAAATGCGGACTGTTTCATTAATGATTAACATTTTCCTTTAGACACAGAAAAATAAGGAGCCAATTATAAAATGAAACTAAGAAAAACATTATTTTCAGTACGAAGAACTAACTGATCCTGGTCTCCTATAAAATTAAATAGTGGGGATGTTCTCAAACTCTCGAGCTTTCAATAACTTAACATTTGCTTTAGGTACTGGTCGAAGATCAATGTCATTCAGACGATAGCCCAGTCTTCCTCAGTCCAAGAACAATTACTAGAAAAGGGCAAGTCTAATAAACCTTCAAATTCGTTTTTTTCTTCTCTTTTCTTTTAGTAACAACTATCTATTTTAGGAATTGCTTATCTTTCCTTCTTGGTTTCTTTGTAGTTTAGCGGTTTATTTTTTCTCCAAGTGATACTATAAACCATGTGCTGATTTTAGCACTAGAAAATCTCTCTTGGTACCCCTGTAAACCACATTATATGGTGCTTGAGAAAATAAGTTAGGCCAACTTTGTTAGGATCTTGGAACAAAGGTTTCCTATTTGTGTCTCAAGTCTCCTACAGTCTTTTTGTTTCCTACTTCTTCTTCTATATTCTCTTTTGGTAATCCTCCTTCACTCTCATAAAGACTTCCTTTCATAACTGTGTACGATTACTGCGCAACTAACGCAGTAAGCTTAACCCACTGTTCATTTGTTGATGGTCCAACATGTACTTAGGGTTATTAATAGAATTTTCATCAAAGGGATGTAGCCTACATTTGCCAAATTCAATTTTTACAAATTCGAGGATCAATAGTTTCGCCGCATATTCCATTAAGAGACCAACACAGTTGTTATCACTTTTTCTTTTCCAGAATACTAAAATATTTTTATTTTGATTTTAATGGTTTGAAAACGGAATAATCTGCTGGCTGTAAGGCAGATATGTTCTTCTTTTTGAATTACTTATTATTATGCTGTATGCTGTAATGTTTCTGCTTTGTAGATCTACAACTATATCCATTGTCTTGTCAAAATTCAATATGAGATACTCTCTTGTTCGTCGAGTGCTAGAGCTTTGCATACCATTTACAAATGTCTTGTTTCACTCAAGGATGGTATTTCGTGAAGGACGCAAACCATTTTTAGTAAAATGTGTCGTTCTTCCATGGTCGTTAAAAATGTCTTTTACTGTTTAGAGGTATTACCAATATCTCCTTGAAACCCATATTCTTTGTTATTCTTAAGCTTTTATTCAATCTCATTCTTAGTTCCTTCTGTGGTTTCTTCTACCCCAAGTACCTAAAGAGTGACTACTGCTTCGTCTTTGGTGTGTAATGTAACAAAGAGTCAGAAAAAGTTTTTCCAGTCGCAGTGTCCTTACACAAAAAAATGTTTTATGTAATTTTTTATGCTGTGCACTTATTTACATAAATATTTACCATGTCATATATTTATTCGATATCTAGACTTCTTCAATTATAACCGTTTATAGTGACATCGGTTAGGCATTCAGAGCAAGCTTCATCTTCTGTATACGTTCGGCCGTCACCTTCTTCCAAGTCTACTTTAATCTAAGCAATGTTTCACTTTTCCAAATGTTTTGTTATTGTACAAAAATTGTTTATCTTATCTGTAGAATAAAATGATACGATAAACTTGGTAAGTTCAAACTGATGCCTTACTTGGAATAGGAAAAGAAGCCAAAATACCATTTCTAGAACATGTGAAGCGTGAGGAAAAAGTCTTCAGTTCGTTGACCTCACTTTTGACTTGAATAGCTTGAGGTATGCTTTCTGAATTCACCATAACAGATCTTTATATTTTTAGAACCACAACTTTTTTCTTCAAGTATCATGAGCAACTCCTATGCTTTATTTTTAAATAATATCAAGAAAGAAAAATAAAAACATCCCCAACAGATATCTTTAAAGTTATCTTAAACAAAAATTTGAAAAAATGCGTGTACCTTATTTGCAAATGCATTTGTTACCAGGGGCGTACGTTCGGTGCCATCATCCATAGCTTCGTCGAAACTTCCGATGCCCTTAACAGCGACTTCCTACCAGCATATCAAACCACCGAAGGAAGGAAAGCGTACGAAGATACCCTCAACACGGTGAAAGTTAATTTCCCCCAATACGTGCGCGAGCTGGAGGGCACAGCGGATGGGGCAAAAGTTCCGTTCTACAAAGTACGCCGATAGTTTTTATGTTGTAACGGCTGACACAACATTTTCATATTTTGCAGTTGTTCCTGCTGCATATGGACCGGATTATAACATGTGCTGCCGGGCAGGAGCGAAATCAACAGGCGCTGGGCTGCTCATCGATTTGCGTGAACCAAATGGGCCAGGTGAGTCGCACTGGAGCTTTTAGTAATATTAATATTGTTTTCATTTATTGCTACTAAATAATTTATTGAGAGTAAGCTTCAACAAAGAATGCGATAAATAATTCGGTGCAGTGCCTAAGAACATTAAAATCTTTGGAAATGAATGACTCAATGCTCTAATTCTCTTTTTTCTAAATTAAGGGGTTAGGCTAGCCACCTACTCGAAGTAACGTCCAAGATGGCTCGTAGTACCATGCAACTGTGTGGTAAGGAACAGGCTAGTGGCCTATATAAAAGTAGAAAAAAAATAAAAAATTTATAACATTACATAGCTTTTTGTATGTATAAACAACAATATATTGTGATATTTGTATGTTTGTAATAACAAGGTATCTGATATCATTCAGACTATCTCCACGTACGTGATAAGCAGATAAATTAAAACAACATAATTAATGAAGTTAAAATAGCAAATATTGTTTATTGAATGCTGAAACAAAAATACTTAAGTCCACAAGCAAGACTCGGTTTTGTAAACAACAAACGTAACCAAAACATGCTTTATAATACCCATAAAAAGTATTAAAAAGTACGGTATCATATCCTGTCATAATTTCACTGCGTTTTACAAAACAGACACAAAAACAAAATCCACAAAAGATCCACAACATCGAAAAACAATGGAAACTAAATTGATCACGTTGTAGCAAAATACAACTGTAACTATATTAATGTAAGATCATGCAGAGAAGCCAATCTGAACACGAATTACTATCTAGTTACAACTAAAATTAAAATAAAAAAAAGATAAAACGAAAAAGATCAGAAAAAGTAAAAAAGAACTTAAGGGAGAAGAAACATTAGAAAAATATAAAAACAAAGTAAAAAACAAACTGAACAAAAAACAAGAAACATATAACGTAGAAGAAAACTCGATGCAAATTAAAAATGCAGTAGTAAACCGCAGAAACTATATTAAAGTGCAAAACATAAAGAAAAGAAAAAAGTCGGTTTGATAAAAAATGCGAAGAAATCAGAGAGAAAAAACATTGCAAGGAAAAAGTAACTCAGAACAAGATTGGAGAAGAATAAAATTAGCAAGAAAGAAGAAAAGAAACAAATACAACATACAGAAGCGAGAAAAGACAACATAGAAAAAGATACTGGAAAAAATTGAAAATGAAAACAATAGAAATAACACTTAACCATTATACCGGTACGTAAAGCAAACAAAAAGATAATAAATAATAACAGAAAATGTCAAAAAGAGGAATGGAGAAGATATTTCTCTAAACTCTTTGAAGATAGTGGTACACAAATAGAAGAAGAAACAAAAATGGAAAACCAAAGAAATGTTAATGAATGAAAGAACATATAAATAGATTAAAAAACAAAAAAGTACCCGGCAATGAAAGAATAAATGCGGAATTAATTAAGAAAGGGGAAATTAATAACAGACATATGGAAGACAATAACAGAAGACTATCAAGTGGAACATAGAAAAAACAAATCAACAATAGATGCAATCTACATGCTAAAACAAATACTCTAGGTCTTATAAACTAAAAATTTTGAAGGGATCGGAGAGATTATTTCCAAAACAGTTTTGATCAAATATTTTCTTATCTACGACTTTATACCACGAAGAGAATGCTTCAACGCCCTTAATATTCAAAATAAGAGCGTTACTGCTAGATCAATGTAATTATTTAAAGAAAGCTCAAGTTAAGATGAATTTTTGGGGCAGGAAAACTCAAACAGCATGTAAACTTTGGAGAAAAATAAGATTGTGATGTATAAATGGATCACCAGCTGGAAGCAACCTCCACAAGAGTTCCGTTTATCATCATCCAAGACGGACAGGACAGGGCAGACCTTTCGTGGAATTTAGAGCTAATATTTCTTATCCCACCTAATAATTACCCTAGAGATATAAGAAGTACTAGTGATTTTCAGTGGTGGTCTAGTTAAAGGAAATTTTAACCCTTACTTAGATGGACAAAAAAGCATTTTATGTAGGTTTTATTACTAAATAATTTTATAAGAAGTTTTTGGACAATTTCAGCGTTGTTAAAGGTAGTTATACTGCAGTAATGCAGATTATTACCATTCAAGAGACTGTTAAGGACTAATGTTATTTTAGATAACTCATCTCCACCATACATTATGACAAAAATCTAGTAGAACCGCTATTCGCGTTGCTGCCTCAATTGGAAAAGGAAAAGATTTCATCGAAGCTGCTCATACGCACAGCCCGTCATAATTACTGGAGTACAAAAGACTAGCTGTAAAAGTCAAGGTCGCATTCAAAAGAACCGCTGCAAATATTTGAGTTTAATTTAGAGACTAGTAGAGGTGTTAACAAATATCTCTTCACTCTCTGATAACCGCTGCCGATGGTGCTAAGGCTTAAATCATCTTGAGGTGCGATATTTGAGGTAATATCGTCTTTAATGTAATATATTGGTAGAGATGGGGGGGGCAAAAATTTCCAAGCACTAGCCCTACCCTTTTTGTACAAACCTAAGATAGACAAACACTTTCAAAACCGCGCGCATTTTGGGTTCATTAAAAACTCAAAATCAAAGTTTTTGTCGATCACTGAATCTCTTGAAAATTGGAATACACTTTGTCAGTTCTGTAAATTTCTCCCAAAGCATGATATTAACCTTTGAAAGACTGATTTAAGAATTAATAGGAGGTAATGAATCGAACCTATCATGATCAAACTAAGAATAAGACAAAGTAACCCTCTTTCCCCGAAACCATTCACGAACTTACTAGAGGATGCCTTCAAAAAACTTCTGTGGAGAACAAAAAGAATAAATATAAACAGTGAGTATTTGAGTAACCTAAGATTTGCTGACGATAATTTGTTCTTTGCGCTAGAGTAAGAAAGAGGTCGAAGCTATGGAGGAAGAATCACAAGAACTCGCAATATAGCAAAAACCAAACAATGACAAATAGGAATGATGGGAGGGAGTTACTATTAAATGGACAACGAATAGAGCTGGCTAATAAGTACACATACTTGGAGCAAAAATTGAGGCATAAGACGCCCATCCAAGCAATGAAAACATTCACTGAATCCAAAAAACAAAGGTATATGACCAATGCGTACAGGAAAATGGAAAGAACGATTGTTAAAAATTAAGCTACTGAACAAAAAAAAACAATGCATGGATAAGGAAAAGAACGAGAGAGTAGCCAAACAAAAATGGAGATGGGCAGACTACTTAAAAAGGCGCACTGATGAAGACCTCAAACAAGCAAGCGGGACAGAGAAAGGCTGAGAATACGTTGGAAGGATGACATTGCAAAAAGGACAGGAACTCAATGAACAAGAAAGGCACCAGACCAAACTGAGTGGAAGAATCTTGAGGAGGTGTATATCCAAAACTAGAGTAGAATCTATGACGCGGTTCCATAATGATGATAATAAAATTTTATAAAATTATAATAAAGAAAATAGATAACAACTTTAGATACAACTAAAGAACTGAAGAAGTCTAAATTTATTTCTTGACTATTGGAAAATGTAGCGCCATCTGGTCATCGCAGATCCAAAGGGCTAAAATCACCTGCATAATTTATAAGAGTAAAAATGTCCTGTTAGAAGTTTGATAAAGATTAGCACAGCGACTTGGATATCTTTCTCTCGTGTGCTTTACTTATGTGCAGTTCTGAGCATACTTTCGTACCCTGGCAATAAAGGGAAAAAGAGACATAGATTGTGCCAGATTTTTGGTCTGTTGTCATGGTCGTATTACATTTGTATTGTATGTTGTTAGAATGCATTCTACCCAGTTTTTTACATCCCAAGTGTCTAAACTAAATTTACTTTAGGATTTGCCTTCACGCCCCAAAATATTGAGTTTTCTACAAAACTACAGTAAGAATTTTCTTACTCTTCACTTTGTTTTTTTTGCGTTTCTTATACTTGGTCTACAAAAGATACATCCATATAGTTCTCACTTGTAGATCTTCTTTCTTTAAAAGTTGTTCTAAATAGATCCAACCTTTCTCTCTTCATTTTAGATCAGATTTTTTTCATCAAAAAATTTAGAGGAACCAACTAAATATTGTTAGCTCACTTTTTACAGTGACTAGGGTATATTTCAGTTAACTTTGACTAAAGTTTTATCGATAAATATCTCTATTCGATTATTCCGATGTTACCTCCCGCTTCTTGGTTTCTTTCTCTTTAGTTTCATTCTTTTATAGCTATCACCATTCTATCTGCCATTCCGCTCTTGGGGTTAATACAGGTTAAAAATCAATATCAGAGTTTATCTTCCCGCTTTTTTTCGGGCATTATCTTCGCTCTGGTTTTGAATGCTTAACAGCAGTCTCCACTGTCGTGCTTTTTGCACATGGTCTTCAGAGAATACATCCATATAGGGGCATAGATATTTATTTTAAAAAATAGATCAAATCTTTCTTCTTTTATTTTAAATCAAATTTTTTTCACCATTTTTTCTTTTGCCTAATATTTCTTTCACATTTTCCCAAGCTTTAGCTTAATTTATTTAAGACTATTCCGTTTTGATCTGACGTTCCGCCCTTAGGGGTCATACATATTGAATATCATTACCAGGGTTTATCTTCCGTCTCTTCGCAGACAGTATCTTTAGTCTGATTTTGAATGTTTAACAACAGCTTTTATTTTCGCAATTCTTACACGTGTTTACAGAAAATACGCCCATGTAGATGTTTTTTCCTCATCAGTTGTTCCAAATAGATCTGACCTTTCTTAATTTCCAAATTTCACCATGAAATCTAGAAGAACCCACTTTTTAAGCTGGCTTATAGAACTATTCGCAGAGGGTGCTAATAACATTACAATTTTCATGACGTAAGTGGTCGGAGGATACAAGAATATGCAACATAATCGATATGGAATGAACGTCAGTGAGTACTGCAGTATGCCTATAGGGCGCATTTGATGCAAGAATGAATATTTGGAGCAATTATTAGAAGCAGAGTAATGGAGCCTTTGAATTTGATGGTATCTGGGAGACTCAGGATAGCAACCAGAAGAAAGGATGTCATTGATTGATAATGTGAATTCAACCAAGAAAAGTATTCCTTTTCACTATCCAGAAATATATAGCGTCGGCACCACTGACCCCTGTTTTCACCAGAACTATTACGAGGTAACTTACAGAAGATAAATTCTCTTAAGTCGTCTTTAATTGACACCCTAACATCAAAAACTATAGTTGTGAGTTTTAATAGAAGACATAGGGGTTGTAGCAGAATTATATATCAGTTCTCAGAGTGATAACGAATATGTGCGCCAAGGCACTAAACAATTACTAACGAATACATCAAGGTGTAGAAAAGAATTTCCTATAATTATCTATCTTCCCTAGTAACAGTCAAAGGAACATTGATAGCACAGCAGTACTATGGTTCGATGCGCCTTCTTTCAAGGCGCAGCTCTAAAAAGCAATTTTCAACAGAATAATGTCCATCCGCAAGCAACATGTATTTCGACGTACTCCCTTCATGTTGTTGGTGCTTGTCGTTGATCCGCCCAGTTTGAAGATTTGGATGTGGAACGATTTTTATAAGATATCGATATATCTCGCTGTAACTTTATATCAGACCCTTTAACCAAATGTATCCATGCTGGAGAGGAGGGGTACAACAATGCACTAAACTGTTTGGTCTTAGTACTATATATGCCATTGCTTGGACCAAGATTTATTCCATTTCAACGTTTCTTTTTTTTGGTGCTTTATGGGATGGTGACAATTAAAGATTCTTTGATAAGGATTCCATACATTTTCGGTTAGAATTTGTCCTCTACAATGGAGTAGTTTTTCCAATTTGCTCTTTTCAAAGTGTAGCAACGCAATATCTTCAATGAATTTGCAATGCCATTTATAGAGTATTATTTACAAAGGAAACCTTAGAATTTTTGAGATTCTTAAGCTTATCGTGGAGTATTTATAACGACACTCCTGAAGTGTTCTGCAAATATCACAAACGTAGCCTTGCCGAGCTCTTCATTTCTTTTACAAATCCGCAGATAACTGCGTTTTCACAGGCCATAAATTAAATTAGCCGCAAGCATTAATATTCACCAGAGTAGTGTTTATATGCACAATTAGCTGACATGTCTGGATATCCGCAGCACGCAAATGAATTGAACCTCGCCCTATTACAAGAAATTCTTCGCGGTCTTGGTGGCACGCAAATTTATGAAAGTGCTCGCACGTAGCTCATTACTTTTTCATTTTCGCTGGGCAGAACGCTCCTTGATATATTGCACAAAGAAGTGATTGCGAATGCAAATGTTAGTCGAAGGTATGTCATAGAGCAAATGTTTACTCTGTATCATAATGGATTTTGCTAACCATAAGCAAACGCGAAGAACTAGCACTATAAACAAATTAAAGTGATTAATGCTGGCAGGAGATTCTGGGACATACCGAAGACGCCCTAAGTGCGACCCTCAACCACTTCTACTTCGTGTCTGCTCATATAATTTCTGAGAAGCCTCAGGGCCGGTGGGGTGTCACCGAAGAGAAATTCACGTCCCTCTGCTACGCGGGCCACTTACCGGGCTACACCATGAGCTACAACCACCATGGGCTGGTGTTTTCCATAAACACACTGAGCGCGAAGCATGTCATAGCTGGGAAAACACGTACGTATTGCGCTGCCCGCTGGGTATAACGGCAATAAAATGTAATTTCAGCAAGGCACTTCCTGACGCGAGCGCTACTGTCCGCCGAAAACTTCGTCCAGGTGCAGCAGATTCTGAGGGACTCGGGGTGTGGGGCAGGAGACGGCTGCTCGGTCAACATGACCTTCCTGCAGCAGGAGGGCGACCGCCTCTTCCACAATATTGAAATTGGGCCTGCCAGCGAAGACAAAACAACCCAGTTGAACGTCTTGACCGCCAGTCCAGGAGAAAATATCATTCACTTCAACGCGTAACCTACTCTCCCTCGCCTTAAGCGAACAAATAATAGACCAATATTTTGCAGGTATCTGAGGCTACCCATAAATGAGCTCGGAGGGATGATGAAAGAAAGCAGCGAGTCTAGGATGTGCACGTGGAAGAGTTATCCCCCTGCCCTAACAAAGAACGACGTCATCCAGATGCTTGGTGACGAAAGCGCTCCTAAGTACACGGTGTTCGAAGAAAGTGACCAAGTGAAAACTATTGCAGTCGGTATGTTCAGCAAGGCTGCCTGCTGTCTTTGTACTCAAATGGCTGTTTTAGGAATTTTCGACTGCAAGGAGAGAACATGGAGCCTGTACGCAGAGAATCCGAAAAAGGCGGAGCCTTTGGCGATACTCCCAATAACCATCAGAAATAAAACTAAAGAGTATTAAGATCAGGAACTAAAAATAAGAACTCTGAGTAGTTTTTCATCAAATATACCATGTAATGAATTGACCTTGTACTTTTCATGCTTGTATTATAGGTTCAAGCTTTCCTAGACAAGTCTCGTAGGTCACGCTATGGTGTTTTTTGTTCGTTACGGAAATAACACCTTCGATAGTCTCGAACGTCCGAACCAAGACAGACTTTTTCAAACCACCAAAAGGAAATGTATTCACTCGACTTTCTTCCTCTACACAAATATGATGGTTGTAAAGTCTTTTGTACTCATCTCCTTTTCGCAATGTTTTTAGAAATACTCCTCTTATGTTGTGTTTGTCGTTTTTATTTACTTCATTGGCTAAATTCTTTTATTTAAATTAACCCATAAGTTTTCTGTACCTCACTAGTTCCGATGTTAACTTGTCACTTATCCATTCACAAATTCTTAATTTTGGCATTAGTTAATCACGCAGCTAATTTTTGTTACTTATGGTAGTTTAGAATTCTAGAAGCACCGCCAGCATTACAACAAATGAAAAGCTTAAACTGTCTTAAATAACATACAAGTCCAAAGTTTTAACCTTTTCTTAGAGTAGAACGCACTCTTCCGCCCACTTAAAGTAATCAATAGCAAGTAGACGTAGATGCGAGTAAGAAACCAGTCTTGCGCGAGAGGCGCCACATTTGTTATATTTAAGCGATTTGAAAATCTCAGTGTAATGTTCCACATTAATGTAATAAATTAAGTAGATTGTTATATTGTTATGTAAAGGTTTAAAACGAGGAATCAATAAACATAAAAATCAACTTTAATGACTCAGACTCTAATAGTGCAATCTAATGGCTTTTTTTGAATACTAAGTGATGTAGGATGAAGGCCACCGAATGCTGTTGGTGAGGCGGTTTCTATTCATCACTGCTGGATGGAGCATCGATGAGGAAGCCTAATGTGTATGGGGAGTTCTTTCAACGCTCGAATAACCACAAAGTAACGCATTGTTATGACGGGCTTCAAATAAGCCTTGATAACATGCTCCAGAGTGATACACACAACGTCTTTCGCATCAGTCGTGCTCAGTAATAACATTGCTAATTGTACCAATTGCCTCGGTACTTTATACATAGATAGTGGCTCCATCTACTGCTCGCTAGCGCGTATTTTCATCCTGACGGTACGGCCACTACTTTATTTACAACTTTTTTGAAAACCAAGTTTTTCCTGTTGTACATTTTTGCCTAATCTAATCTATATGTACGTCATATTTCTGATAAAAGTTACTCAGTGGTATCTTCTCAAAACAAGCACTAAAGAGGAAGAAACAATGAGAAAATCCCTCAAAAAACAGAAGAAAAAGAAGTACCATATATAAATCTCCCCACAAGACAAGAAATATACAACCCGAAAAAACTTTAAAAAATAAATTAATAAAATGTGGAAGACAACTAACCACAGAACTACATAATTTGACAGTAACTAAATGTGTCTAAAAATAGTCAGAAGCAATAGTAAGCTTAGTCAAATTACAACAGGTATGCGCCTGTCATCCTTAATCTCTCTATTTTGGCTTTTGTTATTCTGCCTTCTTAATGATACACATAACATTTAGTGATAGCAATAAAAGTGGAGAAAACAAAAATAATTTTTAAATTATCATTGTGATGGTTGCTCCTTATGCTACTTTCAGTGGTTTATCATCTATTGAGGCATGGACTTCAAAAAAACTCCAAAACTGCCCTTATTAAAACTAATGATATTAAAAATTGATTACTCAATAAAACTTAGTTAGATATTGCAAAATTGTCTAATTGTTCGCAATGGCAATCTTCAATTTGTGACTATAGTACCAAAAAAGAACTCTAAGCCTAAGAAGAGAGCAAACCTTCTACAGTCCTTTTAAACCAACTACAAAATAAATTAAATTTTATTCAGAATGTTATATATAGGAGACATTACTTCAGTAGTCAAGACTATTAGACTTGGTAAGCCTTTAAATCTAGACTCTTAAATCATTTACTTAAAATCTCAAGTTAGCTCCCCTGATTAAGTTAAAATTTTTATTGAAAACATGACTCGCAATTATTCATATTGAATATGTAGAGAGGAAACAACATTAAGATCCAGTATCAGAAAGAATCTACTTATTGCATCATTAGTCATTTGTCAGATGCTTTTCTATTGAAATTGAAACTTCCTCATCATCTGAAAAAAGAACTGATACCTCACAATACAACGATTTAGCACCAAAATGCTTCCAGTAATTATGGTAATTTATGGTAATAGCCAGAGGAGGGCAAAAACTTAATATTAATTTGGACGGACACGAATTCAACCCACTAAACAATATGAAATACCTTGGGTCAATTATAGATTCTAGTAGGAACATAGAAACAGACATTAATAATCGAATTAAAAACCCGACACGTTTATGCAGCGCTCTAAAATCGGTCTTCATAAATAAAAAAGAAGTCAGTAAAAAGACAAAAGCAAAAATCTACAATACGGTTTTAGTGCCGTATTAATATATGGTAGTGTCATGGGTATTAAACAAAAAATTAAAAGAAAAAACGACCGTGGAAATGAAGATACTAAGGAAAATTGAAAGGGTTACAAGACTTGACAAACTGGAAAATAGGGTCAATAGAAATAGACTAGGAGTGAAACCTGTCGCTGATAAGATCGTTGAAAGGCCACTAGGATGGTTTGGGCACTTAGAATGGGAAATGACAGCTTAGTAAAGGAAATATGGGAAGCAGGATGGGATAAAAAGAACAGGAGAGCACAACCCAAGAGAACCTGGAATCAAGAAATAGGTGATATATTAAAGGCAAGAGGCAGCACATGGCACGAAGTTAAAAGACAGGCAATGGGAAGAAAAGAATGAAAAACGTTTTGCAGCAGTAAAACAAACCCTGACACCTAGCGGTAAATGGGGGATAAAAGAGAGAGATGTTTCCAGTATGAACTCAAAGTGTGATCTCTTAGAATGTTCTATTCCTCTAAATGAGTGTAATATAATTTTTCTAACAAAAACCTGGCTGTCTAAAGAAATCCTAAATTAAGAATTACGCTTTCAAGGTCGCTGTAATACAACTAGATTAAATAGAAAATATTCTACTAGGTCAAACAAGCATTAGAAGGAAAAGATCCTTTTCACCATAAAATATAGTTCTAAAGTTGTCAAATGCATCTATGCACTATAACTTCAACACTTACTCAGTTTTGGTCATGCTTAGAGTAGTTTATATATCGGCTGAATTTTATAAACTAACAATTTTTGAAGTGACATTTTAAAAAGTTTCGGTATACAGAAGGAAACTTTCTCTCTCCCTACCTCTCCTCTCACCCTCTCTTTCTCACTCCCTGTTCCTCCCCCCCTCTTTCTCACTCTATCCCTCTCCCCTCTTTCTCTTATAACTCGATTAAAAATATTTTGATTTTAATCATGGCTTTCACTTTTTTCATTGTTATGTTGAAATAAATAAGTCTAAAGTGGAATTTCAAAAAGGAAACTCTCTCTCCCCCTTTTCCCCTTCTCTTTCTCTCCAAATCGGGGGTTCCAACAGAAAAATGCCATATACGCAGGTATGCATAAAATGTTTGACCTAATACACCATAGAATTTTAATTGCCAAGTTCAGGCTCTTATGCTTTTCTGGTAGATTTCTCTCGCATATCCAGATTTGTTTAGCATAAAGTTATATAAGAGTGGAAATAATAGAATTTCTCTCATCTGCTGTTTACATTCCATTTGGAGTATTTCATGGATCTCGCATTGATCAACTATTGCTTTTTTAAATGGCGTCTCCAAAATTCTGCTAAATATCTTCAATTTTTATCTGCTGCAGAGAAGAATTTTCCATTAATGCAACAATAGCTACATAGAGATTGCCTGGTTTCACATTTTCAAAGTCTCAAACCCCTGGACAGTATCTGAACTGAATTAATCATAAATTGTAAATTTTGATAACCCAATATTATTCAGAACCCTGCATTGTTCACTGGTAAGATCAATTTTTAACTGTTGGTCATCAGTATGGTCGCCTATGTATACTAAATAGAGTTTTCCATTAGAACAATTACAGAAAAAGTGTTTTCTAGTGATTTCACATCAAGCTTAGTACTGAATCTATGAATGAATGAATGAATGGCTTAACACCCCTTGAAGGGGTTTCGCCGCTTCTAAGGAAGCTTTCGAGATCCTTTACGGGGGATCAGCCCATCCGGTTTTCATCTTATCTGCTGGCATATTTTGTTCCACCCTTTTCTGTCCCCGACCATTCTCCTTATTTCATCCATTCCCATTCCTATCTTTAGTAGATCATGTTTTACTTCGTCCATCCATTTTGATTTAGGCCTTCCTTTCTTTCTTTTCCCGGCTGGTGTCCAGTTCATGATTATGTTCGTGGTTTCCTGTGGGTCAGCCCTTAATACGTGCCCTAGCCATTTTACTCTCTGCTGTTTTATTTTTTTAACTATGTCCACTTCAATCTCCTGTGCTATTTCGTAGTTCATCCTTGTTCTATATTCGTTTTCTGCACTTTTAATTGGTCCTAGTATAGTTCTGTATATTTTTCTTTCCATTATCCTTAGTTTTCCTCTTCTTTATTCGTTATTGACATTGTTTCCGCCCGTACATTACTATTGGTCTTATTAGAGTGTTATAGATTCTTATTTTGGTTTTTTTGAAATGTAGTTACTTTTCAATAATTTCTTATTAGCATAGAAGGCCCTGTTTGCTGATATTATCTTATCCATTATCTCTGTTTCTCTTTCTCCGTCTCTGACACCATAATCCCTAAGTATTTAAATTTGTCGACTTCTTTGTATTCGTGATTTCTTATTTTTAGGGATCCTTCTGCGGCATTACTTCCCGTTCTCATGATTTTTGTTTTGT
Organism: Sinelater perroti; assembly: GCA_036346155.1. Taxonomy (NCBI): domain Eukaryota; kingdom Metazoa; phylum Arthropoda; class Insecta; order Coleoptera; family Elateridae; genus Sinelater; species Sinelater perroti. The sequence continues at coordinate 54,239 of JARFIY010000006.1, read as the reverse complement.
CCTCATTTATTCTTAGACCGACTTTTTGTCCCTCTGTTATTAACTCTTCGGTCATATTCCTTAATATATCTCTTCCTTTGGCAATCAGTACTAAATCATCTGCATATGCTAACAGTTGTCCCCCCTGTCCTTACTGTGCCTTTATTTATTCTCCGCGTTATATATTCTATACACATATTAAAAGTGTGGCCAAGCGCATCTCCTTGCTTCACCCCTTTGTCTATTATAAATTCACCAGTCTGTCCTTTTTGGGTCTTTACACTGACTCTGGTTTTTTCAAGCGTCATCATTATAAGCCTCTTTAATTTGGTCGGTATACCTAGCTCCTTCATTACTACTAATAGCTTGCCTCTATTGATGGAGTCGAAAGCTTGTTCAAAATCGACGAATAACATTTACTGAATCTAGGTCTCTTTAATTGGATATTGTCTTAGAATTATGGATACGATGTTTCTTCAGAAAATTTCATGTACCTTCCACGGAGGCATAACCAACAAAGTAGGTCATTGTTTAATAAAAAAAAAATTATTTTATTAATTCTTTATTCAATAGGACTTGTAAAGGCGCATTTATTGTGTATGTGTAGACAATTATTTAAAGATCATATAAATAAACAATTCAAAAGTTACCCAAAGTATAATTATTTTTAAGTTCTTTTACAGTTAAGGTCAATTGTTCAGACGTAATCTTAGTGATAAGCTGCAAAAAATAAACTACTCAATTGCACACAATTTGTGGTAAAAGAAACATAAGTAAATAAGGCAACAGAATATTTAAATGGACCAGAACATCTGAAATTAATTACATTAATATACAAAGTTAAAGAGAAAGAATATAGAAAAAATATATTCATTAATAAAACTATTATAAGAGAAAACAAGGAAAGCAGGTCTACAAATGAATGACAAGATACCAAAATACATAATAGGATAGACAAAGCATAAAATCAAACCTAACAATAAAAAGATCGGAGGAAAAGAAATGACATCTAGGAATAGAGATATCAAAAGATGGAAGAGAAAGAGACTACAGCAAAACTGATTCGAAGAAATAAAGTAGCAATAACATTATTAAATATCTTGAAACTGAAATTTGTATTACAGCAAGCAAAAATTCGAATCTAAGAAAATGATGAGGCTCTGCACTCCGCTTGAAACCTATCTGTAATCCACCTGTCAGGCATTTGAAGCTTAGGATCAAACTCCAGTTTACCACACCGAACCCTTGATAAATGCAAATTATAAAAATTAGAACTAATTGAGCTGCAAGTATAGAAAAGGAAACTACTAAAACTAATATTGCAATGTACAAAACAAGAAGTGAGATTATCAAAACATGTACCGTAAACACAAACCAAAAGAATGACCAAGATAGCAATGAAAACTAAATAGTTAGGATCAAAAATAAAGTCAGGAAGTAGTAACAGTAACAAAAAATTAAATCAAATTAAAATTTATTTATTTATGTAATACACAAATAATACAGAATAACCCTACCATGCTTCATAGACTGAAAGTTTACTTCAGTCAAACCCCTCCTTTGTTAAGGTTTGCAGGTCCAACTTCATCCAATATTAAACATCCAAATCATGAAGTGTCGCTGAATGCAACTAGTGGTAGGGCAAAGCTCTCTACTAGCAACAGATTATATTGCCGCAGAGAGCTTTACCGAGATCATCCACCTCCAGGCATGGAGCAATCATCGATTGTGGTAATTCTGCCTATACGTTTAAATCCTCTTCCCGGCCTGCAAAGAGAACAGTGAAACTGGGGCGCCACAAAAATGCGTATACTAAAAGTACTCATCAAGATACATTTTTCTGTCTATGAAGCTATCAAAAATGTTTTGGTTTTGTTTTTAAATATTTTCTTCCTGCTGCTTCTAGTAGCTTAAACTAGATAGACTTCCACACTCAAACGTACAGGAATCTTTAGTAGTGTTTTAAATTAACTATTTAACAGACCATAAAAAACCATGTGGACAGCTACTGCTGCGCTAATATTCTATTAGTGATACAATTCAATAATGATAGAATTGAGACTGTCCTGAATGTTGACTAGTACAAGGAAGAACCAATGGTGTCAATTGAGAATGTGAACTTGTTCACAAATGTGATCTTTCAAAATGTACCATGCACGGTACCCTGGCGAAAGAATTGGTCATGAAGAAGTTAAAATTATGCATTTTCATGAATTTACAAGAAGTGGTACAACAGAAATAACACAACCAATGCTAACTGATTTAGGTTTTTGCTCACAATTTCTTTAAGAACACCTCCAAGTACCAAATAATAATTTAGAACAAAAATACCCATTTCCTAAAACTGCTTTAATGTCACAAATGATCCTGAAGAATGGAAATAAAGCCGAAAAGAAATCCAGTCATTTAAATGGAAAATACCAGCTTTCTTATACTTGGTGGATGGTATTCCGCATAACCTTCCAATCAGTTGGACTTATTAAAGAGGTTGTTACATTTCCATCAGCTGAAATCAATGAAGCCTCATGAACTTTTGCAAAAAAATAAAGATGAACAAAAAAAATCCATTTAGTGAAAAAACAGTAAAGAATATGCATCAATACTCCTAATTCTTAAGAGAGAAAAATCATATCTGATCCTCATTCACAAATCTAAACATAAGAGAAATGTTTTTAACTGTCGATTTATTGGCCAACCTTCTCTATCACCTAAACTGTTTAAAAAAAATATTAATATTCCACTCCTCATTCAAAATACATCAACATTTCAACAAGTACTTTTCTCATAATCTCTCTTCTTCTTCTTCTTCTTCTTTCTCTTTGTCCCCATTTATACCTTACGGTGTTGGGTCCTCATAATCTCTCAAGAGATCAAATTGAGTTCTAAAGAAATAACATGTACCAAATTTCTAGGGTATTACTATTTAACCAAATGTATACCATGGATGAAAGTTGGATATACTTGTTCACTTCCCCTCAGCCAGCTTACTGAACCTAAATACCTTTGCTTTAGATCTTAATGAATTTATTTCCAAGAAGCATTGTAACAGAAGTCCAGAGGTAACACAACCGATATAAATAAATTAAAGTTTTTGTCCATATATTTCTTTGAGGACATCTCCAGATACCAAACAATATTTTAGAGCAAAAACGTCCATTTCTTATAAGTGGTTTACTGAAAAAGAATAAAAATCAAACCAAATAAGAATCCAGTCACTCAAACAGAAAATATTGGCTGACTTTTTTTTACACGGTAGATGGTACTTCATATAATCTTTCAATGAACAATTGTATAACTCATTAGCTCAAAGAGGTTGCAACATTCCCTTCAGCTTAAATCAATTAAGACAGAAACCATCATGCAGAAAAATCATAGCCTATGGGAGTCCATTGTTGGGTAAAGGCCTTCTTTATATTTTTCCTGGTCTTTTCCAAATTTCATTCAAATTTTGTTTATCTGTATTATCTCACCAACCCATCAGGTTTTCGATTATGTCTTGGTCTTTGTTTCATATGCGATGTCCATTTTATTATCCTGCAAACGTGCCCGGTTCAGTTCCAATTTCTTACACTCATTCGCTATATAAGTTGTTTGGAATCTATATTTTCTGTCTTTTATTCTCACTTTTTTGCTTAACGTAGTTTTTAGAATGTAGAGTAGTATCTACTTTTTTTAGTACTTTTTGGGTTGATAATACGCAACTATTGCAAATCTTGCAAATGGGATCATTTGTCCCAAATAAATACTTTCTTCTTTATATGCTACTTCTTGTTCTTCTATTGCTGTTCTTGATTTTTTTCCATTTATATGAAATCAATGTAGTAAAAGAAAATGGGTAAAGAACACGTATCGATGCTCCTAATTTTTATGAAGTCGAATAAAAAGACAAGATTTTCAATCTACCCTTCATCCCATCTCTTGGAATTATCACATAATGGCCAAAGAATGATAAAATCATTAATTAAGTGGTTATAATATACAATGTTTAAATATAAGCTAATTAAATTAGGAACAGTACTATACCGAGCTCTATGACCATATTCGTTTATCTCCTTATTGTTAGTTTGAAATTAACTTTTATACCAAATCATTTTAAAGCTTATGCCTATAGTCTAATACAAAACACTCGTAGTAAAGTGTATGATTTGTTTTACCCGCCACTGCCGGGACCACCACTGCCACCTCCTCGGCCACCTCTAGATCCACTTGGGCCACCCGAACCACTGTCTAATCCAATCAATGACTTGAAACTGCAAAACAATCGTAAGTGCAATCCGATGACCCAATCGAGGCACGGTGATACTCACAAGAAAATTATGAAGGCAATGATGCCCCACAACAGACCAAGGAGCCTCTGTAAGCTCCATGGCTGATCCTTCTGAACCGTGCCATCTGCAAGTACATTTTTTAGGAGCATTAAGCCAAAGTGGTTAGGATATAACATTCAACACTTACTAGAAATGTAGACCATTACGTATGAGTATTTCTATTATAAAACTTCCAAAGCATTTTTCTTATGTATCTATTTTATCAAAAATATAATTTTTCTTAGGTGGTGTCATTCATTATGTTTACGTAATCTTCAAAAATTGATGACACACAAATTTAAGCACGCCCACCAACAATTCAAAGCCAATTTCCCCTAAATGCTCATTATAAATGTTTATTTAAAATATGTCTTCTATTAGAGTACACTTAAAGCAAAATTTTTGGTTTCTCTCTAGCCATACCATATGTACTATATCGGATGTTTATCCTCGCATCTTATACTGCTTACTCCATGCACTGGATATATTTTCCCTTCAAGAAGCTCATTCATCAATTTTGGTATATAAGGAAGTATGTAAAAAATTTTGGATCTCATTTATATGTCGGATAATAACAGCATCTTCTGTGTAAGCACAACTTCTTCTAATATTACCAAGATATTTATTTGAAAAGATCACTGATTTAGTTTCATGGCAGTGGTTTCAGCTGCACTGGTTGTCTATAAACATAGTTACTCGCCGATACAAGGTTTGTCTAAGAGCCCATACTCCTTTTACACTTTTTCTCTTAAAATTGACTCTGAAGTCTGAAAACAAGGCACCGAGTGTTATTGAGTCTTCAGAATTACAATTCTATCCCATAACAAAAGGTCCAAATACATTTTTATACTTGGTACTATACAGTTTATGTTTGCTACCATACTTTTGACCATAGTCAAAACACAAAAGGAATGATTCTCTTTGAATATGTGCATATACACAGAAATTGGCGAACAAAACAGAGAAGCAAATCCTGTCTTCCCTATTTACTTCTCCATTTGGTCAGGGTGGAGTTTTTATGCCCACGTTTAAGATGTGCATATTCGGACTCTATGTACCAAGAGAGGTTCATATGTACCCACATCGATGCCCCCAAAAATGAATATTAAAAATATCGCCGCTGCCTGGAATTATATGAACATGCGCAGTCTGTGCCTTCCGAGTCATAACCTAAAATAATGTGTATTTACAATATGAAAATAAATGGAAATGTGGTTAATACTGAACACAACCCTATTACCCCTCTTGTTGTAGTTGATTAGTAGTTATTGCCAAATTATAAACAAAAAAAACTACATCAATTGTCAACTGTTTGTTCCAGGTCTTTGTAATAATAATAAAACAAAGCTTTTGTTTCTAAGTAGAGATGACACCCAGAAGATTTGTATCGATGTCTTAAAAAAGAATTATTGTTTTGGTATCGTCGCAATTAGCTCAACTCCCTGTAATGTTCCTAAAACACTAAGACAACATCAAAACATGGATATGCAGTGATATCACACAGACCATTTTCATTGCAAAGGTTGGTGCACACTATCCAAACAAAAATTTGCAGCTTTGATTTAACACTGCATTTGGTTTTCATGGTAATCTAAATTAACTAACACATAATACAGTTTTTAGCTGTATTTACTTAGTAATTACTCTTTTGGTTAGGTAACTAAATCTTCATGGCCAAACCCTTCTAATTGAGGCATAAATCAGGGCTATTATTTACTGTTTGTATTTTATGTTGTATTTTATTGTTTGTTTTTATGAACTGTACAAGCATTTAGCATGTCTATACTGCTCCTCCTTTTTTAAATTAGTTGTTAATATTACAAGTTTCATGATATAGAATCATTCTGCCTGTTGCCGGTTGCTTCGCGTCTTCACTTAAACTCTGCTACCGGCGTCACGGCTGTTTCCTATGGAAAAGCATTATTTCTAACAGCTGCTACTAACTCTCTAAGGAATTTTCTGGCACTTCTGCCACGGAGAACGACTATTTTGATACACGAACGCTGTTCTACTTGGGTCACATCACCTTTCACGACGGTTGATTGACCGTTGATTTAACATTGCTCTCTGCGCAGTTACAGAATGTCACATAGCCCTACTGTATCCAATGTAATTGTAACATGGATGTTTGTTCTTCTTATTGGACGGATTTTAGTAGGACAGAAAAATGTCCAGTTCCATGTAAATCGTTAGTGGCTCAAAATTAAGCTACCGTTCATATAAACAAAAATACATGTAAACGTTTAGTAGGTGCAGCTCCTAACGGAGTTGTTATTTATGTGATCGAGTTGTACAGAGGCTCAATTTTAGATAAAAAATTATTCAGACCTGTGGTGTGTTAGAACAACTGGAACCTAGAGATTTACTACTAATAGATAAAGAATTTCTGATTAAAGATACATTGCCAACTAGTGTTTATCTGAATATGCCATCATTTTTGTAGAACCAACTATTTAGTCCGCAAGAAGTACAAAAAACTGAAAGTACGACATGAGCAAGCATCTATATTTGAAGAATGAAGATGTATATTTTGAATTTAATTCCACATGCATCGATTGTTTTTCAAGTTATTGCTGGATTTACGAACCTCCTTTAATTAAGGAAGAGTAGGACTGACGCTTAAAAGTATATTTTATTTTATAGGACGCTTGTTGGGTGTCAGTGTGGCTGCATGGTTGCAGTGTGGACAGACTCGGGTTTATTTCTGGGGCTCAGATGCCTGGTGGGTGGCCTGCTTAGTCACTAAAAATCACTGAGCACCTTTGTTTATTTCGAGCAAAGGATAATAATGCCAGTGCTTGTTACATTGTTCTGCATCAGAGATGGTGCATGATGACCAGATAGTGGGGGCAAACATATGAGAGCTTCAACCTCTTACTTCACAGGCTGGGCTCCCATGGGGGGTTTTGATCACATGAAACCTTTCTATATACTTCTTTGTGTTGTGAAAAGTTCTGCCACAAGTTCATTAAGGTCATTAGAAGCTAATATTGTTCTAATTTCCATTTCAGTACCAACTGACATCTCTAATATAATCATATATATTCAACATATTGTATTGTTTCTTAAACTAGTTTACATATGAATGTACATGTGCGTTTATAGGAAAATCTCTACCAAATTGCGAGTTTATCTTGTGCACTGGAGATGTTATTCCCAAGTAATAATTTTCTGCTTCCAATAGATTAAGTAACTGTTAGCATTCATATATTAAAATAGGCGTTCCCAATAGTAGAAATGCCGGAGAATGCCACAGAGAGTCGGTAGAAGCTGTCAGGAATAATGCTCTCTCATAGAAAACGTTGCGGGGTGGGTAGCAGAGTTTCAGTGAGGATGTAAAGCGACCAATAATGGGCAAGATGACCTGTGCGTCAATATGTCATATGTAGTAGTTGATCACCTGATGGAGACCAACAGACGATGGACACTGCTTGAGTTAAGAGAAATAAAGTAGCATCAAGAAAGCATTGACCTGCGTAAAGTTGTATCAAAGTCCAATAGTGCACTAGCAGCAGGAACAAGACCACTTCCTTTCAAGAATTATCGCTATCTATGAGTCTTGGACCAGTTGGCAAAATGCAACATGCAGGATCACCAAGAAAACAAAAGTTCCGTCACAGAGGACGTCAGGAAGTGATTGTGTGCTATTTTATTCCACATGATACCAGCTTACAACAGGGACTTTCTACTGAGATGGGCATGCTGTGCTGTTAGGGAGTCTTTATCTTCCAGATAGTGTAATCATTCTCCATGATAATGCAGCAGAGTGTATAGGGTGGCTACTGCGGTGCTGGGAATGTTTAATCATTTTCTTCATACATAATATATGAATGATCATGTTTAAATACTTCACCAAAACTTCACTTCTATAACAGCTGTATAGCTGCAGCTTTATGGCCACGTCCCCATTGCACTGCCTTTAGATGACTTACATCATATTCACTCACTTCTTCTTCTTCAGAAGCTCAAAGAACATATAAAAAGAATGAGATGACGATGATAACATGTAATATGCTCTCCACAGAAGCTACAGGCAGGTTTTCTTCCGATGAACTCAAGCCAATAAAGAAGTAGTGCTTTTAGAGGATGGACATTTTGCTTTCAGTGATCCATTGGTTTCTAGCATAGGTATTAGAGAGAAATGTAAACTTAGGCATACTGACACATAGCATTTGACTGGACTCTTAGAGCCTTCTTTACTGGAACTTTCATTGTCCTTTTGGTGCCACGACTTTACCCGTTTTCTAAACAGTAATTTTCATTGCCATTCCACATTTGCAAAATCTTGTGCTTCTGCATTATGATTGTAAATTTTTATTAAAATCTTTAATTCAACTTTCCCTAATGGAAAGGTTTATTTTTAAAAACTCTTCTGAACTGTCCTTACTAGCTAAACGTTTGTTTTTGTAGAAGAGTTGTTTAATTCCAAACCGTTCTTTCGTAGATTAATTTGGTCCTAGATTTTTGTAGATTTGGCTTCTTAAAAGAACTTACTTTATCTTCTCCCTTTATACCTCTCCCATTTTTTATATTCTATCTCTAGCTAAGGTTCTAACTTACTGGAGTGTCTTTTCTTTTCTCTTGGCTATTCCATACGGGGTCGTCCCCTAGGTATTCGTCCTTCACTTCTCATATCGAGTATTTTTTTGGATAACTCTGCTCTCCTATGTGAACTATATGGCTATACCACTGTAGTGGCTTCCTTTCTAGTTTTTCTAATATGGGGTATTGTTCCAGCGCTTCGCTAATGCTTCTGTTGCTTACTTGGTCTCTTCCCTTTCCAACTATGCTTCTCAAGTATTGCATCTCTGCTTCTGTGACCTTTGATTTATGTTTGTCAGTTACTGCCCAGGATTCTGCTGCATATAGAATTGTTGTGATATATACGGTTTTATTAATGTGCATTTTTGTTTTCTTACTTAATTCTTTCTTTCCTATTAAGGTTTTGTTAATCTGGTAATATATCCAGTTGGCTTTATTTATTCCTATTTTCTTATCTATTTTTTCATCTCTACTTATTACTGTTCCTAGAAATTCGTATTCTTATGTCTATTTGTTCATGGATTATTTTGCTTTTTTCTATGTTTATTTCCATCCCTTTTTGTTCTAGATTGTCTTTGCAAATCTCTATGTTTATAGCTGGTGCGGCCGAAAAAGTGGACTGTATAGGTAATTTTAAAATTTGAACAAAAGGAACTTGAAACAAAGCTATAGCTAAAAACACTAACCTATCGAAACGGCGCTTTCCCGCAGAAATCGGTTCTCTGCTGTTGGTCCTGGGGGTTTCGGGAAAAGGAAATAAGGGCGTGGGTAAAAGATAGGACAAGTTACCCCAATCTTCACAACGGAGCCGAACGGTAACGTCTTTCCTGGTGCAAAGGTTCTTTCGTCGTTCCTTGCCGAGCCAGCGAAGAAAAATGGACCGAGTTTTACCGGCAAAATTTTCAACCCCGAAATGCAATCGGGAAACTAAAGGGCCTCCGGGAAGAGGTTAATCTGGTCGGCAAAATATCGAATTTCGCTACAAAATTTGCTTTTGACAAAAGCCTCGCAGAAATGAAAACTTCTGCTGTCGATTAAACACGCCGGCGAACTCTCGGTTAAAAATGCTGTCGGTTTATGGAAAATTTAACCTACCACAAACTAAATTCAAAAAAAAAACGACGCCTGCGAGAACATAGCAAAAGGCCAAAAGCGCGTACAAAAGGCGAAGCCTAAACGTAGCAAAAGGCGAAGCCCGGCCCGCGGCCTATATATCAGCGCTCCGCGTGCTCGGACAAATTCGGCCGATATCTCAAATTCAAAATATACAAGAAGGAATCAAAATACGGCCGGCCCTAACTTAAAAATTAAAATAAAAGGCAATTGGAGATTGGCGCGAACAATAGCTGTTGTGGGTAATTTGCTATTATTAATATGTCGTCTGCATATGGTAGGTCTTCAGTACTTATTGGGCTTAGGTGCAGATATCATCCTAGTCTTGTTTTCCTAGTTTAATTTTTGCACTTTGTAGTCCTTGTAGATTACAAAGAGTGGCAGGCCTAAGCTGTCTCCTTGTTTTATCCCCCTTTCCATTCTGAAGATCTCTGAAAAATGCCAGTTTAGACGCACTCTTTCTTTATATTCTTGTGTAGATTTTCTGTCACTCTTCACATTTTGGATGAGACCTGTAGTTCTTTGAGTGTATCCCATATATGTATCCAGGGTACTCGGTCAAATATTTAGATCTATAAGGGCCAATTATAGTTTCTTGCCTTTGCTTATGGTTTTTTTCTATTATGATTCTTATCGTGAAAGTCTTATGTTTGTCTCCTGGGCAGAAAGCTGTTTGTTCGTCGTGTATTCTTTCCTCTACCCCAGCTTTTAGTGTTTTTTTTTTAAATTCTTCTGTATATTTTATACTGTTTGTCCCCAGTCGCACTGGGGACAGACATATGGCTTTGTAACTGTCACAAGTAGAATCTCCCTTTTTATATATGGGGATTATGTTATTCTCCCAGTCTTCTGCTATTTCTTATATATATTATATACGACCCCCTTTTTTAAACAGTTTCGGGGTAAGGTTGTCTTTCTGGGCGATTTCCCACCTCTATTATCTCTTCCTCGTCCTTGACTGGGTTACTCCTGTCTTTCTCTTCTGGGAGGAATTCTAGTTCCGGACCACATCAGAGGGTTCCAGCTTGCTTTCTATGATAGTGTTATATTGTGCTTTGGCGGCAGTTTTGTCTTTGGTCACTTCTCAGAAATTTCTCCGCGTACTGTTGTGCCCAGATCTCCTTGAGAAGCGTTGTTTTCAACACTGTGCGTTTCTGTAAGCCGTGTGATATTAGTGACATTGAATTTTTTTTGACCATTAACCGTTGAACACAAACAGGTAAAAAGCTTATCGAAGCGAATTTATATCTGGGCTAAAATATTGCAGGAAGAATTGAGATACACTGTACTAGTGTGGACTGTTGGTGTCTTTCAGAAACTGCTAATTTATTACTTTGCCACATTGTCTGGTCCGATTCTATCGTGACAGGAACAGCTCTAGCTACAACGAGAATTGTACCTGCAAAAGTCATAATCTGCTTCTGAAAAATCTTAATATAATAATACAACAGTATGAACTTGGAGCGTTTACTGTTCTTTTACTCACTTATTTGTAATAAATGTTTGAAATACTTTGATTAGATTTTGTATAATTAGAAAAAACAATAGAAAAACTGTTCACATACAATAAGTACATTTTACAGTGTCATAATATTATCGTATCAACTATAAAAAATAATACATTTTTTACTGTCAAATATTTATTTTCAAATTGGTATTTTGTAATTTATTTAAATAATACAAAGAAAGCTTATTTAAAACTGACATATGATAATATGCTTCTTCTTTACTAAACCACCAATCGGACTGCTGCTGGTCGCAAGTAGACTTAAAAAAATATTTATTGTAGTCATTGCACTTATTTCTTTCTGATTTATATATTTTCTTATTTAATCTACTTATAAGGTCGTTTGTAGCTATATTCACTAGTTTCGCTGTATGTATGCACAAATCATCTTTCTCCTTTGCGGCACCTGTAAACCTCCGTTTATTTACAGCAAAAAAATCAGTTATATCCGTTTGTTTTTTGTTTCTAGTCTGTTTAACCCTTTTTTTAGATATAATTGGTGATGAGTGATATTGGGACTTTCGTATAGCCTTGCCGTTTTCTGGAATTTCTACATATTCACATGAATTTCTTCCATTGATATTAATCTGTTTACAGTCCAATATATTCGAATTTAGATCTGTTCCGCAGTAATTGTGTTTTGATGGCTTTGTATCATCACTATGCGACAAAGTTATATGTTCAGAGTAATAACCTGAGTCTAAAGATTTTTCTTGCTCACTATATTTTACTGCGTTATTTATAATTGGCTGTCTTGGCGCATCTTTATAAATTTCAATATTTTTTAAGTCAAATAAAATATCATCATTATCACTTTGTATATCATCACTTTTGCATTCTTCGTTCGAATTACTTGAAATATTTTGTATTGACGTGTGATGATTGTTTACGATGCAATCCTCGATTTCTGAACAATAAGTGTCGTCCATTACTTCCGTTTGATGAAAATCGAATCTAAAACAAAAATTAATATCAGACAGTTGTCTAGCTTTATACAAAAAGATGGAAAATAAAGATTTATATTACATGTGAATTACTATTATTATTATTACTACTGGAGCCATGGTGGTTTAGTGGAGAGAACGCTAGACTACGAAACCAAGAGTTACGGGTTTGAACCCCACTCTCGCCTATTCGATCACTGGCATTTTTACGGTCCAGCTCGACTCAGGCTGCAATAAATGAGTACCTAGAAGTCAAACTCTGGAGTAATAATAGGCAGTCGGTACGTAGCGCTAGCTACGTTACTGCCCTTGTGTACCATAGGCTCTAGATTGTAGCAGACTTATCCTGTTACGACCCTAAAGGGCCTTCAAGGTCTGTTATGGAGAACTATTATATTATTATTACTACCTTTACATCGATTTAGCTTGACTTAATTTTGTTTCTCTCCTCTATGACACATTGCAAAACAAAAGAAAAAATTAAACAAAAAACTTTTCTATTGAAGTAGAATATTAAAAATAAGGTTTAATATATTTTTCGCATCGTTATAATATCATCAAGTATATTATCATTAAATAAGCTGCTTAATAGTAATAGTTATAATAATCTTACCCATGCTGCGTTAAGAATTTAATTATCGGAAATGGCAAGCAGCCACTAGCAATCTTAAACCTATTAATAACGTTAAATTAGTTATTGTATTTGCTACTACTACCCTTACTACTTACCTTAACAGTAACTCAATTTACTATCTGTACTGAACTAAGTTTCATGGTTTGTTAAAAGCGGCGTCTATCGGAAAGATCCGATGATTAACATTTGCTCGTATATTAGCTAAGACAAATGACGTTGGTACAGTATTCTAGCGACTACCCAGGACTTAAATACTGGTCGACATAGCCAACAGAATTATGGAGTGGAAACTATTTTATTATTATACAGACACTGCTCAAGGATTTGCAGATTGATGTAAATTTTTATACTTGCAATCTGGCAAGATCGTAGCTTCCACAATAATCACCACTGAACTGTTTAAAAAGGGGTAATAGCTTTTGCCTTCAATTTTGCTCGCATAGCTGCTTATTTACTTTATGTAAATACACATTTTCCTAGGTTATGGGTACAATACATATAAATGCGTATTTTCATATAATTATTCGATGCAGCAATATTTTTATAACTTTTTACATTTATATGATCTTAAGCGCGGTCACTAGAGACGACCCCCTGATTTTTTTGTTGATGTCGTATCCATAGCAACAAGTTTGATTGCGCAAGTGTACGAAAAATATAACCAACATAACCTATTTTTTTAGTTGTCCTAGGAAATAATTTTGATAATAAAGTGGATGTGGCAACTACAAAATGAATGGGGTAGTCGCGAGGAAACCTTGGAGAAAAAACTTGTACGAAAATCAAGAATATCCAGACAACTACACTGATGAAAGTTTCTTGAAGGAACTGCGTGTGAACCTGCACTTCAAGCCGGTATCTTTGCAGGAGAGCGTCTTGGGTGCAGCGCTGGTGGTGCAGGAGCTGTGTACTGTGATCATATTTGTTATAATCTACACGTGCCTGTATAATGAGTGGGCAGACCCGAACTTTATATTTTATTCTACCAGCAGTTGTACGTTATGTGGGTTTATAGTTTATCGACTCTGCTATAGTAGCGGAATTAAGCTAATGCTGGGACATGATTTACGTACCGTTTTGATATTCCTGGTGTTCGGCCAACTTTTTTCTCCAGTACTGCACACTTTAACAGACACCGTTAGTACAGACACTATTTACACAATGACTTTTTTTATGATGTTAATACATTTAATATTTTTTGATTATGGTGTACAGGCTGCTGTAGTTTCTAACAGTCTATCACTGAGTGCAGCTGTATTTGCATCGATATGCTTGTCATCACGATTAGCATCAGCGTACCAAGCATTTATTTTGATAACCGTTTCAATAGAATGCTTCCTCCTGTTCCCGTTGTTGAGGAACAAAATAGAGAAGTCTTTTATTGTTACCCTACTGTTAATAAGCTTTGTAACATTAATCTTATCAATAATTGATTTATTAATGACAGCTTTTTTTGTTCTCACAATTATTTTTGTTAATGTTGTTTGTCCAATATTATTTACAAAGTATCAAAAGTACAAAGACAACATTTATGGCCCTTGGGACGAAGCCATAGTTCAAGGAATAGACAAAATTAGCAACTAACTTAACATATTTTGTAACCACATTTAAGAAATATCTTGTTAAACAGAACAGAACAATAATAAATTTATTTTACAGGCACAAATTGGATTAGTCGTTTTATTTTCCTTATTAGGTTCTCTATGAACTGTTTCTTCACCTCGGAGGTGCCCTGAAAATAATAATTTCAAAAATTGCACGACTATCGCAGCAAATGTTTATTACCTGAGCAGTCTCCAGTAGTTGTTTAGTAAAGCTGTCATTAAAAATGGCCACTAATCCTTGTTTTAATTTGCTAATATCATCTGCGGAAACTTTCCATGTTGCTTCGGATGCTGAACTCAATGTTGCTGCAATGTTTCACAGTTGTGAGTTCAGTGCACATTTTAGTTGAAAAACTCACCATCCAAGCTAAAAGTGTTGCTCAAATCAGGAATTTCGCCCCGGTGCATTCTCGGTATAGCCCGCAGCATATAATAATCAAGGTGGGCCCACAGCAGGTATAAAGTGTTGTCTATGATGAAACTACAGTACTCAAACTCTTCCTTCTTCTTCTCCAGTCTCTCTGATGCAAGCTGCATAGCTTTCTCCCGCATTGTAGCAGCATCGTAGACTTGCTGAGAAAGCTTCAAGAATTCCTTCAGATCAGTGTTGCTCATGGTTGGAATTTCACCAACTTTGCACTGCAGGGAATCCAGAATGGTTCGTTCCTTGCGGTAGTACTCGACAGTGTTAATTAGATGCTGCACAACAGTGCCTAGCGTCGGCGACTGATCTGAACCTGAATACGTATCGCCCAGTGTGGGTTGGAAAATTACACATGCAGTGGTGTGGTTTATATTGTTGCTGCAAATGAGGTTTCGAGCGTGCACAATGAGGTTCACCACAATTTGGAACGAGTACATCAAACGGTTTGGCGAACTCTCCAGCAGCTCTTTTATTATTTGGGATGTAAGTGAAAATTTCGAAAGTAGAATGAGCATCAGCTTTTGTATGCGGTGGAGATGGGCCCTATTGTTTTGGATGCCTTCCTCACTTTTAAACATGAGAGTCAAGTTGTTGCTAGTAGTTCTTGCTATAACCGAAGTTAGGCAAACGAGTTGCTCCAAAAACTCCTCGACAGCGCTGGGCTTCCTGACCGTAGCACAAATTCGATCACATCTGAGTGACTGATTAGGTAATAAATTATTTGCTCCACAGCCGATAAATTGGTTGCACTCAAGCTTGTGATTATGGAATTGCATAGATGTAAGGTTGGCAGAAATATTTGCAAATACCGGCTACTGATAGGTGGTATAAAGTCTTCTAAGCCGGACGGTGGCATTTGAGACTCTTTCAATATTTCAGGATGCGAACTGAATACCTTCATGCTGCTCAGACAAGAGAGGATGTGCTGCTCCAAAAGTAGTTCAGCTCCCATGCGTGTAGCTGCTATTTGCGTTAATAACAGCAGCCGTGCTGCATAAACATATAAAGGTTTAAGGTTGCTCGGCACTGGATCTAGTGTTGAGACAAGTTCTTCGTCACTGGCGAGCACATTTTGGATAATATTCTTGAGGTAACCACGTCGCTCCAAATGGATAGTCCACGAAAAATCCCCTCCTGTACTAATTAGTAAACTAAATGAGGCCATAGCTAGCGTACGGACAGCATCGTGGCCACCGATGCAGTCATAACATATAAGTTCCACAAACTTATCCGGAAGATTAATACGAGTACGCCCATCTGCATAAAAAGCTTCCTGTAACTCAGTATCTATATCCATTAGCTGTAAGAATGTAACCAGTGATGTATATAAATTAATACGGACATCTTGAGCCTTTGCATTTGAAACCAAAGTCCACTCGATTAGATGGGTAATGACTATTTTTAGTATGTTAGCATTCATGTGTAATATATTTGCATTCTCTAACTGGTACTTCATTTTGAAACGGCAGCGTCGGAAGTTTTCCACGAAAATTAACACAGCACCAGACAAGTGTGATTCAATTTCTGGAAGGAGGAATGTATTGGCGGCCTTCTTGCAGATACTTTCCAGTAATACGATGTCCAACAGCTGCTGATCAGAAGTAGATAGCACCTCAAAAGGTGTATATATAGCAAGAACTTCCGCTACTTGTCGCCATCCATCGATATAGCGCACAGTAGCTGCTGCAGCATTCCGATTGTTGTTAATGTTCAGAGCATGTACAAGTACCTTCTCCACTTCTTGCATGATTGCTTGTCGCTGTCCCACAGCAGAGTTTGCATGGAGTGCAGTCATTTCATCGAGTAATGAACGGTGCAGTTTACGAATGTCAATTAGGTTTGGAGCAGTTCCACTGCAGCAATTGCTCAGTAAATTGTTTAGTGCGTTATTGTCAAAATAATTCCATTTAGGATTAGCAACCTCTTCTGCGGTTAAATCAAATTTAACAAACAATTTAAGGAGCAAGTTTTCAGTACGGTTACTTTCGACATCAAAATTGGATATCTTTTGAATAAATCCCCCGGAAGCTTTCTGATCTTGTTTCGGCATTCCCACTAGCAATTTTGTAAGCTGTTGTAAGTAGAAATTCTGGTTTTTCCCACACATGACCTTCAACTCTATGGCTATTGTTTTTAAGAGCCATGCCAGCTGATTGAGCTCCATTGCATCACCGGTACCACTATTCTCGCTGCAGAATGTCAGATGATCCGGAATGAAGTGGGGGTTTTGCCGCAAGTAACGAAGCACAGGTTCTGAGGTCTTATGATTGTTACACAATAAATAAAGCATATTATAAGTGGATTCCAGCAATGATGGGCGTGGCTTGTGCACCCCTTTTATGACAGCACATCGTAAGATACCAAATACGGAGTGTAGGCAGTTGCGTGGAAAATCAAGGACACCTGGTTGCTGAAATAACGTCTGGGAAATATCATGCCGCAAGTCAAACCCTAGCAAAAAGTGACTTAGATTTGGGGCACTGTATGTCAGACACTGTTTGAGTAGTTTCAAAATAGCTTCCTTCATGTCTTCAATATCATCACCACCATTGGCGTCTAGACATTCAACAAAACCGCTTCTGATCAGTTTGCTTTCCTTGTCATCTGATAGCAATATATTCAGAAATTGAGTATGTAGCATGGCAGAAGCTGTAATGTGTATTACAATCTTAATACTAGTCAAAGCGTGTTTTGGAAGAATATTTTGGAATCCAACATATTTAGAAATATTAAGGCAGTAATCTGGTTGACCGCTTCGTTGATTGATAATGAGCAACAATTTGCTTAGGTGGAAAAAAATTATAGAGCTGGAGAGTGATGACAGCAGATGGAAAAATGTAGCTTGGAGGGTGAGAGCACGTTCGAGTACGTTTAGGCACCTAAGTGTACATTCTTTGAGATAGTTTTGTCCGGTAAATGTAAAAAATTGTCCAAACAGTTTCTGCCCTTCTTCGATCAGATACAAAATTAGATTCAAGAATTCCGACTTTGAATTAAGTTGCAGCATAAGATGAAAACCAGGTGGCAAGTTGAACTCATCGGCAGGATTGAAGTCGCTTGCTTGAGGCTCATATTGCAACAGAAATTTTTCTAACAATTTCAAACACATGGCGCCAATCTGCCAGCGCTCTTCACCATTCTGATAACTGCGCACATTGAATTTTAAAAAGACAGAATCCACTATGAATGTCAGGTAAGGATCAAAACCTGGCTTGCGTGGGCCTGCACCCAGTGTTCGCGGGATGCCAAAGTCCGTAAGCACATCCAGCAGTTTTAAAACAGCACGTGTAAGTGGGTAGCACTCGATGCGTGACTCGACCTCATCTAACTCTGTTTGTATTCCCCTTGGTTGGTAAGCAGATGTTGTAGGGATGGTGACCAAAATTTGAGAAGCTTCAAGGAGATTCCAAGTTTGAGATGCAGTTTCTGGTGATTTGGCCAATGCTGATAGAGTGAGCAGCAACTCGGCTTTAAACGGCATTGGTACAGGGCACGCAACCAAACCTAAGAAAATAGTCAAGGGTGACCATCTGGGATGCTCACACAGTGCCAGCCGAGAAAAATCATCATATTCTGCAATGGTCCTGATGAGCCTTAGCACAGCTTGCAACCCTTCAATCTCCTGTGGAGTTATGCCTTTAGAAGGTGCGCTACGACGATACACTGTTTCAGCAGATGGCGTTTCTTGTCGTAAGCTGCTATAATACTGATTAAAAGAGGTGAAGAAATGGTCCCAAGTCACGGTACTGCTATAACCAGGCTGTTTGAGCATGTTGAAGCAGTGTCGTGCTGCTTGTGCACATGTTGATAAGCTACTTAACATATTTAGGAATGGTACGAAGAGCGTGGCTGGCACCATATCACCAGCAAGTCGCACGAACTTGAATAAAGATGCTGCACGAGGAGGTGCTCTGGATGCATACACTCCATGAATGCTCGATTCTGTCGGGCACCAGAAGTCTAGCACAAACTGCTGTTGAAATGGATCTTTTGCATAGAATTTGGTCAAAACTTCCATAAAGTTCTCAAAATAACGAGAGAGGCTACTAGGTGGCTGGAGGCCTTCGTTTGCATAAACCTGTATCACACGTGCACTTTCATCTGCTTTGATGCGCAGCTCCTTCACTTTCGGAAACATTTGTACTATGAAGTCGGTAAGCAAATAATGAATGCGTCTCATGTAAACTTGATCACTATACAGAGTTTCACTGTTGAGCAACTTGTAATTCAAAAACTCAAACACTTTCATTTCTAATGAAGCACATAACAAGCTAACCTCTTTATCTATAGCCGATTGAATTTCTCTAGTTTGTGGCATCAAGCGCAAGGTCGCAACTGTTACTGCAAGGCCAAATAGAGAGGTAGCTTGAAGGCCCTCATTGGTCCATTTTTGTTTTGAAGGTAAAAGTTCTGTGCACAGCATGTGAATGTAATCTTTATCAGCTAGAATTGGTAATGCTTGTATAGCCTTTTCTCCATCCTCTCTTATGTGTATGATGCTTAGATCCATTGCAGACAAAAGCGCAAGAATTAAGAAAAATGACACGTTATCCATCGTACCGCTTGCATCTTCTACTATCTTCAGCTGACGCAAAGTGCTGATTAAGTTAAGGGTAGGTTCTCTTAGCAGGCCACATTGGGCAGACCATAAAAAAACTGTTTCGGCCAAGCTGTTGCAAATGCCATTGAACAAAGTTACGACTTGGTTCCGGTGCCTTGGACCCCCTAAAGCAACATTTTCCTGCAGCTTCTCAAGTTCCTTGTTCAGGTCAAGAGTACGCAACAATTCAAATATACGATTGAAAATGCCGTGTTCCATGAGCTGGTCGGTGTAGATGGTTATGAAATTAATTAAGCCTTCAGGTAGGTTCATACCCCAAGAAACCCCTCGCCTTGCCTGAACCAGCAGCTGAAGAGATGAAACTAACGCTTTGCGGCCTTCATAATAAAGTAGCACAGCTACCAGACCCCGTGGCAGGCCGTAGTGGTATGGCATTTGAATCTGAGCTGTGCACAGAAGATCTAGGGCAACAAACTCGTTTAAGTCATACATATCCGACAGAATAATTGCCTCTTGGTATAAGTCTTTGGACAGAATTTGATGGCCGATTTCTTTGATGGCAACTCCATCTTCCATCCCCTTTTTGAGTTCCTCGCGACTTTTCGCGCTTTTTGGCTAGAAGCAGAAGGTTCAAGAAGGCATACATTGCACGTTACAGTTTCTTACCGGATTTTGCAGCAGTACGAGAAAATTCTGCTTGTGATTTCGCAGAACAGCCTCGAAGTCGGCTGTGGCCACATTTTTGTTGGCTTCGCAAATGTAGTAGTTCGCAGTGCGGTACAGCTCCTTGTAGGGAGTCCACAAGTCCTCCGATTTCGACAAGCCTAGAATATTCGCTCTTAATTTCATTACGCGGTGACGCTTCATCGGCAAACCTGTACTCATGTTTATACCCTTTCTTCATAAACGATTAAACATTAACTTTGTATATCGGCAAGTTATAAACAAATAACTATTGTAAGGTTATGACAGAAATGTGTAACGGCTGCGGAGCGGTAAGCAGCACTACCAACGCGTTTATTTTTTGGTTACAAAATTAAAATTCGAATCTCCACTTGTTGGCGCTTGTGAGGGCTAAGTATAGAGTGTTGCAAATAAACCATATACAGGTTGCTTCAATGGCACATTTTTAATTATACGGAAATTACCTTGAAAATAATAATGTGTTACTATAAAATTATTTTCTTGACTAAACTTAAATGAACTGTCATAGTCTTTTTATTGTTGTTTTTAAAAGTTACTCAGTTTTAAAGATGAGTAATTTGGTTGTCTTTAACTTGTTTAGTACCCTCTTTCCGTGCTACCTACAGGTTATCTAACGTTTTCTAAAGGCTTATTATATTATTATATATTATATATTATATATATATATATTATTATATTATATTATATATTATATATTATATATTATTATTATTTTGGGTTTTTTAGTTTCTTCTGAATTCATCGCACTATCGGGTAAACTTAATTGGAGCTTAACAGTACTATTATACCGTTATTGAATGCTAAGCTTTTGAATTTGATTTAAAATTTTCTTGGACAAAAATTTTCAGTTATATTCAGTTACAACATTAAAAATACACCAAAAAGTGTAAAATTTGTTTTCGAATACCTTGGTCATTTCAACATTGAACATCAAAAAGCTGCTGCATATTGAAGCTTTTTTAGTTAAATTTAAACTTACCTTTGTCGAACCAGAAACGGGAGTGGAAAGATACTTTGATATGCTTTCTATAATAAATCATTAAGTTGACTTTTTATGTTTGGGATTTGTATTTAGTTTAATTGCTATACATTTCATAAATAAAGAAAATGTTGCTTTTCAAATCCAAATTGGTCTCCAATGTCGACTTTAACATGTGCATTTGAAACTTAAACTTTAAGGCGTTGGTCTCTCTGTTGTAAAGCAAAAACCTGTCCAAACATCTCTGAACATTTGGATTGTCATAAAACTACGCGTAACCAAAAAGAATAAGTACATTTATCGCATATGTGGAGAACTTTTACAAAAGACACTAAAAACAGAATAGTAAATTCATCGCTGTACCTAGAGACGTTCAATTAAGTACTCAAAGTAAAAATGTCGCTGGTCTTTACAAATTCTAATTTTTCTAGAAAGCCTGACTTCCAGAAAATCAATAACATTGAGATGAATCACGTAATGGATGAAACAGGGTAGTATTTCCGGCCACACCTGCTTACCATCCCTGGAGAAATTCCTCCTCACAATGATATTATAGTCACTGGTAACATTCAATGCTGACCTGGTCAAGAAAATCTTCTAGTTTTACACCTGATATATATGTGATAACAAAAAGAAGGCTTTAGGGAAGTTTCATACTGTTATCAAGTTGTCCCACGGTGCTTTATGTGCTTTAACTGCTTACTTGAGAAAACCTATGGCTAACCGTCTATAGCCTTGGACCTTGGACCTTATCAAGAGTTTTCAATTTTTCGTGGTATAACAGAACATGTGTTATATTTATGAAAAAGCTGGGGCAAGTTCAACTTATTTTAGAAACTTAATTTTTTTTCAAAAACAATGGATTTTCAAGGTCAAAAAGTTTCGATTGGCTGCCGTTTTAAAGCAAACGCGTAACCATTGAGGTTTGAAGTGAATAAAAACATTTATTGCATATAAAAAGAGCTTTAAATTTACAACAATAAATAATCCTTATCTCTAACATGCCTAACGTAGGTATTAATTATAATCGCGTGCTGTCGTTGTACACCAAGTCGTAGTTATCCGTCAACTTCACAAAGTAAGTTGGGATTTTGCCCTTGCCTTTGGCAAACACGTAGTCTCTGAACTCGCACTGCACGCCGAACCCCAGCAGAATTTTGGCCGTGTTCTCGGTTACCTGTATCTTTCCGGGCACTCCGGTCGAATCCATGCGGGACGCCACGTTGACAGTGTCCCCCCAGATGTCGTACAACGGTTTCTTGGACCCTACCACGCCCGCCATCACGGGGCCATTGTCAATTCCGATTCGAAGTTTGCATTCCTGCTCGCATTCCTCGTTCAGCCCCTTCAGCGCCTTCATCATTTCGACCGCAAACTTTATGAGGGTGACGACTATGTGTTCCTTGGAGGATTCCGAATATCCATCTATCAGCGATTGCCTTCTACCCGGATCCAAACCGCACGCCGCCATGTAGGTTAAGTTAGCCACCTTAATCTTCTCTATTTGCTTCCTGCTGTGTCTCGGTAGCAACTGAAAAGTGTTCTTGAAAATAGAAACACACACGATATAAATCCTACTTACATAATCAAAATCTTTAATTATTCTGTTCATTATACCCAAAAAGTACCTTTCGGAACAATCGGTTGGATAGTCCACCACGGTAGCAAAAATAACCGCTACGTTGTCGTACTCTTCGTTATACAAAACATTATTCTTTCTGTTCACATCTAAGTACAGTTCGGCTAAAATTTGTATGAATGTATCAGATGAAGAACAGACACTTATTACAGCCAAAAACGTACCTACGTGGATAGGCAAGATGTTTTTGAGCAGCATTTTCGTGATTTTATGCATGGTGTTGACTTCTCTTTTTTCTTCTATCAATTTCTGGTTCCATTGGTAATCCAGCCTGTTTAAGTAATCGGTCTGTCGGTCTATGACGTGCATGGAGATGGTTAGGAAAACTAAGCTCAGTATGTGGGCTATCTGAGGCTTCATCATGTAGTTGAACGTCTCGCTCGTCTGCAAAATGCACCATCTTTAGTTGGTTGCGGGTATTAAGGGCCCTCCCACCTGATAGTATTCGTGGTCAAACTTCCACACAGCGAAAGAGTAGAATACAGTAATAGTTGCTGCGACTAGCAACTTCAGCCCTATGTGAATGCGGAGAAACGCATAGGCCGCCAGAATCGCCAAAGACAACGAGTAGTTCATGTGCTGAAATTGAAGGGGAAGAGTTATGTGGATTTTCATGTGGACAGTTACGTTAATGCTTACCCAAGGGAGGATACATTGCTTGCGGGAGAATTCCTCACTACTTTTGTTTAGCAAGAAAGTTATTAACTTCCTAAATGCTTTGCTCGAAGAGTGTACTTGCTTACATTCTACCTATAAATAATTTGCTTGGTTAGTGAATAATACAAAGTAACAATGAAGCAAAATATCAAAAAAGAAGAAACCCTAGCACATTATATAAAAGGTCTTTTATTATAAATCTTGTGGTACGAGATAAATTGCTTATTTTTAATCTTTAAGCTTTGGACTTTTGCCGTTTCGCCAGAAAGAAAAACTAAAGAACATAAACAGTATATTATAAGATTTCTGACTAAAGCTTAGTGTGTGTTGAGCAAAAAATACGTCATTGTTAAAGTACCTACAAACTTTAGAAACGTTTATCCCTGTTCTCTTCAGAAAGTTTTTGATTTACCCTTAATTTACACTTTTCATTTAAAATTATTGGACACCTGTTCTAAGTTGCCACCAGACTTATCTTGTGCTTTAAGTTCTAGTAATTGACGTTAATTCTGGGTAAATCTATCTTTGCCTTAACTGAGGAGGAAATTTTCAATCAGAAACCAAACCATCTTAGCAGAAGCGGTAGATCATTCTTCATGAAGAGCTGTAACCAAAGCATTTTACGATATGTCGGGTTTTGGAGCAAAGCTACGTTGTAATTCATCCCAATAGTGTTCAGTTCGGTTCAAGTTAGGGGTCTAAGTCGATCAATCCATTTATGTAATGTTAAACCACACTGTCCCAAGCCCTGTGGATAGGAACAAAATTGCCCAAAAAGTTTTTGTTTAGTTTTACAATGGCATCCCTATATTGTAACGCCATATTCTCCAAGTTTCACTGTTGAGGTTATTTATCCTGGTACCTAAACCCTTCTATTAGACAGTTGTATGGCAAAGTGTTAATACTTCACTTTCAGTTGTCTACAGTTCGATGATGTCGTTCTATACACTACTGATGGCAACGTTAGCATTTGGATTGTGAGAAATTGTTTGACCTTGAAATTCACCAACATAGTCATAATATTGAGAAGCTTTTGGGTGATTTTTTTATACTATGGCTGTCTAGCCGGCCCTTTCTGTCATTACACGTGATCTACCATATTGTGACTGCTTCTTGGTTTCCACTTGACAATTTTGCCACTAAAAGTTGAGTGAGGCAAATTGAGAAGGGCTAAAATGTCCAAGTTTTTGTTCTTGTGGCAACTGATAACTAGACTAGGTCTCTTTGAATTACCCATTTTTTCACATTTCTTAGCACTAAATAACGGGGACTGGCCAAATCAGAGGTCTAGTCCCTAGGCTTGATATAGACTGGTCTGAATGGTGGGTGGTGATGTAGACTGCCCCCGTGCTTGTAAAAAGCACCTTTGTCTATCACATAGTTATATAAACTACGGAGTTTCCGTGGCTTTGAACGCTCTCGTGCGGCTCTTGAGAGATATATTCTTGGATTGAGATGTAAGTTGTGGTTTTTCGTGAACCATGGGCGCCAAAGACTGACCTTAAGGCTCCATTCTGGTTGACCTGTTAATGTGTGTCTTGGCAGCCGAGCTCCAAATTGGAATTGTGTATGTTATGGCAGAGAGGATGATTGTCTTATACAAGAGCAGAATATTCTTATTTTAGACCATTTTCCTTTCAAAGATCCTAAGTTTTGCTAGGTCATCTCATCAGTGAAGTGGTTTCTTGGTGAAGAGCGTCAGGCTCTTCTCCGGGTTGATTTCCACTTTCTATATGTTGTAATATTCTTTCAAGAAGTCAGTTCTTCTTGGAGCCATCGAATCGCGAGGGATAGTCTCAGCACTGCCGTATCGTCTGTAGCGGTAGAAGTCGTCGGCATGTCTTAGATGTAGATGTAAAGCGTCAAGGATAGGCCGAACTTTCTTGAAACCTTCTTCTGGAAGGGAAAGACTGAACAAGCCGAATCTTTGGCAGGGGTCTAAATAATGCGTAGCTCTGTGCTACATGGATACTGCTTTAGATTTTTTTAAAGAATGTTTTATTTGGGGGTATTAAGATCCTATGGTTCTTTATGATAGGAAAGTTTTTATGGATTTACTTATACAAAAACTTCCTTATCTTTTAATTTTAAGTTTAGCTAAAGGTCTTTAAGCTTAATAACTTTGTAACTTACAAGCCCGGCCAAAACGCTGGTAAGAAAAAGCCCGCAAGCCACGAGAAAGATGCAAGTCCTGATCGAAGTGCTCGTGGTCATGGCCAGGGAAATCTTGCAAACGAACCGAAGAAGGGCGTTCTTGGGCAACCCGTCATTTTCCGAATTCTCAAGGTCATCAAAACTTAATGGGCCCAGGGCAAAGTATCTGTTCCAGATGGAGTGCATCCAACTTAATGGTATCAAAATGAAAATCACGAATGCCAAAGTTGCGTAGTTCAACCATGAGTCCCAGCTTGGCCTGAAACGCAATACAGCGGCGTACCGTGACGATTACAGGCTCGTCTTTAAGCTTACTGGAATAGAGTCAGGTTCTGAATGACCGTCGTCGATATAAACAGGATGGCGTAACCGACCAAGTAGTACTTGAATAAAGGATCCATCAAGCGGACGAACTGCCATTCCATCTTGCATTCTCTAAAGGTCAGGAGCAACGGATTTATCTCCTTTACTTCAATCCATTGCCTGTAAAACATTAACAAATATATATTTACTTGCTTATCAATGTTTCTTACTGATATTTGGTGAGAGGCATGTTCTCGATGGCTTCTTTCATGTTCTCGTCCGTTTTGCTTAGTCGCTCGTTGTATCGGTTGATGTGGTTGTCCATAAAGGCTGTTCTCCGCTTTATGTCACTGGGTGTGATACGCCTCCCACTTATCCTCTTGCCCAAGGCGGGGTGGCCGCTCGGCCTCCTGTTTATCATCATGCCCACCGGCGTTTGGATGTTGCGAAGAGATTCTCTACGTTCGTAATGCTGGCTGTTAAAATGCAACGCCTCCCTTTCATTAGCATAAAAATCTGGTGCGCTGGAGCTTTTGAGCAAGCCATTCGAGCCGGTGTGGTTATTGTCAGGCGGCACGAGTCTGTCCGGGACATTTCCATTCGCAGTGGGGGTGGACAAATGGTTGTGCAGGATTGTGTACCCCTGAACTTGATTATCTAAATTATTCTCTAAGCCTTCGCTGAAGTCCGCTTCGCCGATCATGCTCAGCTTTTTCTTCTCGTTGCTTTTCGGCAATGTCTGAATGAAGGTTGGAGGGTCAGCTTGCTGAAAAACGACACACTGGTAAATTCCAAATAGAAACAGCAACCACTCTGTGATTTCAATTGATATGACTTTTTTATATGGTGCTAGGAAAGCTTTGCAATACATCTTCAATTTTTGTATACTTTCTTTGAAACTAGTCGTCAAACTTTTACCTTTCTTTAGGGTTTTGGAGACACTTGTTATCCTACACCATTATAAACTTCCCGAGGCTACGGATGATGAAGTTTCCGTACAACTCTCAAGCGTTTTGGGAGGTTGTGATTTCTCACGTACCACGAGGCGCAAAAACAGACCCCATTTATGGATGGTTTGGAGTTTTTTAGCTGAATAACGATTTTGTTGTCGTTGCTTTTGTTACCACCTTGTCTTGTCTTTCGTAGCATCATCAAACGAGTTGAACTATCTGCTAGATGGTTAAGGCATCTGTTATCTAAAGGAAATAAACATTTTCCCCTTTTATTCCCAATACGGAAATGTCCAAAGACATATGACAATTTTATCTCGTAGCAGACAAGATTGATCTCAAAGCGTCTTCAAAACTAAATTTTCCTTCTTGAAACTCCTAATACCACCTGAATATGGCCGTACGATAAGGACAATTATTTTCCGATACAATAGCCATTCTCTTCAAGCAGCTATCAACACCCAAAACGCGTGCTAAGTTGTAACGCAAAATTTTCCAGTATTTCATTTTTGACTAAGATCACATTGCAGATTTTCTTCACTACCATAGCTCTGTTGGCTGTAGTGCTGGTTTAAATTTGTCCTA
The DNA here is from genome assembly GCA_036346155.1 of Sinelater perroti. Lineage (NCBI taxonomy): Eukaryota > Metazoa > Arthropoda > Insecta > Coleoptera > Elateridae > Sinelater > Sinelater perroti. Next base: position 26,652 of record JARFIY010000006.1, on the reverse strand, counting down.
ATAAGCTTTAACTTCAAATAAATGCGAAGGCTTTTGCAGCCGGTGTTTTGGTGGATCGTGTGGTTGGTTCTTGGGTTGTTAGGCCGTGGTCGGAGTTCGAAAACTCTTGACACAACTGCGGCGGACATCTTCAGAAAAAAATCTTCTAAGAATAAGAGCCGAAAACGTCAAGAGTGTTCAAACTTCGACCACCCGAGAACCAGCCACACAAAGCCTTAACTTGTCACAATTTGCGGATTGCAAAACTTTTCTACCACTCCATGTATTACGTGCCAAGTATGTTCCAGATAACATTTAAAATTTAGGATAAATCACAGAATTCTATTTGTGTAAATAATTAATTTGTTTACCTCCTCTGATTGGGGACAAACCAAGAACGTCGTCACATTGTACGGCTTTAGACGCTCATCAACAGAGCCGGTGGGGACAGCAACGATGTTATATGGTTTCTTTATAAGGTCGTAGGTTTGTTTAGTTATATGGACCTTTCTGTAATCACAAACGTTTGGAATTCTTGCACGACCTTTTAACTTTATGAAATACCCTGGTTCCCCGGTAGTCTCCATTTTGTTTGCAAGATAAACATCCTTGGACCATATATCGAACTGCCATTTGGTCGATCCAATCAAACCGCTCAATATCCTTCCAGAGTGCACACCGATTCTCATGTCGATGTTTAGGTTTCTCTTTTCTCTAAAAAAAATTAGATTTTTATTAAGTTGTCAGGTTAGGCAACCAAATGTACTAGCTATAATAAAAGAAGATGCTTAACAATCAAGTAAATAAAGTAAAATAAAGAGAAGGAATGGTGCGCAATGGGCAATGGTACGTATACTGAACCCTGGCGAGATTCCAATCAATTAAAATGAATGGCAGGCTTATTTAAGCGCCCAAAGGACGCTTTAGTTATAATAAAGTGAGTGGGGATCACGTATTATTGGAATTTGAATGTAAGTATGTCTCTTCCTACTTTCAAGATAAATTTCATACTAAAAACTATAGTCGCTTTTTTTTCTTTTACTTTGTTATTGATTTTTACAAATGTGGACTGTGGGGAAAATTTTTACTTAGTAAGACATGGTTGTTGAAGATTCTTCAAGAAGCCTTAAAATGTATCGAGAAGAACGGTATATGGGTAACAGGTCAATGCTCTATTATTCTTGGGGAAACAATATGGGAAAGCCAGAAGATTGGATTTTTTTGAACACTCAAATTGAACTCAAAGAACTCGCTGAACACGCCATATTATTGCGCAACGTGTACTGTGGGAAAAGGTGTGGGCTGCCGCGCAACTTCAATAAGGCTTGCCGGCTGGGCTGCTGGAGTCATGGGGAGACATGTTGGTGTAAGACTTTGCACACCAAAAGTAACTAGTCTTAGTCAGATTCAAGGTTTTATAACAAACTTGTCTACAAGGATTATCAAACAAGGAATTGCGATGATCTTAAAGCACTTACCTTCAAAAAAAGGAAGCAGATAGGTGAGAGAAGGATTTTAAAGAAAGATATACCCAGTCTTGTCAAGTATGCAATCATAAAGGTTGCTAATGTGAGCAAAGTCGCGTTTAGCTTCTTCAAATCTGGGATTCTACCCTTTAATCGCAATAATTTAGAAGATAAGTGTTATATTATTTACAATATTTGATCTCTTTATGGTCTGGGGCGGAAGTCATAATGTTAAGAGATCAACTGAAGATTTTGCAAGCTACATCATCCTTGCCATTTCTCTCTGTTCTATGAAAGCAATACTCTATTGCCTCTTCTGGCTGTTACACCACACAAAGAGGTACTTGAAGAAAAGAAAAGAAGAATGACAAAATGTAAAAATGAAGAAAAGCTTAGAACAGAGAAAAAATCTGAAAGCATTTTAGAAAAACACTAAAGACCAACACAAAGATGAAAAGAAGAAATTTCCAAAAGAAACTTCCTAAAACCATCTTTTTATATTCTGAAACTGAAGATACGAATTTTGAGTTTGAAGAAGAAGTTGAGCTTTTATTACCCGTAAAGGTGGGTAAGAGGACCCATTAAATTTGCAACTATACCGGTTAAAAACGCTGCAATAGAAAGGCAATTGGTAAAAGTAAAGTATGATGTACTACTAAAGTCTATTATTTCATCGAAACATGCTGCATCTTACCTTACAGAGCGAATTATAGAAATCATCCGCAACCCAAGATCGACGCAAGCCTCTGCGTGGTTTGGGGCTGGGTTTGGGGGCAATCCGGCCACGCAGTAGTAGCAATCTCCCAGAAACTTTATGCGGAGTACGTTAAGGTCCTGAGTGCGTGCTGATTGTTATATAAACTTTAGTGAAAGTGCAACTGTACTTACTTCGGAAGCGTCGTCAAATCCACCAAACAGTTCGTTTAACGTTTCTACCAGCGTAACCACTGGCAGTTTGCTGGTCATCGCCGTGTAATTTACTATGTCGGCGTACAGAATGGTCACGTTATCGTACTCGTGTATGTAGGGGATGCTAAAAAGTCCCTGTTAACGTCTGGAAGAACTCTACAACCAACATCTTGTCACTTGGGTACGGAGGTTATTATTAGAACCTTTTTTTATTTTTGCTGCAACTTATGCAAACCTGGCTTTACCAACTTGATGCAATTGCTAATGACTCAATCTTTGTCTCTTTGAATACGATAAAATTTTTGAAAATAACATTTAAGTTTCTGATTATACAAGAAAACAAACTGTCGCCACAATTGACAAAAAGACAATTCTAAAGAGGGTTAAGTATTATTCAACTGTTTAGCCAAGTGATGTCAGCAGTATTTTCGTATCTTTTGCTATGTTTATCACACAAGTATGACTACATAGACATATTGGTAGAATACAAAACCTTTCTTAAGGTTAGGTAGCCAGGAGAAAAGTTTAAAAGTTACAATTTTCCATACCTTTGTGTCAAGATATTACAACAATCATTTTTCCGCTTGTATTAACAAATTGACAGCTTCTTATTCTGGAATATGTTTGATTTTGGTCTTTTCCCCATTCTCATCTACACATGGTGAAAGTTAACTATAGAGATAAACTTTAAAAGGCAATAACGATTAAGAAAAGAAACAAAAAAGTTAATATAAAAACATGTACGAAAATGCAAGTGTTCTATGATAAAAAGTCTGGTGTTAGGCCTCAGTAAGAACACTCATCTCAACTATGGTGTGTTTATGCGTTTCTTTTCACTTACAAATTTAGTTACAAGAGGAGCTGTCTGCCAAGTCAAATTAAAATGGCACGCTATTCATACCAAAAGCAAGCAGAGATGATTCACGCTCAAATGAATGGAAATGGTTGAGAGGTCATATGGATTTGGTAAGAAACCTATTTAGTTCCTTCGATTGTGTGAGATGGGGTCATTTGATGATAGGGGCGAACAGAGGGGGCGGGTGGATGAGTTAAAAATAACGAGTTCTATTTTGTTGAGAAGGTGCTAGTCAAGTATGATATATGCCAAGTGACGACGGGGGAGCAGGAGCTACGTTCGTGGTCATGCGAAGAGAATAAGATATCTACCATGGGCGAGCCAAGCTCGCATGCTGGAACACCATTTTCCAGTACGAGCTGATAGTTTTCCGAGAATATGTGAGACATATCGACATACACAGATCAGTCATCCCAATATGCGTCGTAATATCCGACAGCCAGTTACTGCTACTTGTTTTCAGAAGTATGAGGACGCCAATAAACTTGCAAGTTAAGGTTTGGAGCGAACTATAGGATTAAGCCAGGTCCATATCCACTGGTTCAAGGTCGGGAGCAGAATCGCCAATTTTTGAGACGATTCCATTGGGGTTGTAAAAAGCCGGTTACCAGCTAACACGAGAGCAAGATGGGAGCAGAAATAAAAGACAACACACACATCATCCAGTTTATCACTGGATTTGACAATTTCCGGTCCTACCTCATTAGGATTAGGAAGTTGGAAGAGGATTAAGACAGATACGCATGTAGAAAAATCGACGACGCTATACATGTCCTGCTGAACTGCAACGTGAAGGAGGCCAGGGCCAGAGAGAATGGATGGAGAAGATTATGAATGTAGGAGGAGATAAAAAGACTATCGGAAGTGAATGAGTAGTAGATGGTTTTGCGGTATTTAAGGAACTGTGCAGACGCAAATTGCAATTGAGTCACATGTCCTTTTCGTGATTCTTTCGCACTAAGGCGAATGCCGGGACAGGTAAATTTGCTGCCACGATAAATATAACGTGTGAGAATTGTTAAAGAAGAGATTTAGAAAGTAAGAAGAACGTACTTTTGGTAGTGCTAGTGTAGTCAACTTTTGATAGAAATGGCATTATCAACAGCTGGAAAGTTTATCATAAGTAATGACTTAGCATCAATGATTGGGTTGGGATTATTAATGATCACCTAGTTAAATAAGTCGTTCTTCCATAACGCCCTAATAGTCTAGAGTATTTATAATTCATTTACGTTCTGCCTTTATTGTTTAAATATGCGTCATTGGGAGTTCAAAAGGTTATATGGCTGATGTACACTGGAGCTTCAGTCGACTCCAGTATCTCAATAAAACTGTGGTGCTACTTGAAAAGCGTCATGTCTGCTGATGGCCACTTAAAAAACGTGTCACTGCAGCATGTGATTCTATTCGGATGCAATCTGGAAGATTTGAATGGGTATGTCAATCCATGATGTGAAGCTTTTCAGCTATATTGAGGCCCTAATTTAAGGTAGTCGGAAATAAATGCGATATGTATTTATCTAGCATGGCCGACTGACTACGTGTTTCCGGATATATGTTTATACAAGGTGCGTTTTGAGGTCTCCATATTTTTTTTCCAAAAAAGTACTTCTCAACGTAATCTCCGTTTAGACGTACGCATTTTTTACGTCGCCATGATTTCATAGCTGCTGCGAACACTTCTTTACGTTTGTGTTTCGATCATTGGAAAATGGCTGATGCAACAGCGACTCGATTGGAAAATGAGCGGTCATTGAGAGTGTCCTTCATGGTGGAAAATACATGGTTACATCAAGTGACAACCTGTCCTGAGACATTGCCACCCATGCAGCTTTGCGTTCGTCGGTCAGCATTTATTGAACTCGTCTTGAAGAAACTTTCCGCATTTTCAGGTCATCATGCAAAATTCGAGGGAAATGACAAGTTTAGATGTGGTATGACGCACACTTCCCTAACAACTTTCACCACTCGCGCGATCATGGTTTCGGCCCGGCTGGTTCGTGGCCGAGCCAGCTTCGGTTTATTTTCACACAATTCTCGACCTTCTTTAAACTTTTGCACCCACGGACGCACATTTTCAACATCTGCAATGCCTTCATCACATGTCTCTCTCAATTGGCGATAAATGTGATTGGCGTTTCACCACATAAGAGGAGAAAACGGATGATTACACCTCGTTCTTGAAAACTAAACGTCGCCATTTGAATTCTACAAAAGAACACTCACTGTATACTCATTGTATGGTGTTGCCATCTATATTACAAATTCAAAAATATTTTCCATATTTTTTTAAGCTTTCTACTTACTACCATCGCTGAGAAAAAAATTTGAAGACCTTAGAACTTGAACGCACCTCGTATGAATTTCTTTGTACCTTTTCTTGAAGTTTACCCCTATAGTTAACATTTACCTTCTATTGACATCGTAACTGACTGTCAACACAAGCAGAAACCATTTTTGTTACAAGGACAAAATGTCTTACTCTAGAGGGTCGCAGGAAGGTAAGATAAAAAGCTTTTCCACCATTTCTATTTTTTTCAGTATGTCCTGGCGCACTTCGTTGATTGTATGTTCCGGGATAATGCTTAACATAAGCTGTTCCTGAATATACATTCTGTTAAATTGGATTTATTAAATTTTTTTACTTACCTCCTGCTCCTTTTCATACTTTAGCTTAAGCGTGGACTCGACGCAAGCCCTGTGGTCCAAAAACGTGCGCCTTTTCACCAGCTCGTTCGTAAAGCGAAAGTATACCCCCAATCCATTGATGCAAGCCAAGTATATTACATCGGAGCCCAACTAAAAAGCGCAAAGCAAAGTGTAAGCACATCTTTCTTTAAAGAGAGAGAGCCTTCCTTACTCGTTCCCAAAAATAATCGTTGGAATCTTGATAGGTGATGAAACCCAATATTAGCAAATGGCAGATAGTGACAAACACTCCAAGTGCAAAAGCAGTCACGTTGCTGGTGATGTTGCAAAAAAGGTAGCATGCGATAAGAATGTGGGTCGTGTAGGCCGGCCTTAAGTTGTGGGAAATGTCTATGGCACTGTAGTATACCGGCACGGCGAGATCTATCGAGAATACGGTGGCGAATACCACGAAGGACATAGTTTTCAAAATTTTCGTGCGCCTCTTTGCGCAGCCTTCGTTAAGGTAAAGAACTACTAGCGACAGCAGCCCCGTTGCGCTATAAAATATGAGATCCAAGAATACCACGAACAACGTACCCGACTGCTGAAAATGGAGAACAATGTAAAGCAGCAGACATTCCAAGAAAGCGGACTTACCAGGTTGATTACCAAAACTATGACGAAATGAGATACGCTGAGGAAGGTCTGCAGTATTAAAAAGAGGGAGAAATATGCTTGGTTTATTCTTTCCGTGTACCTGTTGAACAGGCGTTCCCATTCTTCGTTGAATCGGAACTGCTCCTAAAATAAAAGAAGAATTGTCATTGGGTAACCTAGAAAGTTCATTGAATTACTTAGTGTAGCAGCAGCGAGATATGTTAAATGTTGGGCGATATATAAATGATACAAAGTTGGTTTTAAAATTTTGGGAAATAAAATCTATGGATGACAATCTTCCAGTAGTGATGTAACTTAACAGTCTAAAACTCTTACCGGCTCTCGGGTCAGTATTGAGTTAAGATTTTCTGTTCTTCCTATTTAAATTTGCTTTTATTTTGTTTCTTCATTTAGTTCTATCCTTTGCCAATTCTTCATTCTCTACATTTTAACTCGTTTTCTTGCAAATAACTGCTTTTTTATCGTTCCGCTTTCTTCTTGGTTTTTTCTTTTTACCCATTTTCCAGACTTTCGCCTTTAATTTCTTCCTTATTTTCACATTTGGCATTTGGTCAATTAATCTACTTAATGGTTCTATTTCGCTTGCTTGTATTTTTTTTGTTGTTTACTTAGTGCCCATAGTTCAGATCCAAACGTTAGTGTTGGCACAAAGATGATATTGTGTACCCTCACTTTAGTAGCTGCTGACAGCTCTTTTATATTAAGAGCAAACATATTCAATGCCAAATATAATCTTGTATTTGGTTTCATCTTTTCTTCTTTTTTTCTTCTTTTCGTAATCCCTATATAGGTGAACTGTTTAACCTGCTGCGAACCTTCTCAATTCCTATATTTACATCTGTCTTCTCGAGTTTGCTTGTTACTACCATCACTTTGGATTTATTACGGTTTATCTGCAGGTATCGTTTTTTTAATTCTTTATACCCCATAATCAGATTGTGTTGTAGATCTTCTGATATAATATTATCTGCGAAGGCTAAATGATTTATTTCTGTTCTGTCAGGATTGTAGAAACCCTATGTTGTTTTATTTATTTTGTCATTACATTCCTTAATTACGTCATCCATTACTATATTAAGGTTTCTTCCTGTCTCACCCCGGATGTGATTGTGAATCTTTGTGACGTCCTATTTTCCGTTCTTATATAGTTTGTTGTTTGTGTGTATAGGTTCTTCATGCTTGTGATCATTTGGTTATTTATCTTCGTTTTGTTTAATATCTATCGTTTCTCTTTACATCTGTTGCTTCTGATATGTCTATGAAGCATCGACATATCTTTTCGTTTGTTTCTATTGTTTTACTGTTAATATTGTATCGGATGTTACTCTTCTTGCTCCAAATCTGTTTTGTGTGTCGTCCAAATTTTTTCCCTTATGGTTTTTAATCTTTCTATTAGGATCCTCTTACATATTTTTTCAGGAATACTAGGTAGTTTTCGCATTCCTTTGCATCTCCTTTCTTAAAAGTGGTAAAATAATTGATAGTTTTCAGTCCTCAGATACCTTATTGCCTTTGTATATTTTATTCATTAATTCTAACAGCATTTCCTTCCCTATTATTTTACTTTTCCTATAGCTTTTCTTGTTCTTCTGTTGTTGTAAGTTCTATATTACATATTTCTTCTTGAGACTCTTCTATCATATCTGGCTTCTTCTTTATCAACATCTATTAACTCTTTGTAATATTCGTGCCACCTATACATTATTTCATTGTCTTTCGTTAGTAGTTCTTTATTTTTATTTCGAATGTAATTAATCTCGTTTGACTTACTTTTCCTGTAGATTTTTAAAATCTCTTCTAATGACTTTTGGTGACAGGTAAAATTTCGTTCTATTTTTTGCCTAAACTTTTCCCATTTTTTTCTGAGCCGTAAGCACTTTTAGTTTCACTAAAAGTCTGTTGTTGTTGTGCCTAAGTATTTTTCCCAAGCTTTTTTTATTTTTATCGCTTGTTTAACTTTTTATGCCCACCATGCTGTTTGTTTGATGTTTTCTTTCCAGATCTTTGTTCATGCACTTTTTACAATACTTTCTTTTGAATTTTTCCCATAAAGTTTGTGCATAATATTCTTTTATATTAAATATAGGTAGTTATAGTTTCTCTTCACTCTGTATTTTTCTTGCACGTCCTTTTTCCTTAACTTATAAGTGCTTATTTTGTTATGTGTTGTAATTTACTCGTTTCCTTTATTATTTTTGTTTTTAATGGTAGCCTTATTTTATTTTCTACCAAATGATGGTCACTTTCATTATTACATAGCCACGTCTAAGTATGGTATATTTTTGTTCTTCTTAGGAGTGACCTTTCCACTGTAATATAGTCAATCATGAACTTTTATTTCTGCTTGGTGCCACTCTTGTAAATTTGTAGATGTCTTTATGTTTGAAGTTGGTATTGGGCTTCCTCCCGTTTCTGTTGTGTACTTCTTCTCCATACTTTTCTATCAATTTGTTTGCCGACTTTTCCATTTAAATATCCCAATATTGCAATTGTATTTCTTGCTTTTTCCACTACGTTCTCGAGGATTCTATAAAAATCTTATAGCAGTTCTATTGTTTCATTTTCATTTGGACTATATACTGCAATACAATCCAGTTTATTATTCTTATTTATCTCTAATTCTACTTTCAGTGTTCTGGACCACCAATTTATTATCCAATCTTTATGTATGATTACTGCCATTCCCTTCTTAACTCTCTGTGTTAGCTTTAAGCTGCAGTAGATTAACATATTTTAATAAGTTTGCGTCTTTACTTTTTATTTTTGTTTCTGTGATTGCAGTTAGCATCAGTCTTGATTTCTCAAATTCTATTATCAATTCTTCCTCTTTGCTATTCAAGCTTTGTACATTCCATGTTCCTATACACTTTCACAAATATTACTTTTCTTCTTTACAATATTATTATTTCTATTTACTATATTAATAAAATATATAAAATTCGTGTCCTTTTCTATTTTAGGTCTTACTTTGTGTAGCTATTTTCACAAGACGTTTTTCATTTCTATCTCGGTTGAACTCCTTCTCGTTAACATTTTTAAAACCTTATATTTACGCTTTTCTTCATTAGCTTTGATTCTTGTATTACCCTTTCTTCTTTGCTCATATCGACATTTATAAATATTTTCGGTTTCTCTAGAATTCGCCTTCTTAGCTGTTTTTTAAATTCTATTAAGCATATTTTCTTACTTATGTTCTTTGCAATTTTTAATTCTATTTTCACTTTTAAGGAATTTTCTATGAAGTTTTCCCTCGTATTTTAGTTTGTTATGATTTTGCTCTTCTTTGTCCAAATTCTGGAGAACCACATTATTTCTTCTCTTTTCTTTCTCGATCGTATCTATTATCTTTTCTACTTCATTTATTTTATTATTTTCTTTTCGTAGTTCCCTTGTTTCACTCGCATATTATTTCTGTTATTCCCAAATTCTTTCATTTGCCCTGTTAAATTTTGCAGCATGTCATTATTTTTTCCATTTTGTTCTCTTGCTTTTGGCTTTATCTTTGTTGAGTGAACTCTGAAGTCTTTTACTTCTATTAAATTTTCTTTTTCTTCTCGCTCTTTTCTTAGTTGAATTTTCGCCTGACATCATCCTTGACTTATCGCATTAGGCGAGCACCTCTCTGACGTAACTTAATTTACTGAGTATAAATTTCCCGGATCTTTTCTTTTCATTATTTTCGTTGTTTATTACTAGAGGTATCAACGCCGCTTCTAAACGCGTAGTATCTCTCATGGTATTAATTTCACTCATATAAACCACACATTTATTTTATTAGTTATTAATGACACTTTAATTACTTTGTGCTATATCCTTGATAAGATTATCTATTCCGTTTCACTATTTATTATTTTAATTTAATGCAGGCGAGTAATCAGAAAATATTCTCCAGTCGTGATGAAGAACAAAATCTTTTAGTGTTTTTTCACTGCCTTGCAGAGGGTTTGAATGTATCCAAAAAAGATTATCAAGCGCCATTTTCTAATATTAAAAACATTAAAGATCTTGAAAGACGGTTTCTATATGAGTTAATAGGACGCACCAAGATGCATAGATTAGAAGTGGCCTCTTCCTTGGTGTCAGGCAGAAAGCCGTATTTAACCAAATTGTCACTTGTGATAATAATAGATTTTGTAGGATAATTTAAAATGCAGTGAACAGGTTGGATTGTGAAGGCACCCCTAGTCAGTATGCAAGAGCGAATCTTCATCCCATGAAGGTCATGGTGGTTGTATGACGTGGCAAAACAATCACAACAGAATTCTACTGCAGACAACTGGAGATCATGTTTAAGAAATTGCGTTAAAGCAGCCATCTCCCTTTTCTTCACGACACGACTGACGCTGCGAAGATTAATGGAGTATTTTTTGTACTAATATTTTTCAATGGGACATGGTGTCTGTGCCAGAGGGAAAAATAATGGTTTTAAAATCTACACACAAAAACCATTTTATGCGTAAAAAGATGCCCGCTTGGGACAACCAGCACTAAGCAGGTGTCCTATAGTTGATTGTACCAGTTTATATATTTTATCCGTGACATAATAGCAGACGTTTTTAATTTCACAAGTAAATGCAGAGCAAAGCTCGCCATCTATTGTGGCCTGTATGTACCTGCCGGCAAGCAAATCCTTGTACATTTCAACCGACGGTTTGTATTTTTATAACTACCGACGACGGGATCTAGTAATACTAATGATAAAAGTGCAAATAAAGCAAAAAAACTGAAATTCTTATTTCAACCAAATTAGACTTTTAAAAAGAGGTACCAAGTTCCTTTTTTGAAATATAAGTTTATTTAGGGTATGCAATAGTTTCTAAGGTTGAATGATTAATTTGACTATTTGACGTATTAATAATGGCCGACTTTAGCCAAGCAAAACTCGCGAATCCTTAAAGAAAATTGAGTAGATAAGAAAAACTGATAAATGATATCAAACAGACTAAGAAGTACAAGAAGATCGATAAGTAATGAGGTTAACTAAAAAATCGTTTAACAACTCTTTCCACCACACTATACACTTCTACATTGTTCAAAACTAGTTGTTGAATCAACTCTTCCGCATTTTCTTAGTAATCTGGGCCCATTTATTATCCTAGGTCATTAGGTTTTTGTTGTTAGAGAACCATCTCTTTGTTTGTTCTTTACATAATAAGAAGAAACTAGGTTTCGTCAACTGTTACGATGGTGTCGATATAGTGAAATGTTCCATTTTGAAACACATTGATCATTTCGCGCCACTACAAAATGCGCCATGAAATTTGCTCGCTGTTTAAGCCATGGCGAACTCAAAGGAGACAAACATATGGTGACACATCATTTGATTTTTGCACTTGAGAGCATCTTTCTAATAACGGCGATGACCTCGTGACAGAGAATATAAGAGCCCTAAAAGGCTTGGAGCTTTTCCAACCTTTATATAGTGGTCGATGCCACCTGAGATGAGGATAATCATTTTTCTGTACCGGAGCTATTTTCTCCAAACCTAGTCAACAGTCAAGCTTGTCAAAAACCTGCCCAAAATTTCTCGGTATTCCGTTTTTGCGCGAGATGGCATTGCAACGTTTTTTTGCTGATAGAGATTAGAAGCAACGAAGATTTAGTGATTGTTTGCTCGATTTCCTAGTATTTTATGTGCAAATACTGTAATACGAACTCAATCGCTTAGAGCTATATAAATTTTCTGCTAAATGAGAACAGAATTTAGAAAACAGATTTTTAGAAGTAGAGTTGAGTATTACATGTTACGAAATAAAAACATTTCTAAGGATAAGAGATAAGGATAAGAACTGGACCTCGCCGAAAAGTAAAAAACTTAATTTAATTTGAAGAAAAAAGTAGAAGCTTTAGAAAAATTGCTATATTATATCAGTGTGGTCAAGAGGTTGAAACGTTTGGCTACTATGCCAAGTTCAAGACCTGGGTTCAATCCAGGGCTCAGACGCCTGGCGGGTGGCGTACTCAATCACTAAAAATAATTGAGCACCTGCGTTTACTCGAACAAGGGGTGATAATGGCGGTCGTCTAAGGCGCGGTGCTTGCCACATCGCTTTGTATTAAAGATGATGACAGCTCTAACCCCTCAGTTCAAAGGCTATGCCTCTAGTCAAATTCTCTTAAATAAAGAATTGGACCAGACATAATAACAAACAAATGAAAGCAGTTGTGATACCAGCCAATTAGGTACAATTGCTTTGACAGCAACATTGTTGTCAAAGCTCTGTTTTCCAAATGCTTCTTTTAGTGGTTTCAACAAACGATAATTCCAGAGCAATAAATCCGGACTGTAGGGAGAGTTTTACTATGTAGTACAGAACAAATCCTCAATTTCTTGTCGGCTTTGGGTTGTTGTGCAGAGCTGAGCGTAGTTCAAACACTTATTCTGACCTTAGAAGCCATTCAGAAAGCGGCCAACAATGCGAATATTCTTCTCAGTAACGCTAGTCATTGGGCAGCTATATGGGGCGGGAGTTGTAATGCAAAATAACATTTCGGATTGGAAATTTTGTTTTGTCCAAAAGTTGGCAGAAGCAATTTCATCATCGGGAAGCCGGTGAACAATGCAAATATTTCCCTCAGTCACACTGGTCACGCATTTTCCAAAATGGAGTTTTTTTTAATTTAAAATGACTCCAAACTGTACTTTAAGTCTTCTCCAAACATTGGATGGTTTTGCTCTTTTTGTAGGGAGGCGAGGATACCTTCTGCTCTGGCATTGTGATATTGACTAAACAAGCGCTACTGAGAGGTATCCTATGGGAAATCCCTGTCTCCAACACTCAGAAGCCTCACCTTTTCCGGTTTATATTTGATTCGCCCTTCTGGATGGAATAATTTATTTAAATTATTTTTATAAAATTAGATCATATCCCAACCTCAAGAATTAAAATACAATTTTATATAATACAGGGGTTCTAAATAGAGTAGTGACAAACTAGGGAGTAGATTTCTTGTATCTTTTTTTTAAATATGTAGAAGTTGTTTTCCACTAAGTACATTAAGTACATTAGTGGAGTACCCTATTGCACAAATCAATGGTGGAATATCAAAAATCTCATGTTCTCAATCACAATGAGCATTCTCAAGTAAAATGAGATAACTTATCAATTTTTACCATAGATCACTTGAATTTTTATCTACAATTATATTTAAAATTTTGTGGACGTGCTTTAAGGCGGTGCATACCGTGCTCTTCGCTTTAACTGTGCAACTTATACTCACTGCTTTTAATACGGTCCATTGTCTGTCAGCGCATGTGCATGCGCATGCGCACAACTTTCTGCCAATGTTGCCATTACTTTACTGAGAATCCTTCGAAGTCAAGTAAAAAATTGCAACACCCAGACGGAATAAAGCACGTTCTTGTAATTTAAAGAAATACATATTGAGGATAGATGGTGTTCTTTCTGCCTGTTTAATAGGTAATAAAACTGGAATTGATATTTTCGGCTCTTCGGTGAAATGATGTATTATCTTACTAAAATGTTTCACCAAGAACTCTCATTTCAGCAATAAGGACGCACTTAACGTGTCGTCCTTCATAACTGATAGCTTTCCATGTCATAATAGCGCTCCTGTATGAGCAGATCGTTTTCGAGGAGTTGGTCATAAAGGATGGTGATCTTTTTAGATGTATTGAGCAGTTCTTTATTGGTCAGTCTGTTGTTGCTGCATACTTTTTTTATAGGGGCCACTTTAACTTTTTTCATGACCTTTCATAGAAGGATAATTACAAATCTACATAAGAATGTGATTACTTACATTTGTCCCAATTTGGACAACCGCCTGCATTCTAGGAGTTGCCATTTTTGGCTACCAGTGTAATTAAAGAAAAAAGTGTGGTTAGTTCTAGAACGAAAACCATAAGCATTGTTCATTGATATTTCAACAATTTTTAACTTTTGCAATAGTAGTGAAAAGGAAAAGGTTACAAATCAGCTCATATGATATTATTATCAATGAAACAACTCGAAAGCCAAAAATGTGTACTTGTATCTTACACTGATAAGACGCGTTTTATTGTACATGCAGGAAATGATATGATAAAGTGTATTGGTATTATTTTTTGTAGTCACGTGTGATTAAATAAACATAAATACAAACTTACTCTCAGGAAGGACAATCGGAACGCCTTTTCTGGGTCTAGTTCGTACAGTCCGAACAAGCTTTCTTCGCTGACTCTCTTAATCTCCCGGACGCTGCCTCTCGCAATGGCCAAACTGTCGGAAAGGTCCTCTGGCCTCGCAGAGGACTTCCTGGACATCGTAAGTGCTCTGCCGAGTGCTTATTGTCCTAATATCTGCGCCTGGCCGCACGCGTTGCTTTCAGACACATTTCGGCACCGCACCTGCACTTGAATAACTTGTGTACTCGCCTTTGAGCCACCGAATTCCGTAAACAGCTCATAAAAAATGCGCGGCTAATTTCCCTGGAACCTAGCTGTGCAATTTGGTTAATAGGAAAGTCGTTCACTGCGGCTGCGCTCGAGCGCTTCACTGTCCCTTAATTCCTTGGAAATAGGTTTTGAAACAAAGATAAGTTGTAGCTTGGTAATTTCGATAAGTCATATCTTATCAAAGGAAACTGCTTAATCAAAAATGCTTATCGATGTGCTTAAACGGAATTTATTTTACTATGTCGCACACAAGCATCCACTTTAAAATTGCGTGAAGTCTCATTAGTCACTAGTTTGCTTCGTATGACGCAAGTGAATAGAACAGCAATGGGGTATAGGAGTTAGCTTTCAAGGAGATGAACTAAGAATTTTATGATGGCTACTTAGACCTGAGTATACAAGGTCTGCTAATAAATTTTGCTTAGGTGATATCATCATAGTGTTATGATATATTAGCGATTATTATTGCTGACCTATAGTAGTAGCATCTTTCGAGTGGCATTTATATTTATCTATAAGTGTTTTAATGGGCTACCTCCAGATTGCAGAATTAATTAAATATCCACAAAAAATGTAAGTGCACTAAGTTCAGTAAGGCTGTTCTCGTTTTTTCAGTTCTCAATCTCTGAGTGTTTTATGTTACTACAGTGATGTTTCTATCTTTCTTTGATTTCTTCTGGTTGTAATTTGAATATAATTTGTATGTTAGATTTTTCGTCCTGCTACTTTTTCCTCTCCTTCCTTTCTTCTTTGATATGTGATAGGGTGTTGATGTCTAACGCCAAAACATCCAATTTGTGGGTTTCCATTCAGGGCCAGATGCTACTGCTAGTTTTGGCCAGCCCTGGGTGTTTTATTTCCCGTTATATGGTGAGTCTTCCTCTGTCAGCTACCCGAGGAGACTCCCGTTGAGGGCAAGACTTCAAAAAATAAAAATTTTTAGTTTGGGTTGGAGGAGTCAAAAAGGAGCACACTAAGCAATAGTGATAAGGAAAACATACGGGAGGGCGGTTCTACCAGTTTTAACACAGTTCACTGAGACCGAGACACTTAGTCCAATGAGCTTCCAATTTTTTTAAGCTATCAGAAAAATGCTTTTTCCCAAAGGTTGCAAAATACTCATTGGTGTCGACCATTTCTTCCACAAAGCTAATTCTAGAAATGAGAAATTAGTCCAAGCTTTAATCACTGTTCACTTACTAAAACAGGAATTTGAAACGCCAACGGCTTGGCTCAAAGAAGTCAAGAACTTAAAGCCTTTTTTATGCTTTACGCAATATAACGTGATGCCCAGAAAAGTTACCTAAACATTTCGCGATATACAGTTTACAGCACTCAACACCTGGACGAAACAGCCCTTGGGGAGACATAAAGTTACTCACAAAACATTATGACAATCTAAAATTTGAAAAAGGGTACGTTTATGCAACTAGTATTACGGTAGAAGACTGACATGGTCCATTTACGATCGCTGCTATTTATAACCCACCTAAACATGCAAGCGAAAACAATACAAAACAGTAGGTTTATAGCAGGTGAAGACTGTACCGCCAAGCATCCGAAGTGGGGACGACAACTGTATAAGGCCATAATAGAAAGTTGACTTGTCGACCTATTGGCCAACTGACAGCAAAAAAATACCTGACGTTATAGACTTTTGTGTGATGAAAAGTATTATTACAGTGTGTGAAAAAATTGAGCCATACTTCACATATGATCATTCCCCTCTAATTGTTACTCTAGGTGCTCAACCTCTTCGAAGAAAGAAACCTCTTACACTACATAACAAAAATACAAACGGGGAACTATTCAAATCAAAGCAAAGATCTCACTAAAATGAACTGAAAGCTGTAATTGATCACCTGAACAAGTACAAAAAGTAGCCTGGGAGGTTACCTCAAATATCCAACAAAACAACCGACTACTCAAGAAACGTTAAAATTAAAATTGTGGAATTGTGGGGAAAAAGGTTACGGAAAATATAGCAACAAACATGAGCACCCCACCATAAAGCAAAACTCATCAAGGCCCTAAAAGAATAAAAGCATGCATTAAAGAGGAACAAAGCACAACAATCTTTGAATACCCTCAAGGTCTCTCACTACATTAATCAACAGAATATTCACTGTGGAAAGCAACAAGAAAGATTAAAAAACCACATCAGCATAATTCACCTTTAAAAATAGAAGACAATCAGTGGGTTAGAAGCAATCAAGAGTCTGTACACAGGGACAGTACGTAAAATCAATAATAATTTTGAAGATACAAATTCTACTCAGATCTTAGCCAGACTTTTGTCGAAGTCTGGCACAGGAAATTTCTATACAAAATCAAACGGCTACTTCCTCATAACATCTATGAAGTACTTAAGTTATACCTCAGTAAAGAAAGGAAAACACTTTAGGATCAAGTAACCACAGAACTACATTCCATCACATCTGTTGTTCCCCACGGTAGTGTTATGGGCCCCATTTTATATCTATTATTTGCGGTAGATATGGCTATACCGGCAGATGTAAATATTGCTTTATTTAACCTTCAATAATATCTAAATAAGATCAAGGATACTAAAGTAAACGGGAAAAATTAGTACAGGTAACATTCACTCTAAAAAGAGACAGCTGCTCATCAGTAACATTAAATGACAAACAAATACCACAAGCCAAATCTGCAAAATATTTAAGACTTTACTTTGACAGACTACTAAGCTGAAAGACTCACTTTTGGCGGAAGAGAAAACAACTAGAAATCTACCTAAATAAAATGTACTAGATCATAGGATCAACTTTCCTTAAAAAACAAAAAGTTTTCTTGTACAAGTGCGTGTTAAAATCAGTGTGTACCTAGGGCAATCAGTTGAGCCACAACTTCAATATCAAACATCGAGATCCTAGAACTATTTCAAGGTAAAGTGTTGCGTTTAATAGTTAACGCGCTATGGTTCGTCACAAATAAAATTATAAGACAAATTTAGTGAAAAATACATCACCAGGCTTACTATCCATCCAAACCAAATAGCAACCAACTTAACTGATAAAAAACAGATATTATGTTTGGTTATATTAGCGAATAATCTGTAAATATTAATGAAGATGTGGAAGCTACTGGACAACTCCATACATGGCGTATAATTTTTGTCCAAGCATTTGCTGATGGTTAGGCTTTTATTGACAGATTGCAAGTAAATTAAGAGAAAAAGGGCGATAGTAAACTACCAGAACTTTAATTAAGAGTGAAACTTTATAACTTTTACACTATCTGGAAACGTTATCCCATATTAAAGCTACTGACTACCCTTTGTGAAAAACCACAAGAAAACTGAAACAAGAAATCCAACAAATTGTACCTCTTCACAAAGAAGACGAAATTTGGGTAAGAAGAACTTCTGGAATAACGACAGTATTATCTTTTAGAAGTTTCTTCCTGAGGATAACTCTATTTTAGATAGGGTTAACAAATAAAACTTTTAAAATGAAAGAAGTAAAAGGCTTAAAAGGCAACAAGTCAACAGTCTACGATTTAATCACTAGTACAATGCTTAAAGCACTTAGAATGTTCTTGCTTTATTCGAAAGCTATTTGGGAACTACTGCTATTAAAAGCCATCAATTTTGTAAAATAATTTATTTTTAAACCATCAATAATGCTATCTTTCTGACACGAACGCTTGTTGTGTAAAACCATAAATGTCTTGCTATCAGAACATGGCAAGACTACTACCATATCCATAGTTGATTTTAGAGTGCCACAAGAGAACGTCCTTGGACCACTATTGTACTTACTCTATATCACGGATCCACCTACACGACTAACACTCATTGCAGCTTATGCTGATGATGCAGCCATCTTGTTATCCCATCTAGAACCCATCGTAGCACCTCACAATTTGCAAATTTATCTTAGTAAAGTGTAAAACTGTATACAGTGCATCTCAGTGGTCAACAAATTCGTCAACAATGCATAGTTAAATTCCTAAAGATGCACTTGGACCATCGTCTAAGCTGCGAACAGCATGTAGGGACCAAACCAAAGAAGTTAGGACTTAATGGTCAGACCCTAACGCCTCGCGTGGGAGCACGGCCTACGAACTGAGAGGCTAAGGCTCTCATATGTTCGCTCTCTCTGCCCAATCGTCGCGCACCATCTCACATCCAGGGCGATATGATGAACACCTCCACTAAGACGACCGCCATTATTACCCCTTGTCCGAAATGAACGCAGGTACTCAATTACTTTTAGTGACTGAGTAGGCCACCCGCCAGGGATAAGAGAGCATCGAGAGTTGAACCCAGGTCGGTCAGCATCACAGCCCGCCCCTCAACCACGGGATCACACTGGCTTACAGTTAAGACTTAAACACCGACAATATAATGGTTATATAGCTTTGGCACAGATAAAATTTGAAGATTTCACTCACGACAAATTCGTGGTACGTTCCAAACAATGTAATAAGACGCGATCTTGGAACAAGTTACGTTAGTAAAATGATTACGAAGATAAGTGACAACTATTGTGGTCGAATGTACATAATGAAGGGCGATGATTGAGGATACATCAAATTTACTCTATGGTAGCTTGTAAATAAAATTTTACAAAGAAACTTTCTTAGTTATCACAATTTCCCCGCTTTTCTGGTTTTGTCTTAATTTTTTTTGATTGATTTTGACTCATTTAAAATTTCCTCTTTATCCATTATCATTGTACATATTTTGCCATTTTTTTATTTTTAGTTGCCTTCTTAACTTCGAATTCTCTATTTTCTCTTCATTTTTGAAACTTCCTTCAATTTAGATATCCTCTTTTAGACCTCTGGCTAATTTACCAGAACGCAGCAGTTCCCAAAAATATTCTTTTACACAATCTTTGTATGGCTTTCTAAAAATTCATTAAATGTTGTAATACTTAACATGAATACATACAAGACGAAACATTTTTTTTTAGTTTTTTTAAATCGTGTAAGAATGTTTTGAAAAATACGTTTGAAAACCACTGAATAAAATATTTACAACAATCTGACCTTGATTACGTCATTTAAACAAATACTAAACTTTGCTATCTTTCAGATTAAAGTACCACGCAGACATAGCCATATTGTACGCTGTTTTTTTTGTAGAGACACTAAGCTGCGAAAACAAACAGGCAAGTGCAAACAGTTTCCGTATTATCATTAAAAATATTTTGTTTTTAAAACCGCGACATGCGCACTATCCCACTCTTTAGGTTAACTCGAGTCGTGTAGACATGAACGTGGTGATCTTTTGTTTGGCATGTCTGGGCATTCTGGTGGCTCCAGTAATGTTAGATGAACCTAGGAAATGCCCACCGGATGTTTGTTTTACTGTTAATTGCGTGCAGCCAACGGAGTGTCCACCGGGCCAAACGCTGATATGGATGTATTGCAACTGCTGCAAGGGTTGCGTTCCCACAGTGCGTAAGTAAACAGTCGTCAAGTATTGGCCAGATCTAATTAACACTTAAACTTTTTCAGCTGCTGGGGGAAAATGCCTCGTACCCAAGGACGGTGTTCCAGAACATGTTTGTGAAAAAGGAACCCGCTGCATAGATGGAACTTGCGTATTAGTATAGTCCATGTAAATGTATTTGTATATTGTAAAATGTGAAAATATACAAAAATTGCATCTAATAAAGTTGCGTCTATGTGGTATATGATTTCCGCGACCATGACTCGGTTAACCAAGAACGCAAATACTGGGTAAACTCTTGGTTTGATCTTTAGACAGACATTTCAAAGTAGACGAATTGGATCAACAAGTTGTACGAATCACAACTGACGTGGAAAGAGAAATCCGGAAGTAAGTGGATGTGGGATTCTAACCACCTGAAATATTTCTCTTTGCTGTTTTAATGTCAATATTGTGCTTGTATTGAGTTTGTGTTTAAAGAGTTTGACTAATTAAACGCTGCACCAGTCAGGTGTCTTAGTGAATCAGACAATAAAAGAAAAAGTATGATAATAGGATTTAAAGGGTAGGACGTGGTTTATCCACTAAAGGAGGTGGGGAAAAACCAAGGCACGTTTTGCCTATAGCAGACTTGTGTCTACCGGAATCATAAATGGTTGCATACTAGCTACCTATAACATGGAGCATGAAATAGATCATAATGTCAAAACAGTAAGGAAGAAGTTTAAACGAGCATGAAAAAAGAAGAAAATGTGCATAAAGACACAACTAGATAAAAAATTAGAAAGCTAAGCAGTAACATGAAGATGAGTCGGAGAAACAGATACGCACAATTTTAGAAAAGTAAAATATGGGGGAAAGCAAAATTAATTAATTAATAGGTGTATAAATAAGTTCTCAGCTTTAGATTTCACGGGACGCAAATCACCGTTTACATGTAACGTATCAGTCCGCCCTCTTGCGGTTTTAAAGCAATGGCATTTGGTCTTTCGAAACATCATGCAATCTGGCGTTTGATGCACATAACCTCAAAAATCAGCTGTGTTCACGATGGCAATCACAAAAGAGCATATTCGATTTTCTATCCACTTCGCGTTTCATCTTAAGAAAAACGGTGATGAAGCCACCGAAATGATTTGTTAAGGCTCTCATATGTTGGCTCTCTCTGCCCGGTCGTCGCGCACCATCTCTCATGCAGGGCGATATGGCGAACACCGCGCCTAAGACGACCGCCATTATTACCTCTTGTCCGAAGTGAACGCAGGTACTCAATTACTTTAGTGACTGAGTAGGTCACCCGCCAGGCATAAGAGAGCACGGGGAGTTGAACCCAGGTCGGTCAGCAACCCAGCCCGCCCCTCAACCACGGGACCACGCTGGCTTACAGTTAAGACTTAAACACCGACAATATAATGGTTATATAGCTTTGGCACAGATAAAATTTGAAGATTTCAGTCACGACAAATTCGTGGTACGTTCCAAACAATGTAATAAGACGCGATCTCGGAACAAGTTACGTTGGTAACAATGATTACGCAGGTGATAAGTGACAACTATTGTGGTCGAATGTCCATAATGAAGGACGATGATTGAGGATACATCAAATTTACTCTATGGTAGCTTGTAAATAAAATATTACAAAAAAACTTTCTTAGTTATCACAATTTCCCAACTTTTCTGGTTTTGTCTTAATTTTTTTTTATTGATTTTGACTCATTTATAATTTCCTCTTTATCCATTACCATTGTACATATTTTGCCTTTTTTTGATTTTTAGTTGCCTTCTTAACCTCGAATTCTCTACTTTCTCTTCATTTTTTGAAACTTTCTTCAATTTAGATATCCTCTTTTAGACCTCTGGCTAATTTACCAGAACGCAGCAGTTCCCAAAAATATTCTTTTACACAATCTTTGTATGACTTTCTAAAAATTCATTAAATGTTGTAATACTTAACATGAATACATACAGGACGAAACTTTTTTTTAAGTTTTTTTAAATCGTGTAAGAGTGTTTTGAAAAATACGTTTGAAAACCACTGAATAAAATATTTACAACAATCTGACCTTGATTACGTCATTTAAACAAATACTAAACTTTGCTATCTTTCAGATTAAAGTACCACGCAGACATAGCCATATTGTACGCTGTTTTTTTGTAGAGACACTAAGCTGCGAAAACAAACAGGCAAGTGCAAACAGTTTCCGTATTATCATTAAAAATATTTTGTTTTTAAAACCGCGACATGCGCACTATCCCACTCTTTAGGTTAACTCGAGTCGTGTAGACATGAACGTGGTGATCTTTTGTTTGGCATGTCTGGGCATTCTGGTGGCTCCAGTAATGTTAGATGATCCTAGGAAATGCCCACCGGATGCTTGTTTTACTGTTAAGTGTGCGCAGCGAACGGAGTGTCCACCGGGCCAAACGCTGATATGGACGTATTGCAATTGCTGCAAGGGTTGCGTTCCCACAGTGCGTAAGTAAACAGTCGTCATGTATTGGCCAGATCTAATTAACACTTAAACTTTTTCAGCTGTTGGGGGAAAATGCCTCGTACCCAAGGACGGTGTTCCAGAACATGTTTGTGAAAAAGGAACCCGCTGCATCAATGGAACTTGCGTATTAGTATAGTGCATGTAAAGTATTTGTGTATTGTAAAATGTGAAAATATACAAAAATTGCATCTAATAAAGTTGTGTCTATGTGGTATATGATTTCCGCGACCATGACTCGGTTAACCAAGAACGCAAATACTGGGTAAACGCTTGGTTTGGTCTTTAGACAGACATTTCAAAGTAGACAAATTGGACCTACAAGTTGTACGAATCACAACTGACGTGGAAAGAGAAATCCGGAAGTCAGTGGATGTGGGATTGTGAACATCGTCTTCTATCCACCTGAAATATTTTTCTTTGCTGTTTTAATGTCAATATTGTGCTTGCATTGAGTTTGTGTTTAAAGAGTTTGACTATTTAAACGCTGCACCAGTCAGGTGTCTTAGTGAATCAGACAATAAAAGAAAAAGTATGATAATAGGATTTGAAGGGTAGGACGTGGTTTATCCAGTAAAGGATGTGGGGAAAAACCGAGGCACGTTTTGCCTATAGCAGACTTGTGTCTACCGGAATCATAAATGGTTGCATACTCGCTACCTATAACATGGAGCACGAAATAGATCGTAATGTCAAAACAGTAAGGAAGAAGTTTAAACGAGCATGAAAAAAGAAGAAAAGTTGCATAAAGACATAACTAGATAAAAAATTAGAAAGCTAAGCAGTAACATGAAGATGAGTCGGAGAAACAGATACGCACAATTTTAGAAAAGTAAAATATGGGGGAAAGAAAAATGAATTAATTAATAGGTGTATAAATAGATTTCACAGGACGCAAATCACCGTTTACATGTAACGTATCAGTCCGCCCTCTTGCGGTTTTAAAGCAATGCCATTTGGTCTTTCGAAACATCATGCGATTTGGCGTTTGATGCACTTAACTTCAATAATCAGCTGTGTTCACGATGGCAATCACAAGAGAGCATATTCGATTTTCTATCCACTGCGCGTTTCATCTTAAGAAAAACGGTGATGAAGCCACCGAAATGATTTGTTAAGGCTCTCATATATTCGCTCTCTCTGCCCGGTCGTCGCGCACCATCTCTCATGCAGGGCGATATGGCGAACACCGCCACTAAGACGACCGCCATTATTACCCCTTGTCCGAAGTGAACGCAGGTACTCATTTACTTTTAGTGACTGAGTAGGCCACCCGCCAGGCATAAGAGGGCACCGGGAGTTGAACCCAGGTCGGTCAGCATCACAGCCCTCCCCTCAACCACGGGACCACGCTGGCTTACAGTTAAGACTTAAACACCGACAATATAATTGTTATATAGCTTTGGCACAGATAATTTTTTTTTTAGAATTTATTGCAAATTTACAATCTACTCCGTCTACAGAGTAATAAGTAAATAATGTGACGGTGTTGCTAAATGTCATGAGTTGGGCTCCATCCACTGATGGGTCTCCAAGATTCACTCGACGAGATCTTCAGGCCACTGCCTTTTGAGTCTCCGATTTGCGGGTTGGCGATGAGTTGATTGGTGTGGTTCAATGTGCGGTCTCGGCTAGTACGAGCTGCAGTTTTGCAGTTTGATGACATCTTTGATGAAGGGAATTCTGAGATCGTGGTGCAGAGTTTGGTTACTGATCTACCATTGAGCGTTTGCCAGAGTACGTATAGTCTTCGACTGAAAGGACTGTAGAATCTTGGTATTGGAGGGTTTGCTACATCCCCAGAGCTCGATCCCGTAGGTCCATACAGGCATTAAGATGGTTTTATACAGTAAAATTTTATTTTCGATGCTTAGTTGCGATTTACGCCCAATGAGCCAATATAAATTTTTTGTTTTCAAATTTAGTTGCTGCCGTTTGGCTTTTATATGGGGTTTCCATGTCAGATTTTGGTCAAGGTGGAATCCTAGGTATTTAACCTCAGTTTTTATGGGAATGGGGTGATTATAAATAGTAACTTGCGGACAGGTTTTGTAGAGAATGTGATTTGGGTGAATTTTTCACTATTTACTTTTGTTCTCCAGCGATCTAGCCAAGTTTGTAGGAGGTTTAGGTGTAGTTGCAGCTTCTCGGATGCCCGGTTAGGAATAGTATCAGATGACAATATGGCAGTATCATCTGCAAAGGTGGCAATTAAGGTAGTGTCTGTAGTGGGAACATCTTCGGTATACAGGAGGTACAAAAAAGGTCCAAGGGCACTGCCTTGTGGAACTTCAGAGTTAAGGGAGTGGTATGATGATAGTGAGTTGTCAACTTGAACCTGGAAGTGTCGTTCATTTAAGTAGGATTTTAAGAGGAGTTAAATTTGATGAGGTAACTTTCCTTTTATTTTATACAGTAGTCTTGTGTGCCATACCTTGTCGAAAGCCTGCTGCACATCTAAAAACACTGACGCACACATATTCTTCCCTTCCAGATTTTCTTTGATGTAGTTAACTATCCTATGGCATTGTTGAATGGTTGAATGCCCCTCACGGAAGCCAAACTGATGGGACGGTATTAGTTCATCTGGTTGTGTTATTTCCTTGATTCTATATAGCAATAATCTTTCAAATAATTTTGATAATAGTGGCAACAGACTTATCGGCCGATATGAGGTGATTTCATGTGGAGGTTTTCCAGGTTTAGCAATCATGATTATTTTAGCGTATTTCCACTGAGTAGGGAAGTGAGAAATGGCAAGCATGCGATTAAAAATCGTTGCGATGAGTACTACTGCTTTTTTCGGAAGGTGTTTTAGTACTTCCCCTACTACAAGGTCGTAGCCCGGGGCTTTATACGATCTGGTTAATTTAATTTCCCTATATACTTCTGCTGGTGAAAAGGGGCTCACGGGTAGGGATAATCGGCCGGGCGCGCATAAATATTCTTCTATTTCTGCATCAAAATTTTGGTCATTAGATGTCAGTGGTGTGAAGACTTGGGCAAGGTGTACTCCGAAGGTGTGTGCTTTTTTTTCGTTTGATCGAGCTCAGCTATGGTCAGGTTTTCTTAGTGGTGGAACTAGAGTAATAGGTCTCTTGAGTCTTTTTATAGCTTCCCAGATAGAATAATCTACTGGAGATAGGCTAGAGATGTAATGCCCGAATGTTGCATTTCTGTTTTCATGTAGAGCTTCGTGAAGACGGTGGGTTAAATTATTTAAGATGGTCTTGTCTCGAGGGTTTCTGGTCCTTTGCCATTTTCCACGAGCTCTGCGTTTTTCTATGACGAGCTGCCTGATATGTAGGGGTATGTTATATGTTACTGAATCGTTTTTGTGTTCAGTCGGTGTACCTTCCCAGGATGCCTTTTGGATTAGGTTTGTGAGGTACTCCACGGTTTCATCAATTTCGTTTGGAGTATGCATTTTGAGGGCTAAGCTAATATTACAGTTGATGTGGTGTTGGAATTGCTCCCAATCAGTCTTAGCTGTACAAAGTTTTGGTATTGGGGTTTTATAAATAACATTTGTACTCAAAGTAATTATTATTGCACTGTGGTCTGAAAATAAATCAAAGTTGCTTTCAATTTTGCTGTACACATCAGGAATATCTCTGGTAACTGCGAAGTCAAGTAGGTCGGGAATTTTATTTAGATCTGACGGCCAGTAGGTCGGTTCGCCGGTAATATATATATATATATATATATATATATATATATATTTCAGATTACGTTGCTGTATGGTTTTAAAGAGTGCTCGTCCTTTGGGGGTAATCAACCTGGATCCCCAGGTAGTGTGTTTGACATTCCAGTCACCTGCTACA